>CAWUFW010003168.1:1200000-1911084 GCA_963921515.1 Calotriton arnoldi | reverse complement strand
CCATTACGATGGCGGGCGGAAGCACAACCGCCGTGCTGGCGGATGCAAAAACCACCAGTTACCGCCGGCACGCAGCAGTCCACACGCCCGCCCAATTATGATGCGAAAAGCAGGCCAAACACCGCCGGCAAGCCAGCAACACCGTCCGCCATCAAAGTGCGCCCGCACACGTAGCGGCGCAGCACAACTGACACACACCGTCCGACGAAACACGTCCCGCCCGGCGCATAAATTACGATGCCGCAAACAAACGGCTCCCACGGCCAAGAGATACCGTACGACAAACCGAAGCGGTAACACGGACGCCGAGCACGGACAACGAAGAAGCGGCACCCCGGGCATGAATCCAGCACTGCAGGCCCTTCCCATGCTTCTGCTGATGCACCACCAAGGACGCAACGTACCGCGGAGACGCAGGTAGGCACACACACAACAAGTGCACGCAAACAGCGCACACAGTGCAAGGGCGGAAAAAGCGGACAACCCCCCACCAGCGCGTGCACACTACACATCCACCATTGCATCCACATATGACACACAGGCCAAATCCTAACATCGCAGAACACATGTGTACACACCACCTGGGACTAGGAACCAACCACCCCGTCACGGCCCCAAAGCGCCGATGACGCCGCCACACATGCGCACAACGCAGAGGCCAACCGCAGCGCCATGCATGCGTCGCACACAGACACAGGGACACAACCAAGCAGCACACACATCAGCCCCACCCCGAACGCACATGACACGTGACAGGCCGGCCACAGACATGTCCCCAACGCCCAATTCACGGACAACACCCAACGCCACACAACCGACGCACACATGTCAGTGAAGTCACGCAACAGCAGGACACACCCCAGTGTAACAAACATGGCGAAGCACACAGCGGCGGCAACACCAACTAGGAGAAGCAGGGCCTCTTCGGGAAGAGGAACGCCAGTACCACACTGAAAAACCCATACCACCCTGCACATATGAACAAGACACATGAAACGGAACACCAAAGAGCCCGGGGACCGACAACAGGTGGCCCAAGAATTACATCCACACACAAGGCCCAACGCAGAGCGGAAAGGCAGCCTGCCGCCCACACAAGGGAGAGCAGACAGCACTGAATGACCTTCCATTCCAACACCGAAACCACAGCCCTACGACAGAAGCCGGTGAATACAGCCATTGTCCAAGAATAGACCAACACAGGCATGCCGAGGAGACCGACCACAGGGCAGATAGCGCATATCACAGAAGCACACAACGGACGGGGAAGAAAGAAGAAAACACTCCCCCATGTCGGCCACATGCAAGTTAATTGGAAGGAGTCACACAGCACTGACCTTGAACTGTCTGAGAAGCATGTGGGAAGAGGGCCCGTGTCCTCCAAACAAGCCAACAGAACACAAGTCCTGTCTCCCCACGACTACACAGAGCTCACAGCAACCCCGGAGCGTGCACATTGCAGACTGCACACACAGCCGGAGCACGCCACCTCTACGAACCGCTGCGAAATGGCAACCGCAACACACCTACCCAACTACGCCGAACAGCTCAAGCTGTACCAAACCAACACGATACATACATTGGGATGCGATCTCCTGTCCCTGCTGAACGTAAGTTACCGACTGACTTACCGCATCACATTGTTCAGCTGCGTCATGCCCGTCTTCTACTGTCGGAGGTGTCCCTACCAGCATCCCGTCGAGATATGCCTCTCCAACCCGGCATGTCTGAAGGCGGACCTGCTACCACTACTCCTCCCTCTGGACGCACACGACAGGGCCTGCTCTGCCTATGGGGGCATGGCGTATGTGGCCAACATCGCACGCGCACTGAAATGGAACCACTGTGCCTCCACACGACGGATCATCGAGAACAGCTACATCGAATGTCACCCAGCATGCCCCATCATGGTCCTCCAAGGGACAACCTACGAACAACACCTTGACAGCCACCATCCGCTTCATTGGCTGGCAAACATGTACACCACCAATGACATGGAAGCCCTGCTGGACGGCATCGCATACCTGACAACCTGTAAATACGTCGGACCACAACGCAGGTTCCCCGAGTGACCTATGAAGTCCAACCCCGCACCCATGCTCAGCTTCCGCACGGACTGGCCAGTCACCACCACAACAGCCATACCAAACGACCGGCAACTGTAACCACACCATCAACGACATCGCCATGACATCGGATATGACCGGGACATGCACACTGTTCCCCATCACATCCAGGAACACCGCATGCATCGTGGGAGGCAGTGGCATGGGCTCTGTGCATCGCACCCACATGGACGGAACTGCACGAACAACCAGGACACGACATGGATCCAGCGCACATGGACACACACACCGCTCAGTGGACATGAATAGGTCGCCTGGAGTCTGTGGGTGCTGCACCCCTCCCACCCCCGCCCCGGGAATCCCATACCAGGACCTTTGCATGGACGACAAGTGCATACAACAACAACACGACCCCAGTGACTGTGACATGTCCAGTAACCACCACAGTGCAACAACAAGTGGCACGCCGCTGCATGCACGCAAGCACATGCCCTGATGTCATCTCACATGCACGCGTGCATGAGGAACAACCGCAGCAAACCTGTCACATGGAACTGAGATGGACTGTGCCCATGATGCCGAGCGGTCTGGTAGGCTACATGTATACCGTCTGTGTCAAAGTCCGCAGCTCCGCAGCTATACGTAAATGTACATTAGCACAGCCTTGGCCAAGCAGATGTAACCCCACACCCTATCCCATTTGTAATCATGCTCAGTATATCCTCAACATGTATTCCGCTGCCAGTAGTGTCCACTATACTGCATCACAGAGGACAGAAGACTCAATATAATGTTTGAAACCAGAACTGTCTCCGCTGACTCATTTCACAAGTACGAATGAGAGAGGATGAGAGTATGTGAAGTACACGGCAGTCGTGACATGACCATGTAGTCCACTGGTATTGGATGTCAACGCAAATGAGTAGCACTACTGTGGAAGACACACATGTGTCGTGTGAAGTCGTATGGACGCAGTGCTCAGGTGGGTGGGTGCGACGGGTAGATGCGCACATGCCAAGTTGGAGCACGCCGTGTTGGGAGGGGTCATGAACAGTACACCACCGCTTCCCTGGGCATTGTGAGAGGACACCTGTCGGGGGGAGTGAACACGTGTGTGCACAGCAGCCGGGCACACGTACAAGGCGGTACCAGGCGCACCTCAGCCCACCCTCTGTGGACAAGCTGGATCCTGTTGTGCGCCCGCCATGCCCCTTGACAAGGCACACACAGCCCCAGTCGACCAGGTGTAACCCCAACATAGTCAATCCGCACAGGCGATACAGGGCACGGGATGGCAGTGGAGCATGGTGTGTGAGAGGTCTCCTCGCGCTCCTCCTGGTCATATCACGCAGGCAATAGAACCTCAACGTCTAGCATGGCACAAGTCACATGGAAGTGTAGGGGGACGCACCACAGCACGAGCAGCACTGACGTCACGGGAGGTGGCTCGCACCATCCCATCCATTGCCCATCATACCAACCACGACACATGCCATTGCGACTAAGTGCAAGCGCGTGCGCCACCACCCCCGAGCCCTCCCCAGAGAGGCCAAAGAGTGAATGTGTGGGCCAACAGCCACAGACGGACGCGGCCTGGCCGCAAGGGCAGCCACAGCCACTGGGTGTCGCAGGTGGCGGATCCGGAAGGCGAAGACTGTGATGCATAGTCCATGCAGGCCGGGTCTCCATTTGGGGCACCACGCAGGTGGACGGCGTCCCGCCACACATCATACCCTGAGACAGCCCACTCGTGCAACTGGACCCACACATTCACTCCTTGCCCTCTCTGGTGCGAGCTTGGGGCTGCCTGTGCAAGCGCTAGCCTCGCAGGTGAGCATGCATATTGGGGGGCGAGGGGAGGACATGAGGGCTGGGGCGAAGATGACTGTATCACTGTCAGTTAGTACAAGGGATGACCCAGATGTGGAAAGGAAGAGACGTGTCCCGTGTGTACTGCAACTAGTCGCCAATCCAACTACCCCCCCATGTCCGGAATGTAAGCCCGCACCTAGGCCCGCCCATCCGCCACATCGAACATACCACCAGCACGACAACCTTCCCATTCGAAACACTGACTGGGGGTGGCGACCAGTGAACAATCATGTGTAGCCTACCCACGCGTACATGTGGGCCCTCCATGATCCATGTCACCTGCGGCAAAGACATGACATGCGCAATGAGGGAAGTGAGGAGAGCTGTCCGCCCCACGCGCAGAAGGTGCATCAGCTCCACAGACCCAGCAGCGAGTCCAGCAGGGGTCACATGTGCAGGGGCAGCTGTGCCTGGTGTGAAGGCACATGCATATAGACAGCACATCGACCAATGTGTAGTCTGCCCACATCCACAGTCCATCATCATGCGGACATAGGAATTTAACACAGGGCAACACATCTTAGTTGGTGCACCCACCGTGACCAACAATGCGCAATCATCGACGTACCCGCCCTGTGCATGGCCCCCCACCCAACGGAGGCACATCCAGTGCCACCATCCCACACACACAAGCCTTCCACGGAACATGCTGTGTCCAATGGTCAGTACAGAGTCAGCGCCCATCTGGTGGATCCTGAACAGGAGACACATGCACACACATGCCAGCTCCCACTATGTACGTCTGCCACCTGGCACGTGCAATGTAACCTCTCACCTGTGACTGCAAGCACACAGCCGTCTTGGCATGGGGCTGTCAATGTGGACACCAGTCAATGTTTCGGGAGCTGTGATCCGTACAGTGCTGTACATAGGGTGCAGTGCTGACACCTACTACTGTCTCATATCCCCTCGTGCCACAGGTCCCACTTGTATTGGCCGCTCAGCCCGTGCCCACATCGTCGTTGCCGTGTGCCATACTCATCCAGCCTCGGAAGCAGTTCCATGCTCAGCAGACACTCATGTTGCCGTGGCGTTGCCGCTTGACGAATATGCAGTCAGTCCCCATCAGCACGCCCCGCAAGTCATTGGGGCCTAGATCCCCATGTGCATGCACATGGCAGTGGTATGTCTCACTTGCCATTGCCATTGTTGGGAGACCTGTGTAAGTGTATTGTGGCCGTGCCGCCCCAGCTTGACAGCTGGGCTGTGGCTCATGTGCTTGCTCAGTCATGTCAGTGATGTGTATGCGAAATTGCTATGTGCCGTGTTGCTTTGACATGTGTCCTCTGCCATTTAACCCAGGCGGAGACCGAACATTGACCGCCCATACCAATTGCTGGCGGACATGGACGATACAGAGGTAATCAGGAAGTTTCGGCTGGACAGGCCAACTCTGCATCGACTGTGTGCCATGTTAGAGCCCCATCTCCGTCCCCGCAGGGTGTATCCGACTGCTGTCACCCCCACGGCTAAGGTGATGGCCGCCATGCATTTCTTCGCCACTGGGTCATTCCAGCACACAGTGGGCAGTGGAGGAGGGATGTCCCAGCCCATGTTCAGCAAGGTGCTGAGGGATGTACTGGCAGCCATGATGCTGTACCGGAACAGGTACATCCGCTTCCCCAGGGCTCGTGAATTGGCGGCAGTGAAGGGTGCATTCTATGCCCTTGGCAGAATCCCACACGTCGTGGGAGCCATTGACTGCACTCATGTTGGCCTTGTTCCACCACAGGCCACTGAGCACCTGTACCGCAACAGGAAGCACACGCACTCCCTGAATGTGCAAGTGGTGTGCCTTGCGGACATGGTGATCACCCACGTGTGTGCAAAGTTTCCAGGCTCGGCCCATGACGCACACATAATGCGCAACAGCATCTTGCCACGACTGATGGCCAATCTGCAACAGGATCGTGCCTGTATTGTCGGTGAGTATGTGGAGTGGTGTAGCGTGCTGGTTGTGCGATGCTGTCCCCTGTCCAGTTGGAATAGCTACGGTTCTCTGTGTCCCTCACACCCAGGTGACTCTGCGTATCCGAATGGGGCATGGCTGCTCAGTCCATTGAGGAATCCTCGCACCCCAGCAGACGATCGATACAATGAGGCACATGGGAGGACCAGACGTGTGGTCGAGCGTACCTTTGGCCTCCTCAAGTCCAGGTTCAGGTGCCTGGACCGCACCGGGGGTGCACTGGCGTACTCCCCACAGAAGGTGTGCCAGATAGTGGTGGCGTGCTGCATGCTGCACAATCTGGCCATTCGGAAGCAGATCCCCCTCATTGTGGATGACGGAGATCAACCAGGGCCCCAGCCCGCAGACCAGGACAGCTCGAGTGAGGTGGACAGCGGAGAGGAGGAAGCTGGGAATGTGCGCCAGCAGCTCATCGCCCGCTACTTCACTTGACGGTGAGTGTCCATGTACGACGGATGATGTGTCTGTATCTGTGCAGGTGTGTGTGTGCTGTGTCAGGGTGGCCGTATGTTCACTGCGTGCAGTGTGTCAACGCTCCATGGCCAGGGTAGTATGCCACTGTTGGTGACTGTGGCATTGTGCCCTATTGCTCTGTGCGATGTGTGTACATTGCTTGTAGTTGTTGACATGTACTGTGTGATGGGTGTGTGACACACTCATTGAATGTGCTCCTGTTCTGTCTCCCACCCCTAGGTCCCTACAGGCCCTCCGGATTCCATTGCCATGCCACGCATCAGGTGCCCTTCCGCCCAAGGTGGCCGTTGTATTCGTACAAATAAAACACAGGGCACAAACAGCAGTTAGTGAATAAGGTGCATTTATTACGAACTGTGACATGTGATTGTGTGTAAGGTGATAACAAAAGTGGTGCGTGCAGTGACAATGAGCTGTCGGTCATGGCTGCGTGATGATCAGGGTGTACCCACTGGTTCTATGTCCATAGTCCAACACACACATGCCATCCAGCTGGCTGTGTGGAGTGGGATCGTAGAGCAAGTCAATGCAGTGGCTGGTCAAGGAAGGCTGGCGGAAGGCTGGCTGGCTGCCTCACTTGCGACTGGAGCGTGCGAAGTCCTCCCGGGAGATCTGTTTCCTCTTCGGACGGCCCCTTCCACGTTTGGGAGGGGGGTGTGTGGTGGCGACCTGCTGGTGGTGGGTGAGGTGTGCTCACTGGCTGTGGACGCAGGGGAAGTGGACACTGCTGGCCGACCCTGCGCCCTAGCAGGTGGTGGCGGAGGTGGTGTTGCTGGCCTTGCCTGTGACCCCACCGCCACCACCAGCTGGCCCATGAGGTCCACGAGTTGGTCCATACGGGACACGAATTGGCCCATATGGGCGTCCATGGACCTCAGCACCCCCAGCACCTCCCGCGTGTCAGTAGCAGACCTGGCCCATTGTCCTTGGGCCTCTTCATAGGCCCCAAGGACTCTGGCCATTTGAGGCAGGGCATGGCTCCCAGGGGAGGCTGGCGTTTCCCTGACCCTGCTCCTCCTACCAGTCCTGCTGCCACCGGCCTGCCCACTAGCCACATTGCACACCACGGTCCTCGCTGTGGCTCCCAGGGTGGATCCAGTCGGCCGGGCCACCACCTGCGCTGGGGCTGGTGCCAGCGAAGACGTGGTGGTGGTGGAGGCGGTGGTGGTCGGTGCGGCGATGGTGGCGGTTGCGGCAGTGGTAGTGGCCGCAATGACCGTGGGTGTGGCCGCAACGACAGTGGCAGCAGGGGACTGGGACTGTTCAGCATCCCTGGATGATGGGTTGGTGGGTAGGAGGGGTCCTGGGGAGCGGCTGGGCCCTGCCACGCCAGATGGGCCAGCTTGGTGGTCCGTGTCCGAAGAGGTGGACAGATCCTCCAGATCCGTGTGTCCTCGTTGGGGGCTTGTAGGCTGGCTGTGCTGGCTGCTGTCTCCATCCCCAGCGTCCAGCAGTTCGTCACCTGTGGAGAAAATGAGATTTGTTATTGTGTTGCACCTGGCGAAGTATGTATTAGTCGTCTGACATTGGCAGTTCGTGCAATCTCGTACATGGGTTTCCCGGAGGCGAGTGTGTGGCTGTGGCATCTGTAGTTGTGTGTGCTAGGCAATGGGACTGTGTGCTGTGCACATGTGGCATGGGACGGATTGGCCATGCCGATGGGTGTGTTGCTTTGCCCCTACTCATTGTGACTCTGGTGTATGCGGGCTCCTGGCCCATCCTGGGTCTGGTTTGTACTTTGCTTTTGGAGTTCATATGGAACGCTTAGGAACGCATATGGCAACATGGGGGCCATGCCCCAGATTCGCATTTGGGATGGAATATGCTTTTGGGGTTCAAATGGAACGCTTAGGAACGCATATGGCAACATGGGGGCCATGCCCCAGATTCGCATTTGGGAGGGGATATGCTTTTGGGGTTCAAATGGAACGCTTAGGAACGCATATGGCAACATGGGGGCCATGCCCCAGATTCGCATTTGGGAGGGGATATGCTTTTGGGGTTCAAATGGAACGCTTAGGAACGCATATGGCAACATGGGGGCCATGCCCCAGATTCGCATTTGGGAGGGGATATGCTTTTGGGGTTCAAATGGAACGCTTAGGAACGCATATGGCAACATGGGGGCCATGCCCCAGATTCGCATTTGGGAGGGGATATGCTTTTGGGGTACATGCTGTGAGCCATGGGTGCCGAACGTGACATGTGTTGTGGCAGCATGACAGTGCATGGTCTGAGGTGTGTGCATGCCTGACATGCCCTGCATATTTGCTGTCTGTTGTGGTTACTGGACATGGCATTGGACGCATCGTTATGAGTGAGTGATAGTTGTGTGCCAGCCAACGTATTGCAGTTGTCCCATCTCCTTGGTGTGCGTGCTGCCCTGTGCCATGTGCATCACTGCAGTGCTCGGGGGGTGTGGCCCATGTTGTGTGTTGTTGCTCACAGTGTGTCGTGCGCTTAATTGACTTCTGGCACATGGTTGGTCATGGGCATGTGTCTTAGCGTGACTGCTGTATGTGTGGCAGCTGTGCGGATGACATGCCTTTCATGTGACTGGGGCTGACGGATGGGATGGATGGTATGTTGTATGTGCATGGTGTGTCTGTGAGTTTGATGGGTTCAGTGGTGTTCGTGTGCATTTATGTTGTTCCGCTCTGTTGCGTCTAGTGTTGTTTGTCTTACATAGGCGTAGTTGTGGGGTGTGGGGTTGACAGGCAGTGGGGGCTACATGGACAGGACTTCAATGGTGTTTCGGTTGTGTGTGATGAGTTGCACAGTGGCTGCCGTGTGGGACTATATTCAGTGTGGCTTGTGCATGCAGACGTGGCTCCTTGGGTGTTGCTATGTCTGTGATGGGTCATGTGGGGTGTGAGTCTGCTGTTCATGTCCGTGTGCACATTGTTCACTTGTTCGTGACGGTGGGCGGTGCTGCGTGTTCGTGTGCTACGTGACATGTCCCATGTGTTGGTGGTGTTATGGTCCTCATGCCTCCAGTAATCCAGCCCTGTCCAGTTTCCCACCTGCAAGTTGTTCGTGCGTGCACTGTACTGGATGCCACATGGCTCTAAGCGGGGGTGCTCCATGTTGCAGGTCTGTGGGGGTGGGGGGTGTAGTGGGTCGTGGGGTGGCTGTACACCCACTGACACCGATTGCTGTGGACCGTGATGTCTGCCTTTCGGCTGTCGTTGTGCACTGCGGTGGCTGACACGTGGCTGTGGGGTGTGGGGGATGCTCCTCCTTGCTGTGCTGTGGGACTGGGGCCTGGTGTGTGTTGTACTTGGGCTGTCCACCGTCCCACCCACTGCACTTTGTGTTCCTGCCACTTACCTGTTACTTGTCGGTTAGTGCAGCTGTGGCGGACACATGGGTGTGGTGGGTGCTCGTTGTGGCGCTTCTGGCATATTTGGGGACCTGTTGGTGGTTACGTGGCTGGCTTAGTGTACACATGTCCCCACGCATCTTACAGTTGTTCGGTTTGGCCTGTGTGTGGTAGTGTCTGTTGCATGTGCGTGTGATGTGTTGTGTATTGTGTGCTGGACATGGGGGTGTTTGTCCCTGGGAGCTGTGGCATGGTGGTTGCGCATGTGTGTACATAGCGGTGTGCTAGTATACATTAGTTTGTACTTACCAGCCTCCACTCCCTCTGCTATTCCGGCGAGGATCTCCGGATGGATTACGACTCGCACCTTCTCCTCCCACGCTTTGAAGGTCTTAAAGAGCGCGGGATTCCCTCCGCCAGTGACGGCAGCCAGCTCTCTGTTTTTGCCCTCCTTCTTCTTGACCAGGCTCTTTACGTCATTCCAACGTTTGTTTATCTCGACTCTGTTCCTGGGCAGGGTCCCGACTGCATTGACCTGGTCTACGATCCGGGTCCACATTCTGTTTCTGGTGGCTAGTGGTGTGTGCTGGACCATGTTCCCATAGATTTGTGGGTACACCTTGATGATCTCGTCGACCATGACCGTCAGCTCCATGGGCGTGAACTTGGGCATCCTTTGTGGTGCCATGGTGTTTGTGGTGCTGGTGCGGTGTGTGTTGTGTAATGTGCAGGGGGTTTGTGGTGCCGGTGTTTGGTGGTGGTGGTGGTGGTTGTGATGTGTGCGTTTCTGTGGTGTGCTGCTGTCCTTGCTGTGTCACTGTGTCCTCTCCTCTCCTCTCTGGTTTGCAATGTAGCAAGGGTTGTGGTCTGTGGAGTGCTGCTTTTGTACTCACCTATGTGGGTGTGTCCTCATGGTCTGTTGTTTTCAGGTGTGTTGTGTCTGGGGTTCTGGCCTTTGTATTTTTTGTTTGTCCGGGGGGTGTTTTCGGGATGTGTACTGTGCTTGTGTATTTGTGTGTGCCTTGCTGTGTGGACTTGTTGGCCATGTTGTGTGCTATTGGTTTTGTGTGCGGATGGTTTCTGTGCAGGTACGTGGGCGCCATGGCTTCTGCCGTGTCGATTCTCATCGGCGTTGTTTGCGCTGGCGGGCGGTATATTTGTGGTTTTTCCGCGCTCATGGCGGTGCGATCGTAATTTCACGTGCGGTGTGTCGGCCGTGTGGGCGGGCGGTTTTGTGTTGTCGTGCGTGTTTCCGTCCGTGGCGGGCGGTTTGACTCCGACTCGGACGATGGCGGGCGGTATTTTGTGTGATTTTTCGCCGATGGCGGTTTTCGGTTTGTGTACTCATAATGGCGTGGTCGGTGTTCAGGCGGTGTGTGCGGGCGGATTTTTGCCGCTTCCATGCCTGGCGGATTTTTTTACGCCGGGTATCGTAATGTGCCCCTAGGTTACCAGAATGATAACAATATACAAATAAGTGCTCCACGATAATACCCCAGCCCTTTGAATTCAACTTCAGCACTGATATCTGGATATCATCAGGTCCCATCGCTCCAGAACACCTGGATGTAAAACTAATATATTTTCGATCTATACTGCTGATTGAACAAAAGATGAAAGGTCATTATTTCCTTTGTTCGGAGTAATTCAATTGAAAGTTTAAAAATGGTTGAGTTACCTTTGTATAATTGACCCAGAAACGACAGCTGTCGTTCCTGAGAAATGTCACTAGGTGAAGGTTTCGATCTCATTTGACACATAGGGGCCGATTATGATGTTGGTCGGAAAGCCTCCGACCTATGTCTCTCTCTCACCTTCCTCACTTGTCCCTCACCTTCCTCTTATTTCCATTCCCCTGTCATCGCATCCTGCTTTATTTCTCACTCCGATTCTTCTGGTCATTATGCTTGCTGGAGCAGAGATTCTTGTATCTCAAACGTGGGGTGTAATCATCATACAGACCCCACCATTGACAGTTTTGACCTTTGTTAGTCGATGAGGAGAATGGATAAGGAGCTATCATTTACATTAATTTCCATATACAGTGAACACCATTTGGAACTTCACATGAAACGACAAGGAGAATTGAAGTGAGTCAAAAAAGGATTTATTCGCAAATTTAATTTGAATCAGATCATTAGTCATTAAGTATTCCAATCTCAGACATCAATATTGCAGATTTAGATAATGAAGACGTTAATATTTCAAAATATGATTAAAAAAAAAAAATCAGTAAGCATACAAACAGAATGCAGAATGTACAACAAGTGTATTCCATAAAGGAAATCTCTATTCTAAATTAAGGTAAATTAAGATGAGAAAGACATCCAGGTGAAACAAAAAGGATAAGGTGTCAGCTTCAGAAAACCAAATGAAGGATTCTGATGAAGCAATAGGAATGCTCAGACATGAAGCCTTTTACATTCCAATTGTGGAGATTCGCAGAGGTGAGAAAGATTTTCTCATTCAAAAGCAATGAGCATTTCTCTAATGTACAAAGTGTGTGACAGACAGTAAGCAGGAGAGTCTGGACTCAGAGTCTGAGCCCTAGCCCTCTCTAGTCTATGGAACACATGTCAATATAATTCAACAAAGCATTAGCTGCAACATTTCAGACGGTTCCCACTCCTGTGTACCAATAATTTTCTACCAAGCTCTGGGAGCAGGTAAACTCCCATATTTCTCAAGCTATGACAATGGTGCAAACATGACTACGTCCTTGAGTTGTTACATTGGACAGAATCTTGTGGTTCAGACAGCTCTTCTCACAAGGCACACTTCCTGACAACTTCCTCTCCTCTCCTCCCAATGAGAATCTCACCAGAAAACAGGCCCTGCAATGGGAACACCAAAAAAGTTCCAGCACGGCATGGATGTGAACGTCCATGCCGTCCAGGAACTTTGTGGGGATACAGAAAGGGGGGGCACATAGTGTGCCCCCCTGATGTATCCCCATGGCGGGGGCATATGGTGGCCCTGTAGGGCCCCCTTTGTTCCTGCACCACCAGCCTTTTCATGGTGGGGCTCCACCATGAATTTGCTGGTGGTGCAGGTACTCGTAATATGCTGAGCAGGAATGCACCAGCCGCCACTCAACATACTGCGTTGTTGCGCAGCTGTGCTACTGCCAGGGAACAACTGTTCCTTGGCGTAGCCGGCGGTTGATCGCCAATACGTCGGTGAACGTAGTAATAGGCAAAACGGTGGGCTGCCACTGCTGCGCCACTGCAAGTCTGGTAGTCAGAAGACCGCCAGACTCGTAATCAGCCCCTTAGTGTGGTTACCTACTACAAATTGAATTGTTAAATGTGCATGCCATTTAATATGATAAATTACACTTTTGTTAATAAAACATATTTACTTTGCAAAAGGAAGAATTACACTCCATCATGCTCTTCCTTTCCCACTTTGTAAAGAACTTCTTAGAACATTCAGCTCTATGATGGTTAAATGTTCCATGGAAATGGATATCTGGGAATGAAGAGCGTCCTGAAATCTGAATGAAAGTATTGTTTATTTTTCAGTGTAACTGAAAGCCGAGTCAAGCATGAGCAGACTCCTCCTTGCTCCAGAGACTGCTATGTAAGAAATAGGCATAAAAGATAATGGTAAGTGGGGCAAGACAAGGGCAGATGGATACAGAAAGGCAAATGCATGTGTGTATATATGGTATTTCTATAGCGCAAACCCAGTCAAAGGCACATATCTCTGACTTCCGGTCTTACTGCACAAAGGTATGCGTGGACTTTGCATGATTCAGCATAGATATTCTGAAATTAACTATGCTGTACAGTACCTAGTTATAACATGGATAGGAGCTGGACTTTTTGGTTAATGATTAGTGATGAATGTGATCATGGTGTATTCAGGGTCCACCCTTTTATTAATTTTGTTTGGTGAGTTATTACTAATCATGCCTATAGTTATCTCAAATATTGTTTCTTGGAGAATAGCTGATAATAAAAATTAGTTTGTCGTAAAATATGAATACTTGTCTGGGTGTGTGTATGTGTACTGATTTCAGGGTTTAAGGTCAGGTTCTACATTTCTACCTGCAGGTGAGACAGGGTTGTCTGACTCCTAATATCCTTCCTCACATAAACATGATTTCATGGGAGAGGTGAGAGACACATGCGATTTTCATTTTCACTGAAAATGTGGCCGTTTTGGTTTGAGGTTTGGGAATTTACCAGGTGTGTTACCAATGCTTTCAGAGAACACAACAAGCCAAACTGATCTGAGAGCTGGCAAAGCAAAACCTATGGCCATGCCCAGTAAACCCTGGGGTATGATGTAGCCTTGAGGCACTCCTGCTCCAATCCGACAGTGCTTTGGCTGGAAAAACACAAAGTCAGGATTTAAAGGGTAATGCAGAGGTTGGGGCTTCTCTGTAGAAGTAAGAATGTTTTACTATGCAAAGTTACCCTTTTTACAGTGGCGGCTCCTTCACTAAGGCGGAGGAACGTTGCCCCACTGTTTTTTAGCAGTGTAAATAAAGGAAACATAAAATAATAATAACTGGCTATTATCATTTTATGCTTCCCTGCTGCGGCAGCTCTACGGGCGAGGCGGGGCTCCTCTGCTCTCAGAGCAGGGCAGGGGAGGAGTGGTTTACCCACTCCAAGTGCGCATGAATGCTTGGACGGCCATCTTGGCCCAGCCAAACATTCACACGCACTTCGCATGTTCTCCACGCAGGCTGCATTACAGCCTGGGTGGGGAACATGCCCAGGCCCCCAGTCCCAGGCTGAGTGCCGAACCACGGCACTCAGACCAATCACACACTGCATTGCAGTGTTGTGATTGGCTATGGGGAGCCTGGGAGTAGGTGCTCCCTGTTCCGGCCTGAAAAGATGACGGAGGTGAGACGACGGAGGGACACGGCAATAAGGTACAGTTTTTTTTCTTCTTTTTTTTTAAACCCTCTCACCCCCAACCAATCCCCCCCCTCCTCCGATCCATGCCGGCCACCACTGCCTTTTTAGCAGCCTTAGAATAAGGAAAGATTGAGAAAAAACAAGGTACCAAACCAATACTTTGCAGTTTGTATGCAGCTCCTTAATGCCAGTTCATAGCTCACTGTATGAATGAAAGTAACAAAGGGTCCTTGTGACAAACAAGTAACCAACTTGGCTGCCTAGCCAAAATACAAATCTGTGATCTTCATGTTACACTTTGTGCTAATCAGCAGGCACATTAACCCTGTGTGGTTATGATGAATCAAAACTGCAACTAGACATAACACATATCTCTCCAGCAAATACATTTACCATCTTTTGGGTGACAGAACAGCACTTGGAAGGGAGCGTCATCTTAAGGTTGACAAAACATGGCGAGCAGCGCATTGGGATTTCAGCCTTGCACCATGCCATTTTCCTCTGCTCATAAACTTAGGCACAGATTTACTAAGGGTTTGCACCAGGCCAAGTCACATGAAGAGATGCAAAGTAGCGTAAACTTTTGCAACGGTATTTACTTTCCATCACAAAATATATTATGCGCTGGAAAGGTGTGCTTTGCCTGCTTTACTTCACTTTGCGTGAAGGAGTGTTACTTGGGTGTTACTTGGGTGTAGCTTCGACCATCAGAGCTAGCACCCGTAGTTATTGATGCAAGGCCCGATTTACTGAAATAGCCAGACTGGGCATTGAGTGAAAATTAAATAACAAATAATAACACATCCATGAATAAGGAGCTAAGAAGGAGGAATGTTCCACACATTGCATGTATGCTGCACTGTACAACAAACATTTCTTTAACACACGGAAGCATTTCACATTAATAAATATCAGATTATTTGAGAAGATATTTTTGTACAGCGGACATCATGAACTCACGTATTTGAATGTGTTCTCATATGTGATATTGAACAAAAAAGAAGCTTGGTGAAATTAAGCATTTGCTTAGGTTCACACAATTTGATCAAGTGGGGGAAACAAGGATTGCTCCCAGATCATCCAGTTTCCCACTGTGCAATTCACCCACTAGATGTGTATCTCTTTCTGACATGTAAAATGAATGCTTTGTTTTCAATGCTTGGATGATTAGATTGGAGCCTGGGTGACAGGCAGTATTTACGTTTTATATTTGGTGGTTTTACATAGCACGGACCTTGCCCAAGGCCATAAGAGCATTCCACAACAAACAGAGTTGCACGTTCCTTTTGGATTTTTGGCTTTTTGGAATCGGGAGAAATGCTCTGATTCTTAGGAAGCTGAGCTGAGGGCAGACGTGCGGCCGGGCTCCCTATGTTACATGGTTTGGCAGCTGTAGCCTCTAGGCCACATAGCCTTCATTTAAAATTCGGCTTATTTCGGGTCTGAGGTTCCAAGTGGAGGCTGACATCTGGCTCAGGCCTCAGTCGAGCTTTCAGTGGCTCTACTTCTGAGCACTAATTTACTTTCGAAGTTACCTGGTCTACGATGATCACTTTACATTATAATTAACAATCTCAAGCGATAAGGGAGGAAATTGACCTTGTTTGTACCAGGATTGCAAACATCGTTTACAACAACTTGTAAACCAAGAATGCCTTTACAATGAAGGCCTCACAACAAAAGTCTTTACCATGACTGTTTTTACAAGGACATTTTTTCCCACGAGTATGCCTTTACCACAGATGCCTTTACAGTGAATTTCCTTGTAAAGGCATGAATGGTAAAGGCATATGAATGGTAAAAAATGTACATGTAAATGTAAGTATTTTGTAGGTAAGTATTAAGGGCCTGGTTACGAGTTTGGTGGTCCATCAGACCGCCAAACCCGTGCTGGCAGTCCCTGGACCACCAGACTGGCGGTCCTGCTGTATTACAAATATGGCAAGGGGACCACCACAGGACCACCGCAACCGCCGGGGATCATGGATGCCGCAGCGGTAGTGCAGCGGTCAGATGCCCTAATATTCTGGTGGTGCCACTGCGGCACTGTGGAGCATATTAGGAGTTTCCTCAACCGCACATTTTTCATGGTGGTGAGGTCGCCATGGGGTGTCTGCAGGGGGGCATATGTTGTCCCTGTCGTGCAGGGATGGGGTTTGGCGCTCCCATTGCGGTGCCTTTTTTATAGGCACTGCCGTGGGAACGCCAAAGGACCGCCCGAGTTTGGCAGTCTTGGAGAGGGGCTCTGGTGTGGCTCCAAGACCGTGAAACTCGTAAGAAGGCCCTTAGTGTTTTTATATATATATCGATATAATATGTACATTGTATGTAATTGGCTCCCGAAGTGCCGTGGCCATTACCTTGTCCCTTTGCTACAGGTGAACTGACCTGAGATCGCTGCATTTGCAGCATGGAAAATGTGAACATTATTCCAACAGCAGAGGTCAGTGGTCAAATACCGGCAGACTTTGCAGCAGCTTGGGATCTTACGTTGCACCTGAGTTTATTTCAAATTGACATTTTAAAAAGACACTGAGCAGCATGGTTCCTAATCAATGAACTACATTTGTATTTTAATTTTCAGGCGACTTATCATGAGAGTATGGTGGCGCTCATTTTATGTCTTGTGTATTCCCAGTAAGGCGGGTGAGATGTAACCTTTCATTTGCAATTATGTATACCCAAGCAACCAATACAATGGTAATTCAAAGAAGTTGTTTATTTGCACTATGTAATTGACATACTCCCATTTGTTTTATCTATGATATCGTTGACATTTATGTTTAAAGTTCTTCTGCATTCTACATAGGGTTTACATTTACAGCGCATGCTTGTTAGTATGTTGTCTATGTCTACCAGTGCCTTAAGTGGGATGGGCACTATATATACTGCCATTTTAAAAGTGCCAACCAGATTGATAAAGGCTTCTAGTAAGCCGAAACGCATCTCTCTTTTACCTCGGGGTTCAGGGTGACTTGAGACAATAAATATTGCTGTATCCTGAGCAGCCTCGAGTCCGTGCCTTCTTCTGTAGTTCTTTCTGTGCAAGCTGGAGTGTATGTTCATTCAAATTCAGCATCAACGGCCCAAACGCTGTACACGGAACACCAGTCGATTGTGGCTCTCCCTGTGGACCGCATGTTTTTGGTGGAGTACGGGAGTGCTTGAGGGTGAGCCCCCAGAGCGGTTGCCAGGAGGTGGAACAAGGATGACAGCAGGGGGACTCTACGACCTCGTAGCGCAGCGGTTGTCTGACTGCCAGCACGGAGTCCGCATTTCCCCAGCAAGAAATGCCTTGCCCAGGAGACTGGCGCCATCTGGTGACTGGGCACCGCTGACGCCTACGCCAAAGCGGTGAGGACTGCCTGGCTTACTCAAGTTTTGTTCATCGGTCCCCTCCTACCCCGATTATGTGCCTAGTTAGGACTCATTCTTCATGCTGCCAGTTATGTAAGATATTATTAATTTTACCGTCAAGAGACTATCTACGCAATGTTTTTCCCTAATGGGTTAATGCTTGGTTTATGCATCGGTTAAATAATTCATGACTCAGACATTGGGTATAGTTGTTGAACTTCCGTCAGTATACGCTCGTAGAGATGCATTATGGGATTGGTAGTCTCGATGGGACCAGAGCACGCACTGGGAGTTTGGCACTGAAGTCGACAGTCATAAATTGTATGTAATTGGCTCCCGAAGTGCCGTGGCCATTACCTTGTCCCTTTGCTACGGGTGAACTGAACTGAGATCGCTGCATTTGCAGCATGGAAAATGTGAACATTATTCCAACAGCAGAGGTCAGTGGTCAAATACCGGCAGACTTTGCAGCAGCTTGGGATCTTACGTTGCACCTGAGGTTATTTCAAATTGACATTTTAAAAAGACACTGAGCAGCATGGTTCCTAATCAATGAACTACATTTGTATTTTAATTTTCAGGCGACTTATCATGAGAGTATGGTGGCGCTCATTTTATGTCTTGTGTATTCCCAGTAAGGCGGGTGAGATGTAACGTTTCATTTGCAATTATGTATACGCAAGCAACCAATCAATGGTAATTCATAGAAGTTGTTTATTTGCACTATGTAATTGACATACTCCCATTTGTTTTATCTATGATATTGTTGACATTTATGTAATGGACATACTCCCATTTGTTTTATCTATGATATTGTTGACATTTATGTTTAAAGTTCTTCTGCATTCTGCATAGGGTTTACATTTACAGCGCATGCTTGTTAGTATGTTGTCTATGTCTACCAGTGCCTTAAGTGGGATGGACACTATATATACTGCCATTTTAAAAGCGCCAACCAGATTGATAAAGGCTTCTAGTAAGCCGAAACGCGTCTCTCTCTTACCTCGGGGTTGAGGGTGACTTGAGACAATACATGTTGCCGTATCCTGAGCAGCCTCGAGTCCGTGCCTTCTTCTGTAGTTCTTTCTGTGGAAGCTGGAGTGTATGTTCATATATATATATATATATATTTGGAAGCTCAGAGGTTGTCCCTCAGTTTAAGAAGCACTCGAGTTGCAGAGTTCGCATACAGCATTTATTGAGTACAAACGTGGTCTCAATGCCGATAACAATTAACCAGCTGCACAGCGTGCCTGACGCGTTTCGAAATAATTCTTCATCAGAGTCATGGCGGCTTGTGTGCAGATTCGGCTATCCAGTGTCTTAAATTCCTAGTGGCACGCCCCTAGGAGGGCTGTCTAAATCGGCATCGAGACCACGTTTGTACTCAATAAATGCTGTATGCGAACTCTGCAACTCGAGTGCTTCTTAAACTGAGGGACAACCTTTGAGCTTATATATATATATATATATATATATATATATATATATATATATATATATATATATATATATATATATATATATAACAAAAAGAAATGCCAAGCCCGGTTTCAATTGCGCAGGTATTTATTGCATTTTGCTGCAGGCTAACCCTACGCGTTTCAGCTTTCGCCTTGTTCACAGGTGGGTGACATCATAGTAAAAAGCAAGTGCTCCTTTTAAAACAGTCATGTGACTTTCACTCGTTGCACTCAAAGTTCCAAGATGCATCGGTTTGGCATTTGGACTGCGCTGGCAGTTAGTGTGAATTTGGACCCCAATAGCCTTCAATGCTGCCTTGTGCTGTCATCTCTTGGAAAACAGAGTAAGTATTATCACTTGGGTGCACAATGTCACAGTTGCAGCGTCGTTATTTAGAAATACCTGGCATAGGAAACTGTCCAAGAGAGGTGTATCCCCTCTTTTCTCCCTTTCATCACTCACGTCAGAATTTTCCTGGAAGTCGGTTGGTCTGGCAATGAGGGATGCGGGTCATGCCCCCACGGTCCGCAGCACGGCAAAGTTCATGTCTCCATACTGGGGGCCCCCGACCCTGCAGGGCGGCTCCGGCAGACAACGGAGATGGAGGACTCCGTCATTAAATCCAACAAAAAGAAATGCCAAGCCCGGTTTCAATTGCGCAGGTATTTATTGCATTTTGCTGCAGGCTAACCCTACGCGTTTCAGCTTTCGCCTTGTTCACAGGTGGGTGACATCATAGTAAAAAGCAAGTGCTCCTTTTAAAACAGTCATGTGACTTTCACTCGTTGCACTCAAAGTTCCAAGATGCATCGGTTTGGCATTTGGACTGCACTGGCAGTTAGTGTGAATTTGGACCCCAATAGCCTTCAATGCTGCCTTGTGCTGTCATCTCCTGCTTGGAAAACAGAGTAAGTATTATCACTTGGGTGCACGATGTCACAGTTGCAGCGTCGTTATTTAGAAATACCTGGCATAGGAAACTGTCCAAGAGAGGTGTATCCCCTCTTTTCTCCCTTTCATCACTCACGCCAGAATTTCCCTGGAAGTCCGTTGGTCTGGCAATGAGGGATGCGGGTCATGCCCCCACGGTCCGCAGCACGGCAAAGTTCATGTCTCCATACTGGGGGCCCCCGACCCTGCAGGGCGGCTCCGGCAGACAACGGAGATGGAGGACTCCGTCATTAAATCCAACAAAAAAGAAATGCCAAGCCCGGTTTCAATTGCGCAGGTATTTATTGCATTTTGCTGCAGGCTAACCCTACGCGTTTCAGCTTTCGCCTTGTTCACAGGTGGGTGACATCATAGTAAAAAGCAAGTGCTCCTTTAAAAACAGTCATGTGACTTTCACTCGTTGCACTCAAAGTTCCAAGATGCATCGGTTTGGCATTTGGACTGCACTGGCAGTTAGTGTGAATTTGGACCCCAATAGCCTTCAATGCTGCCTTGTGCTGTCATCTCCTGCTTGGAAAACAGAGTAAGTATTATCACTTGGGTGCACGATGTCACAGTTGCAGCGTCGTTATTTAGAAATACCTGGCATAGGAAACTGTCCAAGAGAGGTGTATCCCCTCTTTTCTCCCTTTCATCACTCACGCCAGAATTTCCCTGGAAGTCCGTTGGTCTGGCAATGAGGGATGCGGGTCATGCCCCCACGGTCCGCAGCACGGCAAAGTTCATGTCTCCATACTGGGGGCCCCCGACCCTGCAGGGCGGCTCCGGCAGACAACGGAGATGGAGGACTCCGTCATTAAATCCAACAAAAAAGAAATGCCAAGCCCGGTTTCAATTGCGCAAGTATTTATTGCATTTTGCTGCAGGCTAACCCTATGCGTTTCAGCTTTCGCCTTGTTCACAGGTGGGTGACATCATAGTAAAAAGCAAGTGCTCCTTTTAAAACAGTCATGTGACTTTCACTCGTTGCACTCAAAGTTCCAAGATGCATCGGTTTGGCATTTGGACTGCACTGGCAGTTAGTGTGAATTTGGACCCCAATAGCCTTCAATGCTACCTTGTGCTGTCATCTTCTGCTTGGAAAACAGAGTAAGTATTATCACTTGGGTGCACGATGTCACAGTTGCAGCGTCGTTATTTTGAAATATCTGGCATAGGAAACTGTCCATATATATATATATATATATATATATATATATATATATATATATATATATATATATAAAACACTAAGGGCCTGATTACGAGTTTCACGGTCTTGGAGCCACACACATATATATACACATATATATATGTACATATATGTGATGAGATCAAGGCCGTTGTATCGGCCGAAACGCGTAATGACTTTTACCGTTGTGGAATAAAGGAATTTTCACCTGACTGCAGATGAGTTTGTGCTTTTCATTTCCAGCGCTACGAGTGGGAAGAAAGCCAAGCCATCGAGTGTGATGTATATATATGTATATATATATATATATATATATGAAAAGCATTTTTTGACTTGCCTATATCTTTGGTGCTGTTTGACAAATCTTAGCAAAATTTTCCCCCAAAAAGTGTCCTTGTGATTCTTGTTGTGCATGGAAACTTTTGGGGTGATACGTCAAGTGGGGGCCAAGTGTTTTACCAATGTTTATTTCCATAGGGAATTTTGAACACAACTACAGCCCGAACTGCTGGACGGAATGAAACCAAACTTGCCAGAAAGCTAACTCTTGGTCCAGAAAGAGTGCTTTTTGTTATTTGGTGTAAATCCGTTCAGTAGGTTTGAAGAAATAAAAAAAATAAAAAATTGTATATCTAGGGACGCGGATCCTCCAAGGATCCAACAGTCCCCTGTGCTCACATGTGAGTGGCTGCCAACACTTCAACGAGGAACAGTTGGCAGCCATCTTGGGACTTGACTGAAGCTGTGTCCCAAAGAAAATGTAAAAAAAAAAGAGAAGGGTGCACAGTAGGAATACCCTGACCCCTTAGGCCTCTTATGGGCATCACAGAGGGACACCGCCTGGACCAAAAAACGTTTTTTTTAAAAAGAGTTTCAGCTGGGCTTTTTTCAGGAATTAAAGGAGGGGGACGCATTGGCCCCCCTCCTGGGACTTATGAACGCCCTGGGAACCACCACCTCCCTAGGGTTTATGGGTTAATAAAGGGAGGCCGCTCTGACCACCTAAGCCCCGGGGACCACCACCTCCCCGGGGCCACATAGAAAAAATAAAATGGGGCAGTCTCGTGGACCCTCCCCTGCCTCAGGGAACTTCACCGCCCGGGGCTAAATTAAGGGTAATGGAAGGCCGCGCTGACCCCATGGGCCGCGGTGATCACCACCTCCCCGGGGCTAAATTAGCATGACGACGGATCGGGAGGGGAGGGGGGTGTGCAGACCCCATCCGGGCCATAAACAATCCTGGGGAGCACCACCTCCCTGGGCTGGGCGTCTACTTTAAAGGAGGCAGGATTCAGCCCCCCTCCTGGAGCCAATATTGGCCCTGGGGACCGCTACCGCAAGGGCCAGCTCCTGCTAAGTCCTGGGGTGCCCACCCCCAGGACAAAGCTGTTTGCAGTGTCAGCAAACACACCGCTTCAAGTAAGCAAGAGCAATGAAAATGCGCTCGCTTGCTGGAAGCAGTGCATTTGTCTGTTTCCCTGCCCACTGTCAAGTGAGCAGGGAAACAGATGAATTGCTTTCAGAAACAGAGAGCTGCATGTTTAGCAGCTCCCCGTGTGTGAAAGCAATGCCAGCTCCCACAGGAGGCGGGGAGCCGGCAGGGACCGTGGGGGCCTTGAGGCTCCCCCCACGGTCCTAATGCAGACAGGTGCCCTGGGAGCACCCAAGACAAATTGCCGGGCCCTGTGGATGGGGTTCCTGGGGCTGATTTCGACCATGGGAGGGGGCCGTGCGGCGCCCCTCCCCAATAATTAAAAAAATAAATAAAAGGCCAGCCCAGGAAAATGTAATCAGATGCTCGCCTCCTTTCTCAACCACTCTGCAAAGGGGCCTCCTGGTGCACAACTGGTTGGGGGATGAAGTCTCCTTGGCTGTTGAGGGTCCTTGGGGACCAACAACTCCTCCTATTATCTCCAGTAAGTCCCACACAGCATGTTTGCTGAGAGGTCATTTGAGGCCCCGCCCCCTTTCTCCAACATTCTGCAAATGTGCCTCCTGGTGCACTACTGGTTGGGGGATGAAGTACCCTTGAATGCTAAGAGCCCTTGGGAGCCAAGAATCCCTCCTGTTACCTCCAGTAATCCCACACAGCAGGATTTCTGAGGGCTCGTGGGAGGCCCTCCCCCTTTCCCCACTAGATAGGTAATAGAATTTTAAAAAACCTTAGAAATTCACTGAAAAAACCAAAGTTACAGGGACATCATAGTTAGGCTCAGATTTCACTCGCACATCAGTGATGTCATTTGAGATGTCATCAGTGATGTCACTGACCATGTCATGAGTGATGTGATATGTGAGGTCATAAGCAGTGCATTGCTGGGGCATAAGTTATATTTAGCTCAGGTAACTATAACTGCCGAATTTCACTGGTTTTGTACAAGTGAAATCTGAGCCTAACTATAACATCCTTGTAACCTTTGATTTTTTTCAGAGAATTTCAAAATCTATTTCCTAACTATAACGTCCCTGTAATATTTAGTTTTTTAAATGAATATATATATTTATTTAAAAAATATATGTATATATTTATATATATCAGCACGTTATTTCCTTCGAAACAATTCCACTCGCACTCACGTGCATAGTTTTTCTCCAATTCTTTTAATTCATTGGCGGCAACATTTTACGGACAAAGCAGCCCAACGCGTTTCGCTCTATCCAAGACCTTGATCACGGGTTCAACAAAGCGCAACAATTCTATCCATGTTATATGCTAAACAGGATTCATTACATCACATCCTCCTCATCTTTGCATTGTGGTAATTGTAGTGTATATGATTAAAGGCATCCAAGTGCGCAGAGTACAGATACCCGCGAAAGTGTATGTGAGTGAATTATGTGAATAAACAAAATTAATCATAATAATATGTGTGAGAGTAGAAACTTTAACAATTATCTGGTCCAGGACAGATCAATTTGCATATGGCACAGCTTTATATACGTGTGTAAAAGCTCAAATGAATTTGGTTGACTTTGTAAATTAAATGCCTGGTCATGGGCTCAACCTCTTATATTCAATGAATTATTAATCCCTCAACCAGTTTGATTGCAATTCCATTATAAAACGTTGATTGCTAATAAACAATCCCATATCATACAAACTGACGTTCAAGTCCTGCCCTCCAGTGGGCTTAAACATATATATATATGTTAATTAACAAATAGAAATGGGGTTAAAGTTACCTGTTAATTTTCTACCACGCATATGTTTCTACGATCATTAAGGTCTCCAAGTAATGGCCGCTTAAAAAATCTGTATCATCCGTGTCGTAGCTTGACCCATCTGTTGTCTTTTTCCCACAACCAGATCAGAGCCACCAAAAGGAACTTCATCCACAACAAAATCCTGGCCAACTCCACCAACTCCAAGGATCTTTTCAGTGTCATTCAAGAATTCACCAACCCACGCAGCGAAGCCACAGACATCACCCCATCCCAAGACCTCTGCGACAAGCTTGGAACCTATTTCCACCTCAAGATCAAAAACCTCTACGACAACTTCATCGACCATCCACCAGGCGCCACAGATGGCCCCCCGCCCCCCAGAAACACCAGCCAGCCCACCATCTCCAACTGGACACCGATCACGGCCGAAGACACCGCCGCGACCATGAAAAGCATCCACTCGGGGGCCCCCACCGACCCCTGCCCCCCTCCATCTACCACAGAGCCGTGGCTGCCATTGCACACAAACTACAATGCACCATCAACACCACCTTCAAAACGGGCACCTTCCCAGACGACTGGAAGCGCGCAGAAGTCAGACCCCTGCTCAAGACGCCCACAGCTGACCCCACCGACCTCAAGAACTATCGGCCCATCTCGGCCCTCCCCTTCGCAGCCAAAGTTGCAGAGAAAACAGTCAACAGGAAACTGACACGATTCATTGAAGAGAACGCTGTCCTCGACCCGTCCCAATCCGGATTCCGAAGCAACCACAGCACAGAGACCGCCCTACTCGCCGCCACAGACGACATACGCACCCTCCTGGACCAAGGCCATTCCGCAGCCCTCATCCTACTCGACCTATCAGCGGCCTTCGACACCGTCTCCCATCGCACACTAGTCGTCAGACTACACGACGCAGGCATACAAGGAACAGCCCTGGACTGGATCCGATCATTCCTCACCGGAAGAAGCCAAAGGATCAGACTCCCACCCTTCCTCTCTGACCCCACGAAAATCACCTGCGGAGTCCCACAGGGTTCATCACTGAGCCCCACCCTCTTCAACATTTACATGGCTCCCCTCGCAGCCATCGTCCAACAACATGGCCTCAACATCGTATCCTACGCCGACGACACCCAGCTCATCCTCTCCCTCACCAAAGACCCCACCACTGCCAAACTCAACTTCCAGAAAGGAATGCAAGACGTCGCAGTCTGGATGACCAACAGCTGCCTGAAGCTCAACGCCGAGAAGACAGAAGTCCTCGTCCTCGGTACCACCCCTTCTGCATGGGACAGCACCTGGTGGCCGACCGCCTCGGAAGCCCACCTACCCCTCAGACCACGCCAAGAACCTCGGCATCGTACTCGACTCATCACTCTCCATGAACCGACAGGTCAACGCCGTCACCTCCAGCTGCTTCAACACCCTCCGCATCCTCCGCAAGACCTTCAAGTGGATCCCCCTGAGTCAAGGAAGACAGTCACCCACGCACTCATCACCAGCAGACTGGACTATGGAAACGCACTCTACGCCGGCATCAACAAGTCCCTACTCCGCAAACTCCAGACAGTACAAAACACCGCCGCCAGACTCGTCCTCGGCATCCCCCGAAACGAACACATCAGCCAACACCTACGAAGTCTCCACTGGCTCCCCGTGGAGAAAAGAGTCACTTTCAAAATTCTCACTCACGCCTACAAATGCCTACACAACAACAGACCCAAATACCTCAACGACAGAATCAACTTCTGTAGTGTTCGTTCCTATTTCCCTAATAGGCTCTGCGCATTGGAATAATATAACCAATAGGCTTGACATAGGACTACGGTCGGTATGTCCCTATCGAGTATATTAAACTTAATTACTTGTGCCAGCTAGCTCAGAGGCCACTAGAAACTCCTTGAGAACAAGAAGGAGTAGTTTCTGGCAACCGAAAAACATGACAACTTTGTTTCCCTTTAGAAGCGGAACATGTCTCAGAATCGTGGAAACAATAGATAACAGTTTCACTCAGTCAATCGTGCATGCTTAGTTTCTACAGAGTTACACAGAAAGGAAAGACGGGCGTTTCAATAAAAGGGTTTTATTGAACAGTCTTGTTTCTCGTGTAAGAGATATGTGCTGTTAGGATCACAAGACAGTATGCAAGATAAATAATGTACAGCGTAAGCAGTAGAAATAAATAATACTGCGCTAGCATTATCCTTTAGCATATATTCACGTACATAAATAACATGAGCTAAGAATGCGAGTACTCATAAGATGCATCTCTAAGCTAGTTCTACCTCAATGTACCTAACCTAGTCTAGGTGTATGGAAAGGTAGAAGTAGGTGGAGTATTCTCTAGTATGGTATACTAAGAGTATGTTAAGTATAGTATGCCAAGTATGGTATGCCAAGAGTCCCTCTAGGTTCTAGTCAGCTCCATACCTTGAGAATGAGAGAGGTGGGAATCTCTTGCCGGATCTGGAACTCTAACACCCCGCGAAGGGAGTCAGAACACTGGAAGCTGGATTTGTCTGCGTGCAGGAATGACAGCATCTTCTCAGTGCGTCAGGCCGGGATACGGGCTCCTCTGAAGTCGAGGTCTCCTCTAACTTGCTTGGGCAAGGGAAGGTATATTTATACCTGGTAGGTGTCTTGGAATGTTAGCATTGACGTGAAGTCGGACAGAGGAAGACGTCAGGAATGAACCCTTAAGGTATAACGGTTCATACATAATAGATGAGTTCTTGGAGAAATCAATAGTCCTGCGCTAGGGGAACTCCCGAAGCTTAAGGGTCTGGTTTTCTAAGAACTCGTTGTGACGTTAGGGTGGACGGATGTCGGTGACCATGCCTGTATTTGGAGTGCACGGTTAATACCTAAATAAGGACAGGGATTCTATGCCTATATAAGGGCAATGCGAATTGTGCCTATATAAGGACATGATTCAGGAAAACCTATATACGGACACCTAAAGCGGAATACAACACCCACTCCACTTTCGATTGAACGATAATACTAAATGCTAAACATTTAAATGCTAAACATAAAATTGAGTACCACATGTTGCTAAAAACATTTCTAAAAGCATTTTAAAAGACGTTTAAAAAATAAACTGTTGAATGCAATAGGTACTGTACATTTAAAGCATCGTTTTGATTCTAAGCATATAATGGAAGTAAAATGCAACTTGAATGAAACAGAAATATATACATATGATGAAATGGTCGATAAGTTTTCAAAAATCAAAGCCATTGCATATCATGGATTTAAATGAAATGTTAGACAAGTAAGGTGACAATGTGTCCCTGGAAGTATTCAAAGAAGTCCGTTTTATAAGACTAGTTCTACTGTAAGCAGATTGTTCATTTGCCATGTCTTTTCTATCTAGAAATATTATAATGTTTAAAGAAAAAGTTCAATTTCTGGGAATAGTTCCAAGTTTTGAAAATATGAAGGCCAAATTTCATTGTTGCCCTGGTACACTGTGAGCCGAATCAAAGTCAGTGTATGGGTCTGGCGTAAACATTAGATCATCTATTTCCGTAGCCAAAATATCGTCCACCGAAGTTGGAGACATTTGGAACACCTCGCTCAGAAGGTTAATTGCACAGAGATGAGAAACATCGCCTTCAGCAGAAGATGCAATGTTCGCGTCCGTTGTTACCTGTGTGCCTGTTGATCCATCTCGTACCTCAGCAGCAGCCGGAAGCGTCTCTGAGATCTCAATGAATGCCGTCATCAGGATTGGTAGCCTCTGGGGACAACACACAGCATGGGCCGTTATCGGGTCCAGCAGTGTATCGATATCCGTTGGCATGACTGATGGTAGTGTTAGACAGGTGTCTAGCACGCATTCTTCACCGCAAAACAGGCAGCGTAGAACAGGTAAGATGCAATCTTGCCAGATTGGTCTGAATGACATGAACCATGTTGTATTAAGTTCCCGTAGACGAGGCATGCCCAAAAGCTGTGCTATTCGCTCACGGCATTTCCTTTCAAGGAGGGCTTTCTCCACATCGCTCGGAGTGATGTTGGCGAATAGGCTTGCCATAGCGTAGTAGGAGGAATAGAAACAGAATTCCTGCAACAAGTGCTAGAATTAACGGCACACCACCAAACACCGAATGTGCGAAGTTTGGGATGATTCCGAGGACTTCCTGGAAAGGTACTAATAGTCCCGAACAGATGGTCTTAAATACATGTACAATTCCGCTTGTATCAGACATGTTAAAGATACGTCCTATCATTTCTACGAAATGTATAGGGCAGTTTGTACGAATTAAAGCTTGTATCTCAGCCGAAGTCCTTGCAACTTGTAGATCATAGGTTTCTTTGGCCGAGGTCAAAGGCACTGATTGTAGTATAAGCATGGCTTTCATTCTGCTTAAAGTATCAAATCGTATAAAAGAGACATTCAACAAAGGCCAAAAAGGCGACTCCCTGACTGTGTCTATTGGGGCAAACAATACTTGCATACAGCAAGTGACCCTGGAGTTGACCGTTACTAGATATGGGATGCCTGGCAACATGCCACAGCAACTCTGATCATTAAACATGAGGTAACTCCTATTAGAAAGTTGGCCAAACGTTGGATTAATCACAGCAGCTGGTGTACCCTGCTGGTGGCAGGACAAGTTTGCCACAGAACCATTACAAGCCCCGTGTAAAGATATGTCCTGACAAATTAGTGAACCGCTTAGTGCACTTTCACAGTGTGTACCGCTCAGAAACACTTCACGATCCCCACTCCAACATCTATAGTTGTAAGGTAAATTCCAGGATGTCTTAATGTATTCTTTACCCAACCTTTCATATTTGCCTGCTTGCATCTGTTTAAGGCAATACTGAAACTGAAAAGTAGTCACAGGTAGACTAATTTTGCCATGAATAAGCCATTCTGTAGCTGGTTTTTCTGCCACTGTGAATGGTAATTTTTCAAGTTTTTCAATGCTCAGTACTGTATACTTTGGTCCCCTTTGTGCCAGTTCGATCTGTTTATCAGTTAGATTGTATTCTGCAAACAGAGCCGACGTGTTGATAAAACGCCAAGGCACATAGCCCGCACGCAAAGATTGCAGCGTCCAGCTTAATAACATAATAGAACGCAACTGAGATTGGCCTTGCTGTAACATGGCTAAATCTTGTTAAAGTATGTCGATAGCAGAGGATACAATACTGTCCAATGAATAAATTCTGGAGGACAAAGTTGTTAACCCATTGTCGACCACAGAGAGAGTTTTCTCTAAATTAATACGATCAAGTTCACGTATTCGTTCTGCGGCCTCCATATGAGACACCTTCCATGCTTCATTATAAGCAGCATAGATGCCGGCATATATGAAACGTTTTTGACGCGGTTTTCTTGGTCCAAGCAAGAATTCCCTAAGGTCTGCGTCTTCTTTAAGTAAAGATAAGTGTTGTTTCACATCCTTAAGTGTAGATTTTTGCAGCCAATCGAGGCATAATTTTCCTACACTGTATGTTGTTACTACCCCCGGATGTTGTCTTTGGACGTATCGTGGGTCTGGCCTGTGTATAGTAAACCCCTGTGTTTTATTCAGGAATCTTTCTTGACAGTTGTTTGTATCTGTGGGCCAGATCAACCATTTTCTCCAATCAGAATTTGTTCTGTTGAGTTGTAGTATGGTGTCAACTGTAACCGCTGCCTGTGTATTGTTATCACTTGCAGGTGTTGGTACTGAAGGTGCTTTCATGTCCTTGATCTTGGCTAACCCAAGGCAAGACGTTTGTTGGACCGTGTCATTCAAAAACAAAATTTGCTGACGGATGATACAGGCTCTAAACAAAGCTTCTATCCCCTGCACTTGCCAATCTTTAGTACCCCAGACAGATTTTGTGTCTATTGTGTCTTTCCACAAGTCGAAACCATGTCTAGACAGTTGGGCAATAAATGCTGCAGAATAAATCTGTTTTGTATTAGTTAACATAATTTTCAGTCCTGTTTTGTTTACATTTTTATAGTAAAATGTTTCTGGATCAGATGTATTGTACCCTGAAAAATATGGAAACGTTTTAGCAAATGTTTTTGAACTACCTTTTGGTGGTGTAGGACAATGCTCCAATTGGTTAAACATAAACACATTTCTAGGTGTTGCAGATTTACGCAAGAAATGATGACTATAATGATTATAGCAATACAGCTGTTCATAGTCTGATGAACCCTCTAAATATTCATTATTAGAAAATGCAGCAGACTTTTCTAGGTCAAACATCATGTCATTTACAGTTTCAAAGTCCCAATCATCAGAATAGGTACTGGATGAAACAAAATCACTTAGTGAAATCTTAAATAAATGTGGAATGTTCAAATGTTCCGTAGGGCCAAAAATATCGAAATCAGTTTTGTCCCACACTATACCATCCTGTATAGGAACGGCTGTGATGTTCACTGCAGACAAGTCTCTTGTTTCAAGATGGGATGATTTGTGAGGTTTCAAAAGTAAGTTCACTTCTTTTCGTTCAGTGTTCACATGGATATATCTGCCATTTATAAGCACGCTCATAGTCATGACCAAAGCTAGCCAAAGCAGGAAGAAAAATATTCCAGAAATAATCCATAGTTCAATCCATGGTGAAACCAGATAAGTCTTTCCCAAAAAATGAAAAAAGTCTTGAACTTGCTGTTTAAAAGTTTTTGATGCTGGCGACGTCTCGGGCTCACTCAGATCCTCAGAAAACATATCAAAGTTAATGAAATAGCCAGAAGCAGTTCTGTCAATTGTTGGAATTGCATCAGGATTTGTAGAAATCGCTGGAACCACTTGATCACTTGTTACATTGGTGTAGACTGGTGTATTTGGACGAACTGTTACTTGAGTTTCAAGAGGGATGAGTTCCATAGCATTGTTGCTCAGTCCTTCATCTGTTACTGCTGAATTCTCGATGGTTATCAGTCTTTCAGTCTGAACCTCTTGGATAGTAGCGAGAGGAGTGTGTCTGCTACTAGGTCGGAGTCCACGAGGCCTACTATTTAGTATTGGCCACATACTGTGGTTTGATGAGGTCGATGGACACAAATCTTTTCTCCTTTTTTCCAGCAAGGGGCGCAGAAGTACTGTTCTTGTTCCGTGTATGGCTAGGACAGGTACTGGTTGTCTGTAAGAAGGTCCAAATTCCTTCTTGTCTGCAATTTTCTCTCTGACTAAATCCCCAACTTTTGGAATCCAGACAGGCCTTGCTGGGACCGCCGTTTTATCCCCAGTGGTGGTTGGCTGCAGGAATACGTCGCTTTGTTTTGATCTTAGTTCATTCAGATCCTGTAAAACAGCCAAACGATCTTTGATATCAAAGGGTTTATTTTCCACCACTGTGCCTCTACATTCTAGATCTGGCACCCACATTCTTGTCCCAAATAGGACCTCATATGGAGTGACCCCCCCTAGAGAACTTCTTGGCAAATTATTTAATGAGCGTTGGACCCCATAAAGATGTTTGACCCACCCATCACCCGAATCTAATACCCTAGCTGTTATAGACTGCTTTATGTCCCGGTTTTTCCTTTCCACAACAGAATTTCCCTCAGGATGAAACGGAGAGGAGTACAGCAATGCAACGCCCAGACTGGCCATGGCTTCTTTATAAGCCCGAGAGCTAAACGCAGGGCCCTGGTCAGAATGTAGCGTGCCTATTGCGTATGTGCCGATAAAGACTCGCAAATCTTTTATAACAGTTTGAGTGTCAGCCGAGCGCTGAGGCCACATCCATAGGAACCTTGACTTAGTATTTGTGTGATTGCAGTTGTCCACGAGGACGCCTGTGCATAGATAGTCTAATGATGTCTAACAATGGTGTCTGTCCCTGGCAGGCTACTTTGTAGCATAGTATCTGGTTGCGTTCTGCATCACGCTGTACCTTACAGTCTATGCAGTCATTGATGAAGATGTGAATCTGTGTATTCATTCCAGGCCACCAGTACATCTCTTTTAATGTCAATATTGTTTTAGAGATCCCTTGATGTGACAGACCCTCCCCCAGATGTGCTTCATAAATCAAAGCTGCTCTACGTTCCATGTTTGGAATTACCCTATCCCCCACTCCAGGGATTCGAGCAAAAGGAACGTTGTTCGCATCAATTACATAAGAGTACTTGAGTGGAAACTTTTTTGGTAACGCTGCACCACTGCCTTTGCTCGTAGCATTGACAGCCAACATTATCTCACTGTCTATTCTCGCTTTTGAACGAGTGACCGCAGCTACGGAAGCCGTCTGAACAGCCCCCTTTGCGGCTTCGTCAGCCAATGAATTCCCTGCAACGTGAACGCCATCACGTTGATGACTCAGTGAATGGATCACTTGAGCCTTTGGTAGTTCGCTTTTTAACTGAACTACTTGTTCCCAAAGCGTTTTATGCTTTATTGTGCCACCTTTTGCATCTTTGAACCCATTTTCAAGCCAAGTTTGTATATATTCATTATACGACTGCACACAGTAGAAAGAATCTCACACTATTAGTGTGGGGAATTCACGATCTGTACTTTCAAGTGCCAGTTTGAATGCTTGTAGTTCAGCTCGCTGAGCTGTACAATCTCCTAGAGATTGGGTTTTTGTGACCATAAGTCTGAAGTGGCCATCGCGCATGCGACCTTTAACGATCGCGCATGCTGCACTGTAAGATTGCTTACTCCCTGTTGCGGGTTGTGCGGATCCGTCAGTGTAAATGTTCATATTGCAGGAACGCTTGTGTTTTTAGATCAGGATCAAAAACATAGTCAACATCTGTTGCAGCAAGAGAATTAACCCATTGTATCCATCTCGGATGTAATGCTTTAGCATTTGGAATGCTCGCTTTTGTTACCCCCTCTAGAGCCGGTACTGGGGTTACGACAATAATGCGTTTCCCTTGGGCTAGAGCTCTTTCTTTTGCTACAGTGGTTTGAACTTCTGTCAGTATTTTTTCAGTTGAAGTGAAGCGCATTTCTGCTTGTGTATACAAATGAGATTTGTATGCAATTGGTACTTTTTCACCCTCATTAAATGTTAAGTAGGTGAATCCGCATTGACCCGAAATTATTCGGATCACTAAGTTGCGTTGACTTACGCGTGTTTGTAAGTGATTTGTTGCTAACATGTTAGCTTGGAGTGAACGCAAGATTTCTGTGTGTTCCTGTGTCCAATATTTGATTGAAAAATCAGGTTTGATTAATGCGTAGAGAGGTTTAACTCTTTCTGCGTAATTTAGAATGTAAGTTCTTCCAAAATGTAGGAAACCCAGGATGGATTGTAAATTTTTCAGCGTCTTTGGAGGTTGGAGCAGCGCACACCTTTCTAAAAAGTTGGCTGCCAAGCTCTTGCCTTCACTTGAAAGCTCATATCCTAGAAAAAGGACATTGAGATGGGCAATTCTGGATTTTTAAAGTTGAACTTATAGCCCTCAGAGGCAAAGCCCAATATAATGGTACTCACCCTGTTCAAGTGTTTGTCCAGGTCATCGTCTGTCAGATAGATGTCATCGACATATGACAATGCCTCATTATCATAAATTTGTAGTACCTCCGTTACTCTCGCTGAGAATAACCCCGGGCTGTTCTTGAACCCTTGTGGGAGTCGACAAAATTGACGCTGGGTCCCCATTATTGAGAAAGCTCTTAAGTACCTGCTTTCAGGTGCTATGTTTTGACAAAAGAAACCATTTGAGATGTCCAATGTTGTTTTATATTTTTTACGCACAATGTTATTCATTAATGCTGTACTATGTGCATTTTGTACTGCAAAAGCTTTTGAACAAGTGTTTAAGTGTCTGTAATCCAAAACTAGACGATATGTATTGTCTGGTTTGGAGACAGGAAACAAAGGATTGTTCATTGAAGAGGTGCATGTTTCAATCACCCCTTGGTATTCAAGTTGATCTAAGATCTCCCTGACCTGTTTTTTAGCTTCTTGCTTTATTGGGTACTGCCTTTGTGCAGTAGGTTCATTTTTTAAATGTATTTTATGGTGAGGTGAATCCTCATCCCATCCTACATGATTTTTGTATAATGCTGGGGCCTGGGCAACTGCCCATTTCCTGGCATAAGTATATTTTAGATGAATTGGAATATGGTTGGAGAAGGCAGGCATAATAATGTCCTCACCATGTGGGCACTCCCTGACAAATTGTGGTGGCCAGTCTTTTTCTGCTAGCAGTATGTCATAGCCTCTTGAAAGTTTTTCCCAAAAGAGTGCTTTTACCTGTCTAGGTATGTCTCCCTCCATCCGGAGTGTTATTTCATATAACTTTTGTGGAGTACTAACCCTGGTGTCTACAGTCTCAACTGTAATGTACTCATTCAAGTCCACTATCTCCAGAAGTTCCTTCGGGTTCTGGCGAACTATTGTGACTTCTGCCGCACTGTCCAGCATTGTCTGAGCCCATTCTCCATTCTTGAGTTGTGTTCTCAGTATCCTCGGCATGTCTGACCTTCAGACCTGCTACCTTCTTTTTTGAGAATTGAGGTTTTGATTTATTTTTCGGTACGTGTTCGTCGTCTTTCGATTTCATGCGTTCTTCTCTATGTTCTGACCGTCCTCTTCTTTCCGATGTCTGTGACGATATCTGAAAGGTACGAGAGGAACGTGTATCAGTATCTTGATACCTGTCAGGCTTTCTTAAATTATCCCTATTCCTGAGGTTATACCTCCTTTCAGAGGGCTCCTTTTGAGGAGACCTACCTCGGGATTGAAAACGTTTCTCATTTGAATTATGTTTATTAGTTTCCCACTTCTTTTAAGAAGATGTAGGAGTTTGTTTAATAGAGTCCTTCTCAGGACTTTCAGATAGTTTTGGCTTCAATGGTCTTCCACCCAAACTATCTCTGCCTAATTCTGCATAAGATTGTTCTATTATTCTGGGTAGTTCTGTTTGATGTTCTGTAACATCGAATTCCCTTAATCGTTGGCGGATCGCCACTGCTGCTGCCTCCCTTTAATATTAGATAATATTATTGTTGAGTCCTGGTCGAAGTTTTTCAGTAATTTCATACCTTAATTCAGAGCAGGCTCTGCCCCGTATTCATTTTGAATTTGTTTCAGGACATCTGGTATTACTGCAATTGACGGAACACCATGTGTTTTAGTATAGATGGCAGCAAAGACTGAGCCCCAAGTGGTGCAGTCTTCCAGTTGTGGTGTGATCCCCATTGGTAAACAGATTGTTAGTATTCTGTGTTTCTCATAAGGGCTAGTATTTGGAAATACTGCTTCTATTTGAGTAATTTTTTGAGCTATCCAGAATGGAATTTGCTCACGCTTTGTGGGCATTTTTCCCATGACTGCGTTTAGAGTCTGTGGTGTAATTTTTAGTGCATTCCCCTGTTGAGGGGTTTGATTTGGAAGTGTCAATGGTGGTTGGACTGTGAAAGTCCGCATGACGTATTGGACTAATTGTCTGTAAATTTTTATTAACTCTGTAAGTTGAGTAAGTAATTCCTCGTCTGACATTATTTCGAGGTCAGGATGAGGAGTGTAGCCGGCTAGAATTGGCCAAGTTGCTCCTGGTCTACCTAGTGGTCCGAGCCTGGTAATGTTTTTGTGATGTTTTAGGGCGCCTTTAAACCAGAGCTGATGCTCCTGGTATGTTAGTGGAATTTCAATATCCTCGAAAGGAATATATTCCTCTGGTGGTTCATCTTCTTTGTAGAAGTGAAACAGTCTTGTTACTGAATTTGATTCAGGAAATATTACCCATAAATAGAATACCTCTGTCTGAAAGGATTCGTGTGCCTCTATCACGAAAACTGCTCTACCGCCTCTTGGTGGTAGGCCATGTTTTATAAGTTTTAGAGTGATGGCTCTTCTTAAGTTTGGATTGATGTCTATAACACCCTCCTCAGGTTCATTTAAACCTGTAAAGTTAAAAACTGCTATGACTGGGTCAGCCGTAGCTCCACCGGTGTCAGTAGCATTGTCCCGGTTGGACATTTGTTTTTTGAAAAATGTAGAACAAGTTTCAAGGAAACAAAAGATAAGGTGCACAATATTTTGGAACACTGTATCCTTCAACGTTGAGCAAACCAAGCAACTAATATATAGGGTGCTTCCCTATTTAGTTTTGGCGGATATTTTAACCCTACCCACTCCAGACGTCTTATCGAGTATGTGAGTAGGGGTCTCTGAGAAAAGCACGACTGAGTTACTCAGTATCTAGCGTTAAATTACTGCCTTACCAAACGTTTCGGCGCCATGTAGTGTAGTTCCTATTTCCCTAATAGGCTCTGCACATTGGAATAATATAACCCATAGGCTTGACATAGGACTAAGGTCGGTATGTCCCTATCGAGTATATTAAACTTAATTACTTGTGCCAGCTAGCTCAGAGGCCACTAGAAACTCCTTGAGAACAAGAAGGGAGTAGTTTCTGGCAACCGAAAAACATGACAACTTTGTTTCCCTTTAGAAGCGGAAAATGTCTCAGAATCGTGGAAACAATAGATAACAGTTTCACTCAGTCAATCGTGCATGCTTAGTTTCTACAGAGTTACACAGAAAGGAAAGACGGGCGTTTCAATAAACGGGTTTTATTGAACAGTCTTGTTTCTCGTGTAAGAGATATGTGCTGTTATGATCACAAGACAATATGCAAGATAAATAATGTACAGCGTAAGCAGTAGAAATAAATAATACTGTGCTAGCATTATCCTTTAGCATATATTCACGTACATAAATAACATGAGCTAAGAATGCGAGTACTCATAAGATGCGTCTCTAAGCTAGTTCTAACCCAATGCACCTAACCTAGTCTAGGTGTAGGGAAAGGTAGAAGTAGGTGGAGTATTCTCTAGTCTGGTATACTAAGAGTATGTTAAGTATAGTATGCCAAGTATGGTATGCCAAGAGTCCCTCTAGGTTCTAGTCAGCTCCATACCTTGAGAATGAGAGAGGTGGGAATCTCTTGCCGGATCTGGAACTCTAACACCCCGCGAAGGGAGTCAGAACACTGGAAGCTGGATTCGTCTGCGTGCAGGAATGACCAGCGTCTTCTCAGTGCGTCAGGCCGGGATACGGGCTCCTCTGAAGTCGAGGTCTCCTCTAACTTGCTTGGGCAAGGGAAGGTATATTTATACCTGGTAGGTGTCATGGAATGTTAGCATTGACGTGAAGTCGGACAGAGGAAGACGTCAGGAATGAACCCTTAAGGTATAACGGTTCATACATAATAGATGAGTTCTTGGAGAAATCAATAGTCCTGCGCTAGGGGAACTCCCGAAGCTTAAGGGTCTGGTTTTCTAAGAACTCGTTGTGACGTTGGTGACCATGCCTGTATTTGGAGTGCACGGTTAATGCCTAAATAAGGACAGGGATTCTATGCCTATATAAGGGCAATGCGAATTGTGCCTATATAAGGACATGAATCAGGAAAACCTATATACGGACACCTAAAGCGGAATACAACACTTCCACGTACCCAAAAGAAACCTCCGATCTTTCAACCTCGCACTGGCCGAAACCCCGCGCATCCACAGAGCCAGAGCAGGCGGAAGATCCTTCTCTCACATTGCAGCCAAGACCTGGAACGAGCTACCGGCAGACATCAGACGCGCCCCCTCCCTGAACACCTTCAGGAAGACCCTCAAGACCTGGCTCTTTGGCTAAATAGATCTGCGTACCCCCCTCCCCCTCAGCGCCTTGAGACCCTCATGGGTGAGTAGCGTGCTTACAATTCCCTGATTGATTGATTGATTGGGTGTAGCAGAAAAATATTTTGCAATTTCAGTTTCTTGATGTATTGAATAAGGTTGATGCAAGTTTGTACATAATCAAATCCCGAAGTGGGGCAGAAGGTTAGGCCCAGTTGTAGGACTTTTGCTTCATCCTGAGTAAGTGTTCTACTTGAGAGGTTGATTATTTTCATTTCTCCTCTGGGTTCTACCATTTGCCCCTTCTCCCCCTGATGCGGGTAATTTTTGGAGTAGGTGCTTCTCCTCCTTCCTTTCTGGCCCACCTTGTTTTTCGTTTCTTTGTTGTTGTTGTGGTGGATGATTCCTTGGTGTTGGTCTCTGTCAGGACTCTCTGATTAGCTTGTATTCCCAAAAATAAGGTGGCTCATTGGTCCCGCTTTATCCTCTGCACTAGTAGTTTGTTCGCCTTCTGATGTCTCTACCTCTGATTCCGAGGTTTCTCTATTGCAGGTGGCGGTGGTACCTTGTTGACTCATCTTCTTTCTGGGGGCATCAAATTTTCATGCAAAGGTCAGGATGCGACCTGTAGCAAAATCCTGCTCGTCTCTTTGAAATTTAGTTTGCTTACATCGTCGGATGATAGCTTCGTAATCTTTTAAGCGTTTCATCATGGAACGCTTCAGTTCTTCACTCTACTTTGTGTCTTTGTCCTTGCTGATTATTTCTTCAAGTTTTTTTATCTCTCATAGCAATTTATCTCGATCGCTCCAGGCGTACTTAATCAGGATTCTTATCATCCTAATCCAGCGCAACACGAAGGTCAATACCTGATCAGGGATCAATACCCAATAATATCACAGAACAATGGCCCATACACATTCACCCAAATCCCTGATGTGCTGGTGTCAATTTATACAATGTTCAATTCTTTTACACCTAAATTCATATATGTCATTTCCAACAATACTTATCTGATTTATATATCAACTTTTCCTCTACTTGGTCGATGAACCAATTAGTTGAATAGTTGATGATAATGATATGACATTTCTATCTTACTTTCAGTCAATAAAATAATCACAGACTCTCGATAAAGTTAATAAAATGTTATCTCATAAAATAACATGGTGATGCTCACTGCATATGGTCAAAATGCAAATAATGAAACTCACTAAAGGAAGTTAACATCAACAACTTAAATGAATAAAAACTCATCATATAAGCAATTACATTTTTCATGGAGGAGTGGATAGATTAAGAGACAAAAGTTTCAGCAAATTAAAATCCGAAACAGAATTTCACCTAACGGAGGGGATAGATGAAGAGACAAAATTTCATCTAAATAATACGTTCAATTTATCAATGACAGAGTGGATAGGCGAAGAGGCATAAGTTTCAGAGACAAAAATACATTTGCAAGAATTATTCCTGTATGAGTCAGAAACGTACAAACCTAACGGTCTGTAGAAAACCACTACCCTGGCCAAGGCGATGGTGGGTGTTAGAAATGGGGGTCTCTAGTTGGCAATGGCTGGCCACTGTCCAAGTAGGGACCCTTCTTCCTAAGTCAGAGTGAGAGGGCTACCCTCTTTAATACCCCTGCTCAACCCTGTGGTAACATAGCACGAGCAGGTAGGGTTATCTCAGAGGCAGGGTGTGAAGCATTTATGACCATACACAGTAACACAGTGAGGAACACTACAGAGGGACACCACACAAGAGTTATAAAAAATAAGTATCTTTATATAAAGGCAGATTTATCACAAGACCAATAACTGTAAAAGCCACAATACTGTCAAAAATAGGATAGCTGTTGAAGGGCTGTCAAAGATAGTTCAAAGGTTGCAAGAATAAGGTTCAAATTCAAGGCAGGGGTCTCTGCGCCCTTTCTCGTTCAGAGGTTGCAAAAATAAGGTTCAAATTCAAGGCAGTGGTCTCTGCGACCCTTTCTCTCATAAGACTGTCAAAAATAGGATGGCTGTTGAAGGACTGTCAAAAAATAGTTCAAAGGTTGCAAAAATAAGGTTCAAATTCAAAGCAGTGGTCTCTGCGACCCTTTCTCTCACAAAGTACCTGGGTTTAGTAGCAAAACCAACAAAATGTCGCAAAGAAGTGGTAGCGATGATTCTCGGCACGCGAGGCCGGCGATGCGTTGAAATCCTTGCCGCAAGGGAGGATGATGCGCCGATCTGCGTGATGCGTGCGGAGACACTGCGACCAACTTCTGCACGCTAGGCCGCCGATGCGATGACTTTCTTGCCGCGAGGGAGAAGTCGATGCGACGATCCTGTTGCGCTGTGCGATTGTGTTGCGATGCGAAGAGATGACGCTCCGCGAGGGAGCGACGAAATCCAGTGCGATGCGATGAAAATGGCGGACGCACGGCGTCCGCAAAGCGATGTCTTGAAGCGATGATTTCTTTAGGGGTTGCGAGCGCTCGGCGACAGCAGCGCGATGATTTTTCCAGCGCGTCTCAGCTGCAGCGGCTCGCAAAGGGGCGTTAGCGATGGTTTTGTGTTGCGAGCACCCAGCGGCAGCAGCGCGATGATTTTTCCAGCGCTCTCGGCTGCAGCGGCTCGCAAACGTGCGTTAGCGACGATTTCCAGCACTCTTTTCTCTGAAGCAAAACTAGAGGCCCTGGAACTCACAGGAGCCTCATCAGCAGATAGCAATCCTCGCAGGGAGGAAGCAGGAGGTTGGTGGTGGAGTCAGATGTGCCTGAGACTCCAGCAGGAGGCTAGCTCATTTCCTAGCCCTTGGGTAATTGCTGTAACAAAAATAAAAGTTCTCTCAAAAGTTCCTTTTCCTCTTCTTCAAGGTCCAGTGGTCACTGCTGCAGGCCAGTGCAAGAAACAACACACAAGCACAAGGACAGTCACTTCCTGCAGATTCCTCCAGTGGCACGGACAGAGTTTCCTCTCCAGATCCAAAAGCAATACCAATTGTAGGGGTTTGAGCACAGATATTTATACCCCAAAAGTCTTTGTTCTCAGAAGCTACAAGTCACTGAACCTAGCCAGAACCAGTTCTGCTCAGGCCTGGAGCACTTTGATTACCAGGCTGCATCCTTCCTTTCAGAAAGAGGGGTCTGCTAGCAGACACACAGTAGGAGGTGGAGCCAGCATTCACCTTGCCAGGCACAGCCCTATTCAGGTCAAGGAGCCACCCCTCCCCATACTCTAAATGCAGATCTCTCTATTCAACCCAGGTCTGACTCAGCCTGCCCTGCCCCTCCAAAACCAGACAGCCAATACACATAACAGCAGAGCACACTGGAGGGCTTAGGCAAGAAAATACCTACTTTCTAAAAGTGGTATTTTCAAACACAGAATATAAAAATAAACTTCACTAAAAGATGTATTTTAATATTCTGAGCTCAGGCATACTAAATTCGTTTTTCTACCATGTTCCTGGGGCCAGTTAGGACTATAGAATGTAATAGTCAAACTGCCCATTCTAGCCTATGAGGAACAGGTAGCCTTACAGTAGTGAAAAACGAAATGGGGTGTAATTCACTACCAGGACATGCTACACACACCAAGGCATGTCCTACCTTACACATACAATGCACCCTACCCTAGGGGCGACTTACAGGATGCCAAGGGAAGGTTCAGGGGCTGGGAAGTGGGTGCACTTCACAGCCAAGATGGCAGTTCTGGACTGCACACAGACACTGCAGTGGCAGGTCTGAGACACACTTTACAAGCTGCTTCTGTGGGTGGCGCAAACCAGCGCTGCATGCCCACCAGCAGCATTTGGTTTACCAGCCCTGGGCACACACAGGCCACACTACTAGGGACTAACAGGTAAACCAAATAAGCCAATCAGGGATATACCAATTCACATAGACATATTTACCAAGGGAGAGCATATGCACTTTAGCACTGAACAGCAGTGGTAAAGTGCCCAGAGTCATAAAACCAACAGAAACAGGTCAGCAAAAATACAGGAGGCAGGCAAAAAGTTTAGGGGTGACCCTGCAAAAAGGGCCATTTCCAACACAACCCCCTTCCAGCCAAAACGCAGGGTAGACCAATCACTACTTTGATGGGCTTCCCTGCTTCGGACGATAGAACACGGAACTGGCCCGCAACTGCAGGGGCATATGCCAGCTCTACTCCAATCTGAACCCTGGTGGATCCCTCTGTCCACACTCCCAGGGCCCACTAAGATAACCAATGGGGAACTCTGCCCCTCACCTGTGGACACCACCTGTGCAGCACCTAACCTTAACTGGCCCCCAGGTGTGTCCCAACAGATAAACAATAAGCCACAGTAGCCACTGACAGTAGTCAGGGATGAGACCCAGGCCTTATACCTCTCAGGGCTCACTAAGACAACCAATGGGGAACGCTTCCCCTTACCCGTGGACACCACCTGTGCAGCACCAAACCTTAACTGGCCCCCAGGTGTGTCCCAACAGATAAACAATAAGCCCCAGTAGCCACTGACAGTAGTCAGTGATGAAATCCAAGCCCTATACCTCTCAGGGCTCTCAAACTTTTGTGGCATCAGAGAGTGAGGGGCAGTAACCCCAGGTGTCTGGCACCTTTTGTCCACTCTCCCTCCTGTCAGGTCAGGTGACGCACCCTGACACTGACCCACCAGCCCTGGGCCTGTTCCCAGCGGCGGGGCCAGAGACTGGGGTGGGCTCTCCCACACCCGGTCCCTCTCTTTGGGGCTCGGTACCCTCCCACTTGGAGCGGTACCCCCCTCCAGAATTGTCAGGGCACCTGAGGCAGGTGTCCTGCATAATTCACCCACCAGTTCAGGGGTTCTATCCTGCAACTGGTATCCCAGCATAGGGTCTGTACCCTTAGACTGGGCGGAGGTCAGGGGTGAGGCTGCCCTCTCCCCGCCCCCTTTACTGGGGCCCGGCACCCTCCCACCTGGAGAGGTGCCTCCATAACACAAACCGGGAGGGGCACTGTTAGCAGTTGCCCCTTTCTCCAGATCAGGGGGACACCCTGAACCTGGCCCCCCAACCTAGGGTCTGTACCCTTAGGCTGGGCCTGTGCCTGGCAACCCAGGACTTCTGGGGAGTACACCAATTCCCCCAAGGAAAATACACTCTTCCACTAGTTCAGGGCCTTGTCCCTGCAACTGATCCATCAACCTGGAAAAACCCTCAGGTGGTACTGGGGTCAGAGGCGAGGACTCCCTCCCTCTGCACCCCCTTCCAGCATACTGCACCCTCCCACCTGGAGTGGTGCTTTTAGGAAAAAAATGGTCGGGACACTGCTTACAGTTGTCCCTTCCTCCAGGTCAGACAACACCTGGACCTGACTTACCATCCCAGGGACCAACCCCTGTGGTTGAACAACTGCCTGGCCACCCAGGACTTCCTGGGGAGCACACAGGCTCCCCTCCAGGGAAACACACCCCTCCACCAGTTCAGGGCCTGGACCCTGCAACTGACCTACCAACCTGAAAAAACCCTCAGGTTGCACCGGGGTCAGAGGCGAGGACTCCCTCCCTCTGCACCCCCTTCCAGCATACTGCACCCTCCCACCTGGAGTGGTGCTCTTGGAAAAAATGGTCGGGACACTGCTTACAGTTGTCCCTCCCTCCAGGGCAGACAACTCCTGGATCTGACTTACCAACCCAGGGACCAACCCCTGTGGCTGAACAACTGCCTGGCCAACCAGGACTGAAGTGGTGTCACCATGGTCACTCCTAGGGGCTCAGCCCTTCTGACTGGCCCCTGACCCACTGGCTCTCCCACTGGGGACTCCTTCCCCCTTTCATCCCTCAGACTGGACTTCCGTACCCTCCCCTAGGAGTGGCACTGCCAGGCACAAGAACTGATGGAGGCCTGACTACAGGCACTCCCAGCTCACCTAACACTGGGGTACCCCCCACAATGGACGGTCCATCCAGACAGACTAGGCTCCCCACCTGGTGTTCCCTCATGGAACCATCCAGTCCTGGGGACTGAGGCTGGGGCACTTCGGGACCTATCCCAGTCTCACTCCTGCTCCCATGAGACAGGATGTGAGGCCCTACAACCTCCTCACAACAAGGGGACCCAGCTGTAACACTCCTAACCTTTCCCAGCACTCTGGGTTGGAAAACTTCTGAACCACTTCTCTTAGGGTCATTCCCTAATGCCTCTACAGAGCCTCTGGTACTCACCCAGAGGTCTGCCTCCTGCGCAAGTTCCCTAGGATCAGAGAACTCGCACTCTAACACATGTTGGTTTAGCTCTGGAAAATAGGAACTCACAATATGCTCTCCCACAATTGGATTACACAGTTCCACGCAGGTGCTAACCTTTACCTCACAATCCAGTGTCTCACACACGTACCCCACACCACTCTCTTGAAATGGGCGAGACATTAACTGACTGTCTCTATCACTCAACCCACACTCTTCTGGGCGGTCCTCACACTCATACACCAGGACTTCAACCACGGGGGAACCCCTCTCCCTGCACCTCTCATCCAGAGTCGGTAGAGTATCCCTCCTTTCACTAGGACTATGGGCCCCTGCGCTAGTTCCCCAATCCACCTCAGGGACACTGCATATTAATGGAGCTACCTCATATCCTTGAATCCCCTGGTGTAGATCAACCCCCTCCTTCAAGTCAGGTGCTACATCTCTGGGTGGGTGTACTACACTGTCATCACTATATACTTCAATTTTGCTGCCACCACTGGACCCCACCCTCTCTGGGGAATCCAGACAATTAAAACTGCGCTCCAGGGGTAACCTACCCTCTTGAGCTAACTTCTCCTTTTCTGCTATCTGCGCTAGGTGCGCCTCCAGCTGGGCAATCTCTATTTGGAGCCTCTCCAATTTCAGCTGGTTCTCCCTCTCCCTCTGTCTGTCCAACTCCTCTGGGGACCATGAAGGGGATTGGGCACTACCCTGTGCACTAGATCCAGCAAGGGACTCCCTACCTATGGGACCTTCCCGCCTGTCCCCCAACTCCTCTGGGGACCCTGAGGGGAATCTGGCACTACCATAGGCACTAGACTCATCAAGGAACTCCCCACCTATGAGATAGTCCATAACACTTTCTTCCTCCTCTTCAGACTCTCCAGAGCCACCCTCAGACCAACTACCCTCTTGGTAGGTGTACTGGGACTCCAAGAATCTCCATCTGTCTTGTTGCCAAAGTCTCAGGGATGTCTGCAGGGATAGCTGAGTCTCCTTCCTACTCACTGCTAAGCCCCTCTCCTCACAGAACATCCTTAGCTCCTCTAGACTGTAGGTCAACAGATCATCTATATAAAAGGTAGGTCTCATTTCAGCAAGACCCATTGTAGCAATAACTGGCAATATCAATAATAAAAAAATAGGCTTGCCCGTTGTAACAATCACGGGCAATATCAATAAAAGATAGAAGAAAACTTCTCAAGAAAATGTATGCGGGTAAAAATCACCGGCAATATCAATCACAATATAGGATCCAACAATTCTCAAAAATGTATGCGGGTACTATCACCTGGCAATATCAATAAAACATAGGCTTGCCCATTGTAACAATCACGGGCAATATCAATAAAAGATAGAAGAAAACTTCTCAAGAAAATGTATGCGGGTAAAAAATCACCGGCAATATCAATCACAATATAGGATCCAACAATTCTCAAAAATGTATGCGGGTACTATCACCGGCAATATCAATAAAACATAGGCTTGCCCATTATAACAATCACGGGCAATATCAATAAAAGATAGAAGAAAACTTCTCAAGAAAATGTATGCGGGTAAAAATCACCGGCAATATCAATTACAATATAGGATCCAACAATTCTCAAAAATGTATGCGGGTACTATCACCGGCAATATCAATAAAACATAGGCTTGCCCATTGTAACAATCACGGGCAATATCAATAAAAGATAGAAGAAAACTTCTCAAGAAAATGTATGCGGGTAAAAAATCACCGGCAATATCAATTACAATATAGGATCCAACAATTCTCAAAAATGTATGCGGGTACTATCACCTGGCAATATCAATAAAACATAGGCTTGCCCATTGTAACAATCACGGGCAATATCAATCAAAGATAGAATCAAAAAAAAACTTCAAAAATGTATGTGGTTGCGTTATGGTCTGCACTCACTAGTAGTGTACACTATAATTACTGTATGCGATCATAAATGCAAGTCCAGATCCTCACCGCTGACCACCAATGTTAGAAATGGGGGTCTCTAGTTGGCAATGGCTGGCCACTGTCCAAGTAGGGACCCTTCTTCCTAAGTCAGAGTGAGAGGGCTACCCTCTTTAATACCCCTGCTCAACCCTGTGGTAACGTAGCACGAGCAGGTAGGCTTATATCAGAGGCAGGGTGTGAAGCATTTATGACCATACACAGTAACACAGTGAGGAACACTACAGAGGGACACCACACAAGTAGTTATAAAAAATAAGTATCTTTATATAAAGGCAGATTTATCACAAGACCAATAACTGTAAAAGCCACAATACTGTCAAAAATAGGATAGCTGTTGAAGGGTTGTCAAAGATAGTTCAAAGGTTGCAAGAATAAGGTTCAAATTCAAGGCAGGGGTCTCTGCGCCCCTTTCTCGTTCAGAGGTTGCAAAAATAAGGTTCAAATTCAAGGCAGTGGTCTCTGCGACCCTTTCTCTCATAAGACTGTCAAAAATAGGATGGCTGTTGAAGGACTGTCAAAAAATAGTTCAAAGGTTGCAAAAATAAGGTTCAAATTCAAAGCAGTGGTCTCTACGACCCTTTCTCTCACAAAGTACCTGGGTTTAGTAGCAAAACCAACAAAATGTCGCAAAGAAGTGGTAGCGATGATTCTCGGCACGCGAGGCCGGCGATGCGTTGAAATCCTTGCCGCAAGGGAGGATGATGCGCCGATCTGCGTGATGCGTGCGGAGACACTGCGACCAACTTCTGCACGCTAGGCCGCCGATGCGATGACTTTCTTGCCGCGAGGGAGAAGTCGATGCGACGATCCTGTTGCGCTGTGCGATTGTGTTGCGATGCGAAGAGATGACGCTCCGCGAGGGAGCGACGAAATCCGGTGCGATGCGATGAAAATGGCGGACGCACGGCGTCCGCAAAGCGATGTCTTGAAGCGATGATTTCTTTAGGGGTTGCGAGCGCTCGGCGACAGCAGCGCGATGATTTTTCCAGCGCGTCTCAGCTGCAGCGGCTCGCAAAGGGGCGTTAGCGATGGTTTTGTGTTGCGAGCACCCAGCGGCAGCAGCGCAATGATTTTTCCAGCGCTCTCGGCTGCAGCGGCTCGCAAACGTGCGTTAGCGACGATTTCCAGCACTCTTTTCTCTGAAGCAAAACTAGAGGCCCTGGAACTCACAGGAGCCTCATCAGCAGATAGCAATCCTCGCAGGGAGGAAGCAGGAGGTTGGTGGTGGAGTCAGATGTGCCTGAGACTCCAGCAGGAGGCTAGCTCTTTTCCTAGCCCTTGGGTAAATGCTGTAACAAAAATAAAAGTTCTCTCAAAAGTTCCTTTTCCTTTTCTTCAAGGTCCAGTGGTCACTGCTGCAGGCCAGTGCAAGAAACAACACACAAGCACAAGGACAGTCACTTCCTGCAGATTCCTCCAGTGGCACGGACAGAGTTTCCTCTCCAGATCCAAAAGCAATACCAATTGTAGGGGTTTGAGCACAGATATTTATACCCCAAAAGTCTTTGTTCTCAGAAGCTACAAGTCACTGAACCTAGCCAGAACCAGTTCTGCTCAGGCCTGGAGCACTTTGTTTACCAGGCTGCCTCCTTCCTTTCAGAAAGAGGGGGTCCGCTAGCAGACACACAGTAGGAGGTGGAGCCAGCATTCACCTTGCCAGGCACAGCCCTATTCAGGTCAAGGAGCCACCCCTCCCCATACTCTAAATGCAGATCTCTCTATTCAACCCAGGTCTGACTCAGCCTGCCCTGCCCCTCCAAAACCAGACAGCCAATACACATAACAGCAGAGCACACTGGAGGGCTTAGGCAAGAAAATACCTACTTTCTAAAAGTGGTATTTTCAAACACAGAATATAAAAATAAACTTCACTAAAAGATGTATTTTAATATTCTGAGCTCAGGCATACTAAATTCGTTTTTCTACCATGTTCCTGGGGCCAGTTAGGACTATAGAATGTAATAGTCAAACTGCCCATTCTAGCCTATGAGGAACAGGTAGCCTTACAGTAGTGAAAAACGAAATGGGGTGTAATTCACTACCAGGACATGCTACACACACCAAGGCATGTCCTACCTTACACATACAATGCACCCTACCCTAGGGGCGACTTACAGGATGCCAAGGGAAGGTTCAGGGGCTGGGACGTGGGTGCACTTCACAGCCAAGATGGCAGTTCTGGACTGCACACAGACACTGCAGTGGCAGGTCTGAGACACACTTTACAAGCTGCTTCTGTGGGTGGCGCAAACCAGCGCTGCATGCCCACCAGCAGCATTTGGTTTACCAGCCCTGGGCACACACAGGCCACACTACTAGGGACTAACAGGTAAACCAAATAAGCCAATCAGGGATATACCAATTCACATAGACATATTTACCAAGGGAGAGCATATGCACTTTAGCACTGAACAGCAGTGGTAAAGTGCCCAGAGTCATAAAACCAACAGAAACAGGTCAGCAAAAATACAGGAGGCAGGCAAAAAGTTTAGGGGTGATCCTGCAAAAAGGGCCATTTCCAACAGTGGGGGTTCCCTGAATAGAGTCAGGAAACAAATATTACAGGGACAGGAATGGAACAGGACAGGAATCAGCTAGGCCTCTCTGCAAACCGACGGACAGCGACGCATCTCCCCTCTCTCTCAGCCTCTCCAGCCTAACCTCCTAACCACACCCCTAAAGGCACCCCAGTTATACCCTAAAACCTACATGTCCATCCCACATCAGTTGCAACAATTCTCAAAACTAGGCAGATGATTGGAGGGCCTAGGAGGTGTCTCTGTCACACCACAGTGATCTCACATACAATTTAGTCAATTTATTGTTTGCTTCCTTTCTCATAGTTCTGTTCTTAATTTCGTTCTCACGTTTTCTTATACTAGATACATTTAAACAGTTTTATTCATAAATTTGACAATGTTCGCAGTATAAGACTCTGGTCCCACGGTTGATTTCATCACTTGGCCAACAATCGTCACACTGGCCTTCAACTCGTACATTTCTTCTGCTGTGCACAGTGCGTCTGTCTTGCCTCTGGCAGATCAGATTCACTCCTCAGCTCACCCCTCTCTCTTCGGATAATATAAATAAAATGGAGTTTCATCCAGCCCACTATAGTGAATGGAAAATGAACATTCATTAATTATTTGACAATGTAGTTTCCACTGTTTACCACCCTCCCTGCATTATTCCTCATTTAGGGTTACCTAGCATAAGCTTCAAGCAAAAAGCAGTATTACTTATTATTTTAAAGTAAAGTGCAACATGCAAACTACAAAATACACATGCGGCCTAGTCATGCATTGTTTCTTGTTTTATTCAAAGCATAATGTAAATACGATTTAGTTTCTTTCACATGTTATTTCTCGTTAGTGCATACATGCGCAAAGCAGTTTCCCTTGTGTTCATGTAAGGTGCACGTAAATTTTCTATTACTACTTACTGTTAGTACGTATTATGGGGGTATTAATTCGAGCAGGTTTCTTTTCTCGAACCCCTGCTCCATCAATCCCCCTCTGATGGCTTTCTGGAGCCATCATAAAATACCTACCATACCGAGTGCCATCTTTATTTTATCTAAAACTCAGTACTCTTCTCTCTTTTTATGGCACCCTCATCTAGATCTTTCATCATATCATAATATTTTTCTTTCATGTCTTCTAATTCTATCTCCTCTCTTTTTCTCTTTCTTGCTCTACGTTCATTCTTTGATTCTGTCACTTCTCTTTTTCTACTTTTACCCTTACAACATTTATATGTCGTTATCAACACTTAGGCTATTATAGCTACAGAAACAATTGGCATTATTATTTTTCCTAATAAACTACTTCCAAAGGTAGAAAACCATTTACTCACAGAAGAGAAACTCTTACCAAGTTTCTCCCAAACACCATCAACCTCCAGTTGAGTCAAGTCTTCATGTAATTTCGTAATATTCTTTATATATCCCTCAATTTCTTTACTTTTATCAGGGATATAAGTACAGCAGTGTTGGATTTTCAACATGCCACTGACTCCACCCTCTTTTGCTAATAAGATATCAAGGGCAAGTCTATTTTGCAAAACCATTGACCTGATTGCAACCATTTCGGTGTCAAGCCTCAAGAATCCACCAGCAGTATCTGTTGATAAACGATCAACCACTGTGGACAACTTTCGAATTTTGTGCAAATTTAGGACGACTCCAACTGAGGGTATCAGTGCACCAAAAATATCACCTACTATATCTGAGAAACTTGCTCTCTTGTTACGTGTTAGTCCATGTTTTATTTCACTTAGTTGGTTACTATTTCGGTCTACCAATGTGCAGGCAACCTAAAGTAAGCCTTCTTGCCACACACATAATAAACTCCTGGAAAGACAGAATCAGTTCAACCCTTTAATCCCCAACCTCCAGTAATTTGGAAAGTATGCTAACAATCACTACTACCAATGAAATAATTGTTATAGTTAGTTTTTGTTCTAAGCAAACATATTTTCCCTTTCTGGGACCAGTCCAGGGACATTGCAGCGTATGTCTCACCTTTCTCATAAATTCCTTCTCTAAAAGCCCACGGTGGTACCCGTGACTTCTGTTCAGCAGCCTTTCTTTGGAAACTTTCTCTTCTATCTTCTACCATTTCTATAAAAATCTTTTCTTCTACCTGCAAACTACAAGTCAGGTTATTTCTTTAGGCATATTCTATATCTAAAGTTTTGGTGATATGGAAGAATTCTCCCATATAACGTGCATTTTTGCTACTTAAAACCTTATTTAGCTCTTTAAAAACCGGTATTTCTGAAAATACTAAATCTATATTACAGTAGTGATATTCGAGTTTCCCCGTCACATAAAACAGGCTGGTTAGAATACTGCAAGACACACCATATGTTAAAGGTAGGTGGTGGTAAGTCACCCCCTCTGAGACAGACGAAGGTAATCCCATGCACACATAACAATCACTCACATTCACGGTTTCAGTATATTCATACATCAATTTAGTAAACACATTTAACGAAAAATCACTAATTGATTTATCATGATGGAGAACACTTCCATCCAATGGTTCTATTTTAGTATTAGGAGTTTCATTAGTAACATCATTCACTCTTTTACTTGTCACATCATTAGTATTATTCCCATTATTAGTTACCATTAGAATAGGCACAAGGACAGTTAGTAATACCCACATGAATGTTAATAGCAAAACACTACATAAGCAAGTTTTAATACATCTATGTTTTAAACTAGATTTTGGACGTTCAGTCACTTCTGCTTTAGCCATTTTGTATTCTATAAAATAAAATTTATCTAACTTAAGGACACTAAAAATAAAATAAAATTCAGGAAAAATAATGGTGTAATCCCACACCTATAGGCTTTCTTCTTTACCCCTTTCTTTTATTTTATTTTCTTTTGATCTTCTGAGTCACAAGGACTAGCAACAGAAGATGGCCGCGTGGAGCTGTAGCTCCGTGTCGACCCCGCACTCCAGGCTTCAGACAGGAGTTTTCCAGCACTCCACTCCGGAACAATAAGGCAGGTTCTGGCGCCGGAATATGGTTGGAGGCGCTTGGGCATAACATCGCTGCCCTAACCTTAATATCTGGCCTAGAATCGAGAGTTCACGGTTCCGCGCCGAGCGAAGATGGCAGACTGATTGCTCTGCGCTCCATCGGAGGTGAGGCGTTGACGAGAGGTGTCACCACTCTATCACCGCACTGTGAGGCGGCCGCGGGACAGGCAGATGGACGAGAACGCGCGGCAGTCGCCGAGACGCTAGCCGCCTGCCGAGAACCCGGGGAGGAGATAACACCGATCCCATGAGGATCCCGCCCGCCATTGCAGACACTCACCAAGAGTTGAAAGACGGTGAGCGGGGACATTGTTGACATCGACGGGAGCGCCAGGGGTCCTGGTGGTGGGCCCGTGGGGCTGGGGGCTCCTGACGCTGTCCTCCTTGGTCTTTTAGGGCAGCTGATTCGGTTCTGTTCGAGGGCCTTTGTTTGACGCGCCTGACCCCAAAATGGCGCCTGCTGAAGATCGCCGCCAGGGGTTTCAAAAACAACACCCCAAGGGATCCCCCCTTTTAGCACCTACAGCGCAGAGGCTGCAAAATTAGATGAGAATAGCAGCAACTGCTACGGCCTCTTAAGGAATGACCACGATCGGCCTTATGATCAACCGAGAGGACACCGGAGGCGCCCCGCCTGATCCTAAAATGGCGGCCGTTTCTCCCCCTGGCAGCTATAACTGGGAAACACTCTCCTCCTCGAGAGGCAAGCGGACACTGGCTCTGCCCATAAGCAGCTCCTCTGCACAACAAATTCCCCCCCCTTGTTGAGCGAAAGATAAAGATGGGGAACGGCTGAATGTAACACCAAGGTCTGAACCCCTTGCCTGACTCAATGATGGCTGCCAACCACACCGGACTACATGGTCTGGCTCTCCGAGCTTACTCCAGCGAGGCTAGGGATGCTCTCCCACCATCCTCCCCCTCTCGGATCACCCATCATGACACTGAATACGTGATTCACCTATTTTCTTCAAATGTTTTATTAGTAACTGATATGACTTTTTAACTGATGTTAATTTCATAACTTTTTGGAACCTCTTGTACAGCGCTCTGATACCTTCGGGTCTAGTCAGCGCTATCTCTCCTCTCCACTGATCCACGCAGCGTCCAAGAATATTGCTGATACCGCTGTTCCCCCCACTCTTTTTATGTCATGTTCTACACCCCCGTTTATTCTCATGTTTTAACACCATGGTTCGTATTGTACAACACAGCATCTATCCTTTGTTTACTCTGTGTAACTTTGTATCTTACTAATTTCCTTGTTAGCACGCTGAATCCTCCAGGTCTTTCCAGCATCCCCGATGGCCATCCTTTGAAGACTGCCTGTACGGCCCGACATTAAAATGGCGGCCGAACTTTCCCCCTGGCCACATCTTCCCTTCCCCTCTGCTATCATTTGTTCCCATTGTCTTTACGATCTCCTTATGCTGCCTACGCTCTTTCACCCTTAACTCACTCCTTTCTGCTAGCCCTCCCATTTTAGACCATGAGGGTTATTGACATGGATTAAACTATGTTCAGTTCGGCAGACTACTTATTTTATTTTCATGGTTTTTCCCTTCTACCTTCATCGTTAGCTGCCCTAGGGCAGTAGGCGTCTGTACTAGCGTACCTACTCTCATATCCCCCTGTCTGCTGTATAAGTCCTCCCCTATCGCCCAACTGTCCCTAAACGGCCTCCTTGTTTGGGTCCCTTGCCAAAACACTCCCTTTCCCCTTGTTGGGGAGGGATCCAGCATTTTTGCCCCGGAGTCTCAGATTCCCCTCTGAGAGAGTCCACAGTGTTAAGGGTTTCACACATAGCGGAAAAAGGCCTTAATTGGCCTCCTCGAATGTGCCCCTTACCAAAGCACTCCTTCTCCCCTTGTTGGGGAGGGATCCTAGCATTCATGCCCTGGAGTCTCAGACACCCCTCTGAGAGAGTCCACAGTGTTAAGGGATTCTTCACACAGCGGAGGTTGGGAATGTTACCATTATCGGACAGCGGACACAGTTACTTCCTCGTCTCCTCGCTATGTCTTCTACCCCCACCCCCCCTCTTCCCTCCTTTCATTCTTGGCTTGCCTCCCCTTTTCCTTACCTCTCTCCCCTGAATCTCTCTCCCCCTACCTACTTTTGTTTTTTTCCTTGCGCCTACTCTCCGCTTAATCTCCTTCCCTGTCACCCTTTTACACCACCCTCTTACCCTTCTACACGCCATGAACCAACGGATGTAACTTGTAATTGATGTACCTTTGGATGTAACTTGTAATTGATGTACCCTCTGTAGCTATGTATAACATGTAACCTATGTAACTCTCCTCATGTAAAGCGCTCTGATACCTCCGGGTCTAGCCAGCGCTATATAAAACTCAAATAAATAAATAAATAAAAAATTTAGTTTTTCTTTTTTGTCACCGATTTTTTACAATTTTAATTTTCACAGTTCTTTAAGGTGGTCTCAATTTGCTTTCATCAACTTGTTCAGAGTCAGAACTGTCTTTTTCTTCACTTGGATCAGAACTTTCAATTTCTTCCAATATGACGTAGGTCCATTCTGGTGTTTTGTATTTTCTGCTTGGAATTCTTATTCTCCTAGTTTTTCGTACTAATTCTTCTCCTGACTCTTCTTGTTCTGTCTGACTTGAGACCTCATTACTTTGTTCCGGTCTTTTCTTTGACTTTCTTCTCACAAGAGTGTATTTCAGTCTTTTCACTCCACTTGGCCAATTATCACCTTTTCTTGGTTTCTTGGTTTGAACTACTTTTTCACCTTCTGTATCTGGTTCACAGGTTCTTTTGTTTGGCCTTTCTTTTATCTGCTCTTCTTCCTCTTCTGGATTTTCAGTAACTTCTGTTTCAGTTGTTCCGACAGTAATTTCACTGACTCCTGGCTCAACAGTGAACTCACTTTCTCCTGGTTCAACAGTGAACTCACTTTCTCCTGATTCAACAGCAGTCTCACAAGATCCAATAGCTGGTGCCCACTTTACTTGACTTGTGCTCAGCTGTTCGTCATCAGCTTGTTCTTCAGAATCTGTTATTCTAGATTCTTCAGCTTCACACACTTCAACCTCTGGTCTTTGACTTTTGTTTACCAGTTGCTGCTCCGCTTGTCTTTCAAGTCGTCTAGTGTGGCTTGCGTGAATCCAGTTTGGCAGACCACCACACTTTATGGCTGTTGTCGTCACTAAAATAACTTGGTAAGGACCGCTCCACCTGGGTTCTAAACACGATTTCCTCATGTGTTTTTTGATGAGAACCCACTCACCAGGACTCAGATCATGAGCTTGATTCGGCTGTGTTGTTGTGGCATCTTCTCCAACCTGGCGAGACACAGAACGTACCAGATCAGCCAATCCTCTGCAATAATCAAGCACTAGATCATCAGATATATTCATCAGTTTGTTCGCTGGTATGTATGCTTGTCTCATTGCTCTTCCCATTAGGATTTCATGTGGACTCAAACCCGTCTTTTTGTCGGGAATGCTTCTAAGACTCATTAATACAAGGGGTAAAGCGACAGGCCATTTCAGTGTTGTGGATGCACACACCTTTCCTAACCTAGATTTTATTGTGCCGTTTATCTGCTCAACCACTCCAGATGCTTCGGGTCGATAGGCACAATGCAGCTTCTGTTCAATCTGTAATGCTGCACAAATCATCCGAATTATCTCATTATTAAAATGTGTTCCTCTATGTCTCTAAAGTGACTGGAAATCCGAATCTAGGAATTAGTTCTCTTAGAAGTAATTTGGCGACAGTTAAGCTGTCATTCCTTCTTGTCGGATAGGCTTCCACCCAGCGAGAGAACAAACAGACAACAACCATCACATATTTAAACCCACCACATGGAGGTAATTCAATGAAGTCCAATTGGAGACTGGTAAATGGTCCTCCTGCTCTTCCAATTCGTCCCCAACTGACAACTGTTTTTCTGCCTGGATTTTGCTTCTGACAAGTGATGCACCTCTGGCAAAGGCTCTCTGCAATGACCCTGAACCTTGGGTTATACCATGACTGCTTGAAGAGTCTGATCATTGCATCTCTTCCAACATGTGCAATTCCATGATATACCCTGGCCATATGGGAGAGTAAAGAATCTGGCAAGACTGGTCTCTCGTCAAAATATACCCACACTTCGACTTCTGCTCGCTTTCTACAACCTGTATTTCTCCAAATTTCCTTTTCCTCATCACTTGCCTCTTCCTGCATCTGCCTCACTTCATCCCAAGTTTCATATATGTTTGTAAACATAAGATGGCATTCGGTATTTTCCCTTTCAATTGCTCTGTTTAAAGCCATTGAATTTCGTGCACAGAAACGCGCTATTTGGTCAGCGTATCTGTTGCCCTTCGTCACATAATCATCTCCTGATTTATGTGCGGCACATTTGACCACTGCAATTCTTTTGGGCAATTGCAAAGCATCCAATAATTCTTTTACAGTTTTGCTGTTCCTAATAGGGGAACCTGAAGAAGTCAGAAATCCCCTTTGCACGTAGCTGTCCAAAATCATGGACAACCCCGAACCCATATTGGCTATCAGTGAATATGGTTACCTTCAGGCTTTTGGAAATTTTGCACGCTCTAATTAGAGCTATCAATTCAGCAATTTGAGCAGAGTTTACCCCTTTTAGACGGGATGCTTCTAGAACTCCCGCTATGGTGCAAACAGCATAGGCAGTGCATAATTCGCCTTTCTCATTTCTTAGGCATGATCCATCCACAAATATCTCACAGTCTGGTTCTTCCAAGGGAACATCCTCTATATCAAACCTGGGTTTGGTGCACAGTTCTGTCCATCCAAACAATCATGATCCGCTTCCTCTCTCACCTCCTCACAACGAGAATTAGGCAGTAGAGTTGCCGGATTTGCAGTTGTGCACCTCATCACAGTCACATTCTCAGCACCCAGAATCACTCTCTCATACTTAGTCAGCCGACTAGAGGTCAGGTACTGTGTACGGGTACGAGTCAAAAGAATGTCAACAGAATGCGGCACATACACCTTTACTGGATATCCCATCACAATCGCTTCACTTTGTTCCAGACTCATACAAGTGGCAGCTACTGCTTTTAAACATCCTGGTAATGCTGCAGCCACTGAATCCGAAGTAGCAGAAAAATATGCTACTGGACGTCATGCCATTCCATGATTCTGAATCAAAACTGAAAAAGCGCATCCATCTCTTTCACAGATGTACAATACAAAATCCTTTGTATAATCTGGCATTCCTAATGCAGGTGCATGACAAAGACTGTTTTTCAATTTAACAAAAGCTTCCATACTCTCATCATCCAGATCAATCGGATCGTTCACATCCTTCAGTGTCAACCTCTGTAGAGGTTTTGCAATCAGTGAGAAACCACTGATCCACTGCCTGCAATATCCAACCATTCCCAGAAACATTCATACTTTTTCTGAGTTTTGGGTGGATTCATCTGTTTGATCACTTTAATTCTTTCAGGTGTCACTTTCCTAACTCCTTTTTCTATTTTGTGTCCTAGGTACTGGACATCCTGTTTGCAAAATTGCAGTTTTGCTGGGGACACCTTGTGTCTTCCTTCTGCCAAATGGTTCAATAGAGCAATTGTGTCTGTCACACATGCTTCTTGTGTCTTTGATGCCACCAGTAGGTCATCAATATATTGAACCTAAACCGAATTTCCTGGCATAACCAGAGTCTCCAGACATTTTTTCAAGATCTGGTTAAAGATTGAAGGACTCTCTGTGTACCCTTGAGGAACTCAGCACAATGCCAAAACACGGTTTACGATCCGGAATGCAAACAAATACTGGCTTTCTGGATGTAAAGGAATCGAGAAAAAGGCTTGGCACAAGTTAATCACTGTGTACCATTCAGCATCACAGGGAATCTGGTACATTATCACTGCTGGATTTGGCACTATTGGACAACAGGGCACTAAAATGTTATTTATCTTTCTTAAATCCTGCACTATTCTATATTTCCCACTGGGTTTCTTAATACCTATGATAGGCGAATTACAAGGACTGCTTAGTATTTCTTTCAGAATTCCCTGTTCAATCATTTGATCGATTACAGGAGTGACTCCTGCAATTACTTCTTGACTCATTTTGTACTGAGGGGTGTTTGGATATACAGCACCATCCTTTACTGTAATCTGAATGGGATCTACGCTTGTCATTAAGCCAATCTCCTTTCCTGAAAAATCCCACACATCTGATCTCACTGCACTCTTTAATTCTTCAGGCAAGTTTACTTCTGTAAGAAGTGAATACAACTCATCCACCTCTGTTCCTTGCTTCACTAACATCATTTTAAATTCAACATCCTCATCAGGTGTCTGAAATGCAATACCATCTGGCGTACAATAGATGGTGCAATTCATCTTGCATAGTGAATCTCTACCTTAGAGATTTACCGGACTCGAGTCACATACCACAAACCGATGCATATCTTTGAAGTTACCAATGTGAACTTCTATCGAATTTGTAACTGGCGTTCTAAAATGCTTATTTGAGACTCCTACAACTTGGATAGTTTCTCCCGAGAGGGGTAGGTTTGGAATTTCTGCTGTTCTCACAGTAGAACGGGTAGCACCAGTGTCCACTAAGAATGTAATGTCATTCCCTTCCACTTTTCCATCAACAAATGGACCTGACTGATCTACTGCCAAGGATGCGCCAAGCACGCACTCCTCCTCCCCCCTCAGGCACCGTCATTGAGATGAGTCTGAATCATTCTCATTGCACTGCAACCAATATTGTGGAATCATTTACACAGTTTGATTCTTACCACTTTGGTCACCTCCGTGAAATCCAGTATTCACACTGTACCTCTGCACTTGAGCATTCACATTATTTGGCATGGGAGCTTGTGGCACCTGTAACTGTGGAGTAACTATCTGCTGCTGCTGCTGTTGATTTACACCCACCTCATTCTGCATCTGTGAAATTAAATTTTGATTTGCCCCGTTATTCTTTTTAGCAGATCTACACTCGTTCTTCCAATGTCCAAGCTTTCCGCCTGCATGACAAGGAAATTTCTTCATAGCTTCCTCTCTATTCATTTTTTCTCTTCCTCTACCTCCGCTGGAATTCTGCCCATTTTGATTCTGACCACTCATCTGAATACCAGTTTGAGGATTATTATTCGCCTCTTGCTGTTCTGCCACTTTCACCTGTGCCCACATCATCTTCTCTTTTAACTTTTTATGTCGCGATTCAATATCATCACTACAATACTTTGCATACCTCAGAATTTCATTGATTGTCTTGTTTTGCCAGCAAATCAAAGGCTGTTGAATCATATTACTAATTTCTGGTTTCAAACCAAACACAAAACGATACACAAAATGTCCCATATCCTTATCTCCAATATTCTCAAATCCACTATACTGTTTAAATACCTGTAATAACCTTTCATAATAGGCATGTACTGACTCTTTTGGTTCATGAGTTGTTCTAACAATTTTAACCCAATCTGTTTCCTATGGGGAAGTTTTCCCTTTTAGAAACATGATTACTTGATTATACTTTTTCATTACCTCATCAGACGGTGCACCTATTTTAGGGTCCCTAGGATATTCTTCCTTTGGCCAATCAACCGTGATCTTACACTTGGTCCATAAATCTGCCGGAACAACAATCTCAAACAATCCATCTAAATCTTTTAGCAAAACCTTCGAGACTTTCACAAACCTCTCTACCTGTTTGTACCATTCAACTGGTTTCTCTCTTAACCTGGGAAAATCGTTTGTGAAAGACAATATATCCTATCTTGACCATGGAACATGAACATATCCACCACCGGGTACTTCTCTCATCGGACACACCCTTTCAACTTGTTCTGTCTCTTTTAATGGAAACATGGATGCTCCTTTACTAGCTGCTTCCTCCTTCTTTCTCGTCCATCTATTTCTCCATCTATCTACATCTCCCCATTTTTTCAATATATTCATCAATTCTTTTATTTGCAATCTCTTTCCAGACACATTTAAACTCTCTAGGTCTTTATCAGTAAAAGCCAATCTGTATGATTTCTGCAACACTTTCGACTTTTCTATGTCTATACCATACTCACTAGCAGCTTCGGATATCTTCTCATGTAAATTCTTTGCTCTCCAGGTAATGCTCTTGCATAAAAACAACAATTCATCATCTCAGTAAGTCCCTAATCTATCTGGACTTATCGTCCCAATAATCATTTCTTCCAAATCTACGTTTAATTGACTCACATTAATACTCTGTGGCTGTGGTTTCAGTTTTGTCATTTCCTTTATCCAATTATTTAAATCTTCCGGCGAAGGACCTGCTGAACTCCCTGATATTGGAGTAACATTTGGCCCTATTCTCCTCGGATGTAATTGTATACCTCTTTGAGGGGTCTCCGTTATCAACTCACAAACCGGAAGATCTAACAATGTGGTATTCTGATCATCTTGATCCTTCTCATTCATTACCGCTACCACCCCACTCCTGTTACCACTTCTCGGAACTATCAATTAATGTACTTTTGTCAAATTCTGTCTTTCCCCATACAAAGGAACTACAGGACCAATGTTACTGGTACTGTCAGTGCTTCTGCATTCAGGCTTAGCTGATTCATTTTTTGAACCTGCTCTAGTCTCGCCTTTTTCAACAAATTCGCTTCATTTTCTCGCACTACTCTAGCTATTTCAGTAACCTGGGAGGTCAAGGGAGTTCCCATCTGTGGAGCACTCGGGGTTACTTCTCCTGAATTTTCTTCATAAGGCGGAGGTCTTTTAGTCATCATATCCTCCAACAACTCATCATCCTCAGAATTATTCGGGTCATCTCTAAAACTGGAAGTCTCTATATTCTTCTTTTTCTCCTTACACTTTCCTCCAGTCTGATCATCAGCAACTAAGACTGGATATAAATCTTCTGTTACTACAGCTCTCCTCCATCTTTTCAACTTTTCTTCCCTACTTTCAAAAGGATATCCATGCATCCAACTCCTGTATCTTCTGTTACCTCCTCTATATCCCTCTCTTTCAAATGCCTCAACTTCCCATTCTTCCAATGCTTCGTATTGCGTCAATCTAGGATTTGGTTCTAGCGCATTCATTCGATTTCTCAGATTCTGTAATATCCTTACATTAAACGTATCATGCTGTGGAAAAGCTATGGCACAATCTTCTTTTGTATATTTCACCCAATTCTCTAACCACATACACGTATGATATCCTCACTCAAACATCATAGAAGAAGCATGCGTCTTTGGGGGTGGAATAGGAATTCCTTCCCTAGTCACAATCATCTTGTCTTTATTGAAAAAATTCTTTATCTTCTTTAACAGCTTAACTTTTCTAAACCTTTACGCTAATGTACCTCACCAAATAAACAAAGAAAACCTTCCGTAATTCTACATATTCTATTTGTCAGCTCTCATCCTATACCAGCGCGTCTCACACTAACCAGCCAATCAGAACCCTGCTACGTAAGCAATGTCTCAACCAATACTAGCGCGGCTCACACCAACTAACCAATCACAGCTCAATACAAGCCCACTGACTGACCAATGGCAGCGCTGCCTTTTCTGACGTCAGTATTACTCCTTCTACTGACCCTCCCTTCACAAAAATTTACGGCAATATTTTCTAAGTTTTTCTTAATCGAAATTTCTGTTAGTAACAACACAAAAACAATGCTACCTTGTCTGTTCCACTAAATAAAGAGATAGTTTTCACCTTTAAAGAGATTTTTCTCACTACGAGTCCTAATAACGACCAGCGTTATTTTACTCTTCAAACAAGCTTCCGGGAGGACCTATTACTCCTCTAGGGATAAGGCCAAGATTTCGCAAGAGGACTTTTTGGCGTGAAAAGAGGTCTTGTTACTCTCCTGGGGATAAGGCTAGAGTTTCAGAAGCGGACCCTTCGCTATTTCAGTTACCCTACTTATACACAAAATTTCCCTAATATAACACCTACAGCCCTCCGTAGCTTTTAGGTATTATTACAACAGACAAAGTATTTCTGCAGTGTAGCTTTTTTACCACACTCTTCTTCTGCCTACTTCAGGCTAATTTCATTCCTCAGGTATCTCCGTACCTGAACTTCCAGACAACATAAAACAGGACACTAACTTTTCATGTTAAGAACATATAATCAATAATCATTACCATACTAATCAATAATTAAACCGTCCTCTGCTACCAAGAAAGTGATCCAGAACAATGCTGTGTGCCCTTTGTACGATATCCCGTCGCCTGAGCTTGAATTTGTACTGTATGTCGTAATTCATGGAAGCCTAAATTGCTGCAATGTACTGTTTTTTGTTATATTTTGTGGCTTTTTTATGTTTGAATAAAAAGATTTAATAAAAAAAAAAAAAGAAAGTGATCCAGCGTGAAGGTCAATACCTGATCAGGGATCAATATCCAATAATATCACAGAACAATGGCCCATACACATTCACCCAAATCCCTGATGCGCTGGTGACAATTTATACAATGTTCAATTCTTTTACACCTAAATTCATATATGTCATTTCCAACAATACTTATCTGATTTTTATATCAACTTTTCCTCTACTTGGTCGATGAACCAATTAGTTGAATAGTTGACGATAATGATATGACATTTCTATCTTACTTTCAGTCAATAAAATAATCACAGACTCTCGGTAAAGTTAATAAAATGTTATCTCGTAAAATAACGTGGTAATGCTCATTGCATATGGTCAAAATGCAAATAATGAAACTCACTAAAGGAAGTTAACATCAACAACTTAAATGAATACAAACTCATCATATAAGCAATGACATTTTTCATGGAGGAGTGGATAGATTAAGAGACAAAAGTTTCAGCAAATTAAAATGCAAAACAGAATTTCACCTAACGGAGGGGATAGATGAAGAGACAAAGTTTCATCTAAATAATACGTTCAATGTATCAATGACAGAGTGGATAGGCGAAGAGACATAAGTTTCCGAGACAAAAATACATTTGCAAGAATTAAGCCTGTATGAGTCAGACACGTACAAACCTAACGGTCTGTAGAAAACCACTACCCTGGCCAAGGCGATGGTGGGGGTTCCCTGAATAGAGTCAGGAAACAAAGATTACAGGGACAGGAACGGAACAGGACAGGAATCAGCTAGGCCTCTCTGCAAACCGACGGACAGCGACGCATCGCCCCTCTCTCTCAGCCTCTCCAGCCTAACCTCCTAACCACACCCCTAAAGGCACCCCAGTTATACCCTAAAACCTACATCTCCATCCCACATCAGTTGCAACAATTCTCAAATCTAGGCAGATGATTGGAGGGCCTAGGAGGTGTCTCTGTCACACCACAGTGATCTCACATACAATTTAGTCAATTTATTGTTTGCTTCCTTTCTCATAGTTCGGTTCTTAATTTCGTTCTCACGTTTTCTTATACTAGATACATTTAAACAGTTTTATTCATAAATTTTACAATGTTCGCAGTATAAGACTCTGGTCCCACGGTTGATTTCATCACTTGGCCAACAATCGTCACACTGGCCTTCAACTCGTACATTTCTTGTGCTGTGCACAGTGCGTCTGTCTTGCCTCTGGCAGATCAGATTCACTCCTCAGCTCACCCCTCCCTCTTCGGACAATATAAGTAAAATGGAGTTTCATCCAGCCCACTATAGTGAATGGAAAATGAACATTCATTAGTTATTTGACAATGTAGTTTCCACTGTTTACCACCCTCCATGCATTATTCCTCATTTAGGGTTACCTAGCATAAGCTTTAAGCAAAAAGCAGTATTACTTATTATTTTAAAGTAAAGTGCAACATGCAAACTACAAAATACACATGCAGCCTAGTCATGCATTGTTTCTTGTTTTATTCAAAGCATAATGTAAATACGATTTAGTTTCTTTCACATGTTATTTCTCATTAGTGCATACATGCACAAAGCAGTTTTCCCTTGTGTTCATGTAAGGTGCACGTTAATTTTCTATTACTACTTACTGTTAGTATGTATTATGGGGGTATTAATTCGAGCAGGTTTCTTTTCTCGAACCCCTGCTCCATCAATCCCTTTAGCGGACTCTGAGGTGTGCTCCGATCATTCTTTTAATAGTTGCGGGTCTGGATTTTCGTAGGATGGGACTGTAAAAATGCAGAGGCCTCTAGGAATTCTGTCCCATTCTAGATACCTCTGCAAAGAGGTTGCCTCCCACCATTTCCGAATTTCTTTTTCGTGAGCTTTTTCTAGTGATTAATACAAAATTACAAGATTACTCGCAGGAACAGTTGCAGTATTCGGACCTTTCGGGTTACTTGTTCCTCGTCCGGTCCCCTGCTTAAAGATATCAGCTGCCGCCTCCTCCCGCTCAGTTACACTCGACATATTTGTTGTCAAAACCAGTCTTTACAGGGGCCTGCACATAAGTTTATTTCCTTTGGGACCGAGGCTATCTTAATAACAATGCAAGTTTGACGGAGAAGAGCGGGGCTCAATCACCGATAGGTCCGCAGTAGAATTCGCGTGTCGCCAGACCCGGGATCCTAAGTGCGTTCCAGCCGGCGGAAACCCTTACGCCTCCGCCACTTGTTTCAATCGTGTAAACGCTGGTAATCGCTCAGTGAATATTCTTTCCAATGCCTCGGGGCAAGCAGCCATAAATATAACAAAACCGAAAGACACCGCCGCCACACTACATGTCCCGGGTGCTAAACTCCAGCGGTGGTGAGCCGCTAAATCTGAAATCACAACGGCGACTGCCTTCAAACGCCAAGTATGAGAGCACACACAGAAATTCAACACATCACATTTGGGTTTGATTTATCATTATTTGTTCACTTATTTATGTTCAAAACCACGTTACAAGATGGCCGCCATGAAATCTGGTAATTAACTGTGACCAAAAAGACCATCTTTTCTTTCTTTTTACGATTTGCATGTGACACATTGTTTAATTTAAATGTCTCCATGAAACAACAGAAACTGACATAGAGGAAGGCCCAAAGCCGAAACGCGTCTGTCAGTGCAGGGGGTCTGCACATTAAAGCACTTTGTTTTGAATTTCCATGTGTGCTCTCATACTTGGCGTTTGAAGGCAGTCGCCGTTGTGATTTCATATATATATATATATATATATATATATATATATATATATAAAGAGTTTATACTTACCTGTAAAATACTTAAATTTTTGTGGGAAAGGCATACTCTTGGTAAAAAAAAGATGTTTTAAAGACTTACGTTGTAAAGACGCTGTAATGGTTCCAGCATCATTGTAAAGGCATTTGTGATAAATGCTGTTGTTGTTCTGTCATACATCCTACCAGGATACATGGCACCATTGTTATACACCACTGGTAATGTGAGCTTCCTACATTTGTATTGGAGTTCCATTGCAGTACTTTCATACCCAGAGTTACCAATAATAGGAGCTTGGATAATTCAGTGATGTGAAACATCATGAGTTGCTCCCAGAGAAATAGGGAATGACTGGTATGACCATGCTCGTTTCAATGGCTGACTGCCATTTTGGGCCCATGTACAACATGAAATGTCCATGGGTGGGTGGGACATTATGGATGAGGTGTGTTGCATTACTTGTAACCTAGATGCAGCAGGCACCTCCCGCTTCCAAGTTCCAAAGAAAGGGGTAGAGATAGAATGCCCGGCGCTTCACACCTCCAGCACCAAACCCCACTGGTGAGGTGTAAAGCTAATGCTTCTTTGAAAGGAGATTTAATCATAAATCATTCAATACCGTTGATGCTCCAATAATATGAACGATGTACTCAAATCCATTCATAATCTTGCTTTCTTTGTTTCTTTCTTATTTTTCTTTAGACAAAAATGATCCTCTACTAGAACACAGCCAACACGTGTTTCGAGGTCATACCTATTTTTCAAGACAAGGACTCAATTCAAGGATTAGGTTTTCCCATAAATCTCAGCAACTCACTTTGTAACTCCCCCATTTCTTTATGACATCTGAAGTGTCTTAGAAATATCATGGAACAACGGGCTCACAGAAAAGATTCTCTTCAAGGGGAAACATAATCCTAGAATTGAGCTAGGATATGGTCCGGAAGGCAAAGCTATGGAGGAATTGTAAATGGGAGGGAGGGTGCACTGGCTATCTCCGGCACAAGTGAGATTGAAGCTGTGCTGCTTGACTGAGATGGTTTCCTAACATATCAAGATGTATTTGATCTGTTATCATAAGACTGGAGTCTGGGTGCACTTTTCTCCATGGCTGATGGGAGTGGTGAGCTACAAGTTCAAAGGGATGTCTTGTCATTTACCTTGCAAAACTGAATAAAATTATTTTATTAAACAAAAAGATGGGTATCGAAACAACATGGGTGGTGAGAGAGTGTGGTTGATGATGTGGAGGTTTATCTCGCTATTGTAAATGAAGAGACAGAGGCAAAAAGATCACTATAGGGGATGACAAAACTTGAACCTGAGACTGATAGCAATACAGAATATGAGTTCTTGGATGACTTGCTGAATTCCCGATCACCATAAATTGTTGTCCCGCAACCTGTAGCGCAACCTACACCACAGTTTAAGTGAGTGAAGGAGAGACAGACCCCATAGAAAATGCAAGTGCACCTATTTCACAAGAACCCCTGGAGGTAGGTTTACCCTCTGCCACTTCGAATCCTTCTCTAGAAATCCCTAGTACATCTGTTGTTGCTACCACTTTAGCTGCAGAGTCACAGTCTCTAGACTGCGCTGGTACATCTGTTGTCACTACAGCTTTAGCTTCAGAGCTACAATCTCAATCAGAAGATGTTCCCTTCAGAGAGATGAATGTTGAAACATTAAGAGCAGAATTCAAGGAGCTTGTAAAAGGAACTCTTGAACGAGACTTCATTAACACATGCAATAAGGTTGAACTTTTGTTTTTGTGTAGAGCAGCTGGTCGATTCACTTGGAAGGCGCATGCTAGACTGGAAGAAATGGCTGATGAGTTTCGGATTGATTTGACTGAAAATAAGAACTTGCAAATGATTTTCAGGTTGGTAATGAAGTAGGATGAATTAAGGAAAATGAGATCAGCAAGTTTGAAAGTGTGTGTTAAAGAATTAGTGGAATGCATTAGAGAGAGGGGATACCTGCAAAAGTATAAGAACACATGGTTGAAGCGTAAAGGGAATAGGAAGAAAAAGAAAGGAGGCACAGGAGGAACAGTAGGGAAAGCTAGTGTGAGAGCCTCAAAAGCTAGGTAGTTTCTGTTGAGAAAGGTGCTTGAAGGTGTGTGTTCATGTACCCTGAAGTCGCTTTGATCTTTTTTCATTGACAAATCAGTTTCCAAAGTTGAGAAAGAATTCTGACAAATGGTACACTGAGGTGGACAGGATTGGGAAAATCTCAAAAGTGCTTTGGGTGGATTTTAATATGTTTTTTGAATCTGTGGGCAGAATGCAAAGTGAACATCGGTTGGCCGGACAATGAACCACAGAGAGATGTCCAGCCTCTTGCGCCTTCCCCATCTATCATGTACAAGTACAATCAGGTGATTTCTCATTTAAAATTAAAGGTCAATCAAAAGGAGGTGGATTGGTTAAAAATAACCAGAACTACTGAACAGTTCGAAGAGTCAGTGCCTGCATATTGTGAGAAGCTGATACAACTTTTCAGAAGGCACAGTGGTGTAGAAAATTTCAAAAATGATATTCTTAGTTGATTCCTTTCTCAGTTTGTACTCAGTTTGGGTCCAGAAATTAGTTCCCACATACAGCAAATGTATTTTATGACAGTTGAAGTCCTTAGAGGTTCTCAGGTACGTGAAATATTGCAGAGACATTTTGGAAGCAAAGCAGAAGATCAAGGAAGAATTAATGTTGGCAGATTAAGTTGGCTAAAAAAGAATGTCAGAACCGTAGGTAAGTGGCAGATTCAGGATTTAATTATGTTCCCGGAGTCAGTGCAGCAATGCAGGGAGTTGATTACAAGGTGGTGGTCATCTTGCGCAATTAGGTAATGTTGGTTTGCAAGGCAAATGCAGAGGAATGGCTGCCAACCTGAATGTAGGTATGAACATAAACATGTACATACCTAATATGTAAGCTTCAAAGGTTTTGCCATAGTGAGAGTTCAGTATTTCAATTAAGCAAACACACGTGCACTATGACATGATTTTCCCAGACCAGCGGCATGTCTGCAATGCAAGGCCTAATTGTCCATCTGTAGTACAAATGTTATGAGACAAATGGTACAGGTGGCTTCGGTCTGACCCTGCTAGGAGCTACGCTTCTCTGCTGTCTGGAATGTTTTTGAAGTCCTAAGCTGTCTCACATAGAGGGCAGTGAATCCCTTTCCATTCTATTTGAAACATGCATTTTGACAAAAATATTCCTCATGATCATGATTTCAAGTGAGAAAGTGAGAAGTCTCTTTCACAAACTAATAAAGGTTTAGAGATTTTCCTAAGTACCAGTTATTCGAATTAATATATGAACTGGAAATATAGTATCAAAATACACAATACATATAATGCACATTGATGAACAATACTGAAAAGAAATGCATCAAATATTGCAAATGAATAATACTTATACGGCCTAAAGCCTCAATGACCAACTAAGTAAAGACACAAGATGAGGGACTCCTCATAGGCACATTATGCAAATACATATATTCAATGAGATGGGTCTGCTTGCAAAGCATTTTGCCACAGTCCACTGTGCACAGCTGAAGACCATGCTTGGTCAGGTGGGGTGGACTTGGACACAGCGCCTCATTGTTGGCCAAGATCTGTTCACACAGGCTGCTGTGCATCACCAGAGATAGGTCCTGGGTAAAGGGTCTGGCTACAGGTCAGGCCCTGACCATAGAAGTCACTGCATGTGAAAGTATGATGTCACAATGCATGTCTTTACCACGCATGCCTTTACCAAGCATTTTTTATGACGCATGCCTGTACCATGCATACACATAGACTATCATTAATTTGTACCACACAAACATTTACCAAATTTTTTTTTTACCACACACGTATTTGCCACACATTTTTTAATTAATTAATATTATTTTAAATTAACATTTTTTACTGGTAATATAAAAATCACTATATGTATTTACAGTTCAAAGAAATATTAAAATGTAATGTACATATGGCGTTAAGAAAATCTGTCCCCAACCAAGATGGCTGACAGAATACTGAGGAAGGTCAGAAAAAGTCATCAGAATTACCTATCACTTATAATATAAGTTTTGTCGTCTCTTTATTCATTAAAATATGACAAGCGTATTTTATTGTGAATTTAGGTTACACATAAAAGAGGGTATAAAAAGCAGCGTCCACCATTTTTATTCAGTGGTACACTGACCTGCGAGGTGACCAGACTCTATTTTGACAGCTGCAGAAGCAACAAGTTTGTAGAACAATGCCATCTATCCATAATAGTAAGTAGAACATAAATAATACTAATATAGTGTAAGTAAATCGCTAGTAATATTAAATAAAATACATATATATTTTTTACATACATTTTTTGCACTAGTTATTACTCCTCTTTCTCAAGATATCAAAGAACTACTCTTTACTCTATAAACATGTCCACAATTGTATCACATTTTTCAATATACATAAGTCCAATCAATGTTTATTTATTAAAACTTATATAATCAATATTTATGTCCTCAGAAAAAACGTGTTTTTGTTAGAAGAATTATAAGTACATAATAGGAAATGAAAAAGGTATTGTATACCTCTACCTATTTTTTTTTTTTTTTAAATCTTCCTGATGAGAATGCTATGGAAAAATAATTGAAAAAGTATTTTTTTTCTTCCAGGATAAGTATGTTTTAAAATAAAAAGCATTGCAAACATTAGAATTTAATCATGTATCAACTGTTGAAAGGAAACATCATTTCAAAATACAAAAATGATTTCTGTCCTTTTATGAAGTAGAGTCTATAAAACGTAACAGCACAAGGCACAATTTATAAAAATGATCCAATCTTCAAAAAGGTAAACATTTCAGAATGTCCATTTGTTGTTAAGTATAAACATAAAACATTGTCTTTCATCCAACAGGTAATAGCATGTTTTTGATTCACCAGTAATATTGTCATTTGTGATGCAAACCAGAAACTTATAATATTCTTTTCCATTTTTGTTTAGGGCCTCAACCTACTAATTTAACCTTTGGTGACTCCAAAAACTGCAGTGTATCCTGAAATACCAGATTTAATTCTCCTAAATACAAACCCAAAGGTAAATATAAAACAATGTTCCTCAGAAACTAGCATAAAAGAACAGTTCTCAAAAATAATTAAAATGATACTGTTATAGATCTACAAGCAGGTTGACTATCAGGTTGCCTTTTTTCCCCAAGGACAGACAGAAAATAAACAATTAACAATGTTTTTTCTCCACAGAAAATAAAGGTGAATAATTAAACTAAAACACCAAACTAAAAATCTTTTTGTAATCTGCTAGGTTGCAAACTCCTGATAAAATAGACAAACATGAAATCTGACCTGTCAATCAGACTACAACCCCCAATAAACAAAAAGCCAAAAGTTAAATACCTAGACAATTCCTTGACAAAAAAAAGTTCACCTTTTTCGAACTCCTAACAGGAACATAACCTCAAATTTCTCGTTTCTTTACTGAATTAAATACATTGCCATTTTTTACATTGCATTTAGAAACAGACATTTTCTTCTATGCAACAGGTAAAAACAGGCAATTAAAAATATATTAAAAACATCATTTGATAAACATTATTTACTAAACATTGTTTTATTTCAGAATAAAGTGACATAGTGAATTTTCATCAAGTAGACTATTTTCTCTCCAAAAGGGGAAACAGATTATTAAAATTTGGGGGAGGGGGCATTTATTGTAAGGAGAGATTTACTGAGCCCAGGAGTCATTGGAGGTGTGTGGACTAGTTCTCAACCCATTTCAAAGGCAGCGCATTTACTCTTGGTAATATTGTTGAAAGGACAATTAAGCATAACCATTCTGCCTCTGCAGCGGAGCTAGAAGTAAGAGAAAAAGGTCCAAATTATAAAGACATGTGGTGCTCCTCCAACGAACCCTGTGGCTCAGAAGTAAGGGAGGCAACCCAGAACATCCCAATGCATGTTGCTAGTAGCATGCTCACCATTCCAAATTTGAGGGGAATGGTGTCATGTATAAACAGGGGAGTAATCCGCAACCAAAAACCCCTTAAATATATTCTGATATTAACATTCCCCCTGAACTAAAAGATCCTTTAACATGAACTTTTCCTAGTATATGATAATAAAAACCATCATAAATAGATACTAATATTTGCTCTCCTACATAACACTGTAACCCAGAAGAATAGGGAAATCTGGATAATCAATGGCACATTTAAGTCAACATCCCATCCATTTAACACTAACATAATTAACACATCAGCGCCCTGATTTATGGCTTGCTAACTAACTCATAAAGGAAAAAAGTGATTACATACTCTTTTAAAATAGGAGTTAAGTAATCCAGTGATTCTATCTTCTTTATTCTTCGTCAATGCTTTTTTGTTAATAAGACAAACCAATTAAAAAAATGTTGGAAGATAAAGGTTCTCATAATTATTTTATTTTTTAATTAATTAAAAACATCTAATGTTAACTCCCATTTTTAACAAAAAATAATAATAATAAGACAACTGTCCCAAAGAGCGTATATGCTAGCAACCTGTATGGGGATGAAGAACTGGTTAAAATATGCAAAACATAAACTATACTGTTATTTAACATATAGCAACCTCCCTACATCTCTTCTTCCAAGAATTTACCTAACCTTTATGCTATTTTAAGCAAATTAGATTGTTCTTACCTGACCGCTGCTCCGCTGTGCTTCCTATCTTGACCACAATACTCCAACTGTAAGAACATCCAGCTGCATAAATAATTAAAGGACCGTTTCTACCATAGGAATGAAAGGGAAAATGTGAACCACGGGAAAAACGTAAAATTATTGGTTTTTATTTTCAATATTCAATTTTAAAAGTTTAAATATAAGTGAAAATGTGTTTTTAAATTAATTTTTTTATGGATTTTATTATTAAATAAAGAAACATTTAATACTAAATTGAAAGGCCTGTGTCTATACATGATAGTTTAATATCTTATTTTAATTATTAATATGGTATAATCTTAATTTTGAAATGATGTATTATTTTTCAAAATTGATTTAAACTGTTTATTTGTTTTATAGATATTATTAATCAAATACTAAAATTATTAAGTACAAACATTAATGTAATAATACATGTTCATAATACATGTTCCTACCCATTACACTCACAACCCTTACAGATAAATTACCACAAGTTTTATCATAAATACCTGGATAATAATACACTCCCCCACCCACTACCCCATATCCCTTTCTTAAAACTATTTATTATTAAAATGAATATGCATATTCATTTGTAATCATTAAATTAGTTATAGAAATGAATACACATTTTACAATTAATACCTAAGTATGAATAAACTCCCCCATCCATTATCCGTACATCCTTTACATCCCGCTCCTAAAAATATTTTTTATATTTTATATTAATGTGGATGTTTTTAAATATTTAAAAATTGTAATAAATGAATACACAAGTATTAAAATACTTCACCACCCATTACCCCTACATTCCTTTCATCCCACTCCTAAAAATATAATTTTGTATACTTTAAATCAATATACATTTTTATTTTAATATTTTAAAAAACTGAAATAAAATGATATACAAGTATTAATAATAATACCTGAAATAATACACATCCCCATTCTTTACCCCTCTATCCCTCACCCCCACTCCCAGAATGTTTTTTTAAATATTTTAATTATAGTAAAAACATAACATAAAATAATTTCAAAATTGGGGATAACCCCTCAACTCCCAATTGTTTCTTATATGTGTAACTTAAGAGTTGCATCGCTTTTGCATCCCCATTGCGTGGCGTAACGGTGGAGCAACTCTTTAATAAACATGCCCCCTAGTGACCTAGGCTACCTACTACTTGAAGACCTGTAATCTACCGAAAGATCACAGGTCAGCTTTTGATGAAAACATCATGACATAGACGTGGAGCTGCTGGCCACCCTGGATAAACTGTCGACTGAAAGGATTGAGGACAAGCATTCAGGACTCAAATTGCTCTATCCATTGGCATAGACATGCGACTTTGAAAAGCTGTCCAATGGCAGCAGGCCTTAATGGCTCAGCTTTGGACTCATTCCTATATATCTTGAGGGGTAATATGGAGGTAGAGTCACTTTCTCCTTTCACTGTGGTGAGCAACCTGGTAACTGTAGGGTAACACAAGGATCAGAACTGTCTCCAAACGTATTTAATGTTTATGCACTGACACAAGCGGTGCTTATTTGGTCCTATGGGTTCAAAACACTCTCCTGTGTGAATACTTCTCAGATTCTAATGAAGTTTTATCAGTCGGCTTCCACTGACCGTTTTGTAGATAGTTTCATTGCCATCTACAGCTATTCAGCTAAAACTCCTCTTGAAATAAGATGGTGTGGCGACAGAGGTCTTGAATTTTGATGAGAATCAGATCTACATAACAATCAGGTTTCTCTGTCAGTCCCAGTCTCTAAATGAATAAACGTAGGCATTATCTATGATCAAGATCTCTCATTTGAGACTAAGGTGCCGAAGGTCTAGATTCCCTGCATGTTTGCTTTGCTGCAAAACGTCCTACTATACAGATCTTATTGTTTCTGTGGCTAACCATCTTCTACACTCATTTGTGCCCCTATATTCTGTTGCTTGGGCAAAGGAAATGCTCTCTCTGAGGCTACCAGAGTTTGTGATTACCAAACTATGGAGAATTCAAAACATGGCTGCAATATTTGTTTGATTGCCCCTGTTTAGCTATGTTTTTTCCAGGGCCTATAATTTACTACACTCGCTGCTAATGAAGCAACAAATTCTCTTTAAGTTACTATGTATGGTCTATCAGTTAAACACAAAATGGGCCCAAGTTTTGTATTAATTCTTGAGAACCTGTATATCTCCTAAAAATCCCTATGATCTGGTGGTTTCAACTTCTTGGTAGTCCCCCACTTCTGGTGCTCTTGTTGTGGTGGTGGAGCTTTCCTTGAGCTTGGTCAGAAAATTGAGGAACTCTCTCCACCTCCATTCAATCTCTGCTCATTGGCATTTCCATTGTTGTGTTTCCTCTTTTTGATGTACTCGTTAGATCCTCCCCTTAATTTGAAACTCCAAAGTGGTTTAAAATATATTTCTTGTACATGTTCCCTACTAGTGTGCTGTAAGTTACTGTCACTTTCCTTAAAACATCCCAGTTTTTGGCAGTGGGATGTTCTTATGCTTCACTGTCAGGCAAGGGAATAACAATGCCATTCCTCTCAAGTAAGTACAGCTTTTTAAATCTTGATGCACTTCACTTACAGAGGGGACTCTTCATTCATCGGCATGGTTCTGTGGTTTTTAAGTCTTTTTAACTTTTTTATGTTATTTCAAACTCTATGCTTCCGGGTCCTGTGTGGGCAATTTGGGGGTGGATCGTTAGTTCTAAAGCAATTAGGAGCTTGCATTGCTCATAATACAAGCTGCTTATGCACACTGCACTTTGTCTTTAGCTCACCTATTTCTCCCATTTGGCACTCCAGAATCAGCATTTCCAGCTTCCCGGTCTGCCACGTGTTTCCCATTTGCATAGAGGGAGCTGGGACGCGCCTTGCTCTTCCGGTGTGCCCTGACTACCGCCATCTCAGACAGCTTGCGGTGCAGCGGAAGTGGCATTGCGGCGCCTTTAGGGATTTAAGGGCAGTCTGGTGCAGACACGCATAGGACACAGTAGATCAGCTGCAATTAAAGTCGAGGAATTTTTACTTTTTAAACTCTCGATGCGCTTCTCATACAGGGGGGAATCTTCATTCATCGGCATGGTTATGTGGTTTTAAAGGCTTTTAAACTTTTTAAAGTTTTTTCAAACTCTTTGCTTCTGGCTCAAGTGTGGGCAATTTAGGGGTGGAATCGCTAGCTCTAGAGAATTTAGGAGCTTGCATTGCTCATAATAGAAGCTGCTTATGCATACTGCACTTTGTCTTTAGCTCACTTATTTCTCCCATTTGGCACTCCACGATCAGTCATGCACCAACCCAGATAAAGAACAGCCACCACAGCAATTTCTTTCACTGTTTCAACATCAATTGCTGCTCTTTGGTGAGCAACAAGTTACATATCCATGACCTAATAGATATGGCTCCTGATGCTCTGTTTTTAACTGAGATCTGGCTACACGAGGCGCCTGCACCAGACATCATTTCTGCTCTTCCCCCCCAACTATAGAATCCTTAGGAAAGACCGTAAAGATAAGAAGGGAGGTGGCATAGCGATTACCTGTAAAGACATCTTTCAGTGTACTTCTCCCTCCAACTTACCCCCAGTTATACTATTTCCGGTATTTTATTTTACTATCCACGTGGATATGCGGGGCCTTAGTGCTCCAATATTCTGGGCGCAACCTCTCCCTATTTACTAAAAAGTGCCAACTTTACTGTTCTTGGAGAGTTCAACTTGCATTTAGAGGGCGCCACTTGTACCCTTAGCCAAACCCTCATTGTGGATCTAGGTGCAGTGCAGCTCAATTTAATCAATCTGTCCCCGACTCACAAAGCAGGTCACCTGTTAGACCCTATTTTCTCTAACATCTCAGGCCTTGCCACAGATTCCCCTCTTCCGCTGTTTTGATGTGATCATTTGGCGTTGCCCATTCTTATACCTGTTTCTCCCTCACCACCATCGACGAAAGCCAGGCCAAAGGTCTTGATCAGAAACTGTGCCAAACTGGACATCCCCAAGCTCAATGCCTTCATTCTAAGGACACTCCCTCACCTTACCCACAATGTCAAACTAGACCAACCAATGATTGAGAGCTGGCTTCAAACGTCCTTCAATACGACACTACCAGTCAAACTAAAATCTTCGTCCCGGCACCACCCACCCTGCCTCTGGTTTAACGAGTCCCTAAAAATTGAAAAGAAGTCCTGCAAAAAATTAGAGAGAGCTTGGAGGAAATTATATGACTGACTCAAAAATCAAATAGAAAACTGCCCTGTGTCTGTATCACCGGCACTGAAGGAAGGCACATGCACTGTTGCACTCTGATAAAATCTCCTGAGCGCAAAATACTTTTCATGGTAGTCCAAGACCTTTCTGACCTGTGTCTTACCTCTCCTCCCATCCCACTATCCCAGGCTCAATGCGAATTTGCTGACTTTTTTATTAAAAAGGTAACTGATATCCAGGCAGGTCTTATGGACGCTAGAGCCGACAACACTAACATAATGCTCAAAAGTTCCAGTCCTTTTCCAATCCTGCCTTTCTCTAGGGGTCTTATCGCACCAGGGACAAGCAAGTCATCAGCAGGGTTGCAGTCCTTTTTCCCGCTGGACCAACCCCAGTTGATAGCCCTCCTGGCTTCCATTAAATCAGGGTCATCCTTAAACCCTCTTCCCCAAGCCAAACTAAGTATTTTAAACCCACAGGCATTACAGCCGGTGCTGAAACGCCTAAACACCTCCCTAGGCAAAGGGCTGGCCCCAGGCCTGGAAGAATGCCATGGTCCTCCCCTTGCTCAGAAAGCCTCACCTGGACTCTGCCAATCTGTCCAATTTCAGACCTATCGCGCTACTCCCTATTTTCTCTAAAATACTCGAGAAACAGATCAACTCTCAGCTCACCACACATATGGAAACCCAGTACGCCCTCCATCCTTCGCAGAACAGTTTCTGAGCAGGGTTCAGTACTGAAACTACCCTCTTGGGAGTCACTGAACAGATAAGACAACTTGTGGATTATGGCGGCACAGCCCCGTTGATCCTATTGGATCTTAGCACTGCATTCGACACTGTGTGCCATGCTTTTCATTTAGCAAAAGACACACAATTGATGGACGGAATGCAGAACAAATCAAAACATTCACCCCCAGTCAAGAGATCTGGGTTAAATCCATCATTCTTTTGCTCACCATGCCACCCCAGTTTAGACCTGGCCCTATGCAAATCAGTCTTGCCCTGTGCCTCATGGGAACAGTCCAGCCCGAACTGCCAAGCCCGGTCCTCCCTGGGCCGGAAACAAGCATTTTAGGACCGGTTTCGGGGTTTCACCCCTCATCAGCCAGGATAGCTTGATTCCAGTGGCACAGTGAGCCCGGGACCCAGGTCTGGGCATACCCGGCGCACTTAGGGTGAGAAAGCAAAAGACACACAATTGATGGACGGAATGCAGAACAAATCAAAACATTCACCCCCAGTCAAGAGATCTGGGTTAAATCCATCATTCTTTTACTCACCATGCCATCCCAGTTTAGACCTGGCCATATGCAAATCAGTCTTGACCCTGTGCCTCATGGGAACAGTCCAGCCCGAACTGCCAAGCCAGGTCCTCCCTGGACCGGAAACAAACATCCTAGGACCGGTTTCAGGGTTTCACCCCTCATCAGCCAGGATAGCTTGATTCCAGTGGCACAGTGAGCCCGGGACCCACGTCTGGGCATACCCGGCACACTTAGGGCGAGAAAGCAAAAGACACACAATTGATGGACGGAATGCAGAACAAATCAAAACATTCACCCCCAGTCAAGAGATCTGGGTTAAATCCATCATTCTTTTGCTCACCATGCCACCCCAGTTTAGACCTGGCCATATGCAAATCAGTCTTGACCCTGTGCCTCATGGGAATAGTCCAGCCCGAACTGCCAAGCCAGGTCCTCCCTGGACCGGAAACAAGCATCCTAGGACCGGTTTCGGGATTTCACCCCTCATCAGCCAGGATAGCTTGATTCCAGTGGCACAGTGAGCCCGGGACCCACGTCTGGGCATACCCGGCGCACTTAGGGCGAGAAAGCAAAAGACAAACAATTGATGGACGGAATGCAGAACAAATCAAAACATTCACCCCCAGTCAAGAGATCTGGGTTAAATCCATCATTCTTCTGCTCACCATGCCACACTAGTTTAGACCTGGCCATATGCAAATCAGTCTTGACCCTGTGCCTCATGGGAACAGTCCAGCCCGAACTGCCAAGCCAGGTCCTCCCTGGACCGGAAACCAGCATCCTAGGACCGGTTTCAGGGTTTCATCAGCCAGGATAGCTTGATTCCAGTGGCACAGTGAGCCCGGGTTCCCACGTCTGGGCATACCCGGCGCACTTAGGGCGAGAAAGCAAAAGACACACAGTTGATGGACGGAATGCAGAACAAATCAAAACATTCACCCCCAGTCAAGAGATCTGGGTTAAATCCATCATTCTTTTGCTCACCATGCCACCCCAGTTTAGACCTGGCCATATGCAAATCAGTCTTGACCCTGTGCCTCATGGGAACAGTCCAGCCCGAACTGCCAAGCCAGGTCCTCTTTTTGCATGCTTTTCTTTTAGACGGACTGATCCTTCTGGGTATCCAGGGTTCATCTCTGGCATGGCTCTCCTTCTTCCTGTCAAACCACACGTTCCACGTCTTTTTAAATAATTCAGCGTCAGAAGCTCTCCCCCTTTCCTCAGGCATTCCCCAGGGTTCTACCCTCAGCCCATTGCTCTTTAACATCTACGTCCGCCTGCTGGTGGACCTGGTGGAAAGCTGTGGGTTGACTCTGTTCTCCTACGTAGATGACACCCAGATTATTTTCTCTCTGTTGTCAGGACAAGCAGTCAACTCGTAAGATCTTGACTCGTGCCTCAGCCTGGTTGCCACCTGGTTGAACACCAGCTCCATGAAGCTAAATGGCAAAAAGACTAAGGTGATAATAATGGGCAAGAACCACCAACTTTGGGGCCCTCATCACTGGCCGGCCATGTTGGGAATTCCACCTATCCCCACCAATAAAGTAAAGAACCTTGGCTTCTTGCTGGTCTCCACCCTATCTATGAAGCCTCAAGTTACTAAAGTGGCCTCTACGTGCTTTGCAACCTTAAAATGGCTAAAGAAGATACTGTGGGTTTTTTCCATTCTCGGCTCAAAGAACTGTCGTCCAGGCCTTGATACACTCCAGGCTTGACTATGGCAACGTTCTATACCTAGGGGCTGATAAGGCGTCAATAAGACACTTACAGGTGGTTCAGAATTCCACTGCCAGCCTCCTGTTCCACCTTCCAAAAACGTTTTCCACATCGGGGCTTCTCTGGCAACTTCATTGGCTCCCAGTGACCAAGCGTATCAATTTTAAAGCACTATGCTATAAGCATAAGATCCGCTCCTGCTCAGGACCTCTATACTTGCAAAAACTGGTGCACTCCTACTATCAGGCTCACACACTGCAATCCAGTAGTGGCTTCCTGTTTACTGTCCCGAGGGTTAGGTATGCTTGCTTGGAGGGAGCGGGGGCGGTCTTTCTCTTTTCTTGGGGTCAGACTATGGAACGCTCTTCCGGCCTTTTTAAGATGTTGCACCTCCCTTTCCACTTTTTGCAAGGAACTAAAGACTTGACTGTTTTAGCTCCTATTAGTCTGATTTACTGGTTCTCTAAGCGCTGGGAAGCCCTGTTAGGGTAGCCATAGGCTATACAAGAACTCTATATAATTATAATAATGGACAGGGCTCAGTCCTAGTCTCTTCTAATCTTCCTTCTAAAGTACAAAGCAGGTCGTCTCTATTTCTGTATTTGACTCCACAGCCATTTTATTGCTTCAGTATTGCTACTTCCAGTTAATCCATACAGCTCTTACTTCCTTAACAATAAACTATTTCAATATACCACTTCCTACTGCACTTCTCAACTTACTGGGCTATCTTGCCAACTACCTGCTATTTTGGTTGTGAAAAACAAAGGCAACTCCTTGTGAATCAAGTGTTTGCAAAATGTTAAAAGTGAAAAAGCTAATTGATTTACGTATTTTTATTCAGTCATATCACATAGGAAACACTTCTAGATTTTATTGGCATCTCAGCAGGACATGTAAAGAATTACGATGGATGTGGCCAAGTTTGACGAAAAAGGGGGTGATCTTAAAATGGTCTGGAACATGCAGTCTGGTTTTAATTTTGAGTAGGTTTACACCAGGGAATAAAACTAAGACGTGTGAGTCATAACTCTATTTTTATCTGGAGAAAAGTGGTTACTCTTTCTCACAATACGGGGTCCTCCTTTTTGACACAAGACGTTTTTTGTGCATATTTCACTTTATGCATTTCTTCACCTTGTATACTTTGCAGTGGACACTTTTTCTTTTCTTTTCACGGATAAGAAAGTTACCGATGATGAGAAACTTGGGCAGGTGAGTACCTACCAGCAGCTCCTCTGGTGATGCCTACGTGAGGTACTTTCTTTCCTCCACAACCTTTTTTTCACACACCTTTTTAATGGAAAAGGGGTGTTTCTACTGAGGGTGGACTTTTTTTTTTACAAAGGACATTAAGGACCGGATACGACTGGCAAGTAATTAAAGCCAGTGGATGGGTGGAGACACTGGGAGAATCCCCCTCTGGTTCCTAAGAAATTTGAATATGTCCTAAACAGTCAGGTCTTTTTGTTGGATTAAGCAAAAGGGGGTGAGCCAATAAAAAGCTCAGGCAAGCGACGCAAAGTACACAATACAACAATAAGGCCCAACCACAAAAAAACACCGAAAATAGAGGAACAAAGGCGGGCGCTCAACCACCAGACTCTACTGGTTGCTCCCTGCTTGGTTCCTGAGCACCACATTCAGTGGAGAGAGCCTGGCTGGGAGAGAATTGAAGACATTCCCGATATTGGTTATATGGTGTGGCACACCTCAGCTGAAGCCACGTCCTGGAGTAGAAAGGAACCCTGTCTGCTTGCAACTAGTTGGAGTGCAAGTCCCTGGTTATAGCAGAGGCTGAACAGCAGGGCTGCAAACAACCTACCCAATACAAAGTAGGCCATGGAGAGGAAAGCAAATGAAGGCACAAACCCCCAAGGCCTAGGCAACAAGATAACCTGGAATGAAAGCATGCATCGAGGCCCGCACAAACGAGCCAGGTGAAAACATGCTGAGGGAGCAAACTGGCAGCTTCCATTAACTTAAAGGTACAAGAGACACAGGTGGGCCTCTCAGAATCAGGGCACATAATTTATTAGGAAACCTCGACTGGCCTCCTTTGAAGAAAGGGCTGTACCCACAAATAAACATCCTTCACTATCCTGAGAGAAGTGATCCATAAAGCAAATGGAAAAGAAGGACACGACAAGTGCCTGGAAGATCCTAGAGAGGCGGAAGACCGAAGCACCACCCAAACTACTGAAAAGGTCTTAAACGCGGTATAAAGATATGGAAACAAAACAGCAGCAGCAGTGCCAGTATAAACAAGCATTTGCAATGCAATAGGTCTCGCAATTGCTAGATTTTGAGCTATTGGCATTGTAAATGACAATGCCTTTTATGTATGTGTTTAAAAAACCTGCAATAATAAAAGGCATTGTCATTTACAATACCAATAGGTCAAAGTTTCGAAAATGCGAGACCCATTGCATTGCAAATGCTTGTTAACTAAAATATGGAAGGAAGGATGATACCTACAACCAGGACATTATCAGACTAGAGACAAAAGTAGTGCAAGAAAATCAATTAAAAAGGTTTTGTCCATTTAAGCACATAGTACCTGAAAAGACATTCCCTTATCCATCAAGGCCACTCCTACATGTCTTCATTTTAGGAAAGAGCTGAAGACACACCTATTTTAGGAACATATCATCAGACAGTAAACAGCCCATCTAATCTCTCAGAATCTAGCACCCACTTCTATGATTGTCCCAGTTTTTGGTTTTCAAAATCTGGCCACCCTACACACGTAATCCTATCAATTTAATCCACCACAAGAGAACTGGACCAAATGCATGATGGTCTCAATGAGAGAACAAGACTAATCCCAGTAATCAACAATAACCACTGGATTATTCACTAATGTTGGGTTCCAGCTCTTCACCACCTCATCATGGGTAGTGATATAAATGCAATTACAATACAATACAGAAACCAAACCAGTGGATCAGATGTCTTTAAATGAGCTAGGGAGCAAATTCTTGATCCCAAGAGCATAAAAAAGAAACAAGAGAAGTCTCTCTACCCAAAGAAGAGAATGATATATTATGGCACATTGCAGAAAAGCTATTAAAAGTGATAGGAGGAAAAGATAAGGATGAATTATTAATACACAAAGTTTACTTCAAAAATGTCAGACCACGTTCTGGAGATTCAGACATGGCAGAAAGAGAAGCTCCCCTTTGCCATATTAAGACGTAGCTGCAGGAAGGCTCTATGTGGAAGACTCCACCATGAGGATTATAGATAAATCCACATGAACAATGAATAGTGCATTTGGAGACAAGCGAGCAAATCAACTTGCTGGTGAAACAGCACATAATCACCTCACACTGATTAATAAATGGTCTCTGCAGGACGCAAAGGCGATATTTGAGCACTGGAACCCCTGCTCCTCCTCCACCAACAACCAGACACTTCTGGGCTTTCGAGTCTATCCCAGCACAAACAGCAAACAATCAGCGAGTCCCCCCTCCCCCCCACACTCAACAGATTCCATATCATACTCATCGTACTTAAATCTGTAATCTTTGATACTCATCAGTACATACATCTGTAAGCTTTAGACAATAACCTCAGCTGTAGTCTCCATCCTGTGGGTTTAAGGTGCTTTAACGTCGGCTCTCATATTGTAACCATCTTTACGCTGAAGCAGAATTTTCATTTCAGAACCGATTTCAAGTCTTTCGGGTGGGGACTCCGCGAGTACAATGGACACCACTGCACATCTGTAAAATGCCTTCAAGTGACTGAAGGACACTGTAAGGCCCCACACAAAAGTAGTGGGCAAGGTAATGAGGGGTGCGAGACAGATAACTAAGAAGAATGTACATTTCGCCTGGACCTACACTCCATTTCACATTACCCATAAGTGTAATGATCTAAACAAAATGCCGCTCCTCAAGATATGTCCTTTAAGGTTAGTGGAGGAACGAGAGAGATTGGTGAACACTAAGGGGCCGATTCCGATTCGGCCCGGAAATCTCTCCGACCGAGCCGGACTCGGAGAGATTTCCGACCGAATCGGACTCTGGCAGCCCGACCCGAGACGAGTACGATGCGCACGTATGCCATCGGACTCGAGTCGGTCGGACTCCCATTGAAGTCAATGGGAGCCGGTCGTACAGCGCGTACGCGGGCTCCCATTGACTCAATGGGTGCGAGGCGGTCAAGGGCGCCCCCTACAGCGTGTACGCGGCGAAGCGACTCGCGCCGTACACGCACAGGTAGGGGGGACCCATGGGTCCCCCCTGTGTGCGACTCGCGGGGCTACGCGTACAGGGGGGTCCGATACGGACCCCAAAGTACGTCTCTGACTGCTCTTTGGAGCCGGAGTGCGCGGCTCGGTCGGACTGCGCGCGGCGCGCATCGTACTCACCCGGCCGGGGAACGTCTCCATTGCGCAGTGCGAGTCGAGTCCGAGCGAGTCGGTCGGTGCGGTTCGACCCGGGAACGAGTCGGTCGGAGCGGTCGGGACGCCCGGACGAGTCGGTCGGCGAATTCGCATCGTACTCGCTCGCCCGGACGCGCGTACGATTCGGTCGGGAAATAGGGCTCCGAATTGGATCCGGTTAAGCCGAATCCGATTCGGAGCCCTACCGGCCGAGATCGGAATCAGCCCCTAAATCTGCTTGGGAAAAGCTTTCAAAAATATGGGCGATGTCATTCACCTTAAATGCAATGAAAACATCCTACTGCCACATGATAGAGGTTCTTGGGGGGCGGAGGGAGATGGGGAAAGGCCACGGAAAAAGGCAATAAACATACTTTGGAGCATACTGGAACGGGATCTGCAACTAACATTAACCATAGTTTCTTTATAAAGACTGTTGCCAAACACAGATTTTTCTAGTGATTTTAAAGTTGAAATTATGTATGTATTTATTAAATTAATTGTGCATTGATCTTGAATTAACCACATAATAAAGAATGAATTTGAAATATTGAAAATGGATTTTCATTTTGGACCGAGGAAGGAAAACAAATGAGGGGACAATCATAACGAATAATAAAAGGAGATGCAGCACTTTCACAAATAGCCAGATCTTGATTTCTGGACTCTGAAGACAGACTGAATACTTGATATAACTGTTGCAAACACAGAGGAAAACAGGGGGGGTTTCAATCAGCAGAAAAAGGGGCGAAGAGAAGTTAAATAAGTGTATTAATTTGGAAGGTCGATACCACCCACAAATGTATTTGAAGAAATGCAAGAGGATACTGATGCTGGTTTGCATGACTGATTTTAAAGCGATACAGATAATACACAGATGTTTTAATTACTTTCGGCATCATCATCAGTACCATTAATCCTGTGGTATTACTTGTCAAACTCGTGCTCCCACCTGCGTCAGAGCAGCTACTGTAGAAGTGTGCCCTACTAGATCAGTGCACTGCCGAAAGATTAACAAAGGATGCTAAACTGACTCATAGGCCTTAACAAAGAGAATAACCGGAGCACTGGGCTGAAAGTAATGTCTTGTTGTCAACTTTGAAAACTACCTAGTTTCAAATCAGTGTATCCCTGGTGAGGTAACTTCCTCGGTATAGGTCGGTAGTTACTCTTAGGAAATAGGAAGCAGAGCCAATGTCAAAGCCCTAAATGCGTTGAGGCTATGCATAGACGAAAAAATAGGAAACATAAATAGAGATTAAGTCTGATGACAGCTCATGAAGTGCTAATCTCATAGTTCAGACATGCAAGTTAACTGATGGATTGGAAAGTGCCTCTCTCTCTTTCAATTCAAATGCATGCCTTTCCTCTCAAACCCCACACCCACTGCCATGGAAAAAATATATGTGTACAACCAACATTAAGCCCAACTTTTATAGCAACGGTATTAAAAAACACATAAGGCTCGAAAAAAGAATGATCTTTGGATTGCTGCATGGGGCAACAGTACGCAGCTGGCCGTGTACAATGCCTGAGAAGACGTGCAGACCTACAAGTTCAATATTGTTTGGAATTCAAACGTGACAAGTCCCGAGCCTAGTGCACTGTGGAGTCACCGCACCAAAAGAAAGCTTGCCATTCATTTCATATTACAGCCACTAAGAATGTTACAATTTGGAATATTTCCCTATAAACCATGCTTGAACCAACACGAGTTTAGTGCAACTGTTTAAACAAGGCGTCCTGTACCTTAAGGTTCAATAATGACTGCAGAGGTTATTTTGTAACTCTTTACAGAATGCCAACAATAAAACTGTCCTTAACTAAAATGCAAAGATCAACTGCATTAAGCAAATAAACAAGGTTTTTATATTTTATCACCAACAAAAAGTAGGGGCTCTGCCTCAAGCAGGACCTACAAAAAAAAATATTGGTGAAGCCAGTAGTCCAGCCTTTGTCATCTAGTGGCTTTGAAAAAGTTACAAAATTACGCTGTATTGTGCTAAATGCCACTCTGGCATCTTGCACTATTTTTCAAGCGTGAAATATATATAGCAAAGAAGCATTTCGCACTAAAAGAGAGGGGGTGAAAAAAAAAGCGATGCGAACAAGCATTCGCGTACTATTCATTGCGTTGTTCCATTGGTACTGAGATAAGATTTTTACCCAAAAGCAATATCAGGCATTTCATGTAAAAAGTGTAATGGCCCTCGCTTGAATAAAGACCCGGGGACAAGGGGAGGAAGCTTGTATGGTCCTGAATGTAACATTCTTATTCCACGTTTTGCATTCAAATATTACAAACAACCAATGTGTAGAACTAGTGTATTGCAGATCTCCTGCAAAATGCTACTATGAATACTGTAAAACATATTTTTCTCTCTGTTATTAATACCTAAAATGTATAAGCATTCATCTGCCTGTGCAATTCATGTATCATGAATGTTTTATGGTTTAAACACTAATAAAAAACAGATAAAAAAATTTTTTTTAAAGTGTAATGCCAAATGCCAAAGACTGCGGAGGCATAAACAACATTTTTCCTAGGCCTAGCCATCATCCTCAATGACACACTACATTCTCCAGCCCATTTCTGAATGACCACCAACCCCACCCCGCACCCACTCAAGTAGACCCGTTATTTCTATTTGTCAAGGGAGCCGATCCACTCATACTATAATTGCCATTGTCTGGCAACGCCCCACCCGCCGACCGCCGCAAAGTTGGTCCGAAGGCCTATGTCAAGTTCAAACGTAATGCTTTAACTAACCCACCCTCAGCTGGGTGCTATAAGAATACAACATCCCGATAGTGCTTCTAATTCACTTCAAGGAAGCGGCCGCCATTGACCGGGGCTGCTTGAAAGTGAAAGCGGGCATGGCGAGGAAAGCACATCGTGCCCGCAGTAGGAGAAACCCATTAAAGAAAAGAGTGCTTACAAAACTAAATAAGACATGCCGTGTGGCATCCGAAGTAAAGGGGCCAGTCGCCATGGGTGTTTACAATTGCAGACAAGGCGGTCCTAAGGAGGGACTAACAACCCTAAGAACAACTCGCAAGCCAGCATTTACGAAGGACAATGACACAAGCCAATGAAAAATAGGTGCGGAGAGTGGGCGGTGCTTCTCTTACATACTCCACTACAACAAGTCTCGCAGAGCAGCGCATGCGCGCTGACTCAGGCTCGACCTAAAAAACAAGAGCTGCCATAAACTCATGAGAAGAGTAGGAACAGGCAATGCCCAACAAGATCTGAAATTCTGCTTGAAAGGGATAGCCAATGAGCACACCTGGTGCCTGTGGATCAAACTTCGGAACGCACTGACCCCACTGACCCCAGAGACACAATGGCAAGCTCCAAACCAGCAAAGCAACAACAGCTACTGACAAAAGAAGAACTAGCACCATGCTTGGCAGACATACCAGCAAGCTTATGTAAAGCATTGACAGAATGGCTGCCAGAAACTAAACAAGAAATGTAAGCTACTGTGGCAGACATAGCAATAGATATGGACTCAGTAGGAGACTGGATCAAACCAATAAAGATAATATCACAAACTTACAAGCAGCATCGGAGGAAACAATGTCGACCAGAGCCCAGCTAATTTAAGAGCTAAAAAAAAACCGAGACAAACGTGATGGCCTGAAAAACAGATCAAAATGGGAAAGCAATAGGATCCTCAATGTATGATAATCGATGGAGACGATGGAGCGTTTGCACAAAACGCTTCTGCCATGCGCTCTGGAGGTGAATGTAATTTACGCCCACATCGTAAGCCCACCTAGACAAGAACCTGACACCAGCCACGAGACATAGTAGCAAAGCTAGCCTCCTCCAAAGTCACTGACAATATTTTACTCAAGGAACAGGACGGCCAGACACAATAGACTTAGATGAGTGTACAATGTCATTTTTCAGTAAAAATACCAGATTATGGTCAAAAAGAAGAGGGGGCTTACGACCTATCATATTCGAGCTAAGGAACCAGACAAATCAAATATCAGTGGCTGTTCCCCTTTGCACTGAGCGTCTCCCTTAGAGGCAGAAGAAGAATATTAAAGACTCTCGGGGAGTGACAAGAGCTCCAGGAAAGGATGGAAGTGAAACAGTAAAAGACATCCCAAGCAGGACTGAGGCAACAGATAATAGGTGGGAGAAGTCACAAGGACAGAGAAGAGGGAGAGGGCTAAGGAAATACATCAGGATGGCCAGCTTATTTTCAAGAGACACAAGCAAATGAAAACAAGCCCAACAAAACACTAGAAGACATGGTTTTGAAGGCCTGCAAATAAGCTTGAAGCACAAGGTGTGTTTGAACCGGGAAAGTGGACTAGAATTGGAGGGCCGCATGACATGTACATTTAGTACCTATTTGTACTGTCTACCTACCCCACTAGATGCAGAAACGATAACTTGTGACTTGGGCAGGAGCGGGTACCATAGGGAAAGGTTGGAGCTAACCCGATCTGTTGTTACCAGATAAACATAAGGCTTTTTAGGTTACAAATAAATAGAATACAAATTGTAGGCATGTTTTCAGTCGAAGATGCCATATTGATTGTTCCATACAATGGGGCTTGATCAAAAGGCATAACGTCTAGAGAGAAAAACCGAGGAATCCCTATACATAATAGAAATTGAATTACTATTTGGGGTGGGTGACTACACACTTCAACGAATAATCAAAAACCTTATTACGGTAAACCCTCCAAATCATTAAATTAAACTGAGCTCAACCCCCTGGTAGCTGTTACACAGCATAGACAATCTTAACTAAGGGCAATGTTTAAAGTATTTATGCAGTACTAAAAGAGTAATCAACTCAAAATGCAAAACCATAACATTTCCAAACTGAATTATAAAAATAGAGTAAAATTGAATAAACAGAGTGACAAACATCCAATGAGGCGAACCGGAGATATGAATTTAAAAAATTTTAAGTAAAAATTGCAACAAAAAATATAAAGCAGCAATGTTAGTCAAAGGTGGCAGTAGACCAGGACCTAGGCGCAGTTTGAGGCAGACCATGATGGATACATCAACCAGGTTCATCCTGGTCAATAATTTTACCTTTTGACTTAAGGCCTGATTAAGAGTTTGGAGGATGGGATGATCCGTCACAAACATGATGTATATCCCGCCTGCTATATTACAAGTGCAATATATCCTATGACACTTATAATTAGGTGGCTGGGATATACGCCATGTTTTTGACGGAGTATACTATCCGCCAAACTCTAAATCAGACACTTGGGGCCTCATTACGATGTCGGTCGGAAAGCATTCCGACTGACTCCTTGTCGGAATCGTTTCCGACCGACTCAGGTTCGGGGAGTCCGACCGACTGATTACGATGGTTCCGAACACAGTTCGGTCGGATTCCCATTGACTTCAATGGGAGCCTGTGTTCCGACCAACAACACAGGCTCCCATTGAAGAAAGGGGTGGTTGCGGAAAACCTTGCACCCTGTGGCGGGCACCCCATGGTGCCTGCCACACTTTGCATGGTTGTAGAGAGGGGTCTCATGGGTACCCCCACGGGCCCCAACCGGATACCTCTGCAAAAGGGGGGCCTGCTATGGGCCCCCAAAGTCAGTTTCCGACAGCCGTTCTGTGTCGGACAAACATAGTCGGAAAGGCTGTCCGTATCCTACATTGTAATATGTCAGTCGGAAACGGGGTCCGTAGAACTGTACGATTCGGCTCCGACCGACTCGGTTTCTCCGAATGCTGGTCCGAACCGAGTCGAAAAGAGCGAACGGTTACCTTCTATCACAATCGGTCAGTCGGAAATGATTCCTAGTCAGTCGGAAACATGGGTTCCGACTCGGGTTAGGAAAATCTGAATGCCATTCGGAGCCTCTCCGACCAACATCGTAATGAGGCCCTTAGTCTTTTAATCGCATTCCATTCCAGGAGTACACTTCCAAAGACCCCCAGGCCCTCAGGGTAGGCACTTAGAAACTCATAGGGTGTCAGGCCTTGCTGATATTCTGGGTCCATGTCTGTGGGGTGAGGACCTCTGGCAACTTATCACTGTTGAAGGTGGAATGGTTGGAGAATCAGGCACCACACACAGCACAGTTTGACCACTGTCTCGAGTGGACACAGGAGGACAACTCCATGTCATCAGGAAGACCACAGGCCAGTCAAGGATTCCCTCCAATATGCTGTTGCATGCTGGGATTTGTAGTCTTGATTCATTGTCATCCTACGGGGTCATTACCCAATTACCAGGCCCTGGGTGGCTGCTGAGGAGATATTGACAAACCGCTCTTAGCCAAGGTGGGAGTTCCACTCGCAGGCTGAACCACCACGACAGGCACACTCCACAGACAGCGTGCAGAGGGTTGCTGTGCTAACAAAGTCATTAAGCACAGAGTTGTGAACTTGCGAGCCAATTGTAAAGTTAAAAAATGCCAACATGTAGGAGATTTGTGGTACAGAAAACAAGGGAAACAGGTGGAGACTGAGCATCGTTATTCTAGTAACACTTCTCCCAGTAACTTCATGCCGATTTAATGCAAATACAAATCAATTTAAACTATCCTGATCCTTGGGAGACCGCACGGTTCTTACCTGAACATTTCTTGCTCAGAATCCATGAGGAGCTGCCTCCGGGTTTGCATAATGGAACCTTGCGACCATGCTTTGTTGAATATCTTGCCCTCCAGTCCCTCCCCCGTGTCTCCTGACTCTGAGCAAGTCTAGACGGTGCTCTCTTGCTGTTTTGTTAGTAAACAGCATGAGAGCAGCGTGAGTATTAGCTCGTTCAGGTGAACCCAGCACTCCTTAGGAGACTTGGGGGCTGTGGGTGTAATCACCCGGCCTCCTAACGTTCCACAAATAGGAGAGGGTTTAAGTGTGCATGTCGGGCTCTGCACAGAAAAGCACCTGTCCAGCCCGACATGCGCACTTCAATCCAAGGCCAAGCTCTCGCTCTGAACCTGTGTCAGTTAAGCCCCACTCCCATCCACATCCGCCCTCACTCATGCTGAAACTGAAAGGCAAATTAATTGGTGCTGCAATAAAACAAGCAGTGCTCTGCTGGGTGCTAGTGAAAAAAATATTGAATCAAAGCATTTATGGGGCCCAGAGGCAACAAAATAAAAGGGGGGCAATGCCCCGACAACCAAATAAAGAAACTACCCCTGGTCCTCCAGGAATCATACAGTGGACACACATGAATTGTCTTGTCATCCTGTTCTCTCTCTTTCAAGTGTGTCCAAAGGGTTACATGAGGCTCAACTGACCTGTCTAGCGGGTTGTGACATTGTAGTATCAAAAAGAATGCTCACTGCCCCAACCCTACATATTCTGGGGGGTTAAGAGGAGACATCATTGCCCATTCATGTCATCCTACCTTTTCCTCCTGGGAGGCATGCCATACCTTTTTCATACATATAAAAGGCTGGCAGATATCAAATTAGACTGCTGGCAGTTCAGGCAGGTAATGGGTAACTTTCTAAAATGTACTTTTCCATAATATTTATTAAAATCTGACTTCAAAGTAAAATTTGTAATAACTATTAAAATAGTTGTTTCATTATTTTTCTAGAGTGTCCCATTCCTGAGATACAGTATTAGTATTTTAATCTGTTTGTCTACATAGGGCAGCTAGACCCACCCCAGTGAAATATCTTTTAGGGCCTTATCACCTTAGGGACATGGTAATATTAAATTTTTTAATGTCTCACTATAAACGTCATGCTTTGTGGTCTTCAAGGCTCACATATGGGTGGCTTACTAAAATTTAAAAGAGAGGTTTCTCCTGTCAAAATGGTTTCTTTTGACAGGTCACAGTGCATGTTTGCACTGTTGTAGTTAGGCTACAGTTGTATGCCTGAAGCCATGTTTGCACTGCAGCTACAGTGGATGGCACAATAGGTGCTACATTTCAGTAGTGGTATTTAACTTCCATGCCCTAAGTACATTTTGTTCATCATACTAGGAACTCATAGACAAGTTGAATACACTAGTTAGGGGTATGCCAATGCAACCATATTTAAAGGCAGAGCACAGGGACTGTACTACTGGTTAATAGGGGTAAAGGGCACAGAGTTCTAAAGCCAGCAAAAATATAGGGTCCAGCAAAAGGCAAACATTCTGTGGTGACCAAGCAGAAATACAGATTTCCTACAAAAAGATACCAGCTTAATGACCCACACAGAAATACACCGCTTCAGACAAAAAGGAAAATGTTAATGGGGTACTTATAGCAACCAATAAGATACTCCTATTTGTTATAACAGACTTCGAAGTAGACAATAATGAGGGTAGATACGCAATTCTAAAAGGCTTTTTGCAGGGAATGGAAGTTACACCTATTGCAACATACACCCCCAACACAAACCAGGACACATATTTAAGGATACTTGCTCACACTCTAGAATGGTGGGGCAGTTGATCTATGTTGGGGACTTCAATATGGTGTACTACCCAGTAAGTGATCGATTGCCATGAGAGAGATATATAGAAGGAGGAACATCCACAAAATTAAGACAAACCCACACATGCATGGGGTTAAAGGATGTCTGGAGAGAATATCACCCGAGCTACGAGCTCACCTTCTTCTCATACTCTAACGGAATACTCTTGAATTGGTCAAATATGGGGGTCAGACTCCACAGCCACAATACAAATTGAAATAGGCCTCGTTACCATCTCAGATCACACCCTGACCTTGTGGGACTTTGCACAGGAATTAATCTGCAGCAGTGGAGATATTTGGAGATTCAACTCTATTATCCTTAAGAATAGAGTACTTGTGGAAGAATTACTTACTCAAATAAAAGAGTATTTCATTCAGAACCAAAAAGACCATTCTCTACTGCATGTAGTTTGGGATGCCTTCAAGGCACTAGCACATGGGAAAGCAACAGCAATTAAAGCAGTGCAAAGACACACAAGAGAACGCACCAGAAACAAATTAGAGGACAAACGCAGAACAGTAATACACAGACTAAAAAAGCTGGAGCTCCTAAGAGAAATAACTAAATTGAAGGACCAAGCAAACCTCTAACTAACAGAGCAAGCAGGGGTCCACACTTGCCATAGCCTCTTTAGGGGGGCTGATCATCTGATTTGTCTTTCACCTTTGCAATGTAAGCACCTCAAGAGAACACCACAAGGAGTCTTCCTCTCTGCCTGCACTGGGAGTTAATTGCATCTACTTTTGAGCTCGTCCACTTCGGTAGGTTGTGCAGCCAACAACTGACCTGTGGTGCCACAGTCCATTTCCACAACATTGCCAACCGCTGTTTGAACAATATCAGCACCATATCCACAAAGTGACACTCATATTTGTTCTCTTATGTCCTAGACACTAGGTCCAACATACTCAATTGTGGTTCCTTACTCAGTGCCTTTCCCAACTCAAGCCATGCCTGTACTATAATCTCACACCCCCATACGAAGTGATAGAAATATGTGTCCAGCTGTCCACACCTTGGCAGTGCAATGATACGCCAGGCTACATGCCCCATATGCGCTTCAGTGTGAGGTAAGTTTGGTGAAGAAAGTTGAACTGAGTGAATTTCAGTCTAAAGTTCCTGGATACCGTTTTAACAAATTCAGTGGCAGTGGCCCATTCCTTCTCAGAAAGAATAAATCTCAAGTTGGTCAACCATTTGTCCCTGACATCTGTACATTTGTGTGATAAGTGTGAAGCCAAGGCCCCGTACAGTAGGGACACAGCTCGACTCTCATTCCCATGTGATATCATGTACTGCAACAGAGCATAAGTACTGGGCTCAGCTGTCCCCCATATCTGTTTCAAAACAGCTGACAAGGTGTTATGTGCAAGGAAGTTACTAAGACCAATCCCATATTCGGCCATCAGCTTCTGAAAAGTCTGAGGCCTACCCTGATCGAATAGATTACCCAGCTCCATGCACTGGCCAATGGGAGTTTATCAAACTTCATTCCAACTTCCCTAATAGCAAGGACTATCCACAATGGCAACTACGGGACATAGAAGACAGGCATCCCAGTAGGTTGTACATACTTTTGCCAGCAAGCCTTGGCTGTTACAGCCAGCCTACCAATTTGTGGGTAAGCGTGCATTGGAGACAATAGCCACTCAAGGATAGATTCCCCTGACAGATTGTGGAATATCTTGAAGACCTCCTGGCTGAGTCATCCCCCAACCAGGGCATGGGCCATTGTAATTGGGCAGCTCAATAGTACTACTCAAAGTTAGGTGCCCCCAATCACACTCTGTCAACGGAAGTTGCACCTAATGCAGTACAACTATTTTCTGTTCTTGTTCCGAGATTAAGCCAGAAAGTACTATATGTAATTCTGCAAAAAAGGCCTTTTCAAGTAAGACCAGCATTTTTGCAAACGCCACAAGGCCCACTGGTGACAGTTGGAGGGCAGTCCAAAAGATCAGGGATTGTTGAGCCACAGTGAGATCCCTTCTCAGGTTACCCTTCACGAGATCCTATCCTGAGTGGTATATCTGCAAGCCCAGGTAATTAAAGGTATCAACCTTCTATACCAGGTCAGAGGCACGTACATCAACTGACTGCTAAGGGCACTCAAGTCAGTGAGGGAACAGGCATGACTTAGCCCAATTCACCTTCAGTCCTGATATCCCACCAAACTCATCAAGTGTTTCCATTAGTCCTGTAGGAGATTAAGAGGGTGAACATAAGGACATCAGTGTGTCATCCACGTACAGGGAGACTGCATACAAGGTATGGCAAGCTTGTACTGCCCAGTCAGCAGCCCTCTGATGCAGGAGACACACCAGCAGTTTCATTGCCTTCGCAAAACAGTGGAGGACAACTGGCACTCTGTTGCGTTCCTCAACTAACTGCAAATTGGTCTGAGATGACTTGTGCTATCTGCATTCTAGTGGTGGTATTGTAGTACAGCAAGCGCACCCAGCCGAGAAACTCCTGGCCCAGGCCCATCTTCCTGAGGACTTCTAGTAGTTAGAGCCAACCAAGGGTACTGAATGCTTTTTTGATGATGAGTGACAATGCAACTGGATTCCCCCCAATAACCCAGTCAGGTACAAAAGTTTGAGACAGGTGTTTCTAGTTGGGATAAACCTTTTCTGATCAGGGTGGATCAGTGTCTGGGTCACTGGCGCCAGCCTATTGGCCAAAATGTGGCTCAGTATTTTGTAATCCTGGTTCAGAAGTGACAGCAGCATATACAATCCCACCTCCAATGGGTCTCTGCCCTTCTTAGGCAAAAGCACTATTGTAGCTTCCCTCATTGATTCTGGAGGGGACCCAAACTCCTGCACCTTCTGGTAGACTGACAACAGATGGCCAGCCACCATGGCACTAAAAGATGCACAAAATTCTATGGGCAAGCCATCTGTACTTAGAGTCTTATTGCATGCCATCTGTGTAATGGCAGCACGCACTTCCTGTATCTGGATTGGCGCCTCTAAAACTGCATATTGTAGTGGGTCTATGTGAGGTAGCGTCAATAATGTTTTGGGACAATACATAGGGTACTCCTGAGCCAATCCATATCAGCAGTACCACTCGCAGATATGGAATATGTGGTACCACAACACTGACCCCTTCAGCGCTTGGCTACTTTGTGAAACTCCGGAGCTGTGAGGTGCATCTTCTGAAGACAGGCTATGTGTATGTTCCTGTGCTTCAGGTGTGGGAATATTCTATGTCGCTTCATTGGAGTGGCCATGCCCTGTATGTTCCATGTTAGAAAGTTATATATCATAGGTATGGTAACCACAAGTCAGCACAGTCTAGTTCACAAAACAGTCTAGATCCTCTCAACTGAGGCATAAGTGCATACCACAGTCCTGTGGATCCCCATAACTAAAAAAGCTCAACAGTCCCACCTCCCACATCAGGCAGAGGACACAATGTTGAACCCACCACCATGAAACCTCATGAATATGTGAAGCCAAACATCTTTTATAAGGCTATGCATGCTGTACATGGATGTGGAGAGCGCAGTACACAACCATCCCAGAGCTTCACAGGGCCTGCTCCACAACTCTCTAAGTAAGAAGACTGCCCCCAACTAGAGCTCACCTCTCATCCTCACCCCATGCCCCAAACCTCCAACCCACAAGAACAGTTCAAGGACACTGCATCAGTTATATATGTGACCTGCATCAAACATTATCATCTGCTGCTCTCAGTGTCAATGCGAGGCCACAGTCTTGTTCAGAATCCAAGTCAATTTGCGACCCCAGTATTGAATTCCAGTCACAGTCGCAGGGTTGGGAGTGGATCTGTGCCCGCTCCTTTGCCACCTGTTGCTCTGTGGGCCTATTGTGGGACCTTCAAGGGCAGCACCTCCTCGATCGCTGTGACCCCAGATCCACCACCTCTCCACACTTGTCAACTGGTAGACTTACCCCTTTCCATTGCAGTCATTCCCAAACAGTGAGTGGAGGGGTGAAAAAAATGTTTGACCATTATCCATCACTCTCAGCTTAGCAGGGTGCATGAAGGCATATCTGAGGTCCAATCCTTGCAGTGATTTCCTGACCTTGCTTTCATTGAACCTCGTTTGTGTAGTCAGGGTATATGCGAACGGCCCATGTGAAAGTGACGATCTTCACTGTCCAGCCTCCAGTCCTACGGCACCCGGCCACTTCAACTGGCTCAGATCGTCCTGCCAGCTCAGTGGACCCCGAAGACATGGTGTAGCGGAGCAGTAAGAAGTGTCTCTGGCATTGGGTCAGTACGACGCGGCCCGGACCAAGGGACCCTGCGACTCCCAGAACTCCGGAGCAATGAGTTGGGGCCCACTATACTCCAACAAACTAGAGATGAACTAGAAGAAGAAATAACAGTGGAGAAAGTAGACTGGATCTTAAATCAGCTGCCTTGGAACAAAGCTCCAAGCCCAGATGGGTTGACAAATATATTCTTTAAAAAAAAATTAATCTACACTAGCTCCACACCTATTGAATCTATATGACTCACTCCGAGACAGTGTCACCGACATAATGAGAGAGCAGTATTACTTTGGTACTAAAACAATATAAACTGAAGGATCAATGTGCCGCTTGTAGGCAGATGTACTTACCAAATGGAGACTTGAAAATCATTACAGAGATAATTGCAAAAAGACTTGATATTTAATGCCTGAAATCATCGACCCAGTTCGATCAAGCTTCATAAAAACAGACAATGATTTGGAAATATTAGAAGAGTGATCCTCCTGATCAAAAAACCAAATAGACGAAGCATTTCTATAGTGGTGGTGGTGGCAATTGATACAGCGAAGGCATTTTATTGAGTTGAGTGGCCCCTTCTTAGAGAAGTATTACAAAAAATGGGCTTCGATCCTGTAACTCAACAGCTCATGTGTGCAAACTATGCCTTCCACAGGCACGATTGTTGATTAGATCTAAGAGCTGTAAACTCACAAGAGAAGACGGGGTGCCCACTGATCCCTCCTGTTTGCGCTCTCCGTCGAACCCCATGAGCAGCTAGTAGGACAACTTCCAGACACAAAGGAATGCTGTTCAGGACCAGGAAGCATAAGAACCATTGGTTTGCAGATGACAACCTATTGACACTGACAAACCCTGACACTTCTGCTCCTAACACAAAAACAGCAGTAAGGAAATATGAGGAGGCCTCTAGATTGAAGGTGAATTTGGGGAAATCAGAGATTACAAGTATAAAAACAGACAAACGTACCCAAAAGACTTTCTAGAGGGCTCTCCGGTTTAAATGGGCTAAACATAGTATTAAATAGCTAGGACCATAGCCATGGGGGTGGCAATTGAGGGCCGGGCCAGCACATGGTAATCATTGCCCAGCCCCCCAAATGACAGAGGCAGCTGTCACAATCTTTATGAAAAACTCAGTTTATGCAAAGAAACTCCATTCACATTTGAATGCTTACAGTCTAATCGGAAAGAAACATGCTGAAGTTCAGAAGGTGAATGAGCAATAAAAATGCCTTGTTTATCTTCTTACTTTTGCTGCACATTCAAAGACAGATGTTAAATATCAGGCTAAATGTTCTGAAAAATTGATGCTTATTCTTTTAAGTGGAGATGCTGTTTACTTTTCTTTCTCTGACTGCAAAGTGAGAGGATTTTGCAAAGTTAACTATGTTACTAGGGTACTAGCAGGGCCACCTGAATTTATGCAGAAAGGAGGCCCAAATTGTGAGGCAAGGTTGACTAAATTATGCGGCAAGAAAACACAAATTCTGAAGCTTATTGCAGCACAATTTGTGATGGTATTACTTGATTATTTTTACACATTACGACTGTCTGGGCAATGGTTTCACTTCATTGCTGGCAGTTCCACACTCAAATACAGCTATAAGTAACTGAAGGATGACTTTACGCAGGACCTTATTTTGCAGCCAAAATATGTGTTGCAGCATTTTTTGTAACTTTAGATCCGTTTGAGCAAGAATTGTTTTTGTTGTTAAAACCTGCATTATGTGGCAAGTGCAGCAAATTAATTATGTGGAAAATGCAGCAGAATCACATAATTCCAGTAGCCTTATGTACAGGGAGTGTGAAAAGAAAGACTGTAGGGTGTTAATTTCATACACAAAAACATGTAAATACCTGTAAATGAACTGTGCAGATATTTCAACATATATCAGGAGTTATGAAAGCACAAATTAAGCACATTTTGTTTTGTAATTCTGAAGTGTGATGGAAATAAAAGATTTTAATAGGAACAAAACAAAACTTGATGAAGCACAAATGATAAATATTGTATTGCATTGTATTGCAGCATTTATATTGCGCTTAATACTCCTGTGTGTGGCACTGAAGCACTTATGTACATGGGAAGCAAGCCACGCCATATAGGGTGGTGTGTGGTTGGAAGGATATTGTCTTTGCTTTTTGATCCTATGTGGGAAATGCTTCCATGTTGTGCGTGATGACCACCAAGGTGCAGTTATCATGCATGTTTTGGAATGCAGCACATAGCAGGGTAGTGAATTATGAGATGTAAGATACACAAAAGCCCAAATTATGGTTTTTTCAGTGTGCTGGCAGCTTTGAACAGCTCTGCAGGTCCCTTTATGGTATTTCTTACGACTATAGTTAGCTTAGCTGGTTACTCCACTACGTTGTCCAGTCAAACATTTTGTGTATAGTGTGGGCTTGAGCTGGCATTGTTTGAGGGAGAAAGAAGTGGAGATATGGGCTGGAATGTGCATTGTTACTATCATCCCATATCTGAGTGTCATTGTGAGATGCAAAGAAGCGGTCATAGTGTATAGATATTTGAGACCTGCAGTTGTGGACTAGATTAAAGTCCTCTGGTAGACATGAAGTGTGACAGATCTGTTCAGTTACTCAATGACTGTTAATTCAGTGATGGCTGGTTTATTGGTTGCACAGTAATGGTGATGGACAGCCCCTGTAGCAGATATGCCCTAAGTGGATGTCAGAGGTGTAAGTTAAAGTTGGCTACCGATGGCTGAGTGGTATGGTATTAGTATTAGTGTGGGCCAGAAATGTTACATACGAAATTACATAACTATATAATACTTTGGTGAACCATAGGTTAGCTCTCCTTAACTTACCTGCCTGTCCAAAGTAGTTTGCTGGTTGGGTTGTTTCCAATCTGTACATTGAAAGTTGAATATTGAGCTTGAGGGTGTGACTGTCTTTATGGGTTCGGTTGCCAGAATGTGTGGGGGCATAGCTGTCTTCGAAATAGCCAAGTTTTCAACTGTTTTCAAATGTGTATATGCTCCTGGATGCTTTGAATTCCGTCTGGTAGTGACTTTTAGAGCTTGGTGGTTTGTACTGAGAAAACAGTGCCTCCTACGGATTTCATATGATAAGGTGGCATGATGATAAGTGGTGCAAGCCTGGTGCGCAGTGTCCTGTTTCGTTTGCATTGCTTGAATTTAGCTTGTTGGTATATCGGTCCTTTTCCTTGGAGGCTATGTGGATAATGCAAAGCGCATTGAATATTGCCCTACTTGCTATAGGTAGCCAGTGGAGTGGTTGGAAGACTGGAGTTATTTCTTCTCTTGGGTGAAGGTGGAGAAGAAGTCTTGCAGTAGCATTTTGGATGAGTTATATTTTATGCATGAAGACTGCGGGTGCTGGCATAGCCAAGAATGGAAGATACCAGTGTGAGGATGGTTGGCAGTTTCTGTTGGTATCCGAAGTATGGGAGGATGCAACATATTGTTTTCATTGTGTAGAAGGAACTCTGTTTGGCGCTATTAACATGTGGTATCAAATATAGGTTGAATACATGGTTACCGTTAGGTTTCTGACTCCTCTTGACCTTGTTGGAGGGATCTCATGTTCCTTAGGCCCTATGGTGGTAGGCTGTTATTTTTTGCCATTGTCCACAGTTCAGAATATCTATCTTCGCGGTATTTTGTTTTAAATTGTTATTTGTCATCCATGTGTTCATGGCCCGTAGGTAGTCATCAAGATTTAAATCATAGAGGTCTTCCAGACCATCCATTTTAAAATGATTTGGGGTCATCTGCATAGTTCCAAAAGGTGAGTGTGAATGATTTAATCAGGTTTGGTAAAGGGGTAAGGTAGAGGTTGAATAATAGAGGAAATATGATGGACCCCTGAGGGATGCCACAGTGTTCTGTGTTAAGAGCTGATGTGAAAGCTGGTACCACCACTAGTTCACAGTCTAAACTTAGAGGCGAAGAATTCAGCGGGCACTGGCTGAGCTATCATCCCACTTTTCACATATGATGTGTCAATCAAGAATTTGCTCTGTGAAAAGATTGCATAACTGTACAGGACATTGAGAAATGGTGTTGTTAAGCCAGCAATTTCATGACCTAAACCTAATAGCCATTCAGAAGCAATGTCAAATCAGGAGGAAACTCTAGATTCCAAAATGGCATAGTGCTTTGATTAGTCTATTGTGCTGGGGCAGGGTCATCACAAGTCAGGTACGACTTACATTTGACTGACATTGTTCCAGCCTATAGTGGCCTGAAGTAAAATATAGTCTAGTGAGATAACGTATCTGCTTTAGAGATCTTTATTTTGTTTACAGGAGTCAGATAGTTTGTTAGGTTAATGTGCCTGCTGCAGAAGACTACAAATACCCAAACTAGCAGTATTGTGAATCTGAAATAATAGCCTGCCATGTCACCAAGGGCTGCTAGAACTGACTATTTATCTTTCAAAAATAGTTTAATATCTGGATAATCCTGCCAGGGTCAACATGTTGAGTAATCATCTCTTTGAACCAAATATTGCGGAAACCATCTTTAGGGCATCTGAGGCTGAAAGTATTTGTATTATAATTGACCTCTCTAGGCCTCTCCGCAGAACATAAACTACAATTTTCTGATTTTTACATACTGTGATTTAAGAGCTGTGCATTTGAAATGAATTGTCCCCTTTGAAATTCTGCTTTATCTCATTTATGGTCATAGCAAATACATTGCTGTAATGAGGCCCTGTGTAGTTAATATACTAAATGCATAACAGTTGGTGAACATGTGTAGTAGCGTTTTTATTGGGAGAAGTACGGGAATGCTGGGTGGTAGGAATGTTATGGAACTTCACAGATTCTGGAATTTTCCTCCACAGAAATATTGGAAAAACCGGTGATTTAGCCACTGTTTGGTGTTTGCAGGGCACTCCGGGTAATAAAATATATTAGGATTCACGAAGGTCACGCTATCCTAGACTACTCTAGGTGCCTTGTCTTCAGAAATCTCTGGGCCTGGCAGGTTTTCTTGGGTGCAACTGAGCCATGGCATAAATACTGCAGCTACCCACATTGCCAGAATACGTCAATTTGCAGGGCAAAATCTTGATATTTCATTGTGTCTTAGAGGGTTTAGGGAGGTCTTACTTTCACTGGCGAGAGCCCAGTCACACAAGTGGGGTACTATTGCTATCAGGAGAAGTGTAGGGACGCTTTGCTATAGGACATTTGTGCAGCCCCGCAGATTCCATTAGTATGGTCTGCTTTCACTTTGGTCTTGCTGTGTAATGACAGTACGAACATGGGAAGCATTTCCCTCACGTCCCAACTTTAATTTTTTTAAAGAAAATGCTTCTGGTGTTTTTACCAGACACATTTTCTTTTCCAGTACTGTGGGTGACCTGTTGAAGTCCACCGCACTGTGAAGGTAATGTGGTGGACATCAATGGGCCGTCATCTACCCCAAAGCAGTTAAAATCCACCAGATCTATGAAGCCTGATGTCCTGTCTAACAAGAATTTACAATAAGCTGCAGGGATATGATGACCGCATTACACTAACTTCTTTGTTACATGATTGTAGGGGACTTCTCCAGTTCCAAGAGGCCCCCGGAATGGTAGGCTTATGGGACTGGAGAACAGCAAAAAGCACAGTGGTTAATGAGATGTGGAAGGTGCTGCTAATGGCCATGCGCAGTCAAGAGAAAGTTTAAGTTGCCATAACTGGTCTGTGGAGAAGAGGGCTAGAGAGAGAATAAAAATATTGAGAAGTACAGAGGAGATAGCAGAGAAGATAGAGAGAAGAAGTTCTAAAATAGGAAAGAAGATTGAGAGACAGAATGGAGAGTAAATAGAAAAAGCAAGAGAGAGAGCAGAAGAGACAGGAATGGGAAGATAGATGAAGCCGCAAACAGAAAGGGTTGAGAGAGACAGTGAGGGCAGAGATTGTGAGATGGGGAGGCAATAGAGAAAGGAAGAGAAAGCCTAAAGAAGAAAACTGAGAGCTAGATACATGTGGAGAAAAGGTGATTGGAAATTTTAAGTTGTATTCATAACATATCATGTTTTGGCCAATGCACCTGGCCCAACGTGATTCAATTCACAATGCTGCATATTATTTGCATGTTATTTTCTAAAACGGATCTTAGTGTAAGATCCAAAAATCACCTTTCATAGTGGCCTTCAAAGTCCTAATAAGGTCTAATCATTGTTACCTGATCGTCACTGCATTTCGCAAACTGCCCAACAATGGCACCCCCTTGTTATTTGTTACTATATACTCTTGATGAGAGCAACGTACTGGCACCTTCTCTTTTAATGCTAATCAGCCATGTCTACATTTGCTTGTAAAGTTGCTAGAAAGTACAACCTACTTGCTGAGAAGTCTAAGTTCTATTATGGAGGTGATTTAGCTTTCTAGTGTAGATAGAAATAAGGCAGCCAATTAACTGTTTAATAACATAAAGCTTAACTTTTATCTGCACTTGTAGCAATGCCAAAGAATCCCTCTGGAAGTAAATATTTTCATTTTCTAGTACACAAAGCAGGACTCCATGCTTTGTACATTCACCACTCAGAAAAGTGCATGCTTGTCTAAGCAATGTTAGCCACATAGAGGATACCACCTTGAGGATTATATGCAAGGATCTACTGCATGTCATAGAGTGGATAATGTCCATAGTTCTGGTAGTGGAGGACTCTGTAGCTTCCAAATGGGAGGTACCATGCAAGCAGCATCAAAGGGAGATGTTATCACAGAGCAGGATTTTAGATGCAAACCATGAAACCACCACTCAGACCCTTGAAGGCAGTGCTGCTGCCTGCCCTTCTACTGCTCCTCTAACTGGAGATGGAACTAGTTTCCTCAGCCAGGCCAGAGGCCTCAAATAAACCAATCCTGGGCTCACTTAGTCACCTATCCGTTATCATGCCTACCTAGATTGCTGGTCGATGTCTAACAAAGGTCTCCTTTTGTACAACACCTTTTGCACAACCTGCCAGTAACTATGAGGGGTGTATGCCAATGTTGGAGTCTGCTTCAAGTCCATGCCGTTTTCACTGGGGCATTTGATCCAATGTAATTGAATGATCCATCTTTGGCACAACCTTAGAGTGAAATTCATTGTGGGACCATACCAACTTCCCTGTAAACTGACATCTAAATTCTATTTAGTTTTCACCACTGATGCAGCCCTAAAATGTTTAAAACACTCAAATAATTTCTAAAAATGTTCACAATGGATATGTTCCAAGCTCTCTTTAAAGTTATTTTAAATTAGTTATGACTTAAATTAAAACGTCACTTGCAAAGGTGTACGGAATTAGGAAACTCCACACTTTATGAAGCAGATAAAGTTTCCTAACTTTACATGAGGTAATGTTTAGCCTTTCGTACCTTCCAGGTCATGATTTCCTGATGCAGAATGTCACAGGTAGGACATCCTCCAGTAAATAAATGTTGAGTGAGGAGGCTGGACCAGTGGCGTAACTAAATTTGCGGGGCCCCCTGTAAAGTGCATGGAGGGGGCTCCCCCATGCTCCGGACGCAATCAGGCTCTCTACGGCCGGCCTGTTCACAGTGCTGGAGGGTGCCGCGGGGCTATTGTTTTGCAACTGGGCTGGACATTCACCACCTGAGGTAAGAGATGCGAGAGGGCGGGAGGGCTCTGAGATGAGGCCAGCTTATTTTTTTTCAAAGAAAAGAACATCATAAACTTTCATTCCACAAAGCTTGAAATGTTTAGAAAATACACAAAGTTGCGAGCCAGCTTACCTTACAACTTTAGTCCCCTCTTCTTTAAATCCCAACTAGTTGATGGGATTTAAAGTTGGATTGCAGAAAGTTGATTGATGTGCATTCTGAATATCGAAACCTGAATATTGATGGTACAGAATATCAAATCCAAAATATCAACGGGTAAGTATAGATTTTTTATACCTTACTCCACATATATGTACCTATGCAATTGTGTTAGAAGGTGGTTCTGACCATCTGAGCCGCACGGATTTTTCGCTTTTTGAACACCTAATAGTTGAGCTTTTGCTGTGGGAGAGCCTCATAAGTTGGGACTCACCACAGTGAACTCATGAAGAAAGAGACTGCATGTGGATTTTACCGGTGTCCCCCTGGTGAGAGTAGGCCGCTGCGCTGCAGCCGGAGTAAGGGGCACCGGGCTGGTTACATGCAAACACATGTGTACATGCGTGTGCACACGTGTAGGGGCTGTGCAGGGATATTCCTGGCATGCGCAGCCCAGGAGCAGGTACAGATAGAATGGTGTGGCAGGAATTATGCAGAGCTGGGCGGTGACATGGAATAGGCTTTATACTATGGGAAGAAACATGTAAGGGAAAGTCAGTGTGCTTTACTGTTTTCACTGAAGGACCACTCTATTATTCTCCTATGAAGATGGGGATCACATGGGGTAGTTTCACTTCCCTAGGGCCTACAAATTCCAGACACGCAGCAAAGTACACGGTAACTTGTGTGAAAATAAGTATTCTGCTGAGTCCAAAGCCATATCTGTACTGCTTTTGGGTCATCAGAAATGTCATATTCCTCTGACTCAGCTCATAACCAGAGCCTGGCTGGGTGTGACCCTGCCAGGCTGGATTAATGACCATCCTCCCCAAGCTGTAGCATCAGAGACCTGGACCTTCACGGCTGAAGCCTTCCAAGGGCGAAGGTCTCCTCTCCAAGAGGGAGAGAAGGTGGGTGGAGCTGCAGGTTATCCATCAGCAGCTGTCACCTGGTGCCAGGCACCAAGCTGCTCTGGAGAGAAGGCAGCAAGGGGGGAAGAGGGCTTTTCAGAGACCATGTGGCATGAGACCCCTGGACGACGCCATTTTGAACTATCCCAGAGGCCTGGGCAGGAAGGAGGGAGCAGGGGCAGAGAGGTGATGTGCCGCTGCAGGATAGGTCAGCAGAGCCCCCTGCCAGCCCCCTCCAAATTCTTTTAAAAGGTCTTGCACAGGAAGAGGAGCTCTCTCTGGGGTGCGGTCTGCTGAGGAAGACTGGTGCTGGAGCCTGGCGCCATGGGTAGTTGGAAGGAAGTACCCCCTGACTGTCCCAGGACCCTGGATTGCACCAAAAGGGGAGTCCAGGACCAGTGAGCAGAAGCCTGGGCCTCTGCGCAAGGAGAAGAGAGGCCCAGGAGTAGAGCCAGGTGAAAGGCTGGCGCAGGGAGCCAGTGAAGACTGCTCCCTGCCGAGTTCACCCTAGCCAGCCCTAGATCCCATGGAGGTCAAGAATTATCGACCTATTTCGTGTCTGTCAATTGCAGCCAAAATTCTTGAAAGGTCGGTAAAGCAGGCGCTAATGCAATATTTAGTCTCCAATAACTTGCTTGACTCAAGTCAGCATGGCTTCCGGTCTTGTCACTCGACGGAGACTGCGCTGATCATGGCAACTGAGGAGATTCGCAGACAGGTGGATGGAGGGGGAAGAGCCATCCTCATCCTCTTAGACCTATCAGCAGCATTTGACACCGTGAATCATACGGTGTTAGTGCAGCGGCTGAAGGCAGTGGGGATTGAGGATCTGGCTCTGTCCCTCCTCTCCTCGTTTTTGGCTTCCAGGGAACAGACCATACACTGGCGAAAATCTGCAATCCGACTCATTCCTCCTCCCGTGTGGAGTGCCGCAGGGATCCGCACTGTCGCCAACTCTGTTTAATCTATATGTCACCCCACTTGCCAGACTCATTAGACAGCATGGCTTCTCGCTGGTCTCGTATGCGGACGACTCACAGATTGTCATCTCTGTATCTAAACAGGCTGAGTCCACTGCCGCTAACTTCCATGCCTGTCTGACTCACATCATGAGCTGGATGAGTCTGAATTATCTTAAGATCAATATGGATAAGACGGAGGTGATGGAGTTTGGAAACAGCCCATCCCTGTGGAATCCAACCTGGAGCCCGACTGAGGCGGGTGAATGTCCATCCCGTACCATCCGACAAGGTTAAGAATCTGGGGGTCATCTTTGATGACCAGCTCAATTTTGCGGCCCAGATCAACCGTGTAACCTCTTCCTGCTTCTTTTTATGAAGCTTCTTCAAAAGATTTTTCCCTTCATTCCTCAGGAACTAAGGAAAACGGTGGTAGTGGCCCTTATTTTTTCGAGGTTAGACTATTGCAATGCACTTTTTATAGGCATTGACAAGGCACAGAGGGCAAAACTCCAATCAATACAAAATGCTGCGGCTCGTTTATTATTAAACATTCCTACCTCTGCTGCCATTAGGTCATTACACTGGCTTCCGATTCAGCAACGGACGGAATTTAAAGCCCTATGCCTGATCCACAAGGCATTATATGGCGGAGGGGCAGCTGATGTCAGATGGGGAGGTAGGAGCCTATCACACTGTGCAGCCAAGCTGAGGAACCAACTGCCTATCGCCATGAGACTACTATCGAATAGGCAGCTCTTTAGGAAATTGTTAAAAACTTGGCCGTTCCCCGCGACCTAAGGTCCGGTATAGCTGTTGCAGACCCTCTATCTCACCTCTCAGCGCCAAGACGCCTCAGCATTCGAGCGCTTTAAAAAACTCTATCCTATCCTATCCTTGAGACCAGGAGGGTGAAAGAAAGTGCTCCCAGTGGCTGAGGCGCGCAACCAGGAGCAAGAAGAGGCCAAAATGGTGCAAATCGGCCGCCTGGGGGCCGAGATACGCCCCCCAGAAGGTAGGCGACCTTTGAACTCAGAGAGGACCGAAGACGAAGAGCGTGGGGCTCTGCCGCCGGTCCAAGATGTGCCCCCGGGGTGGGTCAGGTCCCGGGGGCTGCCCCCACAAGAAGCAAAGTCGGGGAGCACCATCGGCTCCCCGTGAAGAGGCCCAAAAGGGGTGGCAGGAGCTCACCCTGGCCCCCGGCGACAATGGAGGCCGGGGAGCACCGTTGCGCTCCCCGTGAAGATGTCTCTGGGGCCCGGGACCCCAACACCGGGCCCCGATGCCAAGAAGAGAAGCCGGGGAGCGTGAAGAAGTATCAGGGGCCTGGACCCCAACTCCGGGCCCCAAAGCCGAAGCCAGAGAGCGCCATCGCGCTCCCCGTGAAGACCTCCCATTTCCCCGCGCAGTGTGCCCTGCGCAGAAGGGGGAGTGCCATCGCACACCCCCCCGTGGCAGGAGGAAAGCGGGGGAGTGATGTCGCACTCCCCCGAGGTCCGGCAGACAAGAACAGAGGTGCCGGCTCCCGCGCAGCATGCGAGGGTGCTGGCCAGTCTCCATTCACGCAAGCGGCGTTCCATTGGTGTTGCCACTTACACACATCTATAGACACCTGGGGCCATTTATGAACTCATTTTGCATATGCTGAGTGGAATTGTGTGACGGTTTGCAGTGAAGTTGCACCGTCTAGAGTGCATGCACTCAGCCGCGGTCCGTGCAGGTAACGGCGGTGGGGCGGTGGGGCCAGGTAAGGGAGTATTTTGAGGGACGATGCCGAGGGGAAATTAATTATTTATTTAATTTTCCCTCTGCATCGTCCCTCGAAATACCCTCTTAAGCGGCCCCACCGCTTCACCGCTGTTACCTGCACAGACCGCGGCTGCATGCACTAACTTGGCAACTGTATCCGTTGTTCTATGATCTGCAGACACTATAGCTCAGAAACATAGTGACAAACATAGCTCCCCATTGTGCTGCCTGCAGCTCATACAGTAGCTTGGACAATTACCGAATGAGTGCATGCTGCATGTGCTGTAGACAGCGTGAGTCCATGGAAAACAGGCAGTGATCCTGTTCTGCGCCTGTACACGGGCACAGAACGAGATCAAGCTGTGGCCTTTTTTACACACAAATGACCGTATGACAGAAAGGGACCAATGGATATTTCAGCCCATGTTTTGATATTATGCAAGTGGCTGAAGATGCTTGCGTGGCCCTTTCTTTGATATGGATTGCGCCAGTGCACATGTGGCACTAATGTATTCCTAAGAGGGTGTTGCCGCATTTGAATGCTGGACATGGCCTTATGCAAATGAGGAAACACCACTGCTCTGGCATCCATTTCATATTAGAGAACAGGACACAGGTGTAAATAAGATGTCCGTAGGTGCACTGGTTGTGTGCCACCTATAAAATGGTGAACAGTTTATCCCCTCATGAGAGCGCAACTTGGGAGGGGACAGTTAGTCCTATGGACCCTCCAGTCATCCTCCGACAGGCAGGTATAGTTACACGGTACGAGCCACTATTGTTTATGCAAATGGACCACTTGTCCTGTCTGCACCCAGTCCACCCTCCCCAGGATTGGTCCTCCCTCCCAAGTATTGCGCATTTAACTTAACACAGACCAAACGTGTTCTTCCAAAATGATGATGGGCCACTGCTTCATCCCCCCCGCCCCCTACCCCTTTGTAATGGCACTTTCAGAAAACACCGTCGTGAATCCTGTTTGGAACTGTGATGAACCCATTGCAGAAAGGTTACAGAGGGAAAGAAGTGAGGACATTAAATGTCGCTAACCCTTTAACATTATACCAGAAACAAATATGTTTGCGAATCACCTAAGGATTCAAACCTATTGCAAATCAAAAAAAGAACCTTATTTAGTCTTAAACTTTTATTGAGTCATTTCATTACAGGCAAAGAGAGAGAATGGCATCTTTATGTGGTTGGAGATGTTTTGTCACAAATACAGTATCATCCACCGTTTACCTATCAAAGCCCACCTGAGACAGGCAGGATCCCACCATAGGATATCATATCGATAATGTATATTTTACTCATTCTGTGGAATATAATCTAGCACTTTGATTTATGCACCAAGGGTGAACCTCATACAGTCTGCCGAAGGTACCTGCAAACTCTACTAATGCAGTGAGCAGAAACTCTGGCAAACAGGGATGTTGAGAAATTGTTTTGGAAAGCGCTGTGAAACGTTATGCCTGGTTTGAGAAGCAGGGCCTCAAATGTTTCCTTATTAATGTGCTGGAAAAGCTTTTTAATGAAGTCATCATTGTGCTTAGTTACGAAATAAAAAAATCACAATATATTTCGAGTCTGATAAAGCCACATAATGGAACGCCACGTCCCCCTCGTGAGTATTTGTCACCCCGTCTGGATTAGGATGTTAAGCAATGGAAACGAGGCATGGAATACGTAAACAATCTGTTGCTCTGGGAAACGCCGGGGCCGGGTGACCACTAAATCCTAAAACGCTGCCTTGTCAGGATCATGATTTAGGGGCTGTTACCAGCAGCCCCTGAAGTAGGGAGGAGTGAATCGGGTTCACGTTCGGGAGGCAATTAACTACATGAAAGAGTCATAACATCATTTTGATTAATAATGTTGTTACTTTAAAGTAAGACTAGGAAAGAAAACAAACTTGATAAGGAATCCAATTTGTCATACACTTCTTTCATGAAATATGAACCTTGCAGCCCTCAGCTACTTGTAAACATTCCCCCGTACTTTATTTTGCCCCATTGCTAGCTGTGGACCAGGCAGCGTTCAAAACACTGTGCTGCGGTATCGCATTTGAATTCTGATTTACTTACCTTTATGTGGCAACTTCTGTAATATGTTTTTAGGAACCAGCTGCAATAAAAGAACTCAAAGGGAAACGCAGACACAGCAGCTCCAAGACTAGCAGCTTTATTTAAGCTCCATTATAGGTACTACACCTGGAGCTGGGTTAACCCAGCACCAGGGCTTTAAGTGGGGAAAAAAACCTGGGGGTGCTCTAAAAGGGGCGGGGCAAACCTCTTAAAGGGGTGTGGCCTATCCAAGTAGGGGCGTGGTCTAAATAAAGATATGTATGGATAACGCCATACACCCTCCCCAGAGTAGAGCCAAATTTCATGGAGGGGGGGCTAAGAAAACATTTTGGGGGGGGGGGCTAATTCTTCAAGCAATAGGCAGAGTGGAGCTGCAGGGGCTCTACAAAGGGGTGAAAAACAACAAAGCCCCATTAACAAGCAAATGGTCTTTTAAAGACCTGTGAAGTACTCGGGTGCGGCTGTGTGTGTTTGGAGGCTGGTTGCAGGATCGCAATTTTACGCTTACCAAAAATAAGGCGCTAAATCTATGAAATTACAAGATTTTTTATTATCCTTAGTTCCAGGTAACTTACCCAACAAACAAAGCTTTACTCAGAATGACTCGGAGATAAGTGCCTGAAAAGTCATTAATTAACGAGAGGACTTTCTGTCCTAAACTGTGATACTCCCCCACAGTCCCGCATCATATGATAAAAATCTGCATGAAAGGATCTACAGCGTGCACATAGGTCAGCGGCCTCAGGATCTAGCCTGGCAATTCCAGCTAGAGCAAAATAAGTTTGGTGCAAGAAAAAAAAAGAAAACGGGCTACCTCTGCGAGGCCCGAAAATAGAGCCCGATAGAGACCCGTTTTGAGGCCCCCAGAAAATAACTGCCGGTGCTCAGACCCGGACAGATCCGGCCCACTTAAAGCCCTGCATCAACCTTTATATATCGATCTCAGCTGTTTAAGAGAATTGGTTGTGTCCCGCGCCAAGTGCATGTGTTTGTGACACCCTCGGGAAGTTTGGGAGTTTCGCAGAAGGGCAGTTTTTCATCTGGGGCTCACAGTGGTTTGTGGTCATGTTGTTCAGTTTTCCTTAGTCCTCTGGAGTGGTCTCTTGGTTATATGAGTCAGGGCCGGTCCTAGTATTTGTGGGGCCCCGGGCAGGATAGGAACATGCGAGGCCCCTCTAATTTGCATAAGATGTAGTATCACAGCAGGGTGCTACACTTACATAAGTGAGCACCATATACTGAGTCAGCCTCTCACAACACCCCTTTTACATCAATTGCTCTGCTATCCCCAGCTTCGTCGCTTCTCTTTCTCGTTATGTCCCTCTTATATCCACCTTTCTCCTCCATGCTGTATGTCTCATCTCTCCCCCTGCCTCTTACTTTTCTCACCAATTCTGGCCTTCTACATCACCTCTCTCCATTTCCACTCTCTGCTCTGTGTAAGGTTTCTTGATTGTTCAGCCTCTCTTACATCTATATACCCATGCATGTACTGCCCTTCACCTCTCATTTCTTCCTCCAGCCTCCTAGCATTTTTTTGCTGGTCTGTCCCCTTTAAATCCACCTCTCCTATTTGAGCCCCCTGCCTCTTACCTTGTCTCACTGTGTCTGCCTCTTATATCCACGTCTCCCTTCCATGCTCTACACTTCACTTTATCTCTACTATGGTCTCTTAGCTTTCTCACTAATTCTGCCTCTATTACACCCGCCTCTTACCTACCTGCTAAACCCTTCACCTCTCATCTCTCTGCAGTCTCTAACCTTCTCTCTAGATCTACCTCCCTGAAATCTACCTCTCCCCTGCCTCTCTCTCCCAGCCTCGTACCTGCTCTTGGTTGTCTTGCCTCTTACATTTAACACTCACCATTCCCTCTCCATGACACTCAAGTTATCCTAATGATTCCGCTTCTCTTATATCTACCTCTCCTATCCAAGCACTGCCTTTCACCTTTCATCTTTCTCTCCAGCCTTAACTTTATTCACTGGTTCTGCCCCTTCATGTCCACCTCTCCCCTCCATGCTCAACTCTTCATGTTTTATCTCTCTCTCTCTCACCTCTTACCTCCATTTGCTCTTTCTGCCCCTGTAGCTTCCGCTTCCCCCTACATGCGCTGCTATTCACCACTCTTCTCCCCGGCCTCTTACCTTGCTTCAGCTCTTGTGCCAGGACGCAATACAGGCCCCTGCAGCACAGATGGGCCCACAACACTTCAGAGGGCCCCCAACCCATCTGGGGGCTCCCATTCAGCCCAGGGCCAATGAATATCTGTGAGATGTGAGAGACTCAGGGGCCCATTATCACATTCTGCAGAGAGAGACCCCATCATTTTGTGTTACACCACTGCTCTTATGTAACTTACAACATTCTCTCCTCTTCCACCCTCTCACTCTCCCCAAGCCTGTTAGATTTTTTTGCATGCTATTCTTTTGCCTAACCAACATTCTTCCCTTCTTTCATTGATTCTGCCATTACATACACATCGCTCCTTCCCCATCTCCCTTTCCTTAAGCGTCTTGTTCAATATAGCTGTCTTGCCCCTTATGTTCAGCTCTCCCCTCTCTGCTGTACTCTATCATCTCCCCCACCTCTTACTTTCTTTTGTTTCTCTAACCCCTTTTAGATGTGCCTCTCCCTCAATCATTTTATTAAAAGCAAAAGAGAACACCATACCTCCTTAGATGTACCCAGGAACACAGGAATTAGGGATTTCAGATGTGATCAAACATGATGCCGGGGAGTAGTGCTACCTTTTCAGATGTGCAAAACAAGGAATGGTGTGTGGTTTGACGAGTTAAATAGCTTCGGTGTATCTTAGACGGTTCTTTGCACTCACCTCGGGGTGGTAAGGATGGATGTGGGGGTCACCCCTCCTTCCCTGCTACCAACTCAATGTTATCATCTCCACTATTCTTTTACAGACCGAATTGTTCAATATTCCTTCGTTTCTTGTAAATTACATGAAATAAAAAAACAGTAAGCGACTATACTCGACTGCAGTTACTATTTATGTTTGACTCTGTTCATTTTACTTTTGGATGCACATGCTTGTTTGGAAAATAAAACAACAAAACAGAATTGTAAAAAAAAAGAATAATAACCTCTCTCTCCGTTTTCTGCTCTTCTCCCTTTCCCTTCATTGGAAGTGAGCAGCAGCGCCCATTCTGATGTGAATTCACTCTGTTTTTTTGTTGCGAGCCCTGCATGCGTTTCATTCATGCAGGGGCAGGGCTCACTTCACACCTTACACCAGTCCAAGTAGCTGCTTAACCGCTGTGATCATGCAGATGCAGCGATTAGGCTAAGAGAAAGAGATGCAGGGAAAGCTATTCACGGCCACAAACCCTGCCCTGCCCAGTCTGCAGCACCTCAAAGGGATGCGGTGTCATGTTGCCGTTTCAGCCCATGGCAGCCGGGCCCAGGAGAGGGGGCCGCCTTGTGTCTTTCACGGTTCACCATGATCATGAATCCAAAGGGAGGGGGCTCCCACCTGTAACTTGTACAATGGCACCATTTCAAAAGCATGATGGACTCGTGAGGGGCCCCATCCTAGTTAAACAGCCGCGGCCATGCCTAGCGCCGGCCCTGATATGAGTGCTATAAAAATGTCCTTAATAAATTAGATATAATCACACATAGAATTGTGAAAATAGCTTTCAACAGTATTTCAATCTACCTCAAAGTCATTTCTTTATTTCATATAGTGCTGAGTTGTTCAGTTTTAAAGTGACAACATTTTAAAACAAAGGACAATCAGGTGGGGTTGGTATTTTAAAAAAAGGTCTGTTTTCAGTTAATGAAAGACTAAAATTCCAACATTTCTGCTTTACGAGGGAGACTTCTCATTTCTTGAAACTAAAAAAAGTTTTTTAGATTTTTACTTTTCTTCCATTTAAAACCTCCTCCACTGTAATGCAGGTAAGCAGGAGAATTCACAACTCCAGATTTCTTCTCTACGTCTTCCTGCTTTGTATTCTTATATGTCTCCGGAAGAGATGTCACAGCGCTCTCCACCCTTTGCTTGAATGGGAACGGGTCTATTTCCCAGTAAAAGCGGCCGACAAATAGTCTTCGCCAAGTGCATGTCACATAAGCATGGGCATAACAGTATACTATTCAGAATATGTTTCGAGCCCTATATGATGTCAAGCAAGGTTTTAACCCGTTTCTGCAAAGCAACAGTGAACGTCGGAGGCGATACTGCAGTCTGCATTAAAAATAAACATGCATGCATGTATGAATGTTCAATCACGCCTGGCATGCAGCAGAAGAGACATTAAGAGATGTACAGGTGGATGTATAAGTTATGCAATCTTAATGCCATCAATGGATCTACAGCTTGTACATAGGTCAGTGGCCTCAGGATCTAGCCTGGCAATTCCAGCTAGAGCAAAATAAGTTTGGTGCAAGAAAAAAAAAAGAAAACGGACTACCTCTGCGAGGCCCGAAAATAGAGCCCGATAGAGACCCGTTTCGAGGCCCCCTGAAAATAACTGCCGGTGCTCAGACCCGGACAGACCTGGCCCACTTAAAGCCCTGCTCATCACAGCTCTATAAAAAATCTATCACAGGAGACAACATGGAATACCGCACACACTTCGTTGGTCACAACACCAACACTCATACACCTTCATATGCAAAATAGAGAAAAATTATAGCGATTCAAAGTTCTGTCAAACAGACATCAGAAAAAAATCTAAAATGACTCCTTTCACATGTGCTGCTTATTTCGCAGCAGTAGCTCTCAATGGAGCAGTAGGTGCAGTGGCACTGGCACCCAGGGGTGCGAGCAGCCGCGGCCGCTACAGGTAAGAGTGGTGGGGCCAGGTGAGGGGAGATTTCGAGAGACGGCCACAAGGGGAAATTAAATAAATAACTAATTTTCCCTCGTGGTCATCTCTCGAAATCCCCCCTCACCTGGCCCCACCGCTCGTACCTGCAGCGGCCGCGGCTGGGTGTGAGGGGCGTAATGCACCATAATTAACACTGTCCTTTTTAAACTACCCTACCAGGGACGCTGGTCATTTATCCCACTTATATTATGGCTCAAGATTTTCTTGTTTCAGCACTGTCATACCTTCTCGCCCTTATAAAAACATAACTTCGCATGTATCTCTTTAGACCATCCTCAACATTGCCAGTCCTCTGACACACCTCAATTAGGACCGGATTTATCAAAGTGTTGTGTTGCCCTTGCGTCATGCAAGGTAACGCAAGGGCAATGCAACACTAAACTCAGATTTGCCAAGCCACGCAAGGCCACCTTGCATGGCCCTGCTGTGCTTGGTAAATCTGGAGTATTGAGGGCAGCGCAAGCCCCAGCCTTGTGTTACTCTGCCCCAGGGAGGCGTTCCATGGGTGGAGCATGGGTGTTTCAAGCATCCACCCATGGATTTTGGCGCAGTCACACATTTACCATGAACGATAGACCTGGGAATGCATCACAGTGCTACGCCTTCCCTGGGGAGGCGTAATGAGGAGAAACAACTTTATTTCCCCTCGTTTCTCAGACTTAGAGGATTGATTTTGTGCAGGAAGGTGTCACTTCCTGCACAAAAACAATCCTGCCTGCATTGGCGATAGGCATCCAAACATGCGTCAGTGCAAGGAGAGGACAGGAATGCGCCAAATAATGTTAAATATGGTGCATTCCTGCCCACTCCCTTTCACGCAGTGCAGCAAGGTGTATTGCTGAGTTGCATTTTGCATGAAATATTGATACATCTGCCCCTCAGTTTGTCATTTCACACCCAGCAATCCAACATTTGTAAGGCTAGCCATAGACTTCACAGGTTTACAAAGTACTCCTCAGTTTGTATTTTTCCACTGCATCTTATCCACACAAGGCTCATACATGAGTTGAGTTTAACCCACACACAATTTGGAATGGATTTTTCCCATGTCTGCCTTAGAGGTTTGACAACAGTTTACTTCTACCATCTCCTACCTCCACTGCCCATTATCTCTTCTCTCTTTTCACTCTCCATGTTAGTGTAGTTCAGAGTCTCAAAAAATTCCATTCGTTTTATGATGGTGAAGCTCAGATGCCTTATTTACAATGTTATTTTCCTCTAAAAATTCTGATGTATTGTGGGATGTCTATAACAATACTGCCTATTTGCAATGTCTCCCCGCCAGCAAAATACATAATGAATAAACTGTATAAACTTAGAATATGTTACAAAGATAGTGACACAAAATCAGAGCCAGGGAGAAAAATTATCCACCAGCAACACACAAATATTGGTATAATTTTATCAACACAAATGGCACCCACAACATCCAGACCAGCCTAATCCCACTGCAGTGTGTGCAAGGTAAAAGAAGCCAGCAGGGCAGTGGACTCCTTTGATCCTTTTCTCTCTGAATACAGTTCTTCACCATATTATCTACTACTTTGTCACCCTGGGATACTGTTAAACCTGGCATCCTTGGTGTGGTTTTCCCCCTAACTTTTTGCCTTCAACCCTCCTCTTTTGCTGACTTCGTTTTTGCTAGCTTTAGGACTCTGTGCACTTTACAAATGCTAACCGGATTGCTAAAGTCCTAGTGCTCTATACTTAAAACAGGGTAGAATTGTCTTATACCCAAATGGCATATTTAATTTACTGGTAAGTCCCTTGTAAAGTGGCACTACCTGTGCCCAGGGCCTGTCAACTAAATGCTACTTTGGGCCTGCAGCACTGGTTGTGCCACCCACTAAAGCAGCACTTTAAACATGTCTCAGGTCTGCAATTTCAACCCGTGTGTGCAGTTTTAAACTGCCATTTCGACCTGGAAAAATATACCTTTTGCCAGGCCCAAACCTTCCTTTTGATACATTTACATCACCCTTAGTGTAGGCCATGGACAACCCAGAGGGAAGGGTGCAGTGTATTTAAAATGTTGGACATGTACTTTTAAGTTTTACAGGTTCTGGTAGTGAAAACTCTTAAATTCGTTATTTACTACTGCAAGGCCTACCTTCCTCATAGGATATCATTGGAGTTACCTTATTATATGTATTAAGCGATCATTTCCAAATGGGAACAGGTAACCAGTTCAAGTTTGGTGTTTTTGGACTAGTTATGAAAAATTCTCTCTCATGGTGAAGTCGGATTTTAAATTACAATTTTGAAAATGCCAATTTTAAAAAGTTGGCATTTTTCTGCCTTAGCCATTTAGTGCCTGCAGCCTGCCTCTGGGTCACATGACTGGGTGTAGCTGACAGTTGGGTTTTGTGTATTCCTCCTAGACAGCCACACACAACAGAGAGCATAGTTAGGCCTGCATGGCCCATCACTGGCAAGATGGGAGGGCCGAGTTGGGCACAGTCCTACTTACACTTGAATAGGCTGTGTCCTGCCTCCAAACAAAGGGCTGCCTACCCCCTGTTGTTAGTCTGGAGCCAGGACAGGGAAGGTGGGATGCCTGTGGACTTCAAATGGGAACCTCTAGAAGCTTCTCCCACTTCAAAGGAAAGCCCAGATATAAATATTGGACCCCAGACACCAACTCTTCAGTACACTTCTGGACCTGTGGTTACTCTGCCAGGAAGTAGGACTGATGTGCTGCTGAAAGGACTGCTAATCTGCTGGTCAGCTGCTGTGAAGGACTGCTGCCCTGCTGTGCTGATCTGCTGCCCTCTTGCCTGGATGAGAAGGCCTGGCCAGGCATCTGTTGAACCCAGGAGCCCAGAGTGACTCCAAGGGCTAATTGGCTGGCCTCCTGACTAAAGCCTCAGGGACAGAAGGCTCTAGCAACCTTAATACCAGCATCTGGACTCTGCCATCTGTGAGCTCTACTGTGTCAAGTGGTGCCACCCCAGTTCTGGACCTTTCAAAGTGGGCCTGAAGGTGCTTTGCCAGCCCATCTGTGGATCTAGCGGACCTGACACATCTCTTTAGCTGCACGGAGGAAATCCGAGCAGAACAGATGCATCGCCTCTGCTGCAAGGATTTTCCCAGTGCCAAGACTCTGCATCGACCTCGTAGCCCACATCGGAACCGCCGCTGCGTGACGCCTACCTGTTGCAAATCCTCACATCACAAATCTCTTGTCGACAGCTGCCTCGAGGACGACACAGGTTCGCGCATCGGATCCTCGCAGATCTTTGGAATCTGCAAGATGTATCCTCGATGCCACATTTCGTATAGCAAGGCCTTGTAGACAGGATCCTCGACGATGAAGCAGGGCCTTGCTTCTCAGCTCCGCAGAACTGACTCATCGCCTCAGCTGAGCGATGCATCCTCGATGCAGAACCTCACAACGCTCCGCAATCATGATTTAAGGTGCTATTGTTCAGAGGGCTTAACTGGATCCCAGTAGCTGGCCACTCTCCCTTATAGTCGACCTGAACGTGTGACTTTGTCCTGGTCTTGTGCGACCAGATATCCACAGTTGGCGCTTCATGCTTTTGGTGCTATATTTCCTAAAATCTTTAAATTTTCATATCTCTGGTTCTAGTGATTTGATGTTTTGCATTTTTGTCTTGATTTATTTATTAAAATGTACTCTATTGTTGGATTTTTCTTGTGTTCTGTATTCAATTTATTACTGTTTGAAATGCTGCATTAATACTTTACAAATTGTCTCTAAGTTATGCCTGACTGCTCTGTGCCAAGCTGCTAGAGGGTTTTAGCACAGGTTAGTTTAGGGTTTGCTTGTGCCTCACCTTGACAAGGATGGTGGGTGCTGCTTGATTAGGGTTGCACTCCTCTCAACCAGTAACCCAATTTCTTACAAACACCCTACTCCCCTATATTTCCTCAATACATGCAGTTTATTTGTGGTGTTTTGAAGATAACCTCATTGAATTATGTGAATTTTACACACCCCAATTCTCTGATGTGGTAGTATGTGATTGTTGGAAAGTGGATTATTAGTAGGGGCAAATGTATATCTGCCACTGGCAATAAGGCCACTAACACAGTATAGAGCTCAGAATAGGTCTTAGAAAATTATTCCCATGCTCAACCCTTGGTAGCTTGGCTGCGAGCAGGCAGGCTTAACTTCAAAGACAGGTATGTAAAGCATTTAAAAACACCAATTCAGTAAATAATTAAGACACAACACAAAATAAAAATCCAACACCAATTTATAAAAATAGGAAATATTTTTATCTTTTACATGACACCAAAATGAAAAACATCCACCGTAGGGAACCAGAGATATGAATTTTTAAAGATTAGTCACTTTCTAGTGCTTAGAAACCAACAGTGCCCCTTTTGGTCATTTCGTTGCCTCTGACAGGGACACATTCACATTTAGCAATTGTTCTGGAGGATCTCTCACCAGTCTTGTGCATCCACCTCCATCAGGGTGGGTCCTGTTAGAACTCCTTCCTGAAGTTCTTCTTGCGTGTCCCAAAGTATCCAACACACAATTCAAGGTTCTGGAATATCCAAGAGGGTCCTTGAAAGTGTGAGACTTCAATTCCCACAACCCACTTGGACAAAACCCTTACAAATCCACTGGTAGTACTCCAGGCTAGGGATTCTTTGTGGTGATGGTCCAGGTGAGCTCTGTTAACCTGTAGCTTGCAGGGAGTCCACTCTTTAGTCCTTTTGAAGCAGGTTTGATCTACAGGGCTGTAGTTTCAGATGGTGCAAAAGGCGCAATCTTCAGAGTTCAGGCCTTTGAAAATGCACATCAAATTCTTCAGCGTGGGCCCTTCTGTTTCTCTTCGGTTTCAAAAGCAACAGATCTGAGGGGCTCTGCCCTTCTCAGATACTTATTCCAACTTCTCTGGGTCAAGCAGGAGGTCACTCCTGTCCAATGGGATGCAGGGTTCCACCCAAAGGTCTGACCCCTTCCTGCAGAGTGGGGCAAAATGCTAACCCAGAAACCACTATTCTTCCAAGATTCAATATGTCAGAATTTTCAGCAGGGAGAGAAGAGCTGGCTAAACACACCCCTAGGATGGCTAATCTCCATAGTCTCTCCCCCTTGCATTTGCTCATTCCTTCCTTAATCCTAGCATCTGGCTGGAGGTGAACAGGGTAAGGTTGGAAATGACACTGGGGTCCTCCCTTTCTCTTGAAGTCCATGGTTTACGACTCCTCCCCCTGCTCTGGCATTCCTGTGCAACAGGACCCTTCCCTCCCAGCAGAGCTGTTCAACCCCAGGGGCTCTTTATCACCTCTTCAAAGAAGACTGGCTAATCCCTTTAACTCTGACCAATCAGGACAGACCACTGGAAGGCTGAATTGGGACTTACAAACAAGAAAGTCTTATAACTTCTTGTATGTACATTTTAAGATAAATTCAACAATATCATATTGTTGGATTTATTAATACCATTCTGGGATTTGCAATGGGAAAAATGGCTTGGGCCATTTTTCCTGCACCAGGGCTTATAAAAACATATTTTATAAGTACTCTGCCTATATCTACAGGACCCCCACCCCTGGTATACCTAGGGGAGAATTTAGGGGTTCTGAATATGCAGAAATATTGCAGATCCTCTCTCCGCAGTGCTCCTACCACCAAAGTCGATTTTGGGCAGCACTTTATCACAATGTGGGGAGTGAAATGTGCAATTTCATTTTACCCAGGGCATATAAAACTCATTTTATAAGGGTCCACCTTATAGATACCCGACCCTCCACCCCTGAGACACCTAGGAGAGACCCTGGGGGTACCTAATATGCCCAAACGTATGTTAACCATTTTTAAGTGCCCCAAACACAAAAGTCGAGTTTGGGCACAATTTACAGTCTGTAACACAGAGCCACTTTTAAACTGACCTCAGGCTTCAGCAGTGCACACATGCAAGTGCAGAAAGGGCTGCTGGCCTCTAAACTGCCATGCCCTATTATATACTAGGGACTGATAGGTAGTTTCAATCCCCCTGCCCTATTATGTACTAGTGTCCTAGGGGGTAGGTCATGCTAATCACAGGGGTATCCCAACCCTTAGTGTACCCTAGTGTATGTAAGTGTTTTCACTGTATTCTAAGTGTTTTCAGCATAGCACTGGCCCTGCGCCTGGTTAGGCAGAGCCAAGGGTCAGTCAGCAAAATGTTGGGGGGTGCCCAGGGCACAGGATGACTTTGCAACAGTGATCATGTCTGCACATCTCTCCGTACACTGTTTATAACTCTTCTCTCACTGACCCAATACTAGACAAATTCCCAACTATTTTGCTAAAACATACCTTCATCTCACTCCTTTCCCCACTTATCTTTAGCACCCACCAATTCTGAGCTACAAAACAAATCCCTAATCAATCTCACTTCTGCAATCTACCTCTTCCACTGATAATATGGATAAGCTATCCACGGAAATGTTTCTTACACCAGGAAGATATAGAACATTAAAGCAATCCATTTGTCATTGAGTCACCCACTTACAAATTCAAGATGTCACCATGCCCAACCCCATATTAGGTTAGACCTGACATCCTTAGCGTGGTGCTCCCCCAAACATTGTGCCTTCATTCCTCCTGTTTTGTTGAATTTGTTTCTGTTGGCTTTCTGACTTTTTGTGCATTTTACCACTGCTAAATAGTACTAAAGGGCTTGTGCCTTCTCCATCAAACATGGTAAATTTGGACTACAACTAATGGGCACATTTAATTTGCTTGTAAGCTCCTAAGTAAATCATACTACATGTACCAAGGCCCAAACTTAATGCTACTAATGGGCCTGTAGCGCTTATTGTGCCACCCACTATGGTAGCACTGTAAAACATACCATGTCTCAGGCCTGCCACTGCAGCCTGTACTGCAGTTTTAAGCTGCCATTTCGACCTGGCAAAAGAAACTTTTGCCAGGCCTAAACCTTCCTCTTTGTTAATACTTATATATCACCACCAAGGTAGGCTCTCAAGGCTCATAGGGCAAGGTTCATTGTATTTAAAAAGTATGACATGTGTACTTAAGTTTCACATGTACTGACAGTGAACAACTCCTAAATTTGTTTTTCACTGTTGTCAGGCCTATCTCCCACATTGACGAGCAAAGGGTTACCTACTTACATTTAATAAGTGCTAACTTTGGATTGGGAGCAGATAGAGATATGCTGTTTACACTCAAATTAATTGTAATTTAAAATCCTCTTTAATGGGCAAGTTGGATTTTGGATCCCAATTCTGAAATTGCCACTTTGAAAAAGTTGTCATTTTCTTCTCCCAGCCATTTGTACCTTCTGCAGTGTCCTGGATCACATGACCATGAATGGCTCTGCTGTTGGGGTTTGTTTATTTCTTCTGAAAAGTGAAAGAAAGAGGGCTTAGGTGCGGACAAGATGGCTAGGGAAGAAGCTGTGCCTGTTGCAGGAAATCTGTGGCTGAATGCCTCTCTAGACTAGTGAATTAAATGGCTCTGTGCAGCAGGACAATGGAATTCTTGATTAATTAAAGAGGTAAAGGTCTGAAGAACCGGAATAACCCACTCACTGGGTCTCGGCGGCGGGGGAATTGCCCAAGTCTTCCATACCCTTCATACGTAGTAAAAGGAGACACAGGAGCCTTCGTCTGCAGGAGGAACCCAGATTTATTCAAATAGCCCGGGCTATGGAACAGAGTCCCAAGCTCGTTAGAAACAAGACAGAGGAGGCTGCTGCTTTACTCCGCAGCTTACAAGCCTTTTATACTTTTTCATTCCAGTCTTTTGGCTGTTAGTCCATTGTTCAATCAGGGCAGTGTTTGCAGTTGATAACCAGATCCAGACGGTGTTTGTAGTTGGTGACCTGATCAAGGCTTGGTACTCAAATTATTGTTCACTCAGCTTGATCAAAGCACGGTCATTCAGGTCATTGTTCGATCAGCTTGATCAAAGCTCGGTCATTCAAACCATTGTCCAATCACCCTGATCAAGGCCCAGCAGTCAGACCATTGTCCAAATAACCTGATCACGGTGTCAAGGATGTTTACCAGGCAGGGAGCAGGAGATGGGAAACAAATCATTTACACAGGGCGTGAGTGTCTCATGGTTTTCTGTCGAACTGCAAAGAACAGGGGGGTGGGTGTGCGACAGTTCCTGGGCAGAAATGCAGGCTGCAAGATGGTTTTTGTCGTGTTAGTTAGAATTTCCTCAGGCATCAGCAGAAACGACCAGGTGGGTCGTGTGGAAGTGTTTGACACGAAATGGCAATGAAAAAACAATGAAGTCCTGGTACAAATGATACCGATCAGAAGAACACTTTTCCTCAGACCCTCCTTTTGCCTTTGAGTGGCAAATACTTTAAGAAATGTCAATGTTCATAAGGCCATCGGTTTCTTGTTGGAGCATCATCATCATATTGGTGTTGCGAATGTTGGAGGGTGGAGGCTGGATGGTCTGGACACACATTGTACAGAGCACTGGCAGGCACTGAAAGCACAAACAGCAGGAGACCAGGACAGTTATTCCCAAGGCAAGGAAGATGAGGACTCTCCACCCCCACTGGGAAAGGAGGCCCCAGATCCAGCCTGTGAGGGACCAGTTGCCTTTATCCAGATGAATTTCGGAAGAAAGGCGATGCAGACGTTGGATGGCATAGTACACTGAAGGTGCGTTGTCTGGGATGTACACGCAGCAGCTGGAGCCGATCAATTTACACACACCACCACGATCAGCAAGGAGGACGTCTAGGACCATGCGGTTCTGCAGTGTTATAAGGCGGTCCGCCTGTAGTTCTGCAGTGATGTTGGAGAGGGCACCAGCTGTTACTGTGATGGTGGCTTCAAGGACCCTGGTCAGTCCTCGTACAGCCCGACTGTTTGCCATGGGGCCCCAGAATGGAAGGAAACCTTTAAGGAAGTCCCCGGTTTCCTGGCCTGCTGTATCCTCGGCTGATATGGCGCCCCTACGTGAGCGACGCAGAGCGCCCTTCATCAACAGGTGGTAACTCCCATGGGTAGAATACGTTGGCGGAAGGAGGAAGGCCAGATAGCAGGTACCAGACCAGTTACGGGGGAGCCAAGTGTAGGCGGCAGTGCCACAGATAAAATAGGTGTTGGGGTTGCCACCAGCTTCGGAGGAGATGTAGAGTTTAAAGATTTTGTGATATTACAAGTACTGGTACCAACTTTCTTAGTCCCTAGGCCATGGATGCAGACACGGCCTTGCACATTTATGACATTCACAGTGTCTCGTTCATCGGGCAGTATCCTTCTTGTGCGGAATCTGGAAAATGTTCGTCGAGTGGTTGAGTTGAATACTACCATCTCACCGAGTTCATCTGGTGATAGTAGCGATGTGGATGAGCTGGTCGGGCAAAAAGGAGCATTGGCATGGCCAGATCTGTTCCGCCAGAAGTCATCCTGAAATGTTCCAAGGGCAGAATTGGCAGTACCATTGACAGTGTAGGCCTCCTGTATCAACATCCACCATGCAAGACAAGACCCAGAGATGGAAAAGGGGTAGGGAAAGAATGGGACAGAGTGTATCATGGAATGCGGCATCAGTCCGCAAACCCAGCAGTTGGAAATGTTCATGATCAGCTGATGATGATGCAACATTTGGATGAAGGTGTTATTGAAGAATTCTGCACGGCGGGGGTAACTCGTGGGCTGGTAGCGTGTAATACTGGTGCTCTGCAGGAGTTGGGGTAGGGGTTGGTGAGGTAACAGGATGGTAGATTAGTAACAGCCAACCAAGAATAGACAGGATGAGGGAGACAAACAGCGTCACCACGGTGGCCATGAAGCATTTACTATGTCGGAGACTGACATATTGTTTCTGGATTCGAGTGTTTTGGACGGCAGCCATTGTGCTAAGCCAGGGACCTCTAGTGGCTGTCTGTGATTGGTGGTTGCTTCACTGGGCGCAGGTGCCAAGAGCCCTATGGCGTACCTTAGTCTGACACACCAGCACTACTCTCGGCCGGGGAGATCACAGCCCTACAGCCTATAGGCACTTGGCGAAGTCAAAGGCAAGCCTTCCTCGGGGCGCAAGTTATATCGGTCGGAAGTAGGGTCAGTATGGTCGGGAAACAATTGTTCTGGACGTTGAGCAGAGTTAAGGGAGGGTTCCACCCTTCCTTTCAGTATGCTGTCACTCTCTGCTTCCGTAGATGTAAAATGCAGTCTGGCATCGCTGAATGGGACAAACGTCGGGACTGTTTCTGTTTCTGAGTCTCCTTGTCCTTCCCTCACCCACTGATCGTAGGGGAGGGGCAGAGGCACACGCCTACAGTGGGACGAATGCACCCAATTCTTCCGACCTTCTACTTTCACGGCGGTGCGGGTGGCCAGCAACACCTGACGGGGCTGTGTCCAGCGGGGTTCAAGGCTCTTAGTCCGTTGAAAATTTCTTACTAAGACCCAATCTCCAGGTTGGATAACGTGTCCTGGGCCCTCGCTTTTGTCAGGTATGGCCTCATGCACCTGGTGATAAAGAGTACGAAAGGTATTAGTTAGACTGTACAGGTAATCAGTTAATACAGGGTATTCAACATCAGACAGTTTCTTAGGCCGCGGGACACCCCATACATTGGCAGGCCTCCCGAACACAATCTCATGGGGGATAGCCCTATCCTGGTGTGGGCTGTTGTTCTTGTAGACAATAGGGCCAAGGGCAGGGCATCAACCCAAGTGACACCTGTCTCGGCTACTATTTTGGCCATTTTAGTTTTTAGGATGCCATTGTACACCTCCACTAGACCTGCTGACTGGGGGTGGTTAGCTGCATGAAATTTTTGTTTTATACCCAATGCTGTACAGATATATTCCATAATTTGAGCCGTAAAGTGTGTCCCGTTGTCACTCCAGACCAAGCGGGGCAAACCGAATCGTGGGAGGTACTCTTTTAATAGCATTTTGGCGGTAGTGATAGCGGTGCAGTCTTTGACGGGGTAGGCCTCCACCCATCGGCTGAAGGTACAGACCACCACTAGGACATATTTTAAATTGTTACATCGGTCCATCTGGATGTAATCTATTTGGAGGACTTCAAAAGGGAAGGTAGGAGGAGAGAATCCTCCCTTAGGAGTAACTGTGCCTTTTCCTGGGTTATACATTAGGCAAATCATGCATGTTTTAACCAGCTTTTCAGCATATGTTGGTATCTTAGAGTTGTACCATGTAGGTTCCAACAGTTTACATATCCCTTTTGCACTAATGTGAGCAGGACCATGGGCCATCGTAACTACTGGTAGCACATGACTGTCAGGTAACATCCATTGTCTTTCCATAGTCGTGCGGACCCAGCAACCATCAATTCCCTCCTTTGCTAATTGCTCCTTCCACACCCGTAGTTCCTCAGGAGTAGTATGGGACTGAATATCGATCACACTCTGTACTGTGTTTTCAACCATGCCCTCGTCTGCCACCCACCTAGCGGGACCTCCTACATACATTCCTTCCCTTTTTCTAAGAGCTGTTTGTCTGGCCGTCTGGTCAGCCAGGGCATTGCCTTTCCCAACATCATCTGTCACTTTCTTATGGGCCTTACATTTTATAATGGCCACCTTTCTGGGGAGTGTCAGGGAGTCTAACAATCGGTGAATTAGGGGGCCATGTTGAATCTTGGTCCCATGGGAAGTAAGGAAATTCCTTTCTTTCCATAACCTCCCGAAGTTGTGGGCCACCCCAAAGGAATATTGGCTGTCAGTATAAATATTTACCGTCATCCCTTTGCTTAACTCACAGGCTCTAGTGCGGGCCACTAATTCTGCTGCTTGAGCAGAGCACTGCGGAATCTGAGCTGTTTCTACTACTTGTCCTAATGTCGTGAGGGCATAGGCGGCTGAGGTGTTACCATCTGGCGCTCTGAGACATGATCCGTCCACATATAGTGTACCTTCTGGTTCTGCTATCGGGGTATCCTGTAAGTCAACACGTCCCTTCGTCTCCTCCTCTGTCCTTAATATGCAGTCATGTGGGTCTAAGCGGGCATCCTGAGTGTCCAGTGGGAGTAATGTTGCGGGGTTCAGTACAGTGCATCTCTTGATGTTAATGTGGCTGGAAAAGAGTGTCAGTTCATATCCTGTGAGTCGTGCGCTAGTGAGGTACTGTGTCTTGGTGTTATTAAGGAGGGTATCTACAGAATGGGGGACCATCAGAGTCAGGGGGAGTTCATGACGATCCCCGCACTCTGACGGACCATGAGGGCGGCCGCAGCGGTCGCCCGTAGGCATCCTGGGAGAGCCCTTGCAACAGGATCTAAGGTGGCTGAAAAATAGGCACATGGCCGATGGTGACCTCCGAACATCTGGGTCAAGACAGCGCATGCACAGCCGTCTGTCTCATGTACAAAAAGAAAAAATTGCTTGCTATAATCAGGAGTACCGAGGACTGGAGCAGTACACAGAGCCCTCTTTAAATCTTGGAAGGCCTGCGCATGCTCTCTAGTCCATGGAAAGGAACTGTCTGATATGTCTTTAGTGGTGAGGGCAAGAAGAGGTTTGACCAAGGCCGAAAAGTTGGAAATCCACTGTCTACAATATGAGGTTAGGCTTATGAAGGCTCGCACCTGCTTTTGTGTTCGTGGGGCCGTCATAGCATTGATAATGGCTACACGATCAGCGGTGAGCTGTCTTCCCTCCTTCGAGAGGAGATGACCTAAATGGGTCACCTTCTCTTGACAAAACTGAAGCTTTTTTAAAGAGACTTTGTGATTATGGCGTAACAAACAGAGAGTAGCTTCTTTACATGATGGGGCAGAATTTGCAGCAATGAGGAGGTCATCTACATATTGTAATAGTGTGGAGTTATCAGGGAGTTCCAAGGAATCTAGTTGACTTTTAGGGCTTGACTATAGATACTGGGGCTCTCGGTGAAACCTTGAGGGGCGCGGCAGAATCTAAAGCTTCGCCCACCAAGGGAGAAACCAAAAAATGTCTGCTGTCAGAATGTATAGGAATGCTGAAAAAGCATTTTCAGGTCTATGACAGAAAAGTGCGTTGCGTCAGAAGGGACCATCGTTAAGAGGGCTGTAATGTCGGGGACAACAGGATATTGGGAGATTGTTATTTTGTTAAGGGCTCTCAGGTCAATCACGAATCTGTATATTTTAGGGGAGAGAGCATCTCCATTGGTCTTTTTAAGAACGGGAATAATGGGACTGTTACAGATATTGCCACGTGTTTCCTCCACTACGCCCTTGTCCATTAATTCAGATATTATTGTTAAAAGGGCCATTTCTCCTTCCGCGGGTAGTCGATACTGCCGGAGGCGGGGGAGAAGTGCACCTGGCTCGATGCGTACCACATGAGGGGATATGTTGAGACACCCTACATCAGTGTCTGATGATGCCCAGAGGGAGGAAGGTAAAAACTGCAATTCTGGTGGGAGGGGACCAGACAGATACATATAGGAAGCTGCGGTGGGAGAAATTGTTAGGGATACACCTTGGGGACTACATGATATGGTCGCATACAGAGCTTTCAGTAAATCCATGCCTAACAAGTTTTCACTGCAACCTGTAGTAAGGACCAAGGGAGCGTCAACATGTGCAGGGCCAATATCGAGAGGGAGGGGTTCAGAGACAGGGCTCGTCACAGGTGTTCCTGCAAAACCCACGGAGACATTTATTTTGCCAGAAAGGGGTGCCTCCGGGACTGACAGACGTGCAATAGAAGACCTGGTGGCCCCAGTATCCAAAAGAAAATTCTGATCGTTCCCCACAACTGACATTTGAACATACGGGCCCCTTTGATCCACTGGAATTTACACTCTGGTAATACCCCTTTCCTGGCTGTCCTATGCTTGGTAGGACCCTATCTCATCAACTTCGTCATAATCATCATTGTAATAAGTGCGTGTTGCTTCGTACCCATCAAACCTATTGTCCGGGCACGGCCGGACGGGAACGTGATCCCTGGGCCTACGTTCTTTATCCTGTGGATGGGGCGGGCCATGGTCCCTAGTCGGCCTTCCCTCCCTGGGAGCGCGAGGCCGAGTCTTCCCTGTTCGGATGTTTTCAGCTAACACGGGACACTCGTCTATCCAATGACCGTACCCCTTACAATAAGCACACTGATCTGTTTGGAGGCCTCCCGTATGTTGAGGGCTGGAGGGGGTAGACTGGCGAGCCCTTGGAGGGTGTTGGGGTTGAGGTCTGAAATTCCCGCGGGCATCGGGACCTCGGGGAGGGTAAGCCTGCTGCAGAAGTGCCTTAGTCTTAAGATCCCTAACCTTCTTACTTTCCTTGTCTCTATCTTCATTCTCCCTATTCTCATGATATTGTGCCATAGCCAAGATACCAGTGATAGTTTGGGCAGACCACGTACTTTCAACTTTCTTAAGCCTGGTGGAAATCTCAGGAAGCAAGTTGCTGACAAACTTATCGACAAACACTGGGCCAGAACCTGGGGTCCGGGGATCCAAACCACTATGTCCCTTGTATTCTGTCTCAAAACGGGTAAAGAAGTCCGCCACATTCTCATCTTTTCGCTGCCTACAGGCGTCTATTTTAACCCAGTTAATGACAGTTTCCGGCAAAAGTGTTTTCATAAATGTTATTATTTTACCGGGCAAAGTCAGGATGGCAGCTTCTGGTTTAGTCCCTCCTACCCTTGCTTCTTCCATAGCCTCTAGGTCAGCCCATTTACCTCCCAACGCCACTTCATGATCAGTATGTCGAATCTTGTCCCAAATTTCAGTGGGAACAACCGTACCAAAAAGTAAATCTATATCCTCAAGAACGAGAGTACCTGCAGATATAATCTGACCTAATTCTCTGTAAAAGGCAGCCGGATTCTTCCGGGGATCTGGTAATTGTTCTTTTAACTGCATTACTTCTGACCTTTTCCAAGGAACATGAACCCAAAGCCTGCGCCAGTGTGCCTCAACAGCCCCTCGGCCATTATTTTGGGCATCGGTAAGTGCGTTAACAAAGACAGGGGCCGCCTCTCTCATTGGCATAGCTGTCTCTAGAGGGGTGTTGGAAAAAGCGGTCATATCACGGTAAGCCATTAAAGCAGACACAGCACCAAACATCCCCTCTCCCTGAACATCGCCTCTTCTTATTTGTGACCTAAGGTCCATTAATCCAGTGGGTATCTGCATAAGCGCATTCTCAAATTTTTGCATGACCAGCGTACACATGTATTCAGCCCAGGTGGTCTGTTCCATAATCGTCCACTGGGAAAAGGTGGACCATATGTCTTTAAAGGCATAAATATTCCCGTTCTTTATCCAACATTCACACTGTTGCTCCTGTAGGTCATTTTCTCGAAGGGACGAAAAGCTGACTGCAGAGCGCAAGGAGGCCAGTCGGGGGGAATTGAACATTTTATATAAATCCTGTTTAACTGTAGACCACGGGGAAGTAGGAAAAGGGCGGGTAGGGGTAAAGCCGCAGGGGTTGGGCGGATGGAGACTTGTTGTTATTCCCGCAGTGAGGACAGGGTTAGCGGGCGTGGTCGGTGTCATAGGAAAAATCGGGAGGTGTGACAGGAAGAACAGTAGGAGGGGCAGTGGGGGCAGGAGTGGGCGGTGGCGGGGGGACATGTGGGGCGTGTGAGGCGTCAGGGCAGGGTACATTGGGGCATATGCAGGAGGGCTTTCTAGCATGGTATCAAGCAAGGAATCACCTTCTTCTCCCCCATCCATATGGCCCTTTTTTTTCTCCTCACGAGCTGGATAGCATTTTTGTACCCGGGCCCCATGCTCCCTGTTGGCTATTTCTACGGATTTTGTCATTTGATTTTGTAAATTTACTCTGGCGTGGTCGGCCATTGACATGCGTTCTGTTTTCTTTCTTGAGCCTTCTGCTTTCTAGCTCTCTGCTCTATCTCTTTCCTCCAAAATAGGACAGATTCAAACATAGACGGGCGCGTTTTTCTTTTCATTAATTGTTCCTCTAAGTTGGTGAGAACTTGGGAATTAAAGGAGCCGAAAAGTGGCCACTGTAATTCCGCGTTACTTTGTTTCCTATATTTTACCCAGAATGAGGAAAACATTATGGCAGAAGGGCCATGTTTAACATACATCGTATGGCCAGGGGTCCCTTCTGGAGGAAGCAGACAAGCCGCCTCCAGCTGGGAGTCCTGCGTACACATACAACAACATAATTTCTTGAACTTACTACTGACTGGCATGCTTGTAAATAGGTAACAGACACCGGCGGGTTTTAAAATTCACCTCGCCTGCTTGGCTTTTGCAAAGGTCAATAACAGCAGAATCATACAGACTTGGTGGGTGATCAGTCCACCCTTACCTTACAGGGGTAGTTCTCTTCTGCAGACGTAGGGCTGTGTCCTGCTCCAGAAATTATTTGCTAGGGGACTCCAGCGAGGACGTGGTCATGTGGCCCAGACCGGGTGGGGAGGAACAGCGGGCGAGTCGTTCGGCTTACCGGATTGCAAGAATCCCTCGGGTAGGGCGCCTCCGTCGGAGTCTCTCCGTGCACCTCCTCACATCCACCGGGCCTGACCTTCGTACTCGTGGAGTCCCTATTCGGGCGCCATTTGAAGAACCGGAATAACCCACTCACTGGGTCTCGGCGGCGGGGGAATTGCCCAAGTCTTCCATACCCTTCATACGTAGTAAAAGGAGACACAGGAGCCTTCGTCTGCAGGAGGAACCCAGATTTATTCAAATAGCCCGGAGGAGGCTGCTGCTTTACTCCGCAGCTTACAAGCCTTTTATACTTTTTCATTCCAGTCTTTTGGCTGTTAGTCCATTGTTCAATCAGGGCAGTGTTTGCAGTTGATAACCAGATCCAGACGGTGTTTGTAGTTGGTGACCTGATCAAGGCTTGGTACTCAAATTATTGTTCACTCAGCTTGATCAAAGCACGGTCATTCAGGTCATTGTTCGATCAGCTTGATCAAAGCTCGGTCATTCAAACCATTGTCCAATCACCCTGATCAAGGCCCAGCAGTCAGACCATTGTCCAGATAACCTGATCACGGTGTCAAGGATGTTTACCAGGCAGGGAGCAGGAGATGGGAAACAAATCATTTACACAGGGCGTGAGTGTCTCATGGTTTTCTGTCGAACTGCAAAGAACAGGGGGGGTGGGTGTGCGACAGTTCCTGGGCAGAAATGCAGGCTGCAAGATGGTTTTTGTCGTGTTAGTTAGAATTTCCTCAGGCATCAGCAGAAACGACCAGGTGGGTCGTGTGGAAGTGTTTGACACGAAATGGCAATGAAAAAACAATGAAGTCCTGGTACAAATGATACCGATCAGAAGAACACTTTTCCTCAGGTCTGTGAAGGAACAGATGAGACACTTGAAAAAGAAGAGTGGAAAGAGTTTGTGTCAAGAGATGAGGTTTTGTACAGGTTGTTCATAAATATAAGATAGGGATGGAGATCAAAGGCAGATTGTGACAATGAGGATAGAAAATATTGGAATGTTAAAGAAGAACTGTTTGAGCAGCAAGGTTCTGTGTTCAGAGGATCAGAACTGATTGCACCTAGTGTTATTTGAAAATGCATGTTAGAGATGGCTCATAAAGTGCACTTGAGCATAAGTGGGACCAAGGAGAAGGTTAGATTACATTTTGGGTGGCCAGACCTAGATGTCCAAATAGAAGGAGCTGTTAGGGATTATGTGGGGTGTCCTCGTAGTGACAAAAGGTGCAAACATAGAGTGCTGCCTATGTTTGGTAGGAAACTGCCTACTAAGTTGTGGCAGGACATAGAATTGGGTATTCTAGGACCAGTATTTATAAAGGAGGGCCAGTTCTACTTAATTGTCTTGATTGACGTGTTCTTGGTGGCCAGAGGTCTGAATTACAAGTAATGTTGAACCTAAGAATGTCACCAAGTTTTTGTGAGAAGTTATTTTGCACAGAGGGACTTTCTAACAATATTTGACTGATAATGGGGTTAAACCTGCCCCTGCTGAGCTGGACGAATTCTTGAAAGTCACAGAAATCAAACATGAGAAGTATGCCCTTTATCACCCAGATGCAAAAAGAACAGATGATGGACGGAATGCTGAATCAATCAAATATTCACCCACAGTCACAGCTCTGGGTTAAATCCATCATTTGTTTTGCACGCCACGCCATTACAGTTTAGACCCAGCCATATGCAAATCAGTCTTGACCCTGTTCCCCATGGGAGCAGTCCAGCCTGAACTGCCAGGCCAGGTCCTCCCTGGACCAGAGACAAGCATCCTAGGATCGGTTTCGGGGTTTCACCCCTCATTAGCCAGGATAGCTTGAATCTGGTGGTGTAGCAAGCATGGGACCCAGAGCTGGGCATACCCTCCCCACTTAGAGCTACAAATGCGAAAAGAACAGATGATGGACGGAAAGCTGAATCAATCAAACATTAACCCACAGTCACAGGTCTGGGTTAAATCCATAATTGTTTTGCACGCCACGCCATTCCAGTTTAGACCCAGCCATATGCAAATCAGTCTTGACCCTGTTCCCCATTGGAACAGTCCAGCCCGAACTGCCAGGCCGGGACTCCCTGGACCAGAGACAAGCATCCTAGGATCGGTTTCGGGGTTTCAGCCCTCATCAGCCAGGATAGCTTGAATCTGGTGGCGTAGCAAGCATGGGACCCACATCTGGGCATACCCTTCCCAATTAGGGCAACAAATGCAAAAAGAACAGATGGACGGAATGCTGAATCAATCAAACATTCACCCACAGTCACGGATCTGGGTTAAATCCATTATGTTTTTTTGCCCACCACGCCATTCCAGTTCAGACCCAGGCAGATATAAATCAGTCTTGACCCTGTTCCCCATGGGAACAGTCGAGCCGAACTGCCAGGCCAGGTCCTCCCTGGACCAGAGACCAGCATCTTAGGACCAGTTTCGGTGTTACACCCCTCATCAGTCAGGATATCTTGAATCTGGTGGCGTAGCGAGCACAGGACCCACGTTAGGGCAACAAATGTAAAAAGAACAGATGATGGACAGAATGCTGAATCAACCAAACATTCACCCTCATTCACAGATCTGGGTTAAATCCATCATTCCAGTTTAGACCCAGCCATATGCAAATTTGACCCTGATCCCCATGGTGAGCAAAAGAACAATGGATTTAACCCAGATCTCTTGTCTGGGGGTGAATGTCTGATTTGTTCTACATTCCGTCCATCATCTGTGTGTCTTTTTATTTCTCGCCTTAAGTGCACTGGGTATGCCCAGACGTGGGTCCCGGGCTCACTGTGCCACTGGATTAAAGCTAGCCTGGCTGATGAGGGGTGATGCCCTGAAACCGGTCCCAGGATGCTTGTTTTCGGTCCAGGGAGGACCTGGATTGGCAGTTCGGGCTGGACTGTTCCAATGAGGCACAGGGTCAAGACTGATTTGCATATTGCTGGGTCTAAACTGGGGTGGCATGGTGAGAAAAAGAACGATGGATTTAACCCAGATCTCTTGACTGGGGTGAATGTTTGATTTGCTCTGCATTCCGTCCATCATCTGTGTGTCTTTTGCTTTATCACCCAGAGGAAAATGGGATAGTTAGGAGACAGAACAGGGTACTCAAAGAAGCTCTAGTCACTGTGAAACTGTGATTCTCAAAGTTGTGATTCGCAATGCTACTGTAATATATTAAAGTTTCATTTTTGTAACCTTAAAATCCTCGATTTTCAATGTTAAACAAAAGTGAATAATCACCCAGCTGATCTCCACAAGATTACATTTTTTCTCTAAATTAAATATTTACAGTGAGGTCCACAAATACTGACTATCTAAATCTGAGTTTGGCACTATATATAACTGCATACTTTGTAATGATAATGAATGTAACTACATTATCTCTGCATATGATATACAAACAAGAACAAATTACCTGGATTCAAATATCATAGAAACATTTGTGATTGCATTTTCCATTTCCTCATATATAACATTTTTGCTTTTGGTTATTTCTATTTCTGATATTCCTCACCCAGACGCCCTCTTCTGTTCTGTTTCTTAATAGAGTCAATCACCTTTCCTTCACCATCGCAAATGAAGGATTGTTTGAGCAGGTGCTCCATTAGCTCATCTCCTTTCAGTCATTCAGCCATCTCTGGCAGTTCTGCAATCCTACTTTTATTCATTTGATTCCTCACATACAGGTCATTTCATGCCTTTCATTTGTGTGCTGCTTCTTGAAAATCTTTAACATTGAACATCTATGGTTCTACTAATTTGATTTTTGTCATTTTGTCCTTTCTTTTGTTTCTTAAAGAAAGGCCTATTTTTCTAACTTGCCGTGGGATTCTTTTTGTGTGGTGTTTTTCACTTTAATAATGTTTGAAGTGTTGTACAAATACTTTACACATTGCCTGCGACAAGTTAAGACTGACTGCTCTATGCCAAGCTATCAGAGGGTTGAACACAGGTTAATTTAGGGTTGGCTTGTGCCTCACCCTGACAAGGATTGTGGTGGCTGCTTGACCAGGGCGGGCTCACACCCCAGTCAACCAATAACCCAATTTCTCACATTGGTGTTCAACAGTGAGGATTAGGACTTGTGTTTGTATAGTGCCATACAATGATTTGGTGAAAGTACCATCCCATATCTAAGACCAATTTGAATTTTAAAATCTCCCGGATAGGCTTCTTTTTGTTTATTTCCAAATTCTTCCTCTGGCTGTTGTATCTGGAACCACAACTGTAAGGATGGAATTTGAGCTGGCCAACATGTATACCTACACTGTGGCCCAGCTCAAGGAGTTTTACAAGGAGAGTGGTCTTCCAGCAAAGCGCACCATCAGGAAGGTGGAGCTCCAGAAGGCGCTGAGAGCCTGGGTGGAGGCTCACCAGTCAGTGGTGGAAGCCACAGAAGGGGATGATGTGATGGAAGGACAAGGAGAGAGACTCCTTGAGATGCAGCCTTCAGCTGAGGGGGATGACTTGGCCCCTGAAGTGGAGCCCCATGCCAGGGCAGGGAGCAGTGTTTCTTCCTGCAGCCTGTCCCCAGAGGAGCTGGCAGAAAGGAATGAGGAGAGGGAATTCAAGCTGCAGATGGCCCAGTTGAGAATAGAAGATATTAAACTGGCCATGGAGGAAAATCAAAAGGCTATAGAGGAGAGAATCACTTCGGAGCGATTGGTTCACGAGAGGAGCCTTAAGGAGCTGGAGATCAAGGCCAGGCAGGCAAAGTCCAGCAGTGAAGGTGGCAGCATACGTGCAGAGTCCAGCAGTATCTGGAGGGGCTCACCACAAGGGTGGACATGGTTCCCACCAGAAGAAAGAGAGGGGAAGCAAACATAAAAACAGGGAGTTCTCTAAAGGTCCCCAAACTAGCTCTAAGAGTCAAGACTCCCAATCCCCATCTGAGCAGCAGGAGAAGAAATGGTTCCCTGACAGTAAGTCATCAGAGAAGGCACTACCTAAGTGCTATGAGTGCCATCAGGAAGGGCACTTTAAGGGGGACACCAAGTATCCAAAGTTGGCACAGCCACCCACAGGTGTGGCTAGTGTAGCACACGGGAAGGAGATTTTCCCAGTTAGAGGCTGGGACAGTGTAGAGGTTACCCTAGTATCCATGGTTGAAAGAGAGCTGATGCAAATAACTCACATGCCTAGTAATACTAGGAAATATAGGCAGTGGGTTACCATCAATGGGCAGAAGGTGGAGGCTCTGAGAGGCACTGGAGCCAGCATGACAACCATCAGATGTCATCTGGTAACCTCAGAGCAGGTAATTCCTAATGTGTTCCTCTGAGATGTTGCAGCTAACAACCCAGTGGCTCTGGTTCCCTTTGAGTGTGGGGGTGTCTCAGTTTACTTGAGGGTAGGTGTGAGTCCGTCCATGCCTGTGGATTGTTTGCTTGGCTACTACCTGGAGCACACCATCTGGAAGGAGGTGGAGCTCAGACCGCACTTGGAGCAGTTAGAGTTGCCTGAGTGGGTGTGCCTGACCACACAGACCATGGCCAGCTGAGAGGGTAGTCAGGAGGACCTGGAGCCTAGAAGAATGGACCAGGTTCCTGCCAAAAAGAGAAAGGGCAATGGGTACAAGAAACCCACTCCTGAAACTCTCACAGTCCGAGAGGAGGCTGAATCTGACAATGATGCCCCGGAGCCTGCACCGGAGGATCTTGCCACCATGGGGAACCTACCTGAGCTGGCCAACTGGCAGCAAGAAGGGGTTCCCACCAGGGAAGAGATCTGAAAGGCAGATCTTGAGGGCCTACAGCGGCAGGCCAAGGCCAGGCAGCTGCTGACACCTCAGGTGATCACCTTATAAACTGAGAATGGTCTCCTGCGAGCCTAAGGTTCCTGAGTCTGCAGCAACACATGTGTTGGTGGCCTCCCAGTGCTATCTGACCTCCCTGATGGAGCTGGCTCATGATGTACCCCTGGCAAGTCATTTCAGGCAGAAGAAGACGTTTGACAGGCTTTTCATCTACGTTTATGGACCTCAAATGAGGAGGGCCTCAGATGCTTTCTACAGGTCCTGTCCTACCTGCTAAGCCACTGGCAAGTTAAGAGGGAAGCCCAAGGCTCCACAGCAACCTATTCCTGTCATTGGCACCCCCTTGGAAAGGATGGGCATCAACATTGTTGGGCCTCTGGACCCCAAGACAGCCATGGGCAACAGGTTCACCTGGCCTTGGTGGACTATGCCACTCTGTACCAAGAGGCTATCCCTCTGAGAATGGCAACTGCACCCGCAGTGGCTAGGGCACTGATGGGGATATTTACCCATGGGGGATTCCCCAAGGAGGTGGTGTCAGATCGTGGTACCAACTTTATGTCAGCGTACATGAAGGCCATGTGGAAGGAGAATGGGGTAAACTACAAGTTCTCCACTCCTTACCACCCCCAAACCAATGGGCTTGTTGAAAGGTTCAACAAGACTGTCAAACGCATGATCATTGGCCTGTCAGAGTCCTTGAGGCAGCAGCAAGACGTCCTCTTGCCATGCCTGTTGTTTACATACTGGGAGGTGTCTCAGAAGGGAGTTGGTTTCAGCACCTTTGAACTTCTGTTTGGGCACCCGGTGTGAGGACCTCTCAGTCTGGTCAAGGAGTGGTGGGAGCAAGCTTGCAGGAAGGCCCCCCCAGGATGTGGCCAGCTACATGCTGGCACTCCAGACCCAGATGAAGCGCTTCTGGAAGCAAGCTAAGGCGAATCTAGAAATCAGCCAGGAGATCATAAAACAGTGGTATGACCAGAAGGTCACTCTGGTCGGGTTTCAACCTGGCCAAAAAGTGTGGCAATGGAACCTGTGGAGCCCAGGGCCCTGCAAGACTGTTGGTCTGGGCCCTATGAACATTGTGGGGGACATGGGTCAGCACGTCACCAGAAGGGTGAGGACACCACATGTGGGGAAGAAAACTAACTTGCAAAGTCTTACATTAAAATCACTCACCCAAACTATAGAGACATCACAAATATGGATATCAATGAAAAGGTCCAGTGCCCTGGTCAATGAAAAAACAATATCATTATTGAATAAATTAAAATTGTTATTATAGAAATGAATCAACAAAATGTTTTGTTTTTTTGCCCTCAAACCAAAGCAATTGAAAGTGTGGACAATCAAAAGATGAACCAAGTAATTTTCCATTCAGAAGCAACTGAAACAAAGGTAGGACACTCACCTTTTCCTCTTCTGGAGTTGGAAACAGTTGTTGGGGTATTATAGAAAGTAGCCATTGATATGATTAGGACACAGTGCCCAGGTCTCTTTTAAACACATCAGGTCAAACTCTCTCAGTAAATTATCCAGTCAAGATAATTTAACTTTGCACTGAACCAACAAAGCCTCCTTATTATTGTTTTTGATAATATTATTGCATTCATTGACTATTAGCTGAGATAGATGGTAAGTTATAAATCCTCTAGTGGGGTCCAAACAGGAAGCCCACTAAAGAATTTATAACTACCTGATTGGGAGCATGAAAAGGCCCATCAGATGGCATACCTTTAGGTGAATTAAGAACATGAAGTTTAGCCTGGGGAGAAAATTGATTGGCAACTAGCACGTTAAAAAGAAAAGGAGTGGCACAATTATCTAGGCCTGGTGGTTGCATAGTAGTAGGATTGTAAAAAACAAAAAACAGAGGGAACCTGACTTGATTGATCTGTGAGAGAGCAAAGAACAGTGAAGCTGCTTTAAAAGAAAGCCTACATCATTAGGTTGCCTAAAATTGATTACCACACAGTTATTAGCGTCTCTATTAGGACTGTTCTCAATCCATGGAACTCTACCAACTCTTAAAATTTCATTGTGTCAATGGCTCGAAGCACAAAGTTGCCCATTTATCCAGTGCCCAAACCTTATTGTTCAATTGCTCACAGTCTTCTTTCCTGAGAGGACATAGGGGTGCCACCCCTGTAACCACAAGAACAAAGAGTGTAGCTTCAAGCAGTTGTTGAAGAGAGAAGGGTTTGCATCCAGCAGAAGCAAAAGGAAAATGGGTTCTTGGAGCCGGAGAGCTGTCTGTAACAGAAGGGGAGGGGAGGTAAAATCAAGGGGTCTCTGAGCTTGTTGAGACAAAAGAGCATCATGAAGAGCATGTGTACCCTCTGCTGGGCAAGATGGCTTCCAATCACAGGATGTGGCTATGGAAGAATCTATGGCAGCAACTATAAGCTGTTTGATCCTGGGGGCACGGGAGGAGTTAACAAAAAAACTCAATATTATCCTCCATTGATTTTAATATCACAATTACAGAGTTAAAGAACTTGGTTATTAAACCCTTAAGACTGGTGATTTGGGCACTATGAGTAATCCAGGCCCACATGACGAACTGCAAAGTTGGTAGTGGGTGCAGCAGGGGGTTTTTGGTGTGGGGGTCGCAAGGAATTCTTCTTCTTAGCTGGTCGTAATCCAGCCTGATTGGGAGCATGAATAGCACAAGCACCTTCCACTGAAACTATAGTCAACATTGCATTAGAGACCGAAGGATTTGCCTTTTTCCTCTTCAGACTTGCTCCTGGAGGAAACTGGCCGGACGATGTCCCCTATGTTAGAAACAGATGACATTAGAATAGTAACAATGGGGTATATTCACAAGGAAATAGCACAGTACTGAGGCAAATTTTGCAGCGCTGCACTGCGTCATTTAAAAAAATGCAGGGATGTGCCGTATTCACAGGAATACTGTGCACCACTGTGTTTTCGCTTGAGCTGGCTCTAGAAATATCTGCCTAGCGCCACAACAGACACCCTTGCTCCGTAGTGCAAGGGTGCCTGCATTGCAGGGATGATTTCCTGCAACACAGGTACTCTTACACCATAGTGCAAGGTTGCCTGCATTGCAGGGAATCATCCCTGCAATGCATGCACCCATGCAACGTGGTGCAAGAGTGTCTGTGTTGCAAGGAATGATTGTTTATGTGCAGGAAGGAACACCTTCCTGCACATAAACAATTTTTAAAGGCTATTTGCTCTGTGCTGCATAGAAAAAGCAAAAACGGGGAGAAAAAAATGTATTTCGCCTTGTTGCGCCAATCTAACGTCTGCTTATGCATGGTGTTAGTTTTTGATGCTGCCTCGGATTTATACATCCTTGTAACTCTGGGGCAAGGTCAAAAAGCAATGGGTGTTGTGGTGGAATGCTCACAACAACACCCACTGCACACCCTTTTCACACAGAAAAATGCGTGAAAGGGTACCATATTTACAAAGCAGTGTTAAGCCACGCAAAGTGCTTTGTAAACATAGTGTAGGACATTTCTGCACTGGAACATTGAAAAAGGTGACGTTCCGGTGGTGCATTCGCCTTGTAAATATGCCCCAGTGTCTGCGGAGTCAGTGTGTTGCTCACATTGAGCTATCCCTGTGCAGGTATTCCCAACAACATTCATCCTTTCTTCTACGGTGTCTCCTGACCAATTGCAGGCAGTCAGAAAAGAAAAATTGAACTGATAAGTGCGCGTTCCTTATAGTAAGCCGTGTCAGATTCCTTCTTGCCTATTTTGGCTAGATTAGGGTGTTGCAAAGTTGCAGGAGCCAATGGGGGTGGTCCAGCCCAGCCTCCTCCGGGCTCTGACGGGTGCATACAGGGCCGCTCTTTGGAGCGGACGTCCCATGCAGTGGGTCTTTGGACCACCTTATGCAGTGCTGATGCAGCACGGCCCCGCCTCCACCAGCAAGCACAGGGGAAATGGAGTGCGGGCCTTTATAGTTACCTTGCCCCCTCCAGCAGACTTAAAGCACATCCCGCACAGCAAGTCTTTAGAGCGCCTTATGTGGTGCAGATGCAGCCAGGCCCCACCTCCATCAGCAAGCACAGGAGAAATAAGTGTGAGCTTTGTGGTCATCTCATCCTCTCCAGTGGACTTCAAGCATGTCCTGCACAGCGGGTCTTTAGAATGCCTTATTTTGCGCCAATGCAGCTCCAATTGCAAGCACAGGAGAAATGCACTGTGGGCCTTGCAGCCACCTTGCCACCTCCAGCACATTTCAAGAGAGATCAATATAAGGGTTCAAGTTCATGCTGGAAATGACAAGAACTTTCTGCATGCCGTTTCCTCTAGTACAGTGAGCAAGGTTAGTTTATTTTACTTCAATAGACCAGGAGCCTTTGAAGCACACCTTTGACATCAACACCTTACGATTGCCCTCTTAATTAAAGCTTTTGTATCTTCTCTGAGAAATAATTACTTCCTCGTTGTTAGCAAATAGATATATCATGCTCAAATAATCTGTAGAGACATTTTTTCTAAAAACAGAATCAAAGTTAGAATATTAGGTGTCAAGCTAACTAAAGGTCAATTTATTAAGCCTGACAAAGAAGCTGAACATGATGGCGACTGCCCAGCACTCTTTAGAATCTTAATATCTAATGACAGCTTACTAATCTTTCTCCCGCCCAAGCAAGGATGCAAATTTGCTAACCTCTAATAGACAAGAACTCCTGTCAGTTCAATTTACTGTCTTTCTCAATTGACCTTGCACTGACCTGTACAAGGCTCGGGGAAGAGGGCCTATGCACCCCCCTTATTAACACCAGCCCTGCGGCTAACCCCACGCTTAGCATGGCTGAAGGTCATGTGCAGCATAGGATTGGTGTCATGTATGGTAATAAAATATTTCTTTACGTTTAAAAAAACAAACTAGAAATTCACTGAAAAAAAACAAAGGTTAAAGTAACGTTATAGTTAGATATGGTTACAATATCTTACTTTGCATTAAAAAATCTTCAAAATTCACTGGAAAAAACAAAGGTCAATGGGACGTTATAGTTAGGTGAAGCTCTCAGTTAAACATACTGTTTTAAACAAACAAAACCACTGAAATTCATCAGTTATAGTTATCTCATATAATGATCGCAGATGCTGCAGTTATGTTATCAGTGCTGTTATAGAACATGTCATGAGTGATGTACCATGAGAGGTAATGGTAATAAAACCTTACTTAATATTAAAAAAATAACCTAGAGAATTCACTGAAAAAAAACCAAGATTAAAGTGAAGTTAGAGGGGTAAAACCTTACCTTACATTAAAACATATTTAGAAATTCACTGAACAAAACAAAGACTAAGCTGACATTATAGATGAGTGAAAAAACATAATTTTAAAATATAAAGAAACACTGAAATTCACCATTTGTAATTAACTGGAGAAGTATAACTTGCACTTATGACCTCACATAACTCATGCCATTTTCTATATCATTGATAACATCACCAATGACATTTGAAATGAAAGGATTAAAGACATCACTGCGCATGGTAAGTGCACAAGTTATAGTTATTTCAGTTAACTATAACTGCTGAATTTGAGTGTTTATTTTAGTTTTAAATGGTATTTTCTAACTGCCATTTTCACCTGACTATAACATCACATCACAATACACTTGTGTTTTTTTTATATATTATGTGACAGACAATAAAACATGAAAACCCACACACAGCGTCGTCATTCTTGGCATACAAAGAAGATGGTATATATATATATATCTATATATCTATATATATATATATATATCTATATATATATATAGATATATAGATATATATATATACACAGTTATTGGTAAGTCAAAAATACACAGTTATGGGCAAGTACTTGCCTATAACTTTGGCGGCGTTTGACGAATCTTACCAAAATTTCCCCAAAAAGTGTGTCGGTGATTCTAGTTTTGCATGGAAAGTTTTGGGGCGATCCATCAAGCAGGGGCCGAGAAAAAAAGGGGGGGTGGGGGTGGAAAAAAATGCATTTCCCATGTTAATTCCCATAGGGATTTTGAACACGACTACAAAGTGAACTGCTAGAAGGAATTACACTAAATATGGCAAAAAGCTAGTTCTTTGTCCAGAGAGAGTGCTTTTTGCTATTTGGTGTAAATCCGTTCAGTAGTTTTAGATATATTAAGGGAAAAAGAGATTTGTATATCTAGAGACGCGGATCCTCCGAGGATCTGACAGTCCCCATGCTGAAATCTGATTGGCTGCCAACACTTCAACCAGGAAGTGTTGGCAGTCATCTTGGGACTCGGCTAAAAGTCCCTGGAAAAACGTTTAAAAAAAAGAAAAGGGAGCAGGGTAGGAATACCCTGACCCTCTAGCTCTGGTGCTGGGGTCCCAGAGAGACCCCACCAGTGCAAACGGGCAATTATTTAAATTTTTGCCGTGAAATTGCAACGGAGCAGCGACTCAATGGCAACAAAAACAAACAAGCATTGGCCTAGCCAATAGGTCTCGCCTTTGGGTAACATAAGCACTCTTTTAAAAGTGATCTGGAGAAGAAGCGTGTACCTGGGTAACAAACTCCGTATTGATCTGCGCCACTGGTGGGGGTGAGCACCTTCCTGCCACTTCCCTGCGGAGAAGGGGCTGCGATTGCCGCTGCCATGGTCTCTGTTCCAAGCAGTACCTGGTGAGCATGAACTCAGATGCCCTGGATTGTGAACCTGCCACGCGCCGGGACTGCACAAGCTTAGCTGATGCAGCTTCACTCTCCCAAGCAGCAGCCTGTGCACAGGGGCCGAGACTAGGCCATATAGCAGCTGGAAGCCGGAAACACAACAAAAGCGCCCCCCCCATTCCCCCCCAACACCCCCTACTCGATTCTTTGGGCGGCAGGAGTGGAACAGCGTGCGAGGGGATGGGGACGGGGGTTGCGCAGGGTAGGTGCGGTCGGGTGACTTTAAAGTGTGTAGGGTGGGCGTTGTCAATGCAGGTGAGGTATGCGCAAATGCTGGGAAATGGCAGGGCGGCAATTGGGCGCCATTCAGAGAGGAGGGAGGTTTTGCCGGGCTGGGCCCATTAACACATGGCTATGTGTGAAGAGTTAGAAGGGCCACAGAGGGTTGAATGAGCGGGGTCAGCAGGTGGGGTGTGGGAAGTTGGGGCACGAATTTGAATAGGTGGGTAATGTGTGGAAGAGCTGGCACAAGAGGAAAATATAACTAGGGATTAAACAAGCATCGCGACTATTTTAGGCTGCTCCTTTTCTCTCTTCGTGTTAACTGTAGTTTCGTTTACAAGAGGAGGCGACACCCCAGATGCCAGATGGTGCAAAGCTAGAAAAAAACCAAGCCAGCGAGTGGTAACGCCACTCTCGATCCAACAAGAAAAGCGCTTTATGTTTATGGTCCCCTAATTTGTACAAAGAAAAGCGCTAGCACGAAGCCTGCAATTTTGCGTACTACAGGCTTTTCGACCGCAAATACTAATAGTACATCAGGGCCCAAGTTTTGGGGGAAAAAGATCGGCGCTCAAGTTATCTATCACCTATTTTCTTATAACTGAAAAGCTATGTCTATAAACGATTTTAAAATGGACAGAGAAGGAAATTACACAAAAATATCCCTATTTCATTTGAGAGGTGGCTTTTTGTATGGCTGTTTGGTGTATTCCTAAATGAAGCTTGAATGGGCCAGAGGCGGAGCAGCAGAAAGCGCCGTCGGGCGCTTCTAGAATTCTGAGATATGAAGCGGGAGGCACTGTCAGTTCTGAGGCACGGCGTCTCCTGTCTTTGACCTCGTTGTCATGCCAAGAGCAACAGAGTCGTGGATATATCAAATAAAATTTACAAATATTTGTGTATGTTTGTGCATTACAGTTTTTATGAAGGGGAAAGGTAACATTATAGGGAGAAGACCTTTGCCTAATTTTCTCAACCACAAACCCAAATGATGAGGGGGCACTAACTACTTGACATCAGATTCTGCGGCTACTCCAAGTGACAAGTCCTGCGCTGGCTGATCAGTCAGTTGAGTGAAAATAAAAAACATAGGTGAACTCCTAACTAGTTCAGACAGGAAGAAAAGCACCACAATGACCCACAAAGCACCACAGTGACTGACTCTCTGACCACCACCGCATGTGGGTCAGTCAGTTCAAAGAGACCACAAGACGGCATGCTGTAGAAGACGATCTCGGGGCCTGAAATAACTTTGATTAAAATAGGCTAAGCTAAGCAGGCGGCTAACATAACACAATGCCACCTTTTAGCGCTGGCAAGAAGTGATCAAAAAACACGAAAGAAGAATGTAAAATATAGAAGTCTGCGAGTGTCTCCTGTGTTCTGTTGCCAGATAGGTGAGCCAAAGAAGGTTTGAGTCAAATGTGCGGCTCTAGCTCAGCTCGAGGTCTCACATGAAGGACGAGCCACGGCCGAACCATCTTTCACCATCCATCAAGAAGCTTAAAAAAACTCAAGCTGCACAATGCAGAACTGCTCTAATACAGAGAGCAAATAATATAAACGCGCTCGGGGCGGGGGATAGGTCAGAACCAGCACAGGCTGCTTTTCCCATGATGCACTGCTTTATTGTGGTCGGTAGCTCTGGGAGATGAGCTGCGCTAGCACGGACTGACCTCTGCCTGGCCGAGGGAAGGGACATGCTCCAGGAGCAGGACAGGACCCGGGCAGAAGGCACAAGGCAGCGCCCGCAGGGAGTCCGCACCCACTCGCCAAGTGAGACATTTATATTTATCAATATATAAATGAGTAGCGCGGTGGTAGAGATACGTTCTTAACATTGATACATGCACATACAAATTGCAGATATCAACCAGCAGACGGGAGATTAATGTATAAAATACCAGTGTGTGCACACGGCAGCGAAAGTGAAAGCATTTGTTGTAACATGAGCCACAACAGATGCGCTGCTAATTAAACAAGGAATGCGAGGTATGCAGCTGGCACCCGGCCGCGCTGCTGCTCGCTCCCGAGCACCCTAGGCCAGAGGACAGAGAAGGCGGGACATGCACCCGCCTTGGGCCAATTGCATGCTGTCTTTCTTAGAAACAAGCATGCAAAGGCCAATAGCGGGAGATAAAAAAAAAAGCACGCGCACGGGCGCGTGTTTTAAGTTTAAAGCCCTTATTAAAAGCCTCGCAGAGCAGCGCATGCGCGCTGGCTCAGGTGAGACCTAAAAACAAGTGGGTTCTCTTGCTTGTTTTTATTAAAGCCCCCGGGTAGGCCAAGTACAGGGAGCATAATTTACAATATATTTTCGGCTTGCGCTACACTGCTGTGCACACCGGCAGCGACAACAGCGGCTAGGCGCCTCTCTGCACAGCACCGCACCAGTCCATCAGTACCGAGAACCAGGCATTTTCCCAGAAGGCTGGAAGGGTGGGGCCTGTTCTGTTACTAGGGCCAATTTTGCAGTAGTGAATTTTCAGCCTCTTGGGGGTATGGCGTGACGTCAGTGCCAGCTGTAAAACAGCCTGTGCTCTGTATCTGCTGACATCAACTACCGTCCTATGTAAATATGACCAGTGCATATGTGCTTCTGTTGTCTCGAGAATGTGAGACTGTTTTGGGTTTGCTCCACCTCCCTAATGCTGAGATAACCAGTTTCCCAGACTTGTTAAAGAGACCAGATAGCCGCTGTGTGCAGTAGCATTGTGCCATGAGCTATCTGAAGTTACAAGAGATGCAGCACTCCTCAGACGCCCCAGGAGGGAACAAAATCCTCTTTCTATACACGTAATCTGTCCATCACTTCTGCTTCCTGTCTATCCGTTTATTTGTTACAGTCTCTCTGATGTGTGTTTTTCTAACTGATGTTTTCCTGCGTCATTTTTCTGTTTGTCTATTTCTTATGTGTCTATACCTTTAGCTCCCTGTTGTTTATCCTGCCTGTTGGTTTGTTCAATCTTTTGACTACCGGTCTATCCCTGTCTATCCCTGCACCTGTCTGTTGTTTATTTTTTTGGTTGTTTTTCTTTCTCCTCGCTTATTTGTCTGTAAGGTTGTTTACTTATCTCACTGCTTACTATTTTATGTGTCAAATTATTTGACTTTCTGTCTATCCAGTTGTCCGTTGGTCCATCTATCTGTCTCTCTACCTAGTCATATGTTTATCTACCCATGTATACTTGCCTGCCTCTCCAATGAAATATGTGACTGTCTGTCTATATGCGTATCTGCTTGCCTGACATCCATTAATCAGGCCGTCAATCTGTTAGCATGTGTAACCCATTATTTCTGTATATGAGTCCGCTATCGCTATATCTGCCGGTACTCTGTCCACGCATCTCTCTCTCACGTCATTTTATTATGCAGCTATACCTCTACTGTGTCACCATCTATCTGTTTGCAAATATTCAAAATTATATATATATATATATATATATATATATATATATATATATATATATATATATATATATATATAGAGAGAGAGAGAGAGAGAGAGACAAAAAAGCTGCATTTTATGTACTGTCTGTGTACTTCTATGTGCATTTATTTGTGTAGTATATTTCTTCTTTTATTTTGTTGCTGGTAACGGAGTGAATCTTAAGCCCCCACACAGCGAGTGATGTACTCGTCACTCTTTACTATTTCACTTTGACAAGTTGAAGCTCTCGCAGTCCTGGAGCATGACCGGCAATTCGGTGATCTTTGGCAGCTCATTGACCTGGGACAGCACCAATTAAGTGTGTACCTTCTCCTTTCCCCATGGAAAAAAAGACTGAAGGTGTTGAGTACTCATCAGAAAAAAACATTGTGTCCATTTTCACTTTATGAAATGATTACAAACCTGATGAATTCCACATGCACTGCGTCTACACAAAATCCAGTTTAAAACTTCAAGTGCATTGGCCAGAAATCAGGCACAGTAAATTCGCAGGTAAGAGTTTGAGGTAGGTGTCAGCGGTCTGTAAGAATACATACACCTCCTCACTTGTGAATGCGTTTGTGTGGGGTGGAGGACCGGCCTTGATTACAGTGACTTTATCTGTCTCTATGTATGTATGGAGGGACGAGGATGGCATGGTGGAGACAACACCAGTACCTCTGTGCCTGCCAAGGGGCCGTTAGAAGCACCAGGAACCTTCTCAAGGTCTGTGTGGAAGTCCGATGGACAGTTACAGGGACGTTATAGTTAGTAAATAACATTTTAAAAAATAGGAATTCACTGACAAAACCAAAGGTTACAGGGACATTATAGTATGGAAATAGAATTTTTTTTAAACGTAGAAATTCACTGAAAAAACACAGGTTACAGGGACGTTATAGTTAGGCTCAGGTTTTACTCATACAAAACCAGTGAAATTCAGCAGTTATAGTTACCTGATCTAACTATAACTTACGCCCCCACAATGCACTGCTTATGACCTCACATATTACATCACTCATGACATGGTGAGTGACATTACTGGTGACATCACTCATGACATCTGAAAATGATATCACTGATGACATCATCCATAGAACCACTCACACACCCACTCACACCCCTATACAACCTCTCATACACCCACTCACACACCCACACGACCACTCACATACCCATTCCCAGACACATACAAGTATGTTATGTTATGTTAAGTACTCTTGTAACGCGCAACAACTACTCCGAGGAGTGTCCCGGCGCGGATCCAAAAGGAGTCACTGAACTACACCACCATCATTTAGTTTGTGAGGTGAGTTTTTAAAAGTTTCTTGAAGGCTAACGGGTCTTGAGTATTGCGCAATGGAAACGGAAGGGCATTCCAAGCCTGGGCAGCCTTAACAGCCAAGGAGCAACCGCCCATCTTGTGGCAGATGAAGCGGGCACCCTAGCTAGAAGGAGAGCTGAAGAACGCAGTTGTCTCAGCGGGACATAAAAGGAGAACCGCTTCTGTAAATAGGCGGGCCCACGACCGTAGAGGGCTCGGTGGGCAATGGCCAAGGATTTAAATTTGACCCGTTCCGCCACGGGCAGCCAGTGGAGTAGGCGGAGATGTTCACGCACGCTGCTCCTCTTAGCGATTCCCAAGAGCAGCCTGGCGGCTGCATTCTGAATGACCTGGAGTCTATTCAGAGAGTAACCAGGGATGCCTATGTACAACGCATTAGCGTAGTCCAATCGAGAAAGGATCAAGGCATGGATAACCGTCTCTTTGGCAGGCCTAGGGAGGAGAGGTAAGAAACTCCTAAGTGTTTTGAGAAGGCCGAAACAGCTGCCTGAGAGCTTTTTCACCTGAGCAGAAAAGGAGAGGTTATCCTCAAACTACACTCCTAGGTTTTTTGCGACTTTTCCATTAGAGGTTGGTAGAGGGAACCCAGGAGGCCAGATCGTGTCTCTGAAGCCTGGAGGGAATTTACCATAAAGTAGGATCTCTGACTTGTCTTCGTTGCATTTAAGTTGGGCCGACGCAAGCCACTCAAAAACCGAAGACAAGCAGTGCTGGACAGAGGATACAGAATACTCATCCTTTTCCCAGGTAAAGAGAAGCTGGGTGTCGTCAGCGTAGGCTATCACCTTAGCCCCCAAGTCCTCGGCTAAGTAGACCAGAGGAGTAACGTAGATATTAAAAAGAAGGGGGCTAAGGGAGGACCCCTGCGGGACACCAGTGGTGACCGGCTGCGGAGTTGAAGCGGCCGGTGGCAGCCAGACCTGTTGAGCCCGCCCTTCAAGGAAGGACCTCAGCCAGCCCCAGGCAGCGCCTGAGACATCAATCTCAGTGAGTCGGGCGAGCAGCAGGGAGTGCGGTACCATGTCGAATGCTGCCGACAGGTAGAGCATTACCAATGCTGCTCTCCCACCGGCATCTAAACAGTCACGAATGGCTTCGGAAATCTCCACCAGTGCTGTCTCGGTGCTGTAGGAGGAGCGAAACCCAGACTGCGCTGGATGCAGAACATCAGAACCTTCAACAAACTCCGTAAGTTGTCTGGTCACCACCTTCTCACAGACTTTGGCTAAACTGGGCAGGAGGGAAATAGGGCGATAGTTCCCTGGGGTCAGGGGATCAAGAGTAGGCTTCTTCAAAAGGGGAAGGATTTTAGCCTGTTTCCAGGCCTCCGGTACCCGAGCCTCACGAAGGGAGGCGTTTATGATTTAATTAACTTCGGGGTTAATAGTCTCCGCGACTGCAGCAAGCAGTCTCGCCGCACAGGGGTCCGCGGGCGAACCTGATTTCAAACCCTTCAGGATTTTAAGAGAACTAGACAGATCCACAGAAGAGAAGGCCCGCAGAGCATGCCTGGGGACAACAGGCAGGGTGGCAGTAGGCACAGGGACAGAAGGAGGTCCGGGGCAGGAGGTGAAGGCCGCCTGAATCGTGCGTATTTTATCCATGAAGAAATTGGATAGTGTGTTACGCCAGCCCTCTGTGGCTGGAAGAGAGCGCGATTGTGCTGCTGGAGACATAAAACTCTGAACTATAGAGAAAATCTCCTTGGCGTTGTTATGTGCCTGCTCAATGCTGGCTGCAAAGTACTGCTTCTTAGCCTGTGTTATCGCAGTATAATAGATTTTTTGCCTGCCCCTGAGAGTGGCCTTAGCCAGGGGACAGTACTCGCTGAGGCGCCAAGCACGTTCAAGTTTTTTACACTCCTGCTTAAGCACGGACAGGTCCGGGATAAACCAGGGTTTAGAAGGCGATTGCCTGGAGAACCTGGACGAAGTCAGTGTGGCAAGCATGTTCATGGAATTGGATAGCCAATTAGAGAAGCCCGCAAGACTCCCATCAAGATCCGGAGTAGGTGCGGGTCTAGAAGCCACCAGAGCTGTGGCAAGTTTGGAAGGTTCAATTTTTTTGAAGGCTGGTTTCCGGTAGCAGGGGCCCGAAGGGTAGGCCGAGGCTAGCTCCCAGGAGAAGTAAGTACTCACACAACCACTCACTCATCCACACAGCCACTCTCACAACCACTCATTCACTCATACAGTTACTCATATAGCCAGTCACTCACCCATATAGGCACTCATACAGCTACACACTCACCCATATAGCTACTCACATACATTTATTCACCTATACAGCCACTCACACACCCACTCACTCACCCTTACAGCCTCTCAACACAGCCACTCAGTCACCCTTACAACCTCTCAACACAGCCACTCAGTCACCCATACAAGCACTCATACACTCACTCACACACCCATACAATCACTTACATATTCATTCACACATCCATACAGGCACTTCCACATCCACTCACTCACCCATATAGCCATTCACACAGACACTCACTCTCCAATACAGCCACTCACACACCCACTCACTTAACTAAACACCCATTGAAACAGCCACTCACTCATCCATACTGCCACTTACACACCCAGTCATTCACTCATACAGCCATTCAGATACCCACTCGCTCACCCATACAGCCACTCATATACCCAATCACTCACCCACACAGCTACTCACACATGCACTTATACACCCATACAGCCACTCACACACCCATACAGCCACTCAGACACCCACTCACACACGGATACATACAGTCACACAGCCACTCATACCATCAGAAATTCAGCAGTTATAGTAACCTGAGCTAACTATAACTTATACCCCGGCAATGCACTGCTTATGACCTCACATATCACATCACTCATGACATGATCAGTGCCATCAATGATGACATCACTCATGACATCTCAAATAGTATCATTGATGACATCATCCAGTGAGTGAATACATTGCCTACTGATTATATACATATTACCTACTGGCGGTCACTAGTAGGTAGTTATAATTAGAACTTGGTTTCCAAAGGAAAAGTGTTTTTTGACTTGCCTATATCTTTTGCGCCATTTGAAAAATCTTCACAACGTTTTCCCAAAAAAGTGCCCTGCTGGTTCTAGTTCTCCATGGAAAGATTTGGGGTGATTTTCCAAGTAGGGGCCGAGAAAAAGCGGGGCTAAAAATGTGATTTCCCATATTCATTTCTATAGGGATTTTGAGCACGACTGTAGCCCAAACCGCTGGACAGAATTACAGCAAATTTGGCAGAAAGGTAGTTCTTGGTCCAGAAAGAACCCTTTTTGTTATTTACTGTAAATCTGTTCTGTCGTTTTTGAGATATTAAAGGAAAAACAAATTTGTATATCTAGAAGTGTGAAGCCTTCGCGACTACTTCACAACAAGTCGCAAATTCACATGCCAACAGGAATGCTGTGATTGGCTGGCTGCAACCTGTGTATAAAGTTGCGGCCCCCATTTTATGTATTGGTACATGGTCCCAGGGGTGTGAAAATGGATGATGAAAGAAACAGAAGAGGTCAGGGTAGAGGTACCTTGACCCCATGGATGGAATATAGAGGTCTATGAGGGACCCTTGATGTGTAAAATATTTCGAATTTTTATTTTATTTTTCCAGGGCGATATTCGCAAAGGTATCCCGATGCTCAGCGTGGCCCCCAGTGTAATGTCACGATGAATGCCCAAATATCGCTGAACAACTTTAAAAAATACATTCATAGACTCACTCAGACACTAGTGCACTCGCACAGAGACCCACTCAAACTCTCTTACACCCTCTCACAGACCCACTCAGAGGCTCATGCACCTACTTACAGACCCACTCAGACCCTCATGGACCCACTCATAGACCCACTCAGACACTTATTCACCCACTCACAGATGTACACACACACATATTCACACACGAACTGAGACACTCACGCACCCACTCAAAGACCTACTCAGACACTTAGGCACCCACTTACAGGCCCACTCAGAAACTCACAAACACACTAACAGACCCACTCAGACACTCATGCACCCACTTATAGATCCACTGAGAGATGCATGCACCCACTCACATACCCTCTGAGACACTCACACACCCACTCACAGAAACACTCAGACACTCACACACTCACTTACAGACTGAGTCAGACAGGTATGCACCAACTCACAGACCCACTCAAGACACTTATGCACCCCTTCACAGACCCACTCAGACACTCAATGCACCCACTCACAGATCCAATAAGACACTCACTCACCCACTCACAGACCTACTTAGACACTCATCTCCCTACTTCTAGACCCACTGAGAGTCTCATGCTCCCACTCACAGACCCACTCAGAAACTCACACACCTACTCAGAGGCCCAATGAAAGACTCATGTACCTACTCACATACCCACTCAGAGAGTGATACACCTACACCTAGTCACAGTCCCACTTAGAGACTCACGCACCCACTCAGATACTCATGCACCCAGTCACAGACCCACTCAGACACTCACACACTCATTCACAGACCCACTCATTGACTCATGCACCCACTCACAGACCCACTGAGACACTTGCTCACTCAGTCACAGACCCGCTCAGACACTCATGCACCCACTCACAGACACACTCAGAGACTCACACACCCACTAACATACCCAGTCAGTCACTGATATACCCACTGAGAGACTCAGTCAGACACTCATGCACCCAGTCACAGATGTACTCAGACACTGATGATTCTGCTCACAGATTCACTCAGACATTCATGCACCCACTAACAGACCCACTCAGAGACTCACTCATACACTCATGCACCCACTTAGAGGCCCCCTCAGATACTCATGCACCTACTCAGAGACTCACATATCCACTCACAGGCCTACTCAGACACTGACACACCCACTCTCAGACCCACACAGACACTCACACACCCAATCAATCAATCAATCAATCAGTGTTCTTATAAAGCACGACTACTCACCCATGAGGGTCTCAAGGTACTGGGGGGGCTGGGTCTGCAGTTCAATCTAAGAGCCAGGTCTTGAGGTCCTTACTGAATTGCAGCAGCGCTGGTGATTGCCTGAGATGCAGAGGCAGGACGTTCTGGGTTTTCGCAGCAAGGTAGGAGAAGGATATTTCTCCAGCCATGGTCTTGCGGATCCGTGGGATGGTGGCCAGGGCCATTTGGGAGGAGCGGAGATGTCTGGTGGGAGTGTAGAAGGAGAGGCAGTGGTTGAGGTATGTAGGTCCAGCATTGTGGAGGGCTTTGTAGGCATGCATGAGAAGCTTGAAGGTGATTCTCTTGTTGACAGGTAGCCAGTGAAGGTCTCTCAGGTGGCCGGTGATGTGGTTGCACCATTATTCAGGATGAGTTGGTGGAGGCGTTCTCGATGGTCCTAAGTTTTTTCTGGAGTTTCTGGGTGGTGCCAGCGTGGAGTGCATTGCTGTAATCGAGTCTGCTGCTGAAACGCACCTGGGTGACTGTTTTCTTGGACTTGGTGGGGATCCACTTGTAGATCTTCCAAAGGAGGCGGAGCGTGTGGAAGCAGAAGGACAAAACAGTGTTTTATTTCGCAGTTCATTGAGAGTGAGGAGTCCAGGATGATGCAGAGGTTTTGTGCATTGTCCTTGGATGTGGGAGGGGGTTCAGAGCACTGCGGGCCACCAAGAGTTGCCCCAGGCAGAGGGGGAGGATCCCAGGACAACGACTTCAGTCTTGTCTGAGTTAAGCGTGAGGCATCTGTCCTTCATCCAGGTGGCGACTGCCTTCATCCCGTCATGGAAGTTGTTCTTGGCTGCTGTGGGTTTGTCTGTGAGGGACACAATCAGCTGGGTGTCGTCGGCATAGGAGACAATGTTGAGTTTGAGGCTTCTGACAATGGCTGCAAGCGGGGCCATGTAGATGTTGAAGAGGGTGGGGCTCAGAGAGGATCCCTGAGGCACTCTGCAGCTGATCTCTGTGGGTTCTGAGTTAAACGGTGGAAGTCTAACTCTCTGCCTTTGGCCGTTGAGGAAGGAGCGGACACATTCTAGGGCTTTGTTGCAGATGCTGGCGTTGTGGAATCTTGGGCAGAGGGTGTGGTGAGAGATGGTGTTGAAGGCAGCTGAAAGGTCCAGGAGGATGAGGGCTGCAGTTTCGCCTTGGTCGAGGAGGGTGCAGATGTCGTCTGTGGCGGCGAGGAGAGTGGTCTTAGTGCTGAGTTTGCTTCTGAAGCCTGATTGGGAGAGGTCCAGGATGTTGTTTGTTTCAATGTACTCGGAGAGCTGGAAGTTGATGACTTTCTTGGTGAATTTGTCTGGGAAGGGGAGCAGGGAAATGGGTCTGTAGTTCTTGAGGTCCGTCAGGTTGGCAGAAGGTTTCTTCAGCAGATGTTTGATCTCTGTGTGCTTCCAGTCTTCTGGGAAGGTTGCGTACTCGATGGAGCAGTTCATGGTGTGGTAGAGTACGGGTGTGATGGAAGTGCCAGCTCTGTTGAAGATGTGGTGAGGGCAGGAATCTGAGGGGGCTCCAGAGTGGGTGCTCCTCATGATCCTGAAGGTGTTGTCAAAAGTGAGGGTAGTCCAGTTGGTCAGGGTCTGCTGGGGGCTGGAGCCATTGGGTGCAGAGGTTGCGGGTGGGGTGGGTGAGTCTTGGGTTGTGAAGCTGTCACAGATCTCCTTGTTCTTGCATTGGAAGAAGGTGGCGAGGTTGTTGCAGAGGTCATGGGACATTGGATGTCTGCTGTCTCAGTGTTGGGTCTCTCACAGACCCAGTCAGACACTTAAACACTCACTCAGTGACTCACTTCCACAGTCAAACACCCACTCACAAATCCACTGATGGGCTCATGTACCCACTCACTGACCCACTCAGAGATTCATGCACCCACTTACTGACCCACTCAGAGATTCATGCACCCACTTACAGACCCACTCAGGCACTCATGCACCCAGTCACAGACCCATTCAGAAACTCACATACCCACTCACTGACTCACTCATACACTCATGCACCCACTGACAGACCCACTCAGATACTCATGGACCCACTCACATATCCAGTAAGAGACTTAAACACCCACTCACTGACCCACTCAGAGATTCATGCACCCACTTACTGACCCACTCAGAGATTCACGCACTCACTTACAGACCCACTCAGACACTCATGCACCCACTCATAGACCCATTCAAAGACTATGGGCAAGGATGTGGCACAGCGGCCAGAGCTGCGGACTCTGGAGCTGGGGTTCCGGGTTTGAGTGTCAATGTTGGTGCAACATCCTATGATTCTGGGAAAATCACTTAATCTCCCCATGCCCATGGACAGCCCCTGGATAACCACCTGGGTGATAAGCCCTGCCATATAAATCTACATACTTTAACTTTAACTCAAGCACCCACTCACAGACTCACTCATACCCCACTTAGAGATCTACTCAGATACTCATGCACCCATTCACAGACCCACTCAGAGACTCATGCACCCAGTCACAGACCTACTCATACACTTATAAACCCACTTACAGACCCACTAAGACACTCACACACCTACTCACAGACCCACCCACAGACTTATGCACCTACTCACAGACTGACTCAGACACTCCCACACCCACTTACAGACCCACTCATGCACCCGCTCACTGATCCACTGAGAGACTCATGCATCCCACTCACAGTCAGTCAGAAACTAATGCACCCACTCACAGATCCACTCATAGACTTATGCAGTCACTCACAGATCTAATCAGACACTCACACTCCCCCTCACAGACCCACTGAGAGACTCATGCATCTACTCACAGACCCACTCAGACACTCATGCATTGACCCATAGATCCACTCAGATTCTCATGCATCCATTCACAGACCCACTCAGACACATACACACCCATTCAAAGACCCACTCCGAGAATGATGCACCCACTCACAGATCCACTCAGACTCATGCACCCACTCTCACACCCAGTCAGACACTAACATACCCACTAACAGTCCCACTCAGAGACCCACACACCTACTCACAGGCCCACTCACAGACTCATGCACCTACCCACACACACACTCAGACACTAACGTACCCACTCACAGAGTGACTCAGAGATTCATGTACCCACTTGCAGATCTACTCAGGCACTAATGCATGAACCCACAGACCCACTCGGAGACTCATGCACCCACTCACAGACTCACTCAGAGACTCATGCACCCACTCACAGACCCACCCAGATACTCATGCACCCACTCACAGATCCACTCAGAGACCCATTTACAGATCCACTCAGAGATTCATGAACCCATTCCCAGACCCACTCAGACAATGATGCATCCACTCACAGATCCACTCAGAGGCTCATGCACCCATTCACAGACCCACTCAGACAAAGACACACCCAGTCACAGACCCATTCAAAGATGCATGCACCTATTCACAGATTCACTCAGTCACTCATGCACCCACTCAGGGACTCATGCACCCACTAACAGACCTACTCAGAGACTCTTACACCCACTCATTAACTCACTGAGAAACTTGTGCACCCACTCACAGACCCACTGAGATATGCATGCACCTACTCAGAGACCTACTTAGACACTCATGCACTCATTCAGGGACCCACTCAGAGACTCCCACACACACTCACAGACCCACTAAGACACTCCCACACCCACTCACAGACCCACTGAGAGATTCACACTCCCACTCACAGACCCACTCAGAGACTTATGCACCCACTCACAGACCCATTCAGAGTCTGATTCACCCAGTCACAGTCCCACTTAGAGACTCATGCACCCACTCACAAACCCACTATGGCACTCATGCGCCCAGTCATAAACCCACTCAGACACTGACGCATACACTCACAGACTCACTTAGGCATTCACCCACTCACTCACAGACCCCCTCAGAGAGTCATGCCCCCACTTGATGATATGGAACATTACCATCAAGTGGACAGATTGAAAAAGTGGATCAATCCAGATCAGAAGAGATTTAAGAACACTACAGCATCCATCCTCTGCATTCTAAAGAAGACATTGGTGATGCTATTGACCTCTTCCAAATGAAGCAAGCAAACGGACCTCCCATTAGTGTGTGGAAGAAAAGTTTAGAAGCTCGCTGTTTTCTACAACTGTTTCCCACCGGAGGAGGTGGCTGATATGATGACCGCCCTGTACAGAAACCAGCAGTTGAATACCAGTCAACAAGATTATATTTAGCGGATCCAAGATTTCACCAGTACATTCCATACATTTTCCATCTTCTGTTTGAGAGTGACTTGTCTGGACCTTCATATGCTATAAAGCACATACTAAAGACAGAAGTTAATCTTCAAAATCTCTCTGCAAAGCAATTTGTTGACAAAGTTTATAGAAAGGATGAAAAGTTAGAATATAACTTGATTAATTTGATGGTGTGCCAAAGTGGCAACAACAAATATTGGTATCATTGGCATGGAGAACTGAAATGTATGTTGAGAAATCTAGGTGCGCCTAATTGGTTTCTGACACTTAGTTGTGCTGAGTACGCCTGGGATGAACAGCTTGAATTTTTGAGAGAAGCGAGCTCAAACATTAAGGGCATTAATGTGAAGACAGCAGGAGAACTTTGCTCTTTGTATAATGCTAATGTTTATAGATATTTTAACCACAGGTTCCAAGCCATGCTATCTTTCATCTGCAACGAAAGAAATCCGCCTCTTGGTGAAGTAACTGATTATTTTTGGCATGAAGAGTACCGAGCAAGAGGTGCTCCTCATATTGACATGCTGTTATGGGTAAAAGATGTACAGAAATTTTGAACAGACTATGATGAGTCTGTTTTGTCTTTCATAGAACAGTTTGTCACATATGCCATCCCAAAAGATGATGGAGAAAAGGGTTTGAGGCAGCAAGGTCTACACCTCCAAACTCATAAATGTGAGAAATACCATCGACAAAAATACAGATGCAAGCAAGATTTTACACAAGATGTCATTTTGGATTACCACGAACCATCATTTCAGAAGGAAGAGTGAACAGCTTTTTATCTGCAGTCGGACATACACTAATATGGAAATCACCCAAAAATGCATACTATCTGAGAAGAACAGAGGCTTCAAAGTATATTAATAACTACAGCCCTGTTATTCTCAAGACGGGGAATGCAAATATGGATTTACAATTTGTAGCAGACACATCCATCCATGTTGCTGGGTACATGCCTTCATATATACCAAAATCAGAGCAAACAGAAATGAAAGAAATGTGGGAGGAGATTTCTGCTGAAAAGAGTCTTATCAAGAAATTGTATAGTTTCAGCTTGAAGATGGTTTCCCACAGAGAAATAAGTCCCTATGAGTGTTTGGACTGCTTAAGCTCAGCTAGTTTATTCTCAAAGTCAAGAGAAATTGTATGGGTAAGTCTAGGCCTTGCAAGCAGTCAAAATAGAGTACTAAAGTCTTTCCCAGAAATACAGTAATTTGATCCAGAAAGTAGAGATGTTCTGAAAACAAATATGTTGTATTCATACTACCCAAGAAGGAGTCAACATCTTCAAAACATGTATCTCTATGAAGTAGGAAGATATGCAGTACTTAGATGTGATGGATGTTTGGTGAGACACAACAAACAAAACCACAATAAAAAACCACCAAAAACTTAGATGCCAAACTCCAGAGAGAAGAGAGTTTTTCTACTTGGCACTTTTGCAGTTTTTCAAGTAATGACATGCTGAATCAGATATACTTGGACAATATGACTGTTTCAAAGTCTCTTTCAACGCTGTGAAAGACAGCATTGAGTGTTCAGTCTTTCCAACCTATTTGCAAATGTTGAAAGATTAGATTGAATTGGAAGAAACTATTTAAACTGAGATAGTAAAGGAGAGTTCACAAAGCAGTCAAAGTTCTGCAGCACTCAGTCAAGATCCTTTTGGAGAACCAATAATTAAAAATGAAGCAGCTATATTACTATGCATGAAGTAGAGACTGTAATGCAGCATGCAGGAGAGGAAAATGTAGATTTTGAACAGTTAGTAGAAAAACTGAACAATGAACAGAAAGACATTTACAACAAAGTTAAAGATGAAATAGAACATGGATTTATCCACATAAAGAAACAATGTGAATGTTCTTTGTATAAACCAATATTGCTATACATCAGTGGTCAAGCTGGCACTGGAAAAAGCTTTCTAATAAAAGTTCTCAGATTCAAAAGTTCTCAGATTCAAATTTGTCATGTATAGTAACAAAACCAACAGGATTAGCTGAACATAACATTAATGGAATTACTCTATATCTTTGACACCATATCCCACCACACACTGATCGAAAGACTCCATCAAATTAGCATCCAAGGGGACATGCTCAGATGGATCACCTCCTTCCTCACCGGAGGAACCCAGAGGATCCACCTCCCACCTTACACCTTTAAACCCAAGGAGATCAACTGCGGTGTCCCCCAGGGCTTATCCTTCAGCCCCATGCTCTTCAACATATATATGACCCCACTGGCCAACATGGTCAGATCACACCATCTCAACATAATTTCATACACAGATGACACGCAACTCATCCTCTCACACACTTATGACCCCACCACCACCAGAACCAACTTCCACAGATGCATAACAAATGTCGCTGACTGGATGAAGAACAACTGGGTGTAGCTGAACATAGACAAGACAGAAGTACTGATCTTTGGCAACAGTAGCAACATCCTGGTGGCCATCAGACCTAGGACCTGCACCCACTCCCTCCGACCACGCCAGAAACCTCAGAATCATCATTGGCAACAAGCTCACCATGAAATCACAGATCAACGCTGTCTCCTCTGCCTGCTTCCTCACTCTGCGCATGCTACGTAAGATCTTCACGTGGCTTCCCCTACATACGAGGCACACCGTGACACAAGCCCTCATTACCAGCCGACAGGACTATGGCCAAGCCCTCTACGTAGGAATCGCCACCAACATTCTATGGAGACTTCAGACCATACAGTACGTCGCAGCCAGACTCATCCTCGGCCTTCCCCGACCAACCCACATCATACCCCACCTCAGGAAACTCCACTGGCTGTCCGTACAGAAGAGATGCCAATTCAAACTGCTGACCCTCGCACACAAGGCTCTGCACAACCAAGGACCCGCCTGCATTAACCACCGTTTGAACTTCCACCAACCATCAAGAAGACTACGCTTCAACTCCTTTTCACTTGCCCATACTCCCAGCATCTACCGAAGCAGAAGTGGAGGACCCTTCTTCTCCCACATTGTGGCAAAGACCTGTAACAGCCTCGCCTCGCACCTCGGTACCATCACCTCACTTCCGGATTTCCGAATGTCCCTCAAGACCTGGCTGTCTGAATAAGACTCCAGGGCCTGGAAGCGCCAAGATACCCTATGGGGTGATTAGCCACGCTTTATACATCCTGATTGATTGATTGACATTGACTACTAATGCTACCTGTTGAACATGACAATGAACTGGAATATCAGAAATTATCTGATGACGCATGTCATGAGGTATCAAGAGGATTGAGAAAACTGAAGCTTCTAATCATTGATGAAGTGAGCATGGTATCAAACTTAATGCTTGCCTTCATACACTTAAGAATGCAGCAGATTTTAAGAACAAACTACAATATACTCTTTGGAGGAAAGCATTTAGTTGTGTTAGGTGACCTACTGCAACTTGCTCCTGTTAAAGGACAACCTGTTTTCAAAACACTTGTTCATAATGAAATAAGAAATTCCATGGGGAGTATTGGCAATGTAAATATTTGGTTAAACTTCGAATATAAGGAACTAGGAAAAAATATGTGTCAAGCATCTGATGTGGAATATGGAGATATACTAAAGGACATTATAGTAGGAGTTCTGACAAAAGAGGGGAAACGTGCTTTGGAAAGTCGCCTTATCAAGAAATTATTTCCATGTAACATTACAGCACCAGAACTAATGTACAATTTTATTCAAGAACAGAAATCTATAGTTTGTTTAGTGCCTACACTTGAAGAGTGCTCCAACTTTAATGAAAAATTACTAAAACTGGAGAAAATAGATATTTTTGAAATACAGCTATTGATAAAATGGAATATCAGGGAGTCACAATACTACTCACAGATAAACTACAAGGAAAATTGGATTCTTTGGAGAAATCTGTATTCAAATCAGCAGGACTAGAAAAGTGTTTAAGCGTGAGCAAAAATTGTCGAGTAATTTTGTGCCGTACTTTAAATATTGAAGAAGCATTAGTAAATGGTGCAATGGGCAAAGTTATTGATTCCATTAATATTCCAGATAGAGAAGAGGTTCAATACTTGGCCATAAAATTTGATCAAATTGATGGTGTGAAGAAGATTGGCCAAAAGGTGATATGTTTTTTGCTAGTGCAAGACTTATATGTGAGGCGCCAGCAGTTCCCACTCTCTTTAGCGTATTCTTTAACTGTTCATTAATCACAAGGTTTAAGTGTAGATAAAGCTTTTGTTAATGTTGGTAGTACTGTCTTTAAAGAAGGAATGTCCTATCTAGCATTGTCGCGAATAAGAACATTGTCCGGTTTGTTTTGATTGATATTGATGATAAGAAAGTTAGTGCTGATGCAAGCTGTGTACGAGAGTACAATCTATTAAGAAGTGTATACGCTCCTCATGTAAGCCAATACCCTGTTAATCTGTCCAAAACTGAAGATTACAAAAGAGTGAACAGATGCTGAAGAAAAGAAAAGAGACAAGGACAATCTAGAAACTGTTAAGAAGAGAAATCTGGAAAATTACAGAGATATTGTAGGTTACCAGTTGAAAAACAGTTCAGGTGTCATCTGCTATGCAAATGTTGTTCTCAATGTACTGTTTCATTAACCACATCCAGTGAACCAAATTCAACAAAAAACAGATAAGAGATTGTGTTCTGTACTGTATCACTTGCTCCAACCTCTACGGACTACCAGAACTGTGATACATTCTGCTTCAGGTGGTCGAGATCTTTTAGATATATGTACCGGATCAGTAATGTTTACTCTCAACAATCGACAATACGTGCAAGAATGTATTATGGTTATGTTTGGAGTTTTAGAGCAAGAAGATGTAAATATTGATGATTTGTTTGGATTGTGATTATACATCTACCACTCAAATACATTCTGAGCATTTTCTCTATTTAACAGTAACAGATTCCAAAACTGTGCCCTTTGACAAATTGTTGAAGAAGGCTAACTAAAATATGACTTTTCCAAACTGCAGATCAGATGTTACGTATGCATTAATCCTAACAACAACTGAAAAATATGCTACAATGATGCAAAGCATATGGTTCCAAATTGAAAACAAATTACAAACATCAAAGCTGGACAAATATCTATTTCGGGAACAACTTTTACAACTTTGGCTATCGTCTTTCACGAAGGAATTAATACAACCCCTAGACAATACACTGTCTATTTAAAGAGTGAAAATGGATAGATGGAATGTAATGACATCAACCTAAATCAGCCGCGGCCGCTGCAGGTAAGAGCGGTGGGGCGGGGGGCCAGGTGAGGGGGGATTTCGAGAGACGACCACAAGGGAAAATTAATTATTTATTTAATTTTCCCTCGTGGTCGTCCCTTGAAATCCCCCTCACCTGACCCCACCGCCCACCGCTCTTACCTGCAGCGATCGCAGCTGACCTAAATTTCAAACCAAAACTTTCTTTCAAACTACCAACTCTTATCTTTTCTTTCATCAATTAGAGTTCTAAGGAGGAATTCTGGATAAAAATGTGGTATACAGTGTTTCTTCTACATGGTTCATCAGTCTTTTAAACATTAGCAGCGTTTTGGAGGTAATATCTTTAAAAACGACTTCAGAATTCAACAGTCCTTTTATCTTCCATAAATGAGTTAATACCACATCTATATACTACACTGTCTAATAAAAGCCTGAAACTGAACGGACATAATCCAATTACAGCAGCCTTAAGTTGAAAGCAAAAACTGCCTTTGAATCTAAACAATTCCCTTTTTGTTTCAGCAACCAAACTTATACATATTATTTGTGGAAAACAACTACAGTATGGGATTTTGTCTATATGGATCATCAGCATTTTAAACATCATTTGACCTACCAGGGGTGATGTTTTCAAAAGGGTCTCCAAAAATTGAAGATTGCTTATATTTGTAATATTGTACCAGTTATAATAATTTAAGAAATATTTTTAACATAGGTTTGTTTAAATTACTGTAGTAACTCCAGAAAAAGCTACCAATTAATGAAATGTAGGGAGTGCAATACATACTGTCACTTATTTGTATATTAGCAAACAGCATTCATACACCAGATACTCACTTGGGCCCATACATTCATACTAAGCTAATACTTACGCTGGGTTTTATCAGTTGTTACTCTCTATCAAAATCCCTGCTACCAATTACCTTCTGATTGAAGAGTAATGACTTACCAATGAATCCTTTGCTAATTGGGAAATTTAAAATGAGTGACATTCATTATAGTACATAATCCTGAAATAAACACTGAGTCAGGAAGTTTTAAAATGTTTATCTAAAGATTCAGCAGAGTAAAATACAGAACCACATGGTACTTAATCGCAATACCCAAGATTAAGCATAGAAATGATTATTGCTAATCAATGACGGTGTTTAAAGAAGAGAAGAAGATAGAGACAGCAGCGCAACTAAAGGTTGCATTATAATTACCTAAGTGCGAGAACCAAACCCCTTAGCCAAGGAGTTGAAAGGATAGGACCCAGGAAGGATGAAGAGCAAAGACTTCCTCCAGGATCAGGACAGGACCGGTGACCTCTCTACAACGACGCCTGCGTCGTTCCCTCTCTGATACTCGGCTTCTCCTCGATTCTCCCGTGCCTTCCTTCTAATGGACTCTGCCGCCCCCTCCTCAGGACCTCTTCTGACAGGGACTCGGTCTGCAATCGGTCAGCTTGGCGGTCTGGAGCTAAGCGCACTCTGGCAGCATGGACGCCTGTTCTTCATGAACGCATGCTCTCATGGAATCTTGCTCTGACTAATTAACTAATGCTATATGCTATTATACCCTTCTACGCCCATGTACCTCCCCTTAATGTTGCTAAAATATGGGGCCACTACTTCTGATTGGACAGGGACAGGAGGTGGATTCTCGCACCATGTTGATTTGGCCTAAATTGTAAAGCCTATTGTCTTACGTTCCCACCCCTTCAAATTAATACATTCGCTTTATTTCCCACCTGTCTCATGACAAATGTAAACCAATTTTCATAAACATTGTATCGATGTGTGACAGGAAAGCACTAGTACAACATCTTCGGCCATCAGGTTACGGAATTGGACTTCGTCCAGGTTGACTTAATTTGGCAGGCACACAAGACACATGCGCAGAACCATTTGCCTCTCGAGTTTCAGGTAACCAACCCAGGCCCAAGTTTACGAACTAATAAAAGTGCAAGAAGAAAATATTAGAATCACAAATAAAATGTTTCACTGTATACCCACTATTTCTATTCTATTCCCAATTAAATATATATACTATCCTGCGTTAGTAGCGTTAGGAAACGACAATTTAATAATGACATGAGAGCAAGCAGAAGCATGTGAAAACATCAAGCAGCCATTTTAATGCACACTGCGCAGAAGCAGAAGTTTCCCACCAAGCAAAGAAAGACGTCACACCATGTGATATGGTTGTGACATGCGCATTGAGCTTTCCCGCGCATAGCGGCCATTTTGGATTACAGACAAGCGTTATTCATTAGTAAAACACATAGGCAAGCATCTTTTTCTTTTGTGTCGTGAATGCAAAGGTTAGTATTAACAATACAAGTTTAATAAATTAATACTGTGAGGAGGATTGAATACAAGCAAGTTTCATTTATGAAACCTTGCTCCATCAATCCCCTCTCTGATGGCGTTTCTGAGCCATCAAAAACATTACCCTCAATCAGATGCCAACTTCTAGCAAATTACTTCATTCTCGTCTTTATTCTTTCTATTTTTACAATCTCCTTTTAATTTCTTGTATAATTCACTTCTCCATTCTTCAAGTTCGATTTCATCTACCTTTCGTTTCTTTCCTCTTCCTGTCACCTTATATGTTCCATTCTTTTTACAGCATTTGCACCATATTGTTACTACCAATATTATTATTGCTATCCCTGTTAAGGGTACTAATATTTGACCTATAAGTCCTTTCCCTATATTAGCAAACCAGGTTCCAATTGACGAGATACTATTTGTCAATCTTTCCCATACACTATCAACTTCCAGTGGTTTAAGTTCCTTCTCAAGTTTAGTTATATTCTGTATATACGTTCCAATTTCTGCACTCTTATCAGGAATATAAGTGCAACAATGTTTCGTCTTCAATAATTTACAGACTCCGCCCTCTTTTGCCAATATAACATCAAGAGCAAGACGATTTTGCATCACCATAGATCTAATCGCAACCATTTCTGAATTAATCATTAGAAACCCTCCAGCAGTATCCGTTGATAAACGATCAACTACTGTAGACAATTTACATATTTTCCTTGAGTTCAGAATTATTCCCACTGAAGGTATCAATGCACCAAATATATCACCTACAATTTCTGAAAAACTAGCTCTTTTACTACGTATTAATTTGCTATTGTTTTCATTGCTCTCAGTGTTTCTTTTTACGTGGTATATCTTTGGAAATACTATTCCAAAATAACAACTTCCATACCACCGTGCAGGAAGCCTAAAGTAAGCCTTATTCCCACACACATAATAGATTCCAGGAAAAACTGAATCTGTTCCTCCTTTGAGTCCCCAACCTCCAAGAATTAAAAAATTGTGTTCACATTCACTGGTACCGATGAAAACATTGTTATAATCAGTCTTTAACCTATGAAGACAAATTTTCCCTGTTTTTACAAAATCCAGAGCCATAGCAGCTTGAGCCTTGCCAGGTGTGTAACTACCTTCTTTCTCAGCCCAAAGTGGTAAATGAGTCTTATGCTCAGACGCTTTCTTTTGAAAATCTTGTCTTCTATCTTCTACTAAATTCAAAAATATCTTTTCTTCTTCAAGTAAAGAACATGTTAGATTGTGTCTATGTGCATGTGTTATGTCTATTGATTTCATTGTTAAGAAAAATTCTCCCATAAACTGTGCGTCTTGACTACTAAGCACTGGGTTCATACTCTTGCGAATCGGAACCTCAGAAAATATCACATCTAAGTTTGAATAATAATACTGAAGTTTCCCTGTTCTATAAAATAAACTACACAAAACACTACATGATATGCCATATGTTGATCACTTTTTCTTCTGTTTTGTCTTTTTCAGGTCTGATTGGTTTCTCTGTAACAGCTCCGCTGTGAGTTTCCAATAACTGACCTTGTTCTTTGTTTATTTCTTCAAGTTCATGTTTTTCAAGGTTTTCTTCTTCTGTGTACTCTTCTTGATCTAACTTGTTCTGATCAGGGCTTATTGCACTGTGAACTTCTGCAGCCTGACCGGATTCTTCTAGACCTGTCTTTCCCTGATCAAAGTCTATTAGGTCTTCACTGTTTTGAGTCCAGTTTTCTTTCCCTATCTGACCTTGTTCAGGATTTCTTAATGTCTTTTCTTCTTGTTCCTGAACTGCTTCTTCTTCACCTATCTGATCTTCTTCAATTTCTTTCAATTTCGCTTGACTTCTTGTTCTGTGGTATCCTTCAGGAACTTCTACCACTGGTATCCAATCCTGACTTGTGCTCGGTTGTTCTTCTTCAGCTTCTCTGGAATCTCGAACTTGAGATCCTACACCTGGGCAACCTTCAGCCTCTCCAGTGATTGGCGTTGTCTGAGGATTCTCTTCCTCGGGATCTGGTACTCTCTTGGTGTGACTTACATGAATCCAATTAGGAAATCCGGCACACTTCACTGCTGTATTCGTTGTCAGTATGACTTGACACGGTCTGCCCCATCTAGGTGATAGACACGTTTCTCTGGTGTGATTCTTCACTACCACCCAGTCAGCAGGATTCAGATCATGTTCTTGCTCGGGCTGCCTGGAAACTGCGTCTTCTCCAACCTGATGAGAGACAGAACGCACTAGGTCAAACAATCCTTTGCAATAGTCCAGAACCATATCATCAGATATATTCACCAGTTTGTTCGTGGGAACATGTGTTTGTCTCATTGCTCTTCCCATCATTATTTCGTGGGGGCTCAATCCTGTGTTTCTGTCAGGTATACTTCTGAGTCCCATTAAAACGAGTGGCAATGCATCTGGCCACTCTAATGATGTGGATGCACACATTTTTCCCAATCTTGACTTTATAGTGCCATTCAATTGTTCAACCACTCCAGAAGCTTCTGGACGATATGCACAGTGCAGTTTCTGTTGGATTTGGAATGCTTCACAGATTAGTTTGATCACTTCACTGTTAAAATGTTTTCCTCTATCTGATTCCAAAGTTACTGGAAAACCAAACCTAGGAATGAGCTCTCGTAGCAACAGTTTTGCAACTGTAATGCTGTCATTTCTCCTAGTAGGGTAAGCCTCCACCCACTTTGAAAACAGACACACTATGACTAGTACATATTTCAGCCCTCCACATGGTGGTAACTGTATGAAATCAAACTGAAGTCTCATAAATGGACCCTCTGCCTTTCCAATTTTCCCAAATCCAATTACTGTCTTCCTCCCCGGATTATGCATCTGGCAAGTTAGACATCGCTGGCAAAGACTCTCTGCAACAGCTCTGAATTTGGGATTGTACCAATTTTGTCTGAACAGCCTAATCATTGCATCTCTCCCTATGTGTGTGTCTCCATGATGCATTCTAGCCATTTGTGAGAGTAAACAGTCTGGCATGACTGGTCTGCCATCCGCACTGATCCATACTTCATCATCTCCTCTTTGGGAACAATCCACTTTGATCCACAAATTCTTCTCACTTTCATCAACCTTATCTTGCAATTTCTTCACCTCATTCCAAGTTTCAGGTGGCATATACAGCATAAGTTGGCAGCTGATTCCCATTCTTTCCACCCTCTTATTGACCAACATTCTGGTTTTGGCACAATGTTGAGCCACCAGATCTGCATATCTGTTGCCGACTACCACCCAGTCATCTCCTGACTGATGTGCGGCACATTTTACCACAGCCAATTCTTTTGGTGATTGTATTGCTTCTAGCAATTCCCTTACAAATTGTCCATTTTTAATGGGGGATCCTGAAGAAGTCATGAAATCCCTCTGCATCCATAGTTGGCCAAAATCATGCACAACCCCATAACCATATTGGCTATCTGTAAATATGGTTACTCTCAGATTCCTCCCAATTTTGCATGCTTTTATCAACGCAATCAATTCAGCTACTTCTGCAGATTTGACTCCTGGTAAATAGGATGCTTCAACTATTCCAGTTAATTCACATACCGCATAGGCAGCAGTTAGTTTACCATCTTCATGTCTTTGACATGAACCATCAACAAATAGCTCCCTGTCTGGCTTTTTAAGAGGCTGTTCCTCTATATCTGGGCGTGGTTTTGTGCATAATTCTGTGATTTGTATACAATCATGTTCATCGTCTTCATCATCTTTAATTCTCTCATGACGTGGGTCTGGTAGTAAGGTTGCGGGATTTATTATAGTACACCTTACCATGTTCACATTTTCAGCACCCATTATTATTCTTTCATATTTAGTCAGCCGACTAGGAGTAAGATGCTGAGTTCGGGTTCTTGTCAACAGAATGACAACTGCATGTGGAACATACACTTTTACAGGATGTCCCATCACAATTGACTCACTTTGTTCAATGCTCAAACAAGTAGCCGCCACTGCTTTTAGGCATCCTGGCAATGCGGCTCCTACTGGGTCCAATGTAGCAGAAAAATATGCTATAGGACGTCTTTCTAGTCCATGTCTGTGAGTTAGGACAGAAAGTGCTCAATTTTCTCTCTCATGACAGAACAATGCAAATTCTCTTTTATAATCAGGCATGCCTAAAGCAGGTGCTGAACATAGGGCATTTCTCAATTTTACAAAAGCTTCTACACTTTCATCCTCCCACTCCACAGGGTCCTTTGCTTTCTTTTTTGTCATGTTAATTAAGGGCTTAGCTAACATGGAAAATCCTGGTATCCATTGTCGACAGTAACCTACTATTCCTAGGAACATTCTCACTTGTCTTTGTGTTACAGGCATTTGCATTTTCTTTATTAAAGCTACTCTTTCAGCTGTTACTCTTCTTTTTCCTCTCTCAATTTGGTGTCCAAGATACTTAACAGCTGTTGTACAGAATTGCAATTTGTCAGGTGAGACCTTATGCCCTTCTTCTGCCAAAAGATTTAATAATGCTATGGAATCAACAACACAGTCCTCTCTGGTGTTCGATGCCACCAATAAGTCGTCGATATATTGGACTAAGACTGAGCTTCCTGGCATCACTAGTTTTTCAAGGCACTTTTTCAGTATCTGGTTAAAAATAGAAGGACTTTCTGTGTACCCCTGAGGAACACGATTCCACACATAGACCTTGTTCTCAAATTTAAATGAAAAAAGATACTGGCTGTCTGGATGTAATGGTATTGAAAAGAACGCTTGACACAAATCAATTACTGTGAACCATCCTGCACTCCACGGAATCTGGTATAAAATTACTGCAGGATTTGGTACTATGGGACAACATGGTTCTACAATCTTATTTATTTTCCTCAGGTCCTGAACAATCCTATATTTTTCACTAGGTTTCTTTAATCCCATTATTGGTGAATTACATGGGCTACTCATTACTTCTTTTAGTATGTTTTGTTCTACCATTCGATTTATTTCTTCAATGACTCCTGCTTTTACTTCTGCACTCATTTTGTACTGTCGGGTATTTGGAAAAATTGCACCTTCCTTTACAGTAATTTTAACTGGATCTATTTTAGCCATAAGTCCTACTTCTTTTCCGGTGAAATCCCATGCTATGGGGTTTACTGTACCTTTTAATTCTTCTGGCAACTCATCTTTTGTTATTAATGAAAACATCTCATCCACTTCTGTACCTTGTTTTGCAATCATAATTTTATATACATGGTCTTCATCTGGTGTCTGAACTGCCACACCATCCGGTGTGCAGAAAATGGTACAATTCATCTTGCACAACAAATCCCTACCTAATAGGTTTACTGGACTAGAATCACACACTACAAATTGATGCATTTCTCTGAAGTTTCCAATTTTAACTTCCATTGGTTCGGTAAGAGGTGTTCTAATCCGCTGATTAGCTACCCCCACTACTTGGATATTTTCACCAGAGAGAGGAAGGTCTGGAATGTCTGTTGTTCTCACAGTAGACCGGGTAGCACCAGTGTCCAAAAGGAAAGTAATATTATTACCTTTCACATTCCCTTCAACATATGGACCTGACTGATCTACCTGTAAGGATGCGCCAAGTATGCACTCCTTCTTCCCCTCTCCTAGGCACCGTCATGGACTGTATTGACAGAAATCGTCCTGCAAAAGAAATTGTGATGTCATATAATCATTCTTACCACTTCCTCCTTGATATCCGATGTTTGTACCATGCTTTGCTCTGCTTACATTACCCTGAATAGGTGCAGGTGGCAACTGACTCTGAGGATTTGCACCCTGCTGTGAGTCATTCTGCGTCTGTGGATTTAAATTTTGATTTGGGCCATTATTATTCTGAATCTTTTTACATTCATCCTTCCAATGCCCCAATTTTCCGCATCCATGACAAGGAAATTTCTTTTAGCTTCTTCTCTACTCATTCGTCCTCTAAACTTTCCACCATTCCCAGCATCACCATTCGTTCCGGAATCTTTTCCTTGATTTTCACTCGGATTTTCCAAATTAATTCTCTGTTTCTCAGCCATTTTCACCTGTGCCCACATCACTTTTTCCTGCAATTTTTTATGTCTATCCTCAATATCGTCTCCACAATATTTTGCATACTTCAGAATCTCAGATATGGGCTTTCCCTGCCAACACAGCATATGCTGTTTAATCATCTGACAAATTTCTGGCTTTAAACCATAAACAAATCGATACACAAACTGACTCATGTTTTTGTCTCCAATGTCCTCAAATCCACTATACTGTTTAAATACCTGCAATAGACGCTCATAGTAGGAATGTACTGATTCATTAGCTTCTTGGGTAGTTCGATCTATTTTTACCCAATCTGTTTCTTTCGGTGGTATTTTCCCTTTCAGGTAAGTTATCACTTGCTGATACTTTTTCATCACATCATTTGACGGGGCACCTGTCTTCGGATCTCTAGGATATTCATCACTAGGCCAATCAACTGTAAGTTTACAATCTGTCCACAAATCGGCAGGTACCACTATGTCAAACAAACCATCTAAGTCTTTTAACAATACCTTTGACACCTTCACAAACCTGTCAACCTGCTTGTACCATTCAATTGGTTTTTCTCTCAATTTTGGAAAATCATTCGTAAATGACAAAATATCCTGTCTGCTCCATGGGACATGTACATATCCTCCTCCCGCAACTTCTCGCATTGGATACATCTGGTCCGCTTTCCCTGTTTCCTTCATCACATTTTCTGATGCTGTTCTACTTGTTCGTGCGTCTTCCTTTTTCTTAGCCCACCTAGTTTTCCATTTATCTAGGTCTCCCCATTTTTGCAAAACTAACATTAATTCTCTTATTTGTAATCTTCTTCCAGAGGCATTCATATTTTCTAAATCTTTGTCTGAAAATTCTGCTCTATAGGGTTTCTGTAGTACCTTTGATCTCCCTATTTCTATTCCCATCTGTAGTGCTAAATTTGATAATTTTTCATGAAATAACCTTACATTTCTGGTGATACTCCTGCATAGGAACAATAATTCTTCTTCTTCATCATAGGTATTTAAGCGTTCTAGTCCTATATTTCCTGCTATTATTTCTTCTAATTCGACTTTCAATTTATGAATGTCCATTATTTTCGGAGGTGTGCACTGTTTAACTGACCCTTGTACCCATTTCTCTAGATCTTCAGGTGTTACTATGGTGGCACTTTTTGCTCCCGATGAAGTTATTAAACTTATATCTTTTGAACCTCCACGTACATCTTTTCTTGGAGTGCTATTTACAGTACCTCGAATAGGCAAGTCCATGAGTGATATTGTGGATTCACAGTCACTAAATTGATCCTCAATTATAACTGGAGCTTCAGGTTTGGGATTATTCACAGCAGTAGGTGTAAGTATCGGTGGAGGACAGCTTCCCTGAGTACCATATAATGGAACTACTGGACCAATTGTTACTGGTATGGTCAACGAATCAGGATGTACTTTTATCTGAGTTATTTTCTGTATTAATTCTGCTCTGGTCTTTTCTAGGGCTTCTTTTTCTTTGTCATGAAGTATTCTACTCGGGGTGAATTCATGCATTACCTGTGGCACTAATGGAGTTTTTGGTGGTGCACTTGGGGTGCATCCACTTGTTCCTTCCTGATATGGTGGGGGATTTCTTAACATTTCCTCCATAAATTCGTCTTCAGACTCCTCATTTCTCATTAAATGTTTTGTCTTTTCTGTGCACTTACTTCCTAACTTCTCGTCTGCTGAGAACAATGGATATAATCCTTCTGTAATCATTGCCCTTCTCCATTGTTTCATCTGACCGTCCCTAGACTCACGTATATATCTGGGAAAAAATCCTGGATAACTCCTATTACTTCTAGATCGGTCCAGCTCAAATGCCTCGGTTTCCCATTCTTCTAGAGCTTCGTACTGAGTTAATCTAGGTCTGGGTTCTAAGTCATTCATCCTCAATCTCAAATTCTGAAGAATTTGCCCATTGAACGTGCCTTTCTCGGGAAATGCTAGTATTCCATCATTTTTGGTATATTCTATCCAATTCTCCATCCATACACAAGTATGATAACCTCTCTCCATCATCATGAATGAAGCGGGCGTTTTAGCTGGTGGAATAATAATTCCTTCTCTAGTTTTGAGTGGTTTATCCTTTTTAAAATAGTTCTTAATCTTTTGCAGAAAGGACATTTTTCTCTTCTCTCCGTACATTCTATCTAATCTTCGGTGTACAAAATTATATTCTGCAAAACCTAGGAATCTCCTATCCGGACGAGTTCCTGTTAAAGTCGGATCGCGTTTTAACATGCAATCTTTATCCACTAAGATTTTAGCTTCTAAAATATCAACCAATCAAGTCTCGGCTAACTTTTATTTCTGAATCCTTGCGCGGCCTTTTGGTGACGTTTATCTGTCAACCCCTCCTTTACAATCTGCTCTTTCCTGTCCTTGCTGGTTTAACCAATCCCAGCGCGGCACCTATGACGTCAGTACTACTCCTGACTACTGACCCCTCCTTTACAAGGGTTTTTCCACACCCGCTGATTCAACCAATCTGAGCGCGGCGTTTTGTGACGTCAACTCCCTCTCCGGCAGCTGACCCTCCCTTTACAAAAATTTACGCAAACTTATTTTCTCTATAAATCTTAATTAAATTTCAGTAACAACATAAAACATTCGCTATCGTGCCAGTTTCTCTAAAATAGGAAAGATAGTTTTCTCTCACACTTAGTAAAACCTTTCCGTTTACTAAACATACACTACGAGTAAAACACTTCCGTCTACTCTTCACACAAGCTCCAGAAGTACCTGTTACTTCTCCAATGTTACCCTTTCTAGGTGATATAACATCAAATTTTCACCAGCGTACTCTTTTGCTATTACTCACACGCATAGAATCCCAAACGAGTACTGAAAGTCCTGCTTAACTTTTCAGTACTAATTCTGCCTGACAGATAACCTCACTGCAGTATGGCTTCCACTTACCATCCGCTATTCCTTTTACCCCGGGGTATTCTGGACAACATAAAACAAAACTCAAAATTTAAGCGGATGTTAGTTAAAAAAAATACAAATACAATTCTCATTACCCAATTAACAAATAGTAACCATCCTCTGATAACCAGAAAACTGATCCAGCGCGATATTAGCAAACAGCATTCATACACCAGATACTCACTTGGGCCCATACATTCATACTAAGCTAATACTTACGCTGGGTTTTATCAGTTGTTACTCTCTATCTAAATCCCTGCTACCAATTACCTTCTGATTGAAGAGTAATTACTTACCAATGAATCCTTTGCTAATTGGGAAATTTAAAATGAGTGACATTCATTATAGTACATAATCCTGAAATAACCACTGAGTCAGGAAGTTTTAAAATGTTTATCTAAAGATTCAGCAGAGTAAAATACAGAACCACATGGTACTTAATCGCAATACCCAAGATTAAGCATAGAAATGATTATTGCTAATCAATGACGGTGTTTAAAGAAGAGAAGAAGATAGAGACAGCAGCGCAACTAAAGGTTGCATTATAATTACCTAAGTGCGAGAACCAAACCCCTTAGCCAAGGAGTTGAAAGGATAGGACCCATAAAGGATGAAGAGCAAAGACTTCCTCCAGTATCAGGACAGGACCGGTGACCTCTCTACAACGACGCCTGCGTCGTTCCCTCTCTGATACTCGGCTTCTCCTCGATTCTCCCGTGCCTTCCTTCTAATGGACTCTGCCGCCCCCTCCTCAGGACCTCTTCTGGACAGGGACTCGGTCTGCAATCGGTCAGCTTGGCGGTCTGGAGCTAAGCGCACTCTGGCAGCATGGACGCCTGTTCTTCATGAACGCATGCTCTCATGGAATCTTGCTCTGACTAATTAACTAATGCTATATTCTATTATACCCTTCTACGCCCATGTACCTCCCCTTAATGTTGCTAAAATATGGGGCCACTACTTCTGATTGGACAGGGACAGGAGGTGGATTCTCGCACCATGTTGATTTGGCCTAAATTGTAAAGCCTATTGTCTTTACGTTCCCACCCCTTCAAATTAATACATTCGCTTTATTTCCCACCCGTCTCATGACAAATGTAAACCAATTTTCATAAACATTGTATCGATGTGTGACAGGAAAGCACTAGTACAACATCTTCGGCCATCAGGTTACGGCCTTGGACTTCGTCCAGGTTGACTTCATTTGGCAGGCACACAAGACACATGCGCAGAACCATTTGCCTCTCGAGTTTCAGGTCACCAACCCAGGCCCAAGTTTACGAACTAATAAAAGTGCAAGAAGAAAATATTAGAATCACAAATAAAATGTTTCACTGTATACCCACTATTTCTATTCTATTCCCAATTAAATATATATACTATCCCGCGTTAGTAGCGTTAGGAAACGACAATTTAATAATGACATGAGAGCAAGCAGAAGCATGTGAAAACATCAAGCAGCCATTTTAATGCACACTGCGCAGAAGCAGAAGTTTCCCACCAAGCAAAGAAAGACGTCACACCATGTCATATGGTTGCGACATGCGCATTGAGCTTTCCCGCGCATAGCGGCCATTTTGGATTACAGACAAGCGTTATTCATTAGTAAAACACATAGGCAAGCATCTTTTTCTTTTGTGTCGTGAATGCAAAGGTTAGTATTAACAATACAAGTTTAATAAATTAATACTGTGAGGAGGATTGAATACAAGCAAGTTTCATTTATGAAACCTTGCTCCATCAGTAGTGATCTACTATGTAGTTTTTGTTTTTCAATCCATTGATTGTTTTTCCCCCCGCTGTTCGAGAATGATGCTTCATATAGGCAGTGAGACCTGGCACCTTTTGGCGTGATTTCCCCTGTCTTTTTTCTTCTGCCTCCTGTTATTTGACTGTATGTAGGACTTTTTTTTTGCTTGTTTTATGACTCTGGGTACTTTACCACTGCTGTCCAGTGCTTAAATGCAAGTGCTCCCTATGTAAAATGTAATAAAAATTGGTTTGTCCATGATTGGCATATTTAATTTACTTGTAAGTCCCTAGTAAAGTGCACTGTGAATGCCCAGGGCCTGTAAATTAAATAATACTAGTGTGCCTGCAGCACTTATTGTACCACACATATGAGTAGCCCTGTAAACATGTCTCAGGCCTGCCACTGCAGTGTCTGTGTGTGCAGTTTTGAACTGCCATTTCGACCTGGTAAGTGCACCAACCTGCCAGGCACAAACCTTCCCTTTTACTACATATAAGCCACTCCTAAGGTAGCCCCAGGAAGCCTCATGGGCAGAGTGCAGTGTATTGAAAAGGTAGGCCATGTACTGGTGTGTTTTACCTGTCCTAATAGTGAAATACTGCTAAATTTGTATTTCACTATTGCAAGGCCTATCTCTCCCATAGGGTAACATAGGGATTGCCTTAAAGTATCTTTTAGGTATAATTTCCCACTGGGAGCAGATGGATATCTGGAGTTTGGGGTCCCTGAACTCACAATTTGAAAATACATCTCTTTGTGAAGTTTTTAAATTGCTTGTTTGAAAATGCCACTTTTAGAACGTGTGCATTTTCTTGCTCTACCATTCTGTGCCTCTGCCTGTCTGTGGAATCCACATCTGGGTTGGTTAACAGTTGGGATCTTGTGCATTCACTCTAGACAGTCACACAAAGGGAGCTGAGCTGTGCCTTGCATATCCTGATGGTCCATCACCAGGTTGATGGGCCTACCTGAGCTAGAGTGGTGGGAGGAGTTTTAACTGGCACCTGAATAGGGCTAGCCAAACCGGTTCATATTCTGATGCTTTGTTATAAAAAAAGATATTTGGGAATGGCCTGAATGCAGTTTCTTCTTCTGAATTTAGTGGGAGCTCTGGATTGATAAGTGAGGAGCAAGCTGCCACCTAACCAACCCCGTGAGGAGCGTGCTGCACGAATGCCACTCTATTGCCTTATCAAAAATAAAGTTAAGGAATATATGGAAAAACATCAGACCGCACTCTAAATCAGCTAGTGCAAAGCATTTTAATGTCACCTTAGGTATGACATCATGGCTGAAACCCAATGTTTGAGGTGGGCATAAAATGCAACAGGAATCCCTGCTCCTCTGAGCAAGCGTTCACGCTCTAGGAGTGCTTGAATATGTGTGAAAACTTTCCTAGTGTCACCAATTTAACCCCTAGGATGATTAGGCTGACTTTGAAAGGGACTCCTGTGAAAAATGCAACACTCCTTGTGCCCCCACAAAAAAATTTAAATGGGGAAATTAGAAAAAGCCCTCACAAGGGCTTATGGGACATTCTGAGCCCCAGTGGTGGCACTTTGATGTGGAGGCCCCCTTTGATGTAGCTACTGGAGTAAAAGTGCATAATAATTTATTCATTTAATACTGGGTGCCCCGTCCCACTGAGGACACCCACACCATCAATTTTTCATCGGGGGAGCCCCAAAGCCCCTTGCAGCCCCTGCTGACTCTCTCCATGCTTTGCGGGAGTCGGCATCCCTTCCTGTTCTTGCTGTGGTGACTGCAGGTGGAAGCAACAATAAAGCATTCTTCTCGCCTTTGGGAAGACATGGGTATGGGAGTGGGAGGATCACCCTGCTTATATCCTTCTTGATCCCTGGGGAGATGGGGCCCTGGGTCAGATATTGACAGAATACAGCGGTGCTTATTTTCTCTTATTTTGCTTCTGGAGACATGAGAGCATCCAGGAGCTAATAGCATCATGGTGAGGTGGTACCACACATGTCCCCCCAGCCGCCATATTTTATTATATCTCCTTGCTTCAACCCCCAGGGGCTGGGCCTTTTTGGGGTTCAAAATCTCCAGAAGTAGAGCGTTGTTTTTCATGTCCTTTTGTTGCAGGTGACCCACTCTACTAGGCACCAGGGGGAGCTGTTTAGGACTCCTGGCCCATTCAAGCCCACCCTGCCCCCTAATGTGGCCTTTCATTTTATTCAGGAGTCCTGTATTGGCTGCCACAACATATTCTCCTTGTTGGGGCCAGCCAGTGAGGATACACCCATCCACTATGAATGGGCCAATCAAATCATATCTGGACACCAACAATACAGTCTTAAACATCTTAAACTTTTTACAAGAATTAATACCCTTTCATACCCACACCCTGCACCTTATTAAGTGCTAATTTTTTGAAAATGGATATACAGATTTACACCAAATCACAAAAAGCATACTTTCTGAGTGAAGTTATAACATTTTGCCAAATTTGGTGTAATTCCATTTAGCTGTTTTTTCTGCAAAGTTTCCTATGAAAACTAATATGGGAAATTGCACTTTTGGGACCCCCTTTTAATTAGCCCCCACTTGAGGGATCGGCGCATGAAGGAGCCATTACGGGCAAACTTTTTTTTTTAAAGGTTGCATGCAGATTGGTTACACGGTGCCAAAGTTATTAAAGAAACAAAAAAGGCACCTCCTATGCAAACAGTGACGACAGGCAATGTGCAATATATATATATATATTCACTGAAAAAAACCAAAGGATACAGGGACATTATAGGTAGGCTCAGATTTCACTCGTACAAAACCAGAGAAATTCAGCAGTTTTAGTTATCTCAGGTAATTATAACTTACGCCCCCGCAATGCACTGCTTATGATCTCAAATATTGCATCACTCATCGCATGGTCAGTGTGAGTGGCTGTATGTGTACATACACACACAGTAACACAATGAAACACTACAAAAGGCCTTTATACCAGTTTAAAAAAATAGCCAAAATTTATCTGAGTAAAACTAACCAAAATGATAAAAATCCAACATACACAAGTAAAGATATACATTTTGCAAGGATAAACTTAAAAACCCGACGACATTGCGATGTCGTTGTGGTTGATGTGTCATGCTCTTCACGAGCAGTGATTACAGCTTCAGTGCAAGCAGCAGCACCAAGGACGGTGTTGGAATTGCTTTTCTTAGGATTACAGCACAGTCACTCAGTTCCCAGGACTGGTTTTGGCACCACTTTGCAATGCAGGACTCACAGCAGATGGGCCCAAGTGCTGGTTTCAAGATGTGGAGAAAGTCTTTGATGTCCCTGAGACTTTTGCAACAGGAGGCCAGCTCAACTCAAGCCCTTGGAGAACCTTGGAAGACAGGATACAGAAAGCAAAGTCCAGTCCTTTCACAGCCCAAGACAGAAGCAGCAGACCAACACAGCAAAGCAAACAGCAATGTGGTAGCCCCTCCTGCCAGCAACTCACTCTTCTTACTGGCAGAATGTCTTCAATCCAGAAGTGTTCTGAAGTTATGATGCCACAGCTCCAGTACTTATACCAGTTTCTGCCTTTGAAGTAGGCAGACTTCAAAGGAAAGTCTTTGTAGTGCACAGAACCCTGCCTTTCCCTGCCTTGCTCCAGGTACACTACAGAGGGGTAGAGACAGCTTAGTGTGGCATTCCCCATAGGAGTCCCTTTCAAAGTCAGCCTAATCCTCCTATGGGTTAAATTGGTGACACTAGGAAAGTTTTCACACAGATTCAAGCACTCCTAGAGCGTGAGCTCTTGCTCAGAGGAGTAGGGATTCTTGTTGCATTTTATTGCCACCTCAAACATTGGGTTTCAGCCATGATGTCATACCTAAGGTGACATTAAAATGCTTTGCACCAGCTGATTTAGAGTGCGGTCTGATGTTTTTCCATATATTCCTTAACTTTATTTTTCATAAGGCAATAGAGTGGCATTTGTGCAGCATGCTCCTCACGGGGTTGGTTAGGTGGCAGCTTGCTCCTCACTCATCAATCCAGAGCTCCCACTAAATTCAGAAGAAGAAACCACACTCGGCCCATTCCCAAATATCTTTTTTTATAACAAAGCACCAGAATAGGAACCGGTTCGGCTAGCCCAATCAGGTGCCAGTGAAAACTCCTCCCACCACTCTAGCTCAAGTAGGCCCATCAGTCTGGTGATGGGCCATCAGGATATGCAAGGCACAGCTCAGCTTCCTTTGTGTGACTGTCAAGAGTGAATGCACAAGAGCTCAACTGTCAACCAACCCAGATGTGGATTCCACAGACAGGCAGAGGCACAGAATGGTTGAGCAAGAAAATGCTCACGTTCTAAAAGTGGCATTTTCAAACAAGCAATTTAAAAACTCCACAAAAAGATGTATTTTTAAATTGTGAGTTCAGGGACCCCAAACTTCATATCTCCATCTGCTCCCGATGGGAAACTACACCTAAAAGATGCTTTAAGGCAATACCCATGTTACCCTATGGGAGAGATAGGCCTTACAATAGTGAAATACAAAGTTAGCAGTATTTCACTATTAGGACAGGTAAAGCACACCAGTACATGGCCTACCTTTTCAATACACTGCACCCTGCCCATGAGGCTTCCTGGGCCTACCTTAGAGGTGGCATATATGTAATAAAAGGGAAGGTTTGGGCCTCGCAAGTGGATGCACCTACCAGGTCGAAGTTGCAGTTCAAAGCTGCACACACATACACTGCAGTGGCCTGAGACATGTTTACAGGGCTACTCATGTGGGTGGTACAATATGTGCTGCAGGCACACTAGTAGCATTTAATTTACAGGCCCTGGGCATTCATAGTGCACTTTACTAGGGACTTACAAGTAAATATAATATGCCAATCCTGGACAAACCAATTTTTATTACATTTTAGATAGGGAGCACTTGCACTTTAGCACTGGACAGCAGTGGTAAAGTACCCAGAGTCATAAAACAAGCAAAAACGAAGTCCTACATACAGTCAAAAAACAGGAGGCAGAAGATGTTTAAGACTGTATTGTTGGTGTCCAGATATGATTTGATTGGCCCATTCATAGTGGATGGGTGTATCCTCACTGGCTGGCTCCAACATGGAGAATATGTTGTGGCAGCCAATACAGGACTCCTGAATAAAAAGAAAGGCCACATAAGGGGGCAGGGTGGGCACACCCTGACCTCGGGGCCATGTGAATGGGCCAGGAGTCCTAAATAGCACTTCCTGGTGTCTAGTAGAGTGGGTCACCTGGAACAAAAGGACATGAAAAGCAATGCTCTGCTTCTGGAGCTTTTTGAACCACCAAAAATGCCCAGCCACTGGGGCCTGAAGCAAGGAGATATAATAAAATATGGCGGCTGGGGGGACGTGTGTGGTGCCACCTCCCCATCATGCTATTAGCTCCTGGATGCTCTCATGTCTCCAGAAGCAAAAGAAGAGAAAATAAGCACCACTGCATTCTATCAATATCTGTCCCTAGTGCCCCATCTCCCCAGGGATCAAGAAGGACATAAGCCAGGTGATCCTCCCACTCCCATACCCATGCCTTACCACAGACGAGAAGAATGCTTTAGTGTTGCTTCCACCTACCGTCACCACAGGCAAGAACAGGAAGGGATGCCGACTCCTGCAAAGCATGGAGAGAGTCAGCAGGGGCTGCAAGGGGCTCCCCCGATGAGAAATGGATGGTGTGGGTGTCCTTGGTGGGACAGGGGCACCCAGTATTAAATTAATAAATAAATAAATATGCACTTTTACTCCAGCAGCTACATCAAAGGGCCTCCACATCAAAGTGCCACCACTGAGGCTCAGAATGTCCCATGAGCCCTTGTGAGGGCTTTTTCTAATTTCCCTATTCCGATTTTTTTTGTAGGGGCACAAGGAGTGTGACATTCCCCACAGGAGTCTCTTTCAAATTCAGCCTAATCCTCGTAGGGGTTAAATTGGTGACACTAGGAACGTTTTCATACAGATTCAAGCACTCCTAGAGTGTGAACTCTTGCTCAGAAGAGTAGGGATTCCTGTTGCATTTTATTGTCACCTCAAATATTGGGTTTCAGCCATGATGTCATACCTAAGGTGACATTAAAATGCTTTGCACCAGCTGATTTAGAGTGCGGTCTGATCTTTTTCCATATATTCCTTAACTTTATTTTTCATAAGGCAATAGAGTGGCATTTGTGCAGCATGCTCCTCGCGGGGTTGATTAGGTGGCAGCTTGCTCCTCACTCATCAATCCAGAGTTCCCACTAAATTTAGAAGAAGAAACAGCACTCGGGCCATTCCAAAATATCTTTTTTATAACAAAGCATCAGAATAGGAGCCGGTTTGGCTAGCGCCTTGGTGAACAAGTATTGTGGACATGAACCACAGAAAGCCTGTGACCTCTGGCGTGGTAAAAGAGAATCCATAAGACTGACTTTACTGTGCTGTGGACCTTCACGGCCACCCACAAGTCTCTAATATGGTGCATTGCTAATTGCATCTAAGGGGCGCACTTTGAAAGAGAGGAGGCATGCAGCTAGTGACTACATTCATTCCCTCCTCCCTAACGCCCTGTCATAAAATATAATTGATGTAACTTTCTCCTGCTTGGGGCACTTTCCTTTCTAGGACACAGGGAAAGCCGTGTTAATCTGTTCTGAAGTTGAGAGAGCTGGAAATCACTAACAATTAATGCATCATTTTTTTTATATAATTTCTGGGTAAACAAGTAGCATAAAGCATTTATAAAACACTTTGTGCTTCACAAAGAGTATCCTCCCCCCAATGTGATCCCTGTGCCATTCCAACAGGAGCTACAGATTTTGTCGACCTCTGAATAAATTGCAACACAAAATGCCACATTGTCGGTACCCTTGAAATAAAGGGTAGAGGGCATAGCTGATTTAACCTGTATACTTAATAGTGCTAATTACCTTTGTATATTCCGTCTCTGTAGTTTTCTAGGTCCTATGCCCAACTAAATTTTGCTTCTTTGAATAAAACACACAAATGCAAATACGTTAATTGTCTCAATTAGTCGCTCTATTCCCCTGATATATGTTAACCATCATTTGCATCTGCTTAATCAACTGAGACATTCATTTTCATAAATTAGACCTTTACATTTAGCCACCCTTCACTGGAGAAAATGAAACTTTAAACGTGGCCTCCTCCCTGATTACTTGGCTTAGTCCATCAATCGTGATTATGGGTTTGATACAGCAAATAAGGGATTTAATCAATTGTTAAAGCACATTCTGCAGTGGACTGTGAAGAGCAGCTAATGTAAAGATTTTAGAGGTTAAACTGCAGATTCCTTCAAGTAATCCTGAAGGCAGCAGGGGAGGAGAAGAGAGAAAGGGCATCGAGTGAGGGCGCTTTATCACCAGGCGCTGACAGCGTGTCACGGGGGCTTTACAAATGCAGATACTAGCCCAGGCTTGAAAGGAAAACAGCCGCCATGCACAGACTGCAAGCAGGGGATTGATCCTAGCATTCACACCACAGATATCCCGCAGATAAATGTGTCTTGCCAAAAATAAAGTTAACATTCCGCCACGCAGGCTATTGCAGTTTAATTGTCCGAATTCTTTTGTTAAACTGTGGTGTTTACTTGCTGATTAGCGCTAATCCCAGATGTGAACACAAACCAACTTTATTCCCAGTTCTGCTGCTAGAAAAATAAAGGCACCGCCGATAGCATAAACACACCCTCTAATCTCAAGTAAATACGGTGTACTATTTAGGTCTGGCCAGTTCCTATAAAGTATAACACGCATTGGCATAGCCAATAGGTCTCGCCTTTGGGACCTTATAAGTGTTTAGCCAGAGCTATTGGCATTGCCAATGTTTCTAAGCTGTGTTGGAGAGCAGTGTGGCTGCTGTGCAGCATGTTGAAAAGTTATAATAAAAAAGTGTTATAAGCAATTTTGTTACCTTATAAATAACTAAGAAGACATTATGTACAACTGAACGACCCTATTAAAAAAAAGAATTAACATAATAAAATATCTTCTAGTTTTTTTGTCCTTGCAATGCTGGCAACTTTTTCCTGCCTGTTCTAAAGCTGGTTTGTTATCTGGGTTTTTTTGTTATGGGGGTGGACAAACAATGGGAGGGTGGAGGTTGGGAAATAGTACCTGAATTACAACACGAGCAGTGGACGGACACTAAGGGAGAAGCAACAGATGCCAGATTCTGAAGGCACACTGAGGTGGTGCTGAGTGATGCTGAGGTGGTGGTACGGTGGTGTGGAGGTGAGGCTCAGGTGGTGCTGGATGATACTCAGGTGGTGCTGGATGATGCTGAGGTGGTGGTGTGCTGGTGCGGAGGTGATGCTGAGTGATACTGAGGTGATGCTGATGTGGTGCTGAGTTATGCTGTTGTGCTCAGTCAAGCTGAGGTGGTGCTCAGGTGGTGCAGAGCTGGTGCTCAGAAGGTGCTGAGTGATGCTGAGGTAGTGCTGTGCTGATGCTGAAGTGGTGCTGAACTGCTGCTGAGGTGGGGCTGCGCTGGTGCTGGTGCACTAATGCAGAGGTGGTACTGTGCTGATGCCAAGATTGTGCTGTGCAGATGCCGAGATGGTGCTGTGCTTACATTGAGGTGGTGCTGCACTAGTGCTGAGGGGGTGCTGCACTAGTGGGGGTGCACTGATGAGGAGGTGGTGCTGTGCTGATGCTGAGATGGTGCTGTGTTGATGGCTGTGTTGATGGTGAGGTATGCTGAGTGATGCTGGGTGGTGCAGTCATGCTGAGGTTGTGGTGCTGCGCTGGTGCTCAGGTAGTACCGAGTGATGCTGAGGTGGTGCAGAGTGATGCTGAGGTGGTGCTGGTGAGGTTGTTCTCAGGTGGTGCTGAGGTGATGCTGCGCTGATGCTGAAATGGTGCTGTGTTGTGCTCAGTTGCTGATGAGTTGGAGCTGCGCTCGTGCTGAGGTGGGGCTGCGCTGGTGGTGGTGCACTGATGCGGAGGTGATGCAGTGCTGAGCTGGTGCTCAGGTGGTGCTGTGCTGAGGTAATGCTGCACTGATGCTTAAGTGGTGCTGCGTTGTGCTGAGTTGCTGATGAGGTGGAGCTGAGGTGGGGCTGCAATGGTGGTGGTGCACTGATGCATAGGTGGTGCAGTGCTGATGTTGAGGTGGTGCTGTGCTGGTGCTCAGGTGGTGCTGTGCTGGTGGTGGTGCACTGATCAGGGGATGGTACTGTGCTGATGCTGAGGTGCACCCATGTGACATTTATAGGCTGTCCACTTGGTCCAAAACCCATGCCAATGCCCCAAGGCCACCTAAAAAAATAGCTTTTCTGTAAACCAACAACATGACAAAATTCTGCAATCGGCAACTCCCAATATCGAAGAGTCAAAAGGCAATTCAACAGCAGTGCGACAAAAAATTAAATGCAAGTCGCATGTTATGGAGAAATACCAGACCAACGCTATTTAAACAAGCATTGGTATAGCCAATAGGTCTCGCTTTTGGGACCTTATAAGTATTTAGTTATGCAGCACAATATCCTTGATGCAACAATATCAACCGTTGCATGGCTAAACACTTATAAGGTCCCAAAGGCAAGACCTATTGGCTATGCCAATGCTTGTTTCAAATGTTTCTTCAAGATTAGGTACAGACAATGCTCATTCAAGTGCAATACAAATGTAATCAATCAGTCATGCGTTCATCCATTCATCTATTTCCTTACTCACAAATCAATTCTTAAATAAATGTATACCTATCTTCATATATACCTTTGATCATTCATTCTCCCAAAACAGTCATTAATGTATTCATCCATTCATGCTTTTATTTATCCATTCATCTTTGCCCAGTAATGCATCTATTCATGCAAGAATCAATTCGATCATCCATATTAATTCCTGCATTCATGTAATCAGTTGGGTTGCCATCCCTCAGGTGGGAAGACATGGCGGCATTTTACACATATATGGAAATACCTTATCATAACCCTTTCCCCACCACCATCTCTCCATTGTACTCCCACACCCTCGCCGCCACTGCTGGGTGCACAGAGCAGTGATATTTCAACAGTCGAGGCGCTCGCTGGAAAAAACATAATAGTAATGACAACTGATAACAAGTCAAGAGCCCAAGCGCGCCCCACCCCCAAAAAATATTTGGCACACGTGATTTTTACTATTTAGATTGGAAAGCGGTGAGATGAGACGCTTCCGAGTTGGCATCAACTATAGTAAAAAGTGGGCGCTCATATATATCTGTGGGTTTATTTTCAAGGAGCGAGTTGCGAGGTAGCGCGAGCGCAAAGGACTCCCTCTGCCGCCCGATCTAGCAGCCCCCAAGCCAGCTCTTTCGCATATCAAGCAGCCCCCCGGCGGGGGGTCGCACCGTCTCCAGAAAGAGGGAAAAAAACGCCAGATCGCCTTTGAAATAATTCAATCTATTTTAATGATTGGTTGCGCCATTCTGACTTCAAAGGGAGCCCCGGTCCTCACTCCTGATTGGCTGAGATGGGACCCCCCCTTTAAATTGTGCAAATAAGGGAGACCAGTAAACATTTGCCTTCCACTGTGCAGCAACACGTGTCGCAGTATTTTTAGCAACTTTCGAACCGTTTGAGCTAGAAACATGTTTTTTTGTTAAAACCTGCAGATTATGAAGCAGACGATGCATTATGTGGCAAACGCAGCATATCCATAATTGTGCGAAAAAATGCAGCGGACGCACACTTGCATAATTACCCTGGCCCTGCCTGTAAGTAATAAAGCCAAAGCCGCTCCATATCAAACAAAAACTGCTTTGTTACCGCGGGGCCTCGCTTGTATCAAAAAACAGCAACACAATAACGGCGAGGGCTATTAATAGATATCACTGCAACATCTCCATCGCAACACTTTGAAAGTACGTGTTAGACAACGACGGCTCGTGCGAGGCTCTCGAAATGATGCGTTGCAGGCGGAAACTGCTCCGGGAGAGATGCGAGCCCCACAAGCAACAGCCGGAAGTCGAGACGTAATCTGGGTTTACTAAACCACGAGTTCGGATCAGCGATGCACGAGATAATGTTGTTGGCGTTTGCTTTTTTTCCCAAAGCCCTGATTAAAGCCTCGCTGGAGCAAACAAGTTGTTTTTGAGAACTCCACCCGAGGCGCTGACGAGCAAAAAAAAAAAAAACAGACCCACAAAGCGTTTCCCTTGCGGGAGCGAGCAGGGGCGCCATCTGTTTGCAAGTTAATTACAAACAGATGTCGCCAAAGCTTGCTTCCGCAAGGGAATCGCCAAATGTGCACGCGTTGCCATTGAAAGCAATGCAATGCATGCACGATTTTTGGCCTAAAAAGCTAATCGATTCCAAGAGGTCTCCTCCTATGCAGCGCATGCGCGCTGCGTAGGCGAGAACTAAAAAGGAAGGAAACAATTTGACTGATTTAAACTAATCCAGTCCATCTAAATAAAGGACATTTTCTTGTATGAGTTTATCATCTAGTCATTACTTTTCCGCAGTGCATTTCTAAAATATACAGAACAGGCAAATGCATGTCCGTAACAAAGGAAATGTGTTCCAATAGTAAATTACAGCATGAAGTAGTGTTCATTTATCGCACTTGCTGCCAAGAAGGAGCCAACTTTAAATGAAAAGGTCTAGCTAGTTTCTCAATAGGGTATGAAGTTACTAGCAGCATGCTACAAATTCTGGTCTTTAGCAGCCAGTGCTTGTATACAGTGCAACTCATCTACTACATGAAGGTTCACAAGAATTACTTATTACTCAAATTATGAGAAAAGGTTTTTCAACTTACGTGTCAACTGAGGCGTTTTACTATCAGACATGCAGAAGTCATCCTGGGGTATTGATTTATCATCCTAGTGAAAATGGTTCAGTACAAAATTGACTCTGTTTCCAGTAAATCCATTGAAATGTAAAAGCCATTGAATATACGATAAACTTACTATTTTTACATGCATTGGTTGTCGAACAAGAATTGTCCATTGAACAACAGCTAAAACAAAAGTTAAGGGAAACTCCTCAGCAACTAGAACAAGATGTTTTACTCTGAACAAAAGACTGCAAATGACAGGATGCAAATAAGTGGAGAAAGACTGACATCAAAGCAGGACACAAGCATTGAAGAAAAAGCAAGAGCAGCTCTTGGTGTCAGACCACATCACAACACCTAACAAAGGCAAGATCCAACTCAATTAGTAAAGCACCTAATCAAAAAGGAACGATCTTGACCGCTGATCAGATCAAGACAGCACAAGTCTGACACCACTAAAGGGACACATGGAAGGGAAAGTAAAGCAAACAGGAGACAGACCGTGTCAATAAGAAAATGAATAATTAGGATGAAAGGCCTCAAAGAGAAACGAATACCTGGCAATGAAAGATAAGTGTATATCACAGAGCAGCTGGCCCAGCATGTATTTCCAGCAAGTCCCAATCCAAGCACTCACACCATAGTAAAAGTGAGACTGGGAGTACTCACTGCTCAAGAGCACCAATTACTCAACCAAAGGATACTGATTGCTTGAACAGCTTCAAGTGCTTGTTCAAAAGTGACTGTGTCCATTCCACGACTCTTGCCGTCTTGGTCTTCCTCTATATCTGCTCGTTTCACAGTTCCTGCCATGCTAAACACCTCTTTCAGTTGTTTCCATCCAACTTTAAAATCGAGCTGAAGGGCCAAAAATGTTATTATGAACTGATGCAGCTGAACCGGGGAGAAATTGTATTCACCCTTAAAGATATCGCTAATTTTATACCACTAGACTCTTTTATGATTAGCTGTTCGGGCCCATGAGAACTTAATAACCACTTACGACAACAGGTCCTCCGATGAATCTTTGTGTAGATGTAATAGGGACTTGGTAATGGAAAGACAGATAAAATTCCCCTCATGAGGACCCTAATGAAGGAAATATCTAACTTAATAGCAACTGTCATAATATGTACAAATCTGTCAAAAACTCCTAATAATGACAAACTCTGAAATACTTATCAAGTCACTTTTATCTAAGTTTTCCAGAATATGAATGGCCAGTACATGAACACATTGGCAAGAAAAGTTTTCTTCATAAACAAATGTTACAGGTAAATCACTAATACAAGAAACAAATTTCATCAAACTAAGTACCATATCAATAACAGGCAATTGAGTGGAGAGAGACAAAAGGGAAAATATTTCATTGCAAATATCAATATGCAATTTGATTTCATACGAACCTCGAGAAATATTTGCCCAGCGTGCAATGAGAAAGGAAGCTAACCTCTTGGCTAAAAAGGTATAGCTAGAGCAACATCACCAGCCGATGAAGTGCAAAGTATTCAGGACAGTCACAGTCAGGTTAGCAAAGACAGCAGCCAGCCATAGTAGCATAGAGAAAACAGCAGCGAAGCTCTCTTCCCATAGAAACAGCTACTCCCCCAAAAAATTATCTTTTTACACAAACATTTATACCGTAATTATTAATGTTCAATCTCCTAAAAGTAGCATTTCATAGCATCTTCTCGTTTTCATTGGTTTTCAGAATAAGGTGATCATCTGACCATACTAGCTCGACAAAGTTCTTTGAAGAAAGTCATTGTTAGTTCTAATGAAGTCATCCTTCTACGGAATCAGGAAAACATCTTGCAACATTATCCACATCCTCGCGAACGTTTTGCCGGTTTGTAAATTTCACCCAATGAGTTCATTCACAATAAATAATCAAGAGGAAATTCCTTGAAATTAATTTGTGCAAAGCTAAACAAACTAACACAGCAATTAAGAACTAGTGAAGGACAAAATACATTTTCTCCCAAAGCCTACATTTTAGGGAAAGAAAATATCATTCAAGCAAGGTTTTAAGGCCTTCATAGGATTTTGTAATGCATCTCTCTCTAGGAAAATAAAAGACATTTTAGTTATGAAGATAAATTTAATAAAAGATCATTATGGCAAAAGAATCATCATTTCTCTATTATATTCACAAATATTATTCTAAGTAGTCCATTTATTAATTAATGTGCCTCTTTTCCATTATAAGTAAAGAAAAAAAAGCGTTTTTGCATAACGTTTTCATAAGCATTATCTATTTAATATTTCCATTTCTTTCTCTCTCGTAAATGTCTTTGTTCACATAAAGAAATTCATGCTCTCCACATGTTTAACGCTACTTTCCTTTTTCTACATGTATTGTGCTTCATTTTGCACTTTTTCACTAATGCTTCTAACGTGTGCTTTGTTTTACACTTATTCACAAAAAATTGGTCACCCATGTTAATATGTTTTCACAGTTTTAGTCATTGTTTTATTAGTAAGACAAATATGAGTAGATTTACTCAAGCATGATTTTAATTGGCAAAATCATGCTTCATCAGAACCAATAAAAATATTGCCCATAACAACCTCTTGGTGTGCGTGATAACCTCTTGGTGTGCGTGATATTAAACAAGAGAGCCCGAGGATGCACAATCAATAATAAAAATGAGCCCCACTTCATCCCCTACGACGGCATAAAAATTTGACAACACGTTTTTTTCACGGCCTACTACTCTTATGTAACCCCGTCTTTACAGCAAGTCAACCGCTTATGTGTGGACTATTCTTACCCGTACTACTAGCTTGCCCCGATACCCTACCCAGGCGCGGCCTGCCCCGCAATCTCAAAGACAATAGGTAGGCTGTGCGCTTGAACGCCATTAGAATCACTAAATCTCCTCCACCAGTTGGTAATCGCAGTTGTTGACCTCCTCGCTCCCGTGCTCCTGCTGAGGCTCCTCTTCTTGGGCACCCTGTGCTTCAACGGCTTCCTGTGCCTCGTCTCGGTTCATGTCTTCCATTCTAACGTGTCCCTTCATCTTGGAAAGAGCCGGTGTGTTGGGCCGCAGCGGGTGTCGTCAGAGTCAATTTCTTACGAGAGGGGGAGCATTCTTTAATTTAGCATGAACATGGAAAAGGGACAGAAAAGCAAAGAACCCCGTTATAATGGCATCTGACTAATGTTTTTTCTACTATATTCTCTGTAGCGATATATGAAAACAAGCTTCGTTATGATTATACGTTCATTTATGTGACTGTAAATAAGAATTTAAATGAAACATTCTACTTATTTTATTCATTTTGAAAATATTGCATGGCTGAGAAAAACATTTTGTCATACATATTTTAATATGAGTTTTTTTTCAATATAAAGACTACATTTCATACTGAGAGGGTGGCCCTTTTTTATTGGTAATTTGTTACACAAACTGTAGTTTTATTCCATATTAAGATGGCCGGCGATAAAACACAAGCACAGTCTACCTTCTACAAATCCACATAAGTACGTGGGCTTGATAATGGTGAAGCAATGTAAATTAGAATGCCTGTGGAAAAGCACGTAACATGCATACCACTGCTCGCTCCCATGGCATGGGAGTGTACTTTTGAAAAAAGGTGGGACATGCACCCACCATTAGCCATTTGCAGGCTACGATTTTTTAAGGTCACACACAAAATCCAATTCAAAGTGTGAGGGAAGTCAGACCCCCACAAAGTCCCTACAACAGATCGCGTCAGGCTCGACCCAAAAAGGTGCTTGCCTTGTGATTTAAAATTAAATGAACGCCAAAGCATAAAAAACACATTTCTATGTAACCCTCTGGGGAAGAACAGTTCGTAACAAAAAAAATATTATTAGAAAGTGTGCAATTATAACTGTAATTTGCAGTGAACATGCCTCTCTTTTTTACAACACCTGTTAAAGGATTCAAGTCCTAATTCATTTTTATCTCCATTTCAACTTGAAAATATCAGGTGAGTTATCAGTTAGATTATGAAAGAGGTAATCTATGTCTTCCAATAGGAAGTACAGCATTTGTTAAGGTATTTCTTTATGTATCTTCAGAGTTTTGAGAAAATGTTCACCAGATCAGGCTCCAAGTGCTGTACAATGTAACACAAGGTATTCCTCAAAGCTGTACTTTGCATTACTTATAATTTATTGGTTTGACTTTTAGTAGAAGGGGTTTCTATGGCTTCAAGATTGTACAAAATAAAAGTAAGTGTCAGGAGAACCGAAAAGGATCCAATCTGTGCTGCTCTCTCCATCTTTCCCTAGTGGTGTGCGGCAAATAGAACACTCTTACTTGCAGACACTGGACAACGAACTCCCCATTACAAGTGAGAGATAAATTCTGGCCACTGAAGAAATTTCTGTTCTCACAGGGAAAGTAATTCTAAGATTTTCTGTAAACACACTCATACATGTGTCCCTTATTAACTTTGGGAGGTTGAACCTGTCGAAATTAACAGGGAAGAAACATGCTGTGAAATCTTCTACTTTCAAGAGGAACACTCAGTACAGAAGGAGGTATTTAACGTACCTAGTAAATAATGCAATTCCAGTATCAGTATATACTGGGTGAAATAAATACCCCAGCTTTAATAGGGGTTGGTTCGACAAGGAGAACGGAAGGAGAAGGGGGCTCCATCCTTAACTTACCACCAACTGCTAACCTGTATGTGATTGTCATGACTAATTTTCCTGTATTGTCTGTGGGCCTGACTGAATCAACCACTGAGCTGAAAAATAAGGTCACCCATTGGCTCAGTTCAAAGACCAATTCTAGGGCCTGGACTGCAGACAATATTCTAATGTTACAGACAGTGGGATGGCTTCAGCAGGGACTGTGTCATAATTAATTTCATATTGCCAAGGACTGTTAATGATCTGCTGTTTGGGTTTCAGATCGGCTGTTTAAGTCTAACCAAATTCAACTCCTGACTTTTGTCTTATTTCTCAAGAAACTTGGCACAATCTTTGAGCTGCCCTGACGTACCACTCAGGGGCCGATTCCGATCTCGGCCGGTAGGGCTCCGAATCGGATTCGGCTTTACCGGATCCGATTCGGAGCCCTATTTCCAGACCGAATCGTACGTGCGTCCGGGCGAGCGAGTACGATGCGTGCGCTCGCGAAATCTCCGACCGACTCGTTCGCAGGACCCGACCGCTCCGACCGACTCGCACGGGGACGACTCGCACCGCGCAATGGAGACGTTCCCCGGCCGGGTAAGTACGATGCGCATCGCGACCGCTCCGACCGACTCGCGCAGTCCGGCTCCAAGGAGCTGTCGGAGCCGCACTTTGGGGGTCCGTGTCGGACCCCCCTGGAAGCGTAGGCACGCGAGTCGCACACAGGGGGGAGCCATGGGTCCCCCCTACACGTGCATGTACGGTGCGACCCGCATCGACGCGAACACGCTGTAGGGGGCGCCCTTGTTCGCATCGTGCCCATTGAGTCAATGGGAGCTTGTGTACGCGTCGTACGACTGGCTCCCATTGACTTCAATGGGAGTCCGACCGAATCGAGTCCGATAGCATACGTGCGCATCGTACTCGTTCGGTCGGACTGCTAGGGTCCGATTCGGTCGGAAATCTCTCCGAGTCCGGCTCGGTCGGAGAGATTTCCGGCCCGAATCGGAATCGGCCCCTCAGTGGGAAGTCGAACTTGGGAGTTCCCACATTTAATCAATTTGAGCCCCTGTCCACCTTGGCGGAGGTGGGCTGACTGTTTGACAAAGGTGATAGTCCTTGTGAGCATGAAGCCCCCATATCGAACTCTACCCAGCTCTGTGCTGCGTGATTTCCCTGCGTTATTTCTCCCTATGCAATGCCCCCTGTTTCTATGCTGGTTTAGACCTGCCTTTGTGGAACTAACTCCTTAAATAAAGCCGCTGTTGTACCACTCAATCTCAGAGTTCTCAGCTGGAACAATGCATGGGTCAAAGCTAAGCTGGGATCTCAAATATGGCTGGACATGGTGAAGCAATTTGACATAGTCCTACTACAGGAGACGTGGGTCACAGAGGATGTTTTCTGTGATGTCTATATTAGCTTTTCTCAGCCCGCTTTACAGTATGCCTCAGGGGGGGCCAGTGCTGGTCTATTGGCCTGGTTTAAGGTCATTCTGGGCTTCTCCGTAACCTGCATCGATTCCTCCAGGCGTTTCATCTGAAATAGGCACCCAAACCTGGGTTATTTGACTTGAATTTTTATAATGACGAGTTCTATGTTAAAACTGATAGGAATCTTTCAGTTCTTTTTTCTTTTAATGATTCACTTAGTACCAGTTCTTTGTGTATAGGAGGTATTTGTAATATGTTAGATGAGTGTGATTTAAATGCTAAGCTGGGGGTTTGTTTAGATTTGATTGAACCTTATTCTTCTGACTTTTCTTGTTATCTTCCCGCTCAAGATCAAGATGCTTGGCGAGCTATGTTATTTCCAATCTTGGCCTGTTCCAATTTGTGTAATGCCTTTGATTTCCTGGGTTCTGATATTGCTACAGCTGCCACCTTTACAATATAGGTCAGAGTTCCACTATTGACTACATCTTCATATCCAGGAGTTTGTCCTCTAGTGTTGTTGAAGTTGGTGTCATTACCAATACCTTTAGTGGTCACACGTGTTAGACCTAGCATCTTTTGGCGTGATTTCCCCTGTCTTTTTGCTTCGGATCAGACCCCCTGTTTTTTGACTGTGTGCTGCATTTCATTTTTGCTGGTTTTAGGACTTTTGGCAATTTACCACTGCTGATCAGTGCTAAAGTGCAAGTGCCCCCTGTGTAAATTATATTGGTGATTGGTTTATCCATGATTGGCATATTTGATTTACTAGTAAGTACCCAGTAAAGTGCACCAGGTGTGCCCAGTGCCTGTATATCAAATGCTACTAGTGGGCCTGCAGCACTGATTGCGCCACCCACATGAGTAGCCCTGCAAACATGTCTACAATCTGGCACTGCAGTGTCTGTGTGTGCAGATTTAAACTGCCATTTCGACCTGGCAAGTGCACCCACTTTCCAGGCCCAAACCTTCCCTTTTACTACGTGTAAGTCACCCCTAAGGCAGGCCCAAGGCAGCCCCATGGGCAGGGTGCAGTGTATGTCAAAGGTAGGACATGTACTGTTATATTTTACATGTCCTAATAGTGAAATACTGCTAATTTTGTTTTTCACTATTGCAAGGACTATCTCTCCCATAAAATAACATGGGAATTACCTTGAAATATCTTTTAAGTGCAATTTCCCATTGGGAGCAGATACAGATTTGGAGTTTGGTGTCTCTGAACTCACAATTTAAAAATACATCTTTTGGTGAAGTTGATTTTTAAATTGTGTGTTTGAAAATGCCACTTTTAGAAAGTGGGCATTATCTTGCTTAACCATTCTGTGCCTCTGCATGTCTGTAGAATACACGTCTGTGTTGGCTGACAGTTGGGCTCTTCTGCACTCACTCTAGACAGTCACACACAGGGGTCTGAGTTGTGCCTTTTATACCCTGATGGTCCATCACCAGGCTGGGACTGAGACAAAGGGAAAACTGGGAGAGTCAAAGTAACAGAGAGTCAGAGAGTAGGTGTGAGGGTGAATGATTAAAGTGGAAGTGAAAGAAACAGCTAGAGAGCTGTGCTGATTGACTAGGCGAGAGAAAATGAGTGACTTAAAAGAATTTGTGAGTAATGGCACGGGGAGGAATTGTGAGAGGGATTTACAGAGAGATACATTTGAAAGCAAAAGAAGGAAGGGATCAGAGAAAGATGGATATATTGGAAGAGATGGTTAAGAGAGGAAGTGACACCGCGAGAGGGAAAAAGATAGAGAATGGAGAGAGATAGAGACAGAAAGAGAGACAGTGATAGCAACGAAACACTGGATATTACGGTGACCGTTCTACCCATCAAAATAAACACTAAGAACAGAAGTGAAAATGGATGATTCAACAACAGAGTTGGGCAAAGCTGATAGTGGGTATGTGGTAGATATAACTGCTGATAACAATAAATAGACTGGGGGTGTCATACAAGTGCATTATAGTTCGCTGCCAACAACCATGCCAGTTGTCAAAAGCGTGCTATCCAAGTTACAGGCCCAAGCATAGCCAATAGCCCAAACCACAGGAGCAGGTCTTCAACGAACTTTTGAATGTCTGAAGCATTCGTCATTAAGAAGCATTTTGGGCCATGGATGTCTAGTTGAGTGGTGGTGTTTAAATGTTTGTCCCTATACATGCCTCTTTGTGTGAGTATGCATTTATGTGTACACTACTGTATGTGTGAGTCAGTGGTCGTGAACGAGTGTGGCTGCCTCCGTCTGTGAATCCCTTCTCTTTTACTGTCTTTGAAAGTCGCATTTTAAACATGATTTAAGACTCAAAACAAAATACTGGTTGGTTTTTTCTACAAAAATGGTGGCTCTGCACTCACAATCTTATATTGATTCACAATTCATGCCAGATTTGCTGTCCTTTTCTGTTGTTTTTCTTGCTTTTTCCACACATCTGGGGCCCCCCATTTGCCCTGCGTTCAGACACTTGTTGTTGCACCTCCTCTTTACAGAGGATTTGTTTTCCACACTGCAAGAAGTCAAAACCCAAATACCAGTCATGATTTTTTGAGATGGCAAAAAAATCTAGAGACCTCTTCTCTAACTAATCACTTGTGTCAAAACATTCAAATGAGATAGACAGGGAGAGAAAATCAATGATTCGCAACTTTAAGCAGCAGAAATACCAAAGTGCTCACCCTTTCAAGCCCACCCAATATAATGTCAATGCTTATATCTGAAAAACTATTTAACTGATTTGCAACACACCAACAAAAGCCAACTTTCTGAGTAAAATTTTGCCTTCATGTCAAGATTGGTATGAATCCATTGAGTGGTTTTGTCTGTAGGTACAAGCAGAATTTACTCTAGGGGGCTAAAATGAGAAACTAAAACCTTTTTCCAACTCTCTTAACTATCTTTTTCCACTCAATGGATCACAATGAAACTTGGCACGGAGGACCGTGGGTTAATATGCCAAGAGACTGCCGAATCTGGTGCAGATCCTTTCATGGGGTCAATTTAAAAACAATAATTTTTAATGGAAAGTGCAGCAAACCATAGCTATACAGTGGCAACTGTGTAATACATATATATATGTCGCCACTATGTAGTTATGGTCCCCTGCGGCACACAGCTAAAGGCTGAGTGCAGCAGTGTTGACCACCTTTGAAGTGCTGAGTGCAGGAACTGACCTGCAGTCAATCTCCACTGCACTTGACCTGTAGCTGGCCTAAACCCTCTGTACACACTCTCTCACTCAACCTCACACTTTCTCACTCACCCATCTTTAACAGACACCCCCTATTTCACTCCCTCCCTCATGCCTTTCTTCACTTTCAAACACTCTCAGTCACTCTCAATTTCAATTTCACACTCAGCTCATAACGTCTTCTCAGTCCCTTTTTCATGCACTTTTTCACTCACTCACTTCACCTCCTGTACATCACTTTCTCTATCGCGTTTGCTTTGATTCACATACAAACCAATCCACATATAGTATTTTCTTTTTTAAGCCATTAATATTGTTTCTAAAAGAACTGTTTTTGTTTTTTTAGCTTTTTTGTGTTTTTACTTTTTGGGGGGGGGAAAGAAAAGATCTTTTGATGAAGCAACAGTTGCTTTCTGTGAGCTCTTCCAAAATGACCATGCCACACACCAAGCAAAGCAAGCACACAGTTGCAAAGCAGGGATCCATCTTTTCTTGCACCTCCTGCATATATCTACAGACAACCTCGCTCTAGGAGGGATGGTGTGTTGCAATGCTGAAGAAAATGTACTTTACTCTTCTATGCCCCTCTTTCTCATCTCAGCATTGGTGGAGAAGTGTGGCTCAATGGTTAGAGCGGCAGACCCTGATGCAGAGATCTGGCCCGGGACCAGGGTTCAATTCCCGCCTCGGCAGGTCTTGGGCTCAATTTCCTCGGACCTGATCATTCTCGCCTCGGTGCCTATTCTAATCATGGGTCCCACTCTGCAACTCTGGGCAATAGCTTGCTTAATCTCCACAACGGCCCCAACAGCGCTGGGATGCCTGGCTTCACCCTGGGGGTGCCCAGGAGTGGACATTTCACAGGGAAAAGCCAGGAAGGGTTCCACAGCGGTATGCGTACAGCGCCTGGACACCCCTTTGGGGGTATGGGTGCGCTTTACAAGTACAAATTTCATTTCAACTGCCGTTCACATACTTTGTGGGAAATTGTTTTCAAATGCAATGGGGAACATATTCCAAATGATGGATTAAGTTATGCATGGAACCCTTAATGTGAACATCTTCCAGTTCTTCATATTCTTCTTGTCCTTCTTCCTCTGCATTTCTCCTTTTCTGTTCTTTTCCGAAAGGCATTGCAAAGGAATAAAATGTTTTGGTTCCTCTAAAAATATAATGACAGCACAATAACTATGCAGTCTTCTTTTCTTCACAGCTCTCCTATGGAAAGTAAGAAAGGCATGGGTGGGTCCGGCATGCCCTGGGTTGGCTGTTCCAATTCCTGATACTGCGCAAATCAAAAGGCTTACATGGGGAAAAAGGGAAATATAACACTACATCTGTAACTTTTTAGTTGTATTTAGTAAGCCCTACTTCCAAACAACATATTCCAGTTTGTTTTCTTCAAAACACAACATTAAAAAAATGACTGGGTTTGTGGTACTCAAAACAAAGACTCACCTTTGTGTGATCAAGCTGGAGTCATTAACCAAGAAAAGACTTGGGGTCCCATAGTACTGTGCCTATCGATGGACCTTGAAAAACAAGCCACCTTCCTATAGAAGGTAGGACTCCTCCTTCCATATTAGCATATTTTTATGTTTCTCTCTGTACAGATCAGAATGTTGGAAAACAGGCACATAAACACGATGATGCCAATTAGAGGCTGAAGTGAAGAGCGGTCAAGCTGCAGCAGTCGACCACCAATTTCTGCAAAAGAAGAAGAAGCAGAGGTTGTGGAGATTCCAGGAGAGCGGAAGAATCCATCCAAGGAGTCACTGGCCTGGACGTTTTTCTCTAGGAGTATCAAGATCCACTCACCTGAATGTCAAGGTTCTGCGGGAGCGAAGATTGTCCACCCAATTCCTCAGTCGGTCAACCCTCAACACTAGGAGAGAGTGACGAGTGTTGGCGGTTCACCTTCCGGGTGAAACGGGGTTGAGGAAGAGAGAGGGGATGAGCGGGAGGATATTTTCTTCTGTCACGTGGCAGCTAAGGTGTTCTGATTGCAGTCAGTATGTTGGTCCACACCTCACCGAACTTCTTAAGCAATCTATGGTTCTAGCTCTAACATGGATACACAAAGAGGGAAACAGTGATTAATATACAGTTTGTGCACTTTTTCCTCAGCTAATGTGGTGTTCTTACATGCATCATTTATTATGTCACAATATGTGCACTCACCCTTGCATCTCTAATTCTTATTCTGCGCTTTTTCTATTGATCGCATTGAGTGCTGTGTCTTTTCTATTGATTGCATAGATTATGTCCTTGACCTTACTTGTGAGGAGGGACCCTGATGAGTTCTCAGGTTTCCCTTAGGAGAACGGATTGAGATTAAACAGTTCCAATAGTTAGATCATTTGGGTGGAGATATCAGGAAGTTATCCTAAAGCAAAAAAACGCTGTTGCTAAAATGCTACGCCCTTGCAAGACTTTCTAAGTTCAGTGCAATGATCTCTTTAGTGCGCAGTCGTTCTTCTTTTGTCTCTTTAACTGCGGTTTGTGCTTGTCATTCTGTTACCCACAATGTCTATGTTTTTTGTTTCAGATGCAGCAGGGTGACACAGCAATGTAGGCGATTACAAGGAGCTTCTTGTCCTGGAACCTGAATTGGGAGCACTTGGAGAAGGAGGTATGGGGGTAATAGCGGGATGCGGAAGTGGGATGCAAGGTCGACTTCTCTCTGTTGAAGCCAGAAAGCCAAGCAGAGGGTTGTGACCTGGGCACCGCATTTATTTACCACACCCCAAGATGTCTGTCAAATTCAATCGGCGCTTGAGATCTCGTGAGATCTCGAGCCTCGCTCGGAATGGCATAGGAATGCTGAGTGAAGGCTGAAAGGAGGCCACAAATTCCATTGAGGTATCCAAGAGCAGGTGTTTCTTTATTAGGGGAGAATGAGGCTGAGATGCGCGTGACCTAGGGGGGGCATCATACCTATCTGGGAGAATACGGTACGATGGGATGAACGTAACGCTGAGGTGGGCGTAGCCTAGTTGGGCACCATGTCTACACGAGGGGATACAGAGCTCACAGATTGGAAATATCAGCTTGGAACCTTGCATATGTAGGACAGACCACAGAAGCATCGCAAATCCTACCAGTACTCCCTCCAAAGGCCAACTGTTGGGCTGAGGCTTGTCTGGATAATGGGCATGGAATTGCTGAACTACACAAAAGGCATGGGCAATACATGCAGGCTCCCAGGACATGTCAGCTGGGAAATACCCTTTCCAGTCTATTAGGTAATGTATTTTCCCCGTATTCTCTTTGACTCTACAATGCGTTGGACTCAGAACTCTTCATGGTCTCCAAATAACATAGGTGGAGGGGGCCAGGTTGAGGGGATGTTACATAGGGTTTGACTAGTGAGACTTGAAATACAGGGTGTACATGATAGTATTCTGGTAAAATTAGTCTTTGATTTAGTGGATTGATGACTTTGTTGACTTCAAGAGGACAGCATAACGAAGTTGTAGTTTTCTTGGACCATGGAGGTTCTTTGTAGCCAGCTAGAATAGATCTCCTATTGTGTAGGTGAGGGCTGGCTGCGGTTTTTGGATGGCTTGTCTTTTCATGAGTTCTTTGGAATGCAGCAAGATCTCTGTTGTTCTTTTCCAAGTATCATTTAACTTTGTCAGATGTTTGTTTGCTGTTGGAATTCCAAGTTTCGAGGATAATTTGTCTAGTGTAAATATAGGATGTCAACCATAGTTACAGAAAAAATGGGAAACACCAGTAGCTGGGTGTACACTGTTGTTATATGCAAATTCTGCTATGGGCAATGCCTGAACCCAATCACTGGTCAAAGATGATAACAGACATCATAAGTATTGCTCCATAGATTGATGTGTCTGTTCTATTTGCCCATCTGTCTGCGGGTGGTAGGCTAATGACAAACTGTGGTCAATTTGACCAGCTGTGCCGACTCCTTGCCACAGTTTAGCCGCAAATGGAATCCCCGGTGCGAAATAATTTTATGGACAGTCGCACATTGTTAGACCTGCCATCCTCAGGGTGGTCTCTCCGCAGTCTCTTTGTCTTTTGCCTCCATGTTTTGCTGATTCTTTTTGTTGGCGTTAGGACTCTGAGCATCTTATCACTTCTAACCAGTGCTAAAGTGCATGCGCTTCCCCCCTAAACATGATGACATTGGTGTATACCTGATTGGCATATTTGATGTACTGTTAAGGCCCTTGTTAAGTGGTATACCATATACCCAGGGCCTGTACTTCAAATGCTACTAGTGGGCCTGTAGCAGTAATTGTGCCACCCACATAAGTAGCCTTTCAAACCCGTCTCAGGCCTGCGCCTGCAGTGCCTGTGTGTGCAGTTTACTGCCACTTCGACTTCTCATTTAAAACTAGTTGCCAAGCCTCAAACCCCTCTTTTATTGCATATAAGTCACCCCTAAGGTAGGCCCTAAGTAACCTTAACAGCAGTGTGCCATGTAAGTAAAAGGTAGGACATGTGTGTTCAATCTTAACATGTCCTGGAAGTGACTAACCCTCAAATTGATTTTTCACTGCTGTGAGGCCTACCCATCTCATAGGCTAGCATTGGGAATTCCTCTATATACTTTTAAGCTGTAATTCCTGATCAGAGATAAGTAGCTTTTTCATGTTTCATGTGTTCGGAATGGAATTGATAAGCCCTCCTTAATGGTTAGTTTGGATTCAACATTACTGTTTTGGAAATGCCACTTTTACAAAGTGGACAACTCACTGCACCTACTGTTCTCTGTGCCTGACAGCCTGTCCCCAGCACACGTCTGGGTGGGTGGCAGCTACACTTTATGCATTACCTCTAGATGGTCACAACACAGGAAGGGTAGGTATGTCTGAGTACCCATCTACATGCATCTGCATTCTGATAGCCTTGCCTGGGCAGGATGGAAGGGAGGCGCTAACAGGCAAGTGTCCTGTCCCCACACAAAGGACTGATTACCTCCCACAGATAGCCCAGCAGACACGGCTGGGTTGAAAGGGATACTTGTGCACTTCAGAGCGCTGCTTTGAAGTCACCCCTCACATCAAAGGCACTTTTGGGTATAAGTACTGGGGGCCTCATTCATGAGGTGCCGCCGGAACGTACCTTTTTTGATGTTCCGGTGGTGCAATGTGCCACTGGCATATTTATATGTCCACGTAAAGCCACGTTACATGGCTTTTCATGGCCTTATAAATATGTGCCCATTTCACGCATAAAACTGCGTGAAAGGGGCATTCCATGGGTTATGCTGGGGGCGTTACCAGCCACATCCATGGCTTTTTGACATCGCCTCAGATTAATGAGAAAGCACAAGTCTGAGGCAGCACCAAAACTAACGCCTCCCCAGTGGAGGCATAAGAGAGGCACAACGAGGAGAAATATCTTTATTTCTCCTCATTTTTCCTCTTTCGATGTGTGCTGCATACAAGGAAAAGTTGACAGGAAAAAAAATCTTCTATATAGAAACAGAAAAAATATGCAAAGAAAACATAACATAGATTTAGTTTAAAAAAAAGTTCAGTTAAAGAGACAAAATATTTTATTAGTCATTAATCACCCACAGTAGGTCGGGCGGAAGGAATTGCAGGAGACCAGGTTCTGCAGCCAATGACTACTGCACACAGCAAAAGGCCATGCACCGTGGGAGTTAGTTGCCCACCACAGATTTGGGTGCAGGACCTAGCAGGCTGCTATCCTCCCACTGTGCAGCTGTGTGCAGTGAGGGTTGCCCACCCGCATTGGGTTGGGAGCAGGCTGTATGCAAAATTTCCATGTATAGAAGAAGACTGTGTGGAACAAGAGTAGGCTGCCCAGAGAGGGTCATGTGTAGTGCCTAACTGCAGGGCTGACCCTGCACCCAACCCCCCGTGCAGAGCTAAAGGCCATAGGAAGTGGGGGTTGGTGCCTCTCAGCAACAAAAGGCCATAAGCAATGGGTGTTAGCCGCTGCTGGCAGAGAATGAGGGTTAGGGTCAGGGCCTGGCCTAGCCTGCACCCAACTTCCACAGGTTGGAACTTAAGAGTGTCATTAATAAAACATAAAATTAACCCCAAAAAAGTTAGAATCTGATTTGTGGTTCTGGCTCAAACATGTCAAATCACTGAAAGCCATTGTTCTTAGCAAATAAATACTTTTTGAACTGCCTTTCTTTTTAAATGTGCTCCATTGATGAATCTACACAAATTAAAAAATACCAAGAATAACCGATATGTGCTAAGTATCTGCCACATTTTGTGCAAATTTGTCAAACAGTGCTAAAGGTATAGGTAAATATAAAGCTATCTCTATAATTTAACCTCTTCATTCCCAGGCTAGAGCACTTTCTAAATACTAATTTATTGACAACTTTAGTACATATTTACACCAAACCACGCAAAGACACTTCAAGTTTGGAGTTTTTCCATTCAGATATTTTTTCTGCATCGAGGAGCAAAGAATCATATGGGAGGTAAAAGGGGAAACCTCATTTTTCTGATCAACCTATTTTGTAGGCCCCTCCTTGAGGGGTCTTGGAAGTTTGATGCAGGCTTGTTGAATATCACCAAAGTTATTAAGGAAAGAAAAAAATGCATTTTCATTGGAAACTCTAACCTAACCATAACTACACAGGGTATATATATCTGAACTCTTCTCTCCCCGTGCTCTCGTGGGCAGGAAGCAGTGTCCCAGGAGACATAATGAGTCTCTGAGTGGGTCTGTGAGTGGGTGTGTGAGTGCCTGAGTGGGTGCATGACTCTGACTGGATCTGTCAATAGACACATAAGTGTCAGTGTGGGTCTGTGAGTGGGTGTATGATACTCTCAGTGGGTCTGTGAGTGGGTGCATGAGTCTCTGAGTAGGTCTGTGAGTGGGTGCATTAGTCTCTGAGTGAGTCTGTGAGTGGGTGTGTAAGTGTCTAAGTGGGTCTGTCAGTTGGTGCATGAGTCTCTGAATGGGTTTGTGAGTAGATGTGTAAGTCTCTGAGTGAGTTTGTGAGTATGTGTGTGAGTCTCTCACTGGGTCTGTGAGTGGGTACATGAGTCTCTGAGTGGGTCTGTGAGTGGGTGTGTGAGTCTCTGACTGGGTCTGTGAGTGGGTGCATGAGTCTCTGAGTGAGTCTCTGAGTGGGTGTGTGACTTTCTGAGTGGGTGTGTGAGTGGGTGTATAAATGGCAGAGTGGGTCTGTGAGTAGGTACATGTGTCTCTGAGTGGGTATATATATCTGAACTCTTCCCTGCCCGTGCTCTTGCGGGCAGGAAGCAGTGTCCAGGAGATAGCATGAGTCTCTGAGTTTGGTCTGTGAGTGGGTGCCTGAGTGTCTGTGTGGGTCTGTGAGTGGGTGCATGAGTCTCTCAGTGGGTCTGTGAGTGGGTGCATGAGTCTCTGAGTGGGACTGTGAGTGGGTGCACGAGTCTTTGAGTGAGTCTGTGAGTGGGTGTGTGAGTGTCTGAATGGGTATGTGTGTGGGTGCATGGGTCTCTGAATAGGGATATGAGGGGGTGTGTGAGTCTATGAGTGGGTCTGTGAGTGGGAGCATGAGTCTCTGATTGGGTCTGTTAGTGAGTGTGTGAGTCTCGGACTGGGTCTGTGAGTGGGTGCATGAGTCTCTGAGTGGGTCTGTGAGTGTGTGCATTAGTCTCTGAGTGGGTCTGTGAGTGGGTGTGTGTCTCTGAATGGATATATGAGTGGGTGCATGAATCTCAGTGTGAGTCTTCTGAGTGGGTGTATGAGTGTCTGAGCGGGTCTGTGTGTGGGTGCATGAGTGTCATGCGTGATATGAGTAAAGTTATAGTTAGAAAGTTTCCACGACCACCACTAGGAGATATATATATATATATATATATATATATAGTTACGTATATTTACATTCACTAAAAAAACCATAGGTTTCATGGACATTATAGTTAGGAATTAGCATTTAAAAAACCTTAGAAATTCACTGAAAAAACCACAGGTTTCAGGGACGTTATAGTTAGGCTGACATTTCACTCGTACAAAAGCAGAGAAATTCGGTCGTTATAGTTAGTTGACCTAACTATAACTCGCGGCCCCGCAATACACTGCTGATGACGTCACATATTACATCACTCATGACATGGTCAGTGACATCACTGATGACATCACTGACTATAACTTCCCTGAAACCTATGTTTTTTAGTGAATTGCAAAGGTTTTTAAAATGCTAATTACTAACTATAACGTCTGTGAAACCTGTGTTTTTTTCAGTGAATTTTTAAGGTTTTTTAAATACTAATTCCTAACTATAACGTCCCTGAAACCTATGGTTTTTTCAGTGAATTTCTACGGTTTTTAAATGATAAACCTTAAGTAGTTAATCACTGTAATCTAAGCTTTTCTATAGAATTTCTAAGTGTTTTATAGAATTCCTTTTATTTTAAAATGTTTGGAAGTATTTTTTTTGAACTTGTGTTTTTAAAATTATTCATAATTTTTCAAAAATTTTCTTTAGAAATTATAATTACTTTTTAAAAATATATATATCACAGACATTTAAAGATTTATACTGTTATTAATTTGAATGTTTAAAATTTCTATTAGCTTGAAATAATACTTTTAATACTATGAAAGTTGTTTTGTTGTGTTCTGATGATAACTATCTTTCTTGCCATTTTTAATTTTTTTTAATTTTGGAAAAAGGGCCACGCGCCTTACGCGATGGGTGCGCGAATCCAATATACGAATCTCAATCTTCAAAACACATTTAGAAAGATTTAATATTCGTTTTAGACATAGAGGTGTATTACTTAGTATATAAAAATAGTAATAATGGTGTTTTAAATTTGTGTAGTAATGTTTTTGACAGGTTTTTTTGGGCGCGATAGTATCGCATACGGGACATGGTTCTATGCGGTAGGTGCGAACCCTGCCTGTGCGTATTTGTGGGGTCGCGCAGGGCTCGCGACTTCGGCGTAATTTTTAAAAGTATAAAATATCACTGTGGATACTTTAAATATCGGTTTGTATTAAATACTTTCCCTAATATACTTTAAAAAACAATTTATAAAGAGCAATTTATACTTTAAAATTAACTGTATGAGATTTTACGGGTGCACAACGTATGCGCGTTTGATGCGCGAACCTTGCCGGCATGTATTTCCAGGATCGCGCAGGGGTCACGATTCCAGCGCACTTTTAAAAGTATGAAATATCAGTGTGGAAACTTCAAATATCAGTTTTGCTTAAAGACTTTCACTAATATACTTTACAAAATAATTTATAAACAGCAATTTATACTTTAGAATTATGTATAGGAAATTTTGCGGGTGCGCGACATCCACGTGAGGGGTTTGCGCCCCCTACCGAATCCATGTGACATTGAAATAAAGCTTTAGTTTGTTTAAAAGCTTTTCATTCTGTTAGAGGGAGGATCCAACACTTGTTTTATTTCTCTTATTTTGGGCGTGCCTTCCAGTGAAGAATTGTTTTTTGTAGGCTTTCACAATTGGTTTTTTTGGTGGTGTCTTGACTTTTTTTCACTGAGATGGCATCCAGTCATCCTGAGGAAGATCTGCTGGAAGAGCCTGAGGAAGTGGAGGAGCCTGTAAAAAAGAGAAAAGAAAGCATAGTATGTTTTTTTTTACAGTGCCTGAGGGGGAAAAGAAGGTCAACGCCAGGAAAGTGACTTGCACTTTGTGCCAAAGAGTACTTTCACGAGGTTCGGATAAGAAATATTCGTGCATCACCTTGTCTAAGAAAAAGCACCTCAAGACCATCCATCTGACTCGTTTGGCGAAAGAACTCCTGATGCATCAGAAAAATGAGCAAGCTGCGCAGGCAGATCCTAATGCACCATCAGCATCGGGTGCAGCGGTTCCACCTTCACTTTGGCCACATATTTTTCCAGAGCTAGTGGATACTTCCATTAATTGTCGTAAATGTGACGCTAAATTGTGTGTTGGAGAGCAGTGCATTGATGTAATTGTCAACACAGTAAAAACACACAAGTGTTAATTTTTTTTATATGCTTCAGAATCTTCTTTTTCCTGTTTTTTTTTTTAACTAGTCATGTTTGACTGTTCAATTTTTTTTGTCAGGAATAAAGTCAAAAACACCCCTCCCAAAAAATTGTTTGAAAATACAAAAAAAAATCCAAAATTGTTTTTAAAAAAAACAAAAATTGTTCTTACGGAACCACCTAAACTGGTTAAAAATTGAAAAATTGCCTGAGTGATTGCATGAGTGCAAGAGTAGTGCCTGGGTGATTGGAGAAGTCCATGGGTACTGCCTGGGTGATTGCATGAGTTCATGAATAGTACCTGAGTGATTGTATGAGTGCATGGGTAATGCCTGGCTGATTGCATAAGTGCAGGGGTAGTGCCTGGGTGATTGGAGGAGTGCATGGCTAGTGCCTAGCTGATTGCATGAGTGCAGGGGTAGTGCCTGGGTGATTGGAGGAATGCATGGGTAGTGCCTGAGTGCATGGATGAGATGAGTGCATGGCTAGTGTTTGAGGGAATGGATGAGTGCAATAGTAGTGCCTGAGTGATTGGATGAGTGCAAAAGCAGTGCCTGAGTGATTGGATGAGTGCGTGGGTAGTGCCTGGCTGATTGCACGAGTGCAGGGGTAGTGCCTGGGTGATTGGAGGAGTGCATGGGTAGTGCCTGAGTGTATGGATGAGTGCATGGTTAATGTTGGAGGGAATAGATGAGTGCAACAGTAGTGCCTGAGTGATTACATTAATGCAGGGGCAGTGCTTGGCTGATTGCATGACTGCAGGAGTAATGCCTAGGTGATTGCATGAGTGTAGGGGTACTGCCCGGGTGGTTGGGGGAGTGCATAGGTAATGGATGACTGCATGGGTAGTGCCTGAGTGATTGGAAGAGTGCATGGGTAGTACCTAGCTGAAAGCATGTGTGCAGGGGTAGTGCCTGGGTGATTGGAGGAATGCATGGGTAGTGACTGAGTGCATGGAAGAGTGCATGGCTAGTGTTTGAGGGAATGGTGAGTGCAATAGTAGTGGGTGAGTGATTGGATGAGTGTGTGGGTAGTGCCTGGTTGATTGCATGAGTGCAGGGGTAGTGCCTGGGGATTGGAGGAGTGCATGGGTAGTGCCTGAGTGTATGGATGAGTGCATGGGTAGTGTTGGAGGGAATGGATGAGTGCAACAGTAGTGCCTGAGTGATTACATTAGCACAGGGGTAGTGCTTGGTTGATTGCATGACTGCACGGGTACTGTCTGGGTGATTGGAGGAGTGCATGGGTAGTGCCTGAGTGCATGGATGAGTGCATTGGTCGTGTTGGAGAGAACAAACGAGCGCAATAGTAGTGCCTGAGTGATTATATTAGTGCAGGAGTACTGCCTAGGTGATTTCATGAGTGCAGGGGTACTGCCTGGGTGATTGAGGAGTGCATAGGTAGTGCCTGGCTGCATGGATAGTGTTTGAGTTAATGGATGAGTGAAACAGTAGTGCGTCAGTGATAGGATGAGTGCGTGGGTAGTGCCTAGCTGATTGCATTAGTGCAAGAGTACTGCATGGATGATTGGAGGACTGCAAGACTGGTGCCTGGGTGATTGGAGGAGTGCATGGGTAGTGCCTGAGTGATTGTATGAGTGCATGGGTAGTGCCTCGCTGATTGCATGAGTGCAGGGATAGTACTTGGGTGATTGGAGGAGTGCATGGGTAGTGCCTGAGTGCATGGGAGGGAATGTATGACTGCAATAGTAGTGCCTGAGTGATTGGATGAGTGCAATAGTAGTGCCTGAGGTGATTGGAGGAGTGCATGGGTAGTGCCTGAGTGCATGGATGAGTACATTGGTCGTGTTGGAGAGAACGAATGAGTGCAATAGTAGTGCCTGAGTGATTATATTAGTGCAGGGGCACTGCCTACGTGATTGCATGAGTGCAGGGGCACTGCCTGGGTGATTGGAGGAGTGTATAGGTAGTGCCTGAGTGATTGGATGAGTGCATGGGTAGTGCCTGGCTGATTGCATGAGTGCAGGGGTAGTACCTGGGTGATTGGAGGAGTGCATGGGTAGTGCCTGAGTGATTGGATGAGTGCATGGGTAGTGCCTGGCTGATTGCATGAGTGCAGGGGTAGTACCTGGGTGATTGGAGAACTGCAAGAGTAGTGCCTGGGTGATTGGAGGAGTGCATGGGTAGTGCCTGAGTGATTGGATGAGTGCATGGGTAGTGCCTGGCTGATTGCATGAGTGCAGGGGTAGTACCTGGGTGATTGGAGGAGTGCATGGGTAGTGCCTGAGTGTATGGATGAGTGCATGGGGGAATGGATGACTGCAATAGTAGTGCCTGAGGGATTGAATGAGTGCAATAGCAGTGCCTTAGTGTTTGGATGAGTTCATGGGTAATGCCTGGCTGATTGCATGCATGCAGGGATAGTGCCTGGGTGATTGGAGGAGTGCATGGGTAGTGCCTGAGTGCCTAGTGGAGAAGTGTGGCTCAATGGTTAGAGCGGCAGACCCTGATGCAGAGATCTGGCCCGGGACCAGGGTTCAATTCCCGCCTCGGCGGGTCTTGGGCTCAATTTCCTCGGACCTGATAATTCTCGCCTCGGTGCCTATTCTAATCATGGGTCCCACTCTGCAACTCTGGGCAATAGCTTGCTTAATCTCCACAACGGCCCCAACAGCGCTGGGATGCCTGGCTTCACCCTGGGGGTGCCCAGGAGTGGACATTTCACAGGGAAAAGCCAGGAAGGGTTCCACAGCGGTATGCGTACAGCGCCAGGACACCTCTTTGGGGGTATAAGTGCGCTTTACAAGTACGAATTTCATGGGGGGAATGGTTGACTGCAATATTAGTGCCCGAGTGATTGGATGAGTGCAATAGTATTGCCTGAGTGATTGGATGAGTGCATGGGTAGTACCTAGCTTATTGCATGTGTGTAGGGATAGTGCCTGGGTGATTAGAGGAATGCATTTGTAGTGCCTGAGTGCATGGATGAGTGCATGGCTAGTGTTTGAGGGAATGGATGAGTGCAATAGTAGTGCCTGAGTGATTATATTAGTGCAGGAGTACTGCCTAGATGATTGGAGGAGTGCATAGGTAGTACCTGATTGCATGGATGACTGCATGGGTAGTGTTGGAGGGAATGGATGAGTGCAACAGTAATGCCTGAGTGATTACATTAGCGCAGGGGTAGTGCTTGGTTGATTCAATGACTGCACGGGTACTGTCTGGGTGATTGGAGGAGTGCATGGGTAGTGCCTGAGTGCATGGATGAGTGCATTGGTCGTGTTGGAGAGAACAAAAGAGCGCAATAGTAGTGCCTGAGTGATTATATTAGTGCAGGAGTACTGCCTAGGTGATTTCATGAGTGCAGGGGTACTGCCTGGGTGATTGAGGAGTGCATAGGTAGTGCCTGACTGCATGGGTAGTGTTTGAGTTAATAGATGAGTGAAACAGTAGTGCGTCAGTGATAGGATGAGTGCGTGGGTAGTGCCTAGCTGATTGCATTAGTGCAAGAGTACTGCATGGATGATTGGAGGACTGCAAGACTGGTGCCTGGGTGATTGGAGGAGTGCATGGGTAGTGCCTGAGTGATTGTATGAGTGCATGGGTAGTGCCTCGCTGATTGCATAAGTGCAGGGATAGTACTTGGGTGATTGGAGGAGTGCATGGGTAGTGCCTGAGTGCATGGGAGGGAATGTATGACTGCAATAGTAGTGCCTGAGTGATTGGATGAGTGCAATAGTAGTGCCTGAGGTGATTGAAGGAGTGCATGGGTAGTGCCTGAGTGCATGGATGAGCACATTGGTCGTGTTGGAGAGAACGAAGGAGTGCATGGGTAGTGCCTGAGTGATTGTAGAAGTGCATAGGTAGTGCCTGATTGCATGGATGACTGCATGGGTAGTGTTTGAGTGAATGGATGACTGCAACAGTAGTGCATGAGTGATAGGATGAATGCATGGGTAGTGCCTAGCTGATTGAATGAGTGCAGGGGTACTGCCTGAGTGAATGGATGAGTGTGTAGGTACTGTTTGAGGGAATGGATGAGTGTAACAGTAGTGCCTGAGTGAATGCTTGAGTGCATGGGTAGTGTTTGAGAGAATGGATGAGTGCAACAGTAGTGCCTGAGTAATTGGATGAGTGCATGGGTAGTGCCTGGCTTATTGCATGAGTGCAGAGGTACTGCCTGGGTGATTGGAGGAGTGCATGGATAATGCCTGAGTGCAAAAGTTATGCTACAGAGATTAGATTACAGCATAGGTAGTGTTTGTGTGAAAGGATCACTACCTGGCTGATGATATCTGAAAGTTTTTATATTGTGTAAAAGATCAACATTATTTTTATTAGAAATAAAAAACATTTAAATGAACTTTAAACATTGTTTCAAGTTATCATGCATATTGTTATGTGTTCTTACCTTTTTTAGTAATTTAGATACATCATTCTGTGGAACTATTTTAGAGTAGTAAAGTGGTGAACAGCATTAAAACTCTTTTCAAACTTCACCATTACCTACTGTAAACAAGAAAAAGAAAAACTGTTATCTAATGTAATGTATTATAGAAAATATAATATATTTTTAAGAACACAATATAATTTTAGAATTACATAACATTTTCAGTTATCCTTTTTATGCTGTTCTCAGATTCTATTGAACATCACCATACTCAGTGATTTCAATGTAGTATCATCAATGAACAGCGGGGAAGAAAACAATCAACGGGATTGTAAACAAAAAACCTCAAATCAGTGCAGAGAATTATTGTCAATAAGTGTAGCTATGTGTTTAGCTATCTATAGTTTCTTAATTACGTCCTTCTTGTACATTAACTCTATTATTTCTCTCAAATACATTTGCTGAAATGTACACTCTCATTTATATCTGGTACAATATAGACAATAAATATATAAACTATTTGCTTTTAAACACAATTTTCCAAATGCAATATCAATCAGTGCAAATAATAATCCAAACTGTATTTATAAATAGTAATTGTTTCAATCTTGTCCATTTTCTGTTAACATCTTCCCAATAGGCCGAATAATGTTTTCAAAACTTTTGCTTCAAAAATATCCAATATAAATTTGCTATTTTGTGTTCACATCTTCCCAATAGGCTGAATAATGTATTCAAAACTTTGGCTTCAAAAATATTAAATATGAATTTAGTAATTCAGAAGGCAACCGAGATTTGAATTCCAAGTGGGCATCATTGCAATGTGTCCATCCCTTATGACACTTGAAATACACAGTATAGTGTCCAGATGTAGTAGTAGGTCCAGCATGGAAAATAATAGCCACTTCTATAAAAGTTCTTCCTGAAATAGATATTTGACTTGCAACAAAATTTTAAATTTTTGTTTCCAATTTTCTTCCATTTGCTCTAAAGCATTGCAGCATTAAAATGAGATATTTTCCATATCTTTCTATATGTAATGTAGACAACATTTCTGATCTACTGTCAGGCTCTCCAGAGAGTACTGCGTGTGGCAGCGCGGTTTCCCGCGCCCGAGTAATAGACGCAAGCCCCGCTGGCTGTTCTCCGTCAGCGGGTGAGGGCGGCGCCTCTGACGTATTTAAGAAAGGGATCCGCGTTAGCAACGCGCTTCGGGTTCCAGCACGGATCCCGACAGGCCGCCCTCCGTTTTTTCCCTCGCGTCACTTACCTGAAATCCTTGATCGCTGTCTCTGTTGGTGGTAGCTTGCTGGGCATCTTCGGTGCTCCTTTTCCTTCCTGGTTCCTCTGGTGCTCTTCCGGAACACTTGGTTATGTTGCTCCTTTTCCGACCGGCAACATTGTATCAAGGAATCTCTGCCTCTTAACCCTTAGCGTTCTGGCAACTTGTTTTTTGTTAGACAAGAAAATGGCAAGGGTTGTAAAGAATCACAGTGTTCTTGTTGTCTGGGTTTTTTTGGAGTTTTATTCTGAATTTACGAATTAGTGCACTTATCTGATGGCCCTCTGACTAGACGGTTGTGTATGGTGGTTCTCTTTGTTTTTGGTGAAACTTTTCTTGCTGCAAGGAAAAGAGAGACTGCATTAATGGAGTCAGATAACCCACTTGTTTTTGTTGTGTAAAGTGACCCTGCATTTTTTGCCCTATTTTTTCCGTGCTCTCTCCTGGGAAATGAGTTTTTTGGGTTTTCCCTAATTCAGGATTACAGACATTTCATTTTTTATTAAGGGTCTATAATACTCCTATGGTACTTCTAACATAGGTTTGTATAGTACTGTTCATCTCTTGTTTACTGTCAAACTTCCGCAGTCCTTCCACATACTGAACATTGTTCTTCCCTTTAGGCACGAGGAGTGTTCTACAGCCAGGGGAGTTGTTCCCCTTCCCCCACATGTATTGGGTATATTCATATACAGGTATCTCATTAGAAATAAAAAGGAAAGGGGTTATTATACAGTCAGTTCCTTGTACTCTTGATCAGTGGTGTTTTTTCCTTGTGTTCTCTCCTTCAGGTGACTTGAAGACCACCCTAGGACATCTACTCCTTCTTCCTTCCCTTGTTTTGTTTCCCTTCTTCCCCACCTTCCCTCTTTTGCTTTGACCTAGTTGGGCGAAGGAGGTAGGTGAGGGAAGTTGGGACCTAGCATCGCTTCCATCCATTTTGTCCCTGCAGTAACCCCAGGTGAGCCTCACAGAACGCGAAGCCCACGTTTTACATTACTGCTCGGGCGTTATGGAGGAACATCCAATAACACTAGCTGATGTGGCGAGTATGATAGGGAACTTACAGAAAGAAACCCAGGCCCTAACCCTTCAAGTAGACTCCCTACAACAAGCCTCTCGGACCCCTCACCCTCCTGATCTGTCGTCAGGCTCTCATACCACCTATTTTCCGTCACATCCGTCCTCGTCGAGCACTACGCCTCTGGTTTATCATATCACGACCCCCTCTTCTATACCTTTAGCTCCCCCAGAAAGATTCATGGGTGACCCAGCTAAATTCGCTACATTTATTAATCAGTGGCAATTGCACTTTATGTGCAAGGCTTCTTGTTTTCCCACTGAGCAATCTAAGGTGGCTTTCATTTTATCATACTTAGGAGGTTCAGCCGCCACATGGTCAATACCCTTAGTGGACAGAAATGATCCTCTGTTGTATGACTACATAGCCTTTAAAGAGGAGCTAAGGCACCTCTTTGACAGACATTCGTTCATGCAGTCTGTGGATACTGAGTTATTAAACCTCAAACAAGGATCTAAGGATCTCATGACTTTTTTTTTTTTTAAGTTTTGAAAACCTTTATTGAAAAGACAAAAAAAGGAGTTGACATCAGCATATTGCCTACATCCCCGATAGGGCCGGCCTGCGCTGTGGTGCAAGTGGGGCTGTGGAGTTTAGGGGGAAGAATACACAGCAATTTGCCTACAACCACTTAGGGCCGGCCGCGTCAGTAAGTACGTGTGAACGTAAAAGGCAGTAGGGCATCTGTAGCCATTAAATTGCAATCAATACCTTTGAACTAAACATTTCCACTTTAGTACCATACATATCCTGTATGTGTCTAAACTGTGAGCACGTTCCATTCAAGTGGGTGTGGAGAGGTGTCCCTTGGTGACCCGTGGTCTCCCATATCTTGTAGGTGTCGGCTGAGGTGGGGGTTCCCCGCTCATCCCGTTACTTGTCCTCTTAAAGTGGGAGTGGGAGAGGAAGTCCCAGTGGCTGTGGAGGCAGTATGTTCCAAGAGATATGTTTGTAAGGGGGCCCATATATCGCGCGGGCGGGAGGAAGGGGATTGGAGGTCTGCATAAGTTTGTAGTTGTTCCTGGCTGTAAATGAGATCTTGGAGCCATTCTTTGAATTTTGGAGCTCTCGCTCTGCCCCATCTACAGGCGATCCTTCTTTTGGCCAGGAGGAGTGCGAAAGAAGTGTATTTCCGCATTGCGGGAGGCAGGGGCTGAGTGTATCCCAGTAATGTAGTCAGGGGGTTGTCGGGGACGTGTAGCCCGGTCATGAGGTCCAGTGCTGTAAGTGTTTCCGACCAGAAGCGTTGGACGGGCGGGCAGTCCCAAGCGACGTGTTTAAAGTCAGCGCCTTCTGCGCCGCAGCGGTCGCATCGGTCACTATCGCTTAACTGTAGGCGATGTAACCTCGCAGGCGTGTAGTAGAGGCGATGGACGTATTTGTAATGTATGATTCTAAATCTGCTACTGGCAGAGATATCTCCCGTCTGTTTGCAACAATAAGCCCACTGTTCATCTGTCAGGGGATATCCCAGCTCCCTCTCCCATCTACCCCGGGCCAGGGGGGGCTCGTGTTCCTTGTGATTTTGTACAGTGCGGTATAATATTGATATCACGTGTGCAGGGGCCGCCTGTTGCAGGAGGGCGTGTAGTGGAGGCATAATGGGTGGCTCTAGTGGAAAGTCAGGGGTGAGGGCTCTCACACTCTGTCTCAGCCTGAGATAATAGAAGCGTTCCAGAGGGGTAGGGTTCGTGGCACCAAAGAATTCCGCACTCGTTCGGAATAGGCCCCCAGCATAAAGTTGCCCCCAGGTATGTATAGTTAGTTTGCGGAGAAGGCGGCGGCAGCCACCCTCCTTTGTCACCGGGATGTCCTGATGGCCGGGTAGGGGCAATAGTGGGGAGTATAGTAATGTGCATTGTGTGGAGTTTGCTAGATCTCGCCAAGCGCTAGTGGTACATTGTACAGTGGAGATGGCTAGGTGTCGCTGGACTGCGGGGGTACTCAGGTATGCCGTGCAGGGGGTCGGGCCCATGTAGCCGTCTTCAATCGCGAGGTGGGGCATGTAGGGGGAGGTTTCATCCAATACGCGGCGAAGTGGGCCTGCGCGCAGCTATAATAGAGCTCCAAGTCCGGTATCTCAAAACCGCCAGCACAGAACGGCCGTGTGAGTGTGTTCCATCGTAACCTGGCTTGCTTGCCTCCCCAGGTGAGCCTGATGAGCTGGGTCTTAATGGCCGAGAAAAAATTACGGCTGGGAGCGTAGGGAATATTGACAAACAAGTATAATAGTTTGGGCAATATTATCATTTTGATAAGGGCGGCTCTGCCAGCCATTGAGAGGGGCAGGGCGATCCATCCCGTGATTTTATCAGTGAGGGAGTCCAGTGTGCGTCCATAGTTTGCGCGCATGAGCTCCTCTCGGTCGCGAGAAATGACGATGCCAAGATATGTAAGGGTGTCGTTGCACCATGTTAGGGGATAGTCTGGCGTGAATTTCGGGGTGGAGTCAGTGAGAGGAAATATCTGCGATTTTCCCCAGTTGATGTTTACCCCAGAGAGTTGCCCAAAGAGGATAAAGAGTCTGAGAATGGGGTTTAGGCTGATGTCCGGTTGCCGCAAATAGAGGGTAATGTCGTGAGCATAGAGGGAAATAAGTATTTGCCTTTCAGGATAAATAATCGCCTGGTCGCGGTGGTGTTGTCGGATTTTAGCGGCAAGGGGTTCGACAGCCAACGCAAAGAGGAGTGGGGACAATGGGCATCCCTGCCTGGTGCCCCTGGTTATTGAGAAGGCGGAGGAGCGTCTGCCGTTGACCATCACCGTAGCCCGGAGGCCTGTGTATAAGAGGTTTATCCAGGCTAAGAATGGGGAGGGGAACCCCATGCGCTGCAGTACAAAGGATAGATAATCCCACTCCAGGGAGTCAAATGCCTTAGTGGCATCTAGGAAAATAGCGGCCGCATTCTCATCCGGGTCTATATCGTGGAGTAGCGCAAAGAGAGTGCGTAGGTTGTGGGATGTGCCCCTGGTTGGGACAAAACCTGACTGGTCAGGGAGGACCAATACTGGCATGAGGGGGCTGATGCGATTCGCAATTAATTTGGCTAGGATTTTGGCGTCGATATTAATGAGGGACAGCGGCCTATATGAATCCGCTTGTGTAGACGACTTCCCTGGTTTGGGCAAGGAAATAATTAGTGCTTCGCGCATTGTGGGAGGTAGGATACCTGACTCGCGTGCTTCTTCCAGCACCTGGCGTAGCGTCGGAATGAGCAGATGGTGAAATGTCTTATAAAATTCGGCCGGAAGGCCGTCAGGCCCTGGGGCCTTTCCGGATTGCAATTGCATAATGGCAGAGGTGATCTCCTCGTCTTCGAAGTGTGCGAGGAGCAGATCTCTCTGGCCATCCCCCAACCAGGCAATTGCAGTGTCATCAAAGAATGTGGCAAAGTCTGCTGGGGCCTGTCTGTGGGTTTTATATAGCGCTTTGTAGAATCTCTTAAAGACATTTAATATGCTCTGGGTATCTCTATGTGTGTGGCCGTCCTCATCTGCCACCTCCAGGACAGTGTTAGCAAATCGAGGAGGTCGTATGGAGGAGGCCAGGGCCCATCCTGGTCTCTCTCCTTCTCCATAACGGCGTGCCTGGTGGTATTTCCCTCTGAATTTGCATTCCCTCTCAGCCGTTTCCTGGTAATCCGTGATCAGGGTGCGCAAGTGCGTTTGAAGTTCAGGGGTGGGTGTGGGCAGTATGGACATCTCCGTGCATTTTATTTACTGTTCTAGGTTCCGGAGTGTATTGCGAATGTCTTTTAAGACGCCACCGCTCTTAGCGATGCATATTCCCCGCACAGTGACCTTAACTGCCTCCCAGATCGTTGAATAGTGCGGTACGGAGCCATTATTGCGGAGGAAGTAGTCCGATATTTCTGTTCGGCTTTGAAAGCGGAGTCTAGGAGGTTCTGCGGTTGAAGGCGCCAAGAGAGAAAGGGGGGCTCTTCATGGGGTGGCGTGAGAGTGAGAATCACAGGGGAGTGATCTGAGTATGTACGGGATAGGTGAGACGTGTCTGACAACCAGGTCGCCAACCCCCTGTCGAGCAGCCAGGTGTCGATGCGGGACCAGGAGGAGTGCGCGGTGGAATAGCAGGTACCCTCCATTGTGAGGGGGTGGAGGGTTCTCCAGGCATCCAGAAGATCGTTATCTTCCACAATGTGTTTGAGGGTGCGTTGCGCATTGGTGTAGTGGTAACTCTGTGGGTGGGACCTATCCAGAGATGGGTTGAGTGTGACATTAAGGTCCCCTCCCCATATCAGATGCGTGGAACCTATGTCTTGTATTTTTCACCATAGAATCCAGAAAAATTCCAGATCATCAGTATTGGGTCCATAGCAGGAGATGAATGTGATGGATTGTGCGGATAACCGCCCCCATAAGATACTGTACCGGCCGTGCGGGTCCCCGTATGAGCCAATGGGGGTGTAGGGAAAGGTGCGTTTCATAAGGATAAGTGTTCCCCGAGCATATGAGGAGTATGACGAGAAGCATCTGCTGCTGGCCCAGCGGGTCGCGAAAGTGGGAGATGCGGCGGGAGCTATATGTGTTTCTTGGAGCATAGCGCAGTGGACATTGTGGCGGTCGAGGTAGGACAGGATCTGGCGACGTTTGCGTGGGTTCCCCAGACCTCTAACGTTCCATGTTAGAAAGTTGTATTGGAGGGGCCTGGGTCGGGACTCCATGGTGTATGTGAAGAGTGATAGTGGAATGTAAGGCAAAATATGTTTTTAGAGTGAATATGGTCGACTTGAATGTCAATAAGGGTGTAGTACAAAGTGGTGCATAAACAACAATCCCCGTTCCCTCCCTCCTCCCACAACAGCATCCCAACCACGCCGTGAACAGTCCCTCCCCCCTCCCAAGTCTTCCCATATCCCTCCATCCCAACTGGGGATAGTGAGGGCAAGCACAAAATCATATAGAGAATACAACACCGTAGGGTTCACCTGCCGGGTAAGAGCCAGAGGGCATCCAGGTGCACCTCGCGAAGGCGAGGGTGCTCGGGATTGTTTTAGGGTTCATCTCAGTGTGGTGGCTGGCGCCGGGCTGGGTCTGGTGAGTTCTGGCAGCCCCCCCGTCGCCGGCTCGGGGTATCGGATGTTAGATCCATGGCAGAGGTCAGCCTGTATTAGAGGTATGGTTTCAGGTTCCTTCTCGGGTCAAGGGAATGTCGTGGTGGAGTGGTGGGTATAAAGAGAGATAGTGATCAGTTCGTTACCTCCCTCAGATCGCAGGGGAGGATGCAATGACCCAGCTTGTTACGTAATTCGTGCAATCCGGGTCTCCCGGACTGCGAGTTCCGGATGGCGTAAGGGGTCTTGCTTGCACCCAGTCATGATCCGCTAGTGTCTAAGGGGTTGGGTTCATTGACATGTGCACCTTAACGTCTGCGTTTGGGGTCCGAGACTGCTGTTCTAGTTTTCACTCGACATCTGATGTGCCTCCATTGTCCCTGTGGTTGCTCTCAGGGGACGCCCGGCCTGCAGGCTGTCGGGGCAGGGTTTTAAGGAAGTCCTTGGCATGTTGGGGATTCGTAAAGAAATGTTGTTTGCCATTATGTGTCACCTTGAGTCGAGCTGGGAAGAGCATTGCGTATGGCATTTTTAGTTGTTGTAGTTTTTTCTTCACTTGGAGGAACTTCCGTCTCTGGTCCTGCACGGCCATGGTGAAGTCTGGTTAAAGTGATATCTCCGATCCGTCGTGACTGAGTTGGCCCTTTTCCCGGGATAGGCGGAGAGCAGTGTCCCGATCGCGATAGTTAAGTAGTTTGGCTATGATGGGACATGGCGGGGTTCCGGGAGCAGGCCGATTAGCAAGGGATTGGTGCGCTCTTTCCACGACGAGGACCGAAGAGAATGCCTCCCACCCAAATAGTGTTATAAGGAGGCGTTCCACATAGTCTTCCATTTTCCCTGTGGCTGTCGACTCCGGCACACCAATGATACGTAGGTTGTTTCTGATTGAACGAGATTCCAACTCTTCGTTTTTTGCGGCGATCACTTTCAGGACTCCCTCCATCTCAAGCGTCTGGTTGGTGGTGGAGCTCGATGCGTCCTCCAGATCGGATATCCTTCGCTCCACCTCGGTCAGCCGGTCGTCGTGTTTCTCCACCCTGTGTGTGAGGCCATCCAATCTGGCGTTCATAGTGTCCATTTTTGATTCGATGGATGTCAGGCTCGACTGCATCACCAGGAGCAGCTCTTTGAGGTCTGTGGTCGAGGTGGCGGGAGCTTCGGCCTGGTCTTCTTCCACCTCCGGTTGGGAGCGGGGGGTTTTGCGGGTATCAAAGGTTAGCTTCGGCTGTCGTCCGTCTGGTTTCCCCATGGCGGCAGAGCTGTCGGCCCGGCGGCTCAGGTAGAACCAAGAGCAGGCCAGCAATAGGGGCGGAGGGGTCCCCGCACTGTGATGTCCTTCCAATGGAGATTAGCTGGGGGCGTATCGGGGGGAGGATGGTGGTCTCCCCCTTCTGTGTGCTGGGATCACGGTGCCCTGTCTCCGCTCCCGACCAGCCGAGTGCTTTTTTGTAGTGAGCGAGTCTTTTCTATGGGGTAGACCTGCGGGCCTCCGCAGCGCCACCCGTCTTTCAATCTCGCCAGGCGCTCAGAGAAGCAGTGGCTGTCGGTAGCTCTCCTGGCGGGACTGGGATCCACAGTCTATAGCCGTTAGCTCGGGGTATGGTCGCTCTGTTGGCCGGAGGATGGGAGGGGGCAGTCCCGGTGTAGTCCACCCTCTAGCGCCGCGCCGCGCCCTGGTCTGCGCTTCTCCGTGCATGTCTCCCCCTTCAGCACGGTGTTCCCCAGTCCAATCTGGTCAATGAGTTGGGGGGGGGCGGCGGAGCTCCCTCGCCGTGTCCCCGTCCCCTACACAGTTCTGCAGTCTGGTCCTATGGCGCAGGGCGGGGGGCCGACGCTCCCCTCCGCCAGGGCAGAGCGATTTTCTGGGGCGGGGCAGCAGCGCCTGCTGGGCAGCAGCGGCGTTCGGGTCTCCGGGTCGCGCTGGGGCACTCACCGCATCAGGCCTCCAATCGTGCCCTCAGGGCCTGCAGTCCGTCCGTCCGTCCCCGCCTTCCGCTTCGGAGGAGCCGCGGTCTCCCGCCCGAGGGCGGCGGGGCCGGTCACGGCGTCAGGAGGCAGCAGACGTAGGCAGCTCCGCCGCAGCTGCGCTGGATGGAGTATTCGGACTTTTATTATCCCCCAAAGCGGGCAGCGACTCTCACGGCCTCACTCTGTCGCTCCCAGCTCATCGCCGGGAGGCCACAGCCGCCATTTTGCGAGTGGCCATCGGCAGAAACAAGGGGGGAGATTCCTCGGACCTGGGCAGTTATTCAGGCGTTGTCGATCCTCTCAGGCGTTCCTCCGCCTTAGCGATCGGGCTGCGCCGTTTCAATGGCGTGAAAAGTGGGAGATGAGCCGGATAGGCAGCAGATTAGATCCCGAGCCGCAAGAGCCTCACGCAAGTGCGGCCATCTTGCTTGGCGCCCTCTAGCGCCCCCAAGGATCTCATGACTTACATCTCCTGCTTTAACAGATTGGTGGCTGAAGCAGGTTGGCCAGAAGCCAAACGAGGTGCTCTTTTCTACAAAGGTTTGAGAGAGGAATTGAAAGAGATGTTAGCACAAGTAGTAGACCCTCCAGAAACCTGTGATGCCTTAATTGATTTAGTAGTGAAAATGGATCACCGTTTGCATGAAAGAAAAAGGGAGAAAGGCCGTATTGAAACCAAGTACCCTACTGTTAGAGAAAGGAAACCAGAGACAGATAAACCAGTCGAGGAGCCAGAACCCATGCAAATATGTAGCATTAAAGGGCCTCTGAGCTAGGAAGAAAGGCAAAGACGAGGGGCTAATAATTTGTGTCTATATTGTGGCAAATCAAGTCACTTTTTGAGGGACTGCCATGTCAAACCTAAACGACGTACGGAGTTGGGAAACTGACTCTCCTGAGCATGGTGGAAACAAATTGCTCAGGTGAAACAGGCTTAATGGTCTTCCACCTGGTCGGGTTAACTCCCTCTTCCTATCCTCTATGACATTTTTTTTAATCTCAGCCCAGCTTAATTGGGGTGATCAAAGTATAGACGTACGAATCATGCTTGACTCAGGTGCCACTGGGAATTTCATTGATTCAACCGGGTTGAGAACATGAATATTCCTGTGGAACCAAAAAAGACTGTGGACATAGTTAAGACCATTGACGGAAGTCATATGAAGTCTGGGCCTGTTACTCACGCTACCAAACAATTAGGAGTGCTCCTTCTAAATAAATACCACGAAACTATCCAGTTCGATGTTATCTCCTCGCCCCAGTTCAAGGCCATCATTGGTCTTCCCTGGTTGATGAAACATAACCCTGATATTAATTGGCAAGACCATACCGTAGCTTTTACTTCTGAGTATTTCATGGACCACTGTCTAGACCCTCCCACAACACTGCAACACGTGGCTGGTATTACTGATTCCGACTTACCTATATTGCCTGATTGTTACGAAGAATTCAGAGAAGTGTTTGATGAAGAGAAAGCCTCTGCCTTACCACCCCATCGGCCCTATGACTGTTGTATAGACTTGGTGCCCGGGGCCAAAATACCATGTAGTCGCATATATGCATTGACTGATAAAGAAAACACGTATTTGAGGGAGTACCTAGACGACATGTTGCAAAAAGGGTTCATTCGCCCACCTAGATCTGCGGCGTCTTCCCCTCTTTTTTTTATACCAAAGCGGGAAGGAAGTCTTAGGTGTTACATAGACTACAGAGCCCTCAATTGCGTGACAATTAAGAATCAATACCCTTTGCCACTGATTCAAGCCTTACTCGATCAAGTGAAACAAGCCTCTATTTCACTAAGTTGGACTGAAGAGGAGCATATCACTTGGTCCGTGTACGGGCAGGGGATGAATAGAAAATCGCCTTCCGTACAAAGTATGGGTTGTATGAGTACTTAGTGATGCCCTTTGGGCTGTGTAATGCCCCCGCGGCTTTCCAGTTTTTTATTGATGACATTTTAAGAGAATCCCCTGGATGTAAACACCATTGCTTATATTGATGATATTCTGATCTACTCTTCATCTGTAGACGAACATATGAGACATGTAAAGAATGTTCTAACACGTCTCAGAGACAACCACCTTTACGTGAAATTAGACAAATGCGAATTTCATGTTCCTGAAGTCACCTTCTTGGGTTTTGTATTGTCAGCCAAAGGAGTGACTATGGATCCCCAAAAAGTTGCTGCCATCAAAAAGTGGCCCTCACCCCGTTCAGTAAAGGAAGTCCAGAGTTTTCTGGGCTTTGCTAATTTCTACAGGCGTTTTATACACAAGTTTGCATCTCTAACAACTCCCATCACCAAACTCTTGAAAAAAGGGATGTCATTCCAATGGACACCAGAAGCTGAAAGAGCTTTTTCCTGTTTGAAAGAGGCATTTGTCACAGCTCCTGTTTTGAAACATCCTGATACTTCCCAACCTTTTCTTTTGGAAACGGATGCATCCCAGGTCGCTATAGGAGGAGTGTTATCTCAGAGAGATAGACAGACGGGTCATCTACATCCTGTAGCTTACTATTCTCATAAGCTAACTCCTGCTGGAGTGAGTTACTCTGTAGGCGATAGGGAGTTGTTGGCAATAAAAAGGGCCTTCGAAGAATGGCGTCAGTACCTACACGCAGCTTTACACACTGTCACCGTCATCACTGATCACAGAAATCTGCAGTTCTTGAAGGCAGCTAGGGCCTTATCCAAGAGACAGCTGAGACGGACTCATTTTTTTAGTGATTTTGACTAAGTCATTCAATTCCAGTCGGGCACTAAACATAGCAAAGTTGATGCCCTATCCCGCTTTGGATATGAGCTTATTGAGGAACAAGGCACACAAGATCCACCTCTCATTCTGAGTCCTAATCGTGTTTTAGGAGGCACCTTTTCAGAAGAAACCTTTCTGAAGGAAGTGGCTCATACACATGAATCCGAAGAACTCAAAGATTTAGAAACTAAAGACAATGGGTCAGGATTAACAATTTAGTCTATGTTCAAGGCGGCTTAGTTCTCCCTACGAAAACCCTTCAATTACAAGCATTGGGCTGGTGCCATACACATGCATTGGCAGGTCATCCCGGACACAAGAAAACCCTTGCCCTGCTTAAAAGGTATTTTTGGTGGCCTTCCATGAATCAAGATACCCAGTTGTATGTACAAAACTGTTATGTTTGTGCACAAAGTAAAAGCTCACACCTGGTACCAGCAGGACTTTTAACTCCTCTACCTACGCCTCCTACACCATGGCATTCCATTTCTATGGACTTTATTGTAGAATTGCCATCTACAAAGCAAGGGCATACCGTTATATTCGTAGTTGTTGACATGCTATCCAAAATGTCCCATTTCATACCCTTGAAGAATCTGCCAACCTCTAAAGAGCTAGCTTGTGTATTTCTCCAACAGGTAGTGCGCCTTCATGGCATGCCCTCTGTTATTGTATCAGACAGGGGCCCTCAATTTGTATCTCGCTTTTGGAAAGGGTTGAACAACCTGTTGGAAATAGATGTACGGCTCTCTACTGCCCATCACCCTCAAACAGACGGCCAGATAGAAAGGGTCAACCAGTGTATTGAGCAATACCTATGGTGTCACCTCTTACAAGGAGATAGAGATTGGGAACCCTTTCAGTCTTCACGAAAGGAAACAATAAAATTACCGCGACGAAATTGCGTCTTGCCTCATGGTTTAACCATGAGGCAAGACGCAATTCGCCATGTAATTTTATTGTTTCCTTTCGTGAAGACTGAAAGGGTTCCCATTCTGTAAGTATACAGTATGGTATTTCAATTGTGACCAAGGGTAGGGTACACCTTAGCGTGTGTATACCGCCCGGGTCACAGGTCCTGATGAAAACCTAGTAATACACACTGTAGGTTGAAACATGTAGACCCACTTATTTCTTTTCACTTTTTCACCACCAATAGTTTTTACCTTTGGACAAGTAGGTCCTTTATGGTAATACTTGTGTGTACTTATTTTTAACCTTGTCTTACTTGCTCCATAATAAAAGTAACGGAGTACAATAAAGACAATTTTATGATCACCACTTCACTGATTCACTCAAAATACCCGCTCCACTGCAATCAGGTGTCGTAGCACACCCGAGTGGCATTCGGCTACTCGGGTCGGACCCCAATGATGAAGCATGTCACCAACTAGGTTGGTGAGTGAGGGGTCTTTTAAAACCAAAAGAAATTTTCTCTGGTTTTTTCTTCATCAACGCTTCCTGTAACATCCTTAAGCTCTCTGGGGCATACTCCTTCAATTTGTTTTTTCAGGTAACTTTAGGGGACTAGGAGTACCCCCTTTAAATACCCTCTCTCTCTCTTATTGTTTTACGTAGTTGGTGTCTTGTCTCCAAGACATACATGTTTCCGCCCAAAAATCCTTGGAAGAGGCCAAGAGCAGGTATAAGGAAGGGGCTGATCATCATCGTCGCCCGCCACCGGACTATGCTGTAGGAGACAGGGTATGGTTGTCCACTCGGAACATCCAAATCAAAGGAACACATAAATTTAAGCCCTGCTTTATTGGTCCTTATGTTGTTTCTAAAGTGGTGAATCCTGTTGCTCTGAAACTCGATTTGCCTGATTCGTTGCAGATCCATCCTGTCTTTCATGTGTCTTTGTTGAAACCTGTCCCCCCTAGTACTGTTGTTCCTGCTCAACCCCCCCCTGTATTGGTGGATGATAGTCCCGAGTATGAGGTGGCATATATTGTGAACTCTCGCAGAGTGCTTCGGCGGTTGCAGTACCTAATCCACTGGAAGGGTTACGGGCCTGATGAGAGGACGTGGGAACCTGCTTCTAATGTACATGCTCCCCGTTTGGCTCGCTTGTTTCATCGACGCTATCCGAACAAGCCCAAACCTGTCGGGGGAGGAGTTTTGGGGGGTGTACTGTCAGGCTTTCCAGAGAGCACTGCCTGCGGCAGCGCGGTTTCCCATGCCTGAGTAATAGACGTGAGCCCCGCCCGCTGTCCTCCGTCAGCGGGCGAGGGCGGCGCCTGTGACGTATTTAAGAAAGGGATCTGCGTTGGCAACGCGCTTCGCAATCCAGCACGGATCCTGCCAGGCCGCCGCCCTCCGTTTTTTCCCTCGCGTCACTTACCTGCAATCCTTGATTGCTGTCTCTGTTGGTGGTAGCTTGCTGGGCATCTAAGGTGCTCCTTTTCCTTCCTGGTTCCTCTGGTGCTCTTCCGGAGCACTTGGTTACGTTGCTCCTTTTCCGACCGGTAACATTGTATCAAGGAATCTCTGCCTCTTAACCCTTAGCGTTCTGGCAACTTGTTTTCTGTTAGAAAATAGCAAGGGTTTTAAAGAATCACAGTGTTCTTGTTGTCTGGGGTTTTTTGGAGTTTTATTCTGAATTTAAGAATTAGTGCACTTATCTGATGACTAGACGGTTGTGTCTGGTGGTTCTCTTTGTTTTTGGTGAAACTTTTCTTGCTGCAAGTAAAAGAGAGACTGCATTAATGGAGTCAGATAACCCACTTGTTTTTGTTGTGTAAAGTGACCCTGCATTTTTTGCCGTATATTTTCCATGGTCTCTCCTGTCCTGGGAAATGAGTTTTGGGGGTTTTCCCTAATTCAGGATTACAGGCATTTCATTTTTTATTAAGGGTCTATAATACTCCTATGGTACTTCTAACATAGGTTTGTATAGGACTGTTCATCTCTTGTTTACTGTCAAACTTCCGCAGTCCTTCCACATACTGAACATTGTTCTTCCCTTTAGGCACGAGGAGTGTTCTACAGCCCAGGGGAGTTGTTCCCCTTCCCCCACATGTATTGGGTATATTCATATACAGGTATCTCATTAGAAATAAAAAGGGAAGGGGTTATTATACAGCCAGTGCCTTGTACTCTTGATCAATGGTGGTTTTTCCTTGTGTTCTCTCCTTCAGGTGACTTGAAGACCACCCTAGAGAAGATCCCAAGGACATCTACTCCTTCTTCCTTCCCTTGTTTTGTTTCCCTTCTTCCCCACCTTCCCTCATTTGCTTTGACCTAGTTGGGCGAAGGAGGTAGGTGAGGGAAGTTGGGACCTAGCATCGCTTCCATCCATTTCGTCCCTGCAGTAACCCCAGGTGAGCCTCACATGTACCATGTGAACATCTCATGTACTGATTGTCTGTTTTAATCAATTTGTTAAAAGGTACTGATTCACAGTCTGGTATTGTCAAGTATATGAATCATTCTGTTTGTATTTAAGTGATGGTAGTAAAAGAACAGTCTTCACATTTATGAACCCAACTGTAACTGAGTCCAAATAAGTTCTCAATCATAATTCCTTCATCTTCTAACACTGCAAGCATAACCATTAAAAACTCTTGTGCATCTTGTTGTACATTAAGAGTAAATGTCAGTGAACCACTACATATATCCAAAAAATGACAAACTCCAGAAGCAGTATGGATTTTAGTTCTGTCAGTTACCAACTGTTGAAATATATGATGTAATAAAGAACAAAATCTTTTTTCACGATTTCCCATGATTTCACAATGAAGCTCTTCTAGATGAAAGACAACATTCAAAATCACATTAGCATAGCAGTTGATACCTGAACTATTTTCCAACTGATATCCTACAATATCAACAGTTTCCATTTTCTTTTTCTTTACATCTTCAAGTTTCTGTTCATTTATTTTCTTTTTTTGAACCTCAGTTCCATATTTGACATATTTCTGTTTTGGACACACTATACGTTTCTCATATATGGGGTATTCACCTAAATCAGGAGCATACAGTCTTCTTAAACGATTATACACTCTTACACAATTTGCATCAACACTAATCTTTTTGTCATCAAAATCTATCAAATACAAACCAGACAATGTTCTTACTCAAGATAATGCAACATATGCCATTCCCTCTTTGAACACTGTACTTCCAATATTTACAAAAGCGCTGTCTATACTTAAACCTTGAGATTTATTAATAGTTACTGCATATGCTAATGACAGAGGAAACTGTTTTCTGCGAACGTACAAGTCTTTTACAAGCAAAAAACATACCATACAATGCCCAATCTGTTTTACCTCTTTAATCTGATCAACTTTTATCTTCAAAAATTCTATTCCATCTGTTTTGAAATTTTACAAACTCAACCACTTTTCCCATTGCTCCATTTATTAAACCTTTTTCTACATCCAAATTACGCCGTAAAATTACCCGACAGTTTATACATACATGTAAAGTGTTTTCTAAGCCTGCTGTTTTAGATGGAGACTTCTCCAAAGAATGCAATTTACACTGTAGTTTGTCTGTGAGAAGAATAGTCACTCTCTGGTGTTCAATTTTATCAATAGCTTTCATTTCATCTATTTCCTCTTTTTCCAGTTTCAAAAGTTCTTGATTAAATGTAGAACACTTCTGCACTGTAGGCCTTAGGCAAACTATAGACTTCTTTTCTTCAAGCTTATTGTACTTTTTTCCAGACGCTGTGTTTCCAGTTGTAAACAAGTTCCTTAGTAGTCGACTTGCCAAAGCTTGTTTACCATGTATTATCAATACACCAATTCTTATATCTTGAAGAATATTTCCATAATGTTCATCAATTGCTTGTCGCATATTCTTAATAAGTTCTTTATATTCAAAATTTGACCAAATGTTCACATTTCCAATACTTCCCAAAGATTTCCTAGTGTCTTCATGCAGAACAGTTTTTTTTTTGATAACCAACTTTATTGGCATTTTTAAGAATAACAACAACGTAGACACAGCACCATTTTGACATATCAGGTATTTCAATATGGTTACAAGTGATCTCCCCATTCTGTTCGCGTGAGGTATCAGTCCACCCGTGCTACGGACAATCAAACCACTGGTTCCAACCATTTGCCCCATATTTGTTCATGCTACAGAACAGTTTTAAAAACAGGTTGTCCTTTTACAGGAGTAAGTTGTAGTAGATCTCCGAATACAATTACATGTTTACCTCCAAACAGTACATCGTAATCTGTTTTTAAAATCTGTTGCATCCTCAAGTGTACAAAGGCAAGCATTAAGTTTGAGACCATGCTCACTTCGTCAATGATTAGAAGTTTCATTTTCTTCAGTACTCTTAAAACTTCATAAGAAGCTACTCCAGATAGCTTGTGATATTCCAATTTGTTATCATGTTCAACTGGAAGCATAAGTAATCGATGTAAAGTAATCCCTTTAATGCTGTGTGCTGCTAATCCAGTTGGAGCTGTTACAACACAAGATAAATGTGATTCTGTAGTTTTGTGGAGATAACTGGTCAAAACTTTAATGAAGAAACTTTTTCCTGATCCAGCTTGGGCACTGATATACATTGGAATAGGTTTAAATGATGAACATTGGCATTCTTTTTTTTGTGCAGCAAACCATGTTGTATCTGTTGTGTCACTTGTTGATATATTTCTTTTTGTTCGATGTTTAGTTGTTCTTCTAAATTTTCTAACTGAATAATATCATGTTGTGCTTGTTGCATTGCAGTTTCTATTTCATTCATGGCAATTGCTGCTTAATTTTCAATAATTGGTTGCCCTAGTGGATCTTGGCTTAGTGCAGCCGAACTTTGACTATCTTGAGAACTTTCTCTGGCTATTTCATCTGCAATAGTAGTTTCTTGTTCAATCTCATCATTTAACATTTGTAGATAAGTTGGGAAAATTGTGCATTGAATGCTATCTTTACAGGCATTGAAAGAATCTTCATAGCAGTCAAAATTTCCTAGTAATTCCGTTTCTCTACGCCAAGGCTTGAACAGTTGCAGAAGTCCTAAATAGGAAAATTCCCTCTTATCTGGACTTTCACAACTGAGTTTTCTGTGGTCAATAAGATTTCCTTTGGCATGTTTTACCAAACATCCGTCACATCCAATTACTGCATATTCTTCTTCTTTTATATTTTCTGTAACATTTCTTTTAACGCTGTAATGTTCAAGTATTTCATAGAGACATAGGTTTTCCAGATGTTGCATCCTTTTAAGATAGTACATATCCAACATATTAGTTTTAACAATATCTGTACTTTCTGGTTCATTCAGTGCTAAGTATTTGATTTCTTGTAGAGATTTCAATACTCTATTTCGTGTGGCAGCAAGATCTAGACTTACCCAAATGATTCCTCTTGACTTTGAATATAAACTGGCAGAGCTCAACCGATCCGAACAACATTCATAGGATCCAATCTCTCGGTGGGAAAGCATTTTTAAGCTAAAGGTGTACAATTTCTTGCTAAGACTCTTTTCCTGTGAAATTTCTTCCCACATCTCTTTCAACTCAGTCTTTTCAGATTTGGTTATATATGACGTAACATAGCGAGCAACAGTAATTGAATTATCTGCAACATATTGAATATCCATGTTTGCATTCCACATAGTCAAAATCACTGGATTGTAGTCATTAATATACTTTGAATCTTCAGTTCTTTTTAAGTTGTATGTATTCTTTGGAGATTTCCGAGTTATTGTATGCCTTACTGCTGACATAAAACTATTTACTCTTCCTTTAGAAATTATTGGACGTGGGAATCCAAAACGATATTTTGTGTAAAATCTTCCCTTTGACTTGTATTTTCGTCAACAATATTTTCCACATCGATGACTTTGAAACCGTAAAACCTGTTACCTCAAGCTGTTTTCATCCTCCTTCTTTTGGAATGGCACAGGTTACATACTCTTCGATGAATGACAAAACATTTTCATCAGTATCAGTGCCAAATTTTGGTGCATTCTTGATCCATAATAGCATGTATATATGAGGAGCACATGTGGCTTGGTACTCTTTTCCCCAAAAGAAATCAGTGACTTCTCCAAGAGATGGATTATTTTTATTGCAGATAAAAGACATCATAGCTTGAAACCTATGATTAAAATATCTGCATACATTTACAGGCTCCAAGGAAAAGATTTCTCCAGCTGTCTTTAATTCAATATTTTTTACATTTGAATTTACTTCTCGTAGAAATTCAAGTAAATCATCCCATGCATATTCAGCACAGCTAAGTGTTACAAACCACGTAGGGGTACCTAAGTTTCTTAACATACATTTAAGTTCTCCATGACGACGATACCAATACTCATTGGTACCACGTTGACATGCCATCAAATTAATTCACTGAGTTTCTAAATGATCATCTCTTTGTTCAACTTTGTCCATGAATTCCTTTGCAGAAACATGTGTAAGATGAACTCCTGTTTTTAATCTGTGGTTCACTGCTTATGAAAGTGCAGACAAGTCACTTTCAAACAGAAGATGAAATATATATGGAATGCACTGTCAAAATCTTGGATCTTCCGAGTACAATCTTGTCGAGCGGTATTCTGAAGCTGGAATCTGTACTGTTCGTTCATCATATCGTCCACCTTCTCCAGTGGGGAACAGCTGGGGAAAACAACGAGCTTCTAAACTTTTTTCCCATACACTCATGGGAGTTCCCTTAGTTTTCTTTATTTGAAATAATTCAATACTGTTTCCTATCACTTCTTTTGAATGTAGAGGATGTATACTGTAATATTCGTAAATCTCTTCACTCCTGGACTTGTACACTTTTTCTATTTGGCCACTTGAAATTTCTGTTTCATCTTCCAAACATATTTCCTGTTCTTCCACATTTACAGTTTTATAATAAATATTGTTCTGTACAAGATATAATGTAGCCTTTTGAAGTTTGGTAACATCTACTAACTCTTGTTATATTTTTCGACTCTTTGTTGGTACACCATTAGCTAGAATGACCACAGGCTCACTTTCCTCTCTCTCTATACCAACAGTTTCAATATTTTTCTTAAAATCTAAAGGTAAGTACACAACTCTTCCTTTCATACCTCTTTGTAAATCTGTTGAAGGAAGCTTACCTGTTTTAGGCTCCATACGAACTATGGCCTGAAACGGGTGCACAGATTGGATAAGAATAGACTCATATGCATTTGAATCTGACAGTTGCCGGGGTATAGCTGCCAACTCTAAGTTGTTATGTACAGCTCTAGCTGGCATTTTGTTCTCTTCTAACTTGTTGTAACAATATTTACGAATACGTTGATCAGTACCCAACTCAAAACGACCTTCCACCAACAAATAAGCACCAAGTTGCTGCCACTTATCATTGTTTTCCTTTTCACTTTTTAAATATACATCAACATTCCTAGTTTGACTTCTATAGTGAGTACGTTGACAACAAATACAAACAGTTTGGTTTATCAGATGAAACTATCTTAAACTTTCTAATTTCTTCTGCAAACTTGTCAGTACTAATATCTTCCACCTGTTCTTCAACACCTACACTTATCAAGCTGTCACTTTCTCTGCACTCCTCCTGTGAACCAAAGAAACGAAACTCTATATCATCACAAACTTTTTTACATCCAATACTGAACCATGAAAAAGAGCTGTGTTCATTTCACTTAAAGATAATGCAGGACTTTTTACGTAGTACAATCTCCTTACTAACGTCCGCATTTCTGAGTGATGTCCTGCTAACATTCTTAAATGATGAAAAGTACTTCGACACACTTTTCTAGAAAGACAATGCAACTTAGTATATTTTCTCACTTTACAAGGATCTAGTCCTTGCAACATCTTAATCTTCTGTTTAACACTTTTTTTGGCATATTCTCGTAAGAAAACTCGTAATATATCAATAGATTCCTGTCGAATACTACAAATACTAATACAATACAACTTATACACTGGAGCTTGTGTACGTCTCCCTTGAACTTCTTCAGCTATTACTTCTTCCACATTTCTAAGAACCATCTTTTCTTTTTCAATTGGACAACAATCTTTCATCTCATAACAACGACCACTGGTATCAACTGCATGAACTAATGTATTTTGTTGAAAATAGCTTTCTTCATTAAAGAAAGGCTCTGTACTGGAAGTGTGCTTCCATTCACCAGAAAAGGTTTTGCAAAAGTTACTTCTATTAACCAGTCTTTTTCTTTTGCTTTTCTCCTTCATAAACTGTATTGTTTTATTCAATGTTTTCATTCGCTTCAATACCAATATAAATAACTTTTGTTTCAATTCAAAAGCTTTTTTTACTACACTTTCAATCTGTTGCTTTTTCTTATAAGCTGCTGATCTTTTTTATAATTTTTACAATCTTTCAATACATTTTGTAGTACTCTACTTCTATACATTCTCCTCCTTATGTCTTTAAATTCTTTCATCCTTCTTTCAACATGGATTGTTTTCCCATAACATGAGCTTTATATTAATATGTCCTTTTTTAGTTTCCTTCCGATTGGTTGTACAACTTTCCTTTCTCTTTTCCACATTTTCAAAATTCTTTACATTCTTTAAAAGTTTTTTAACAAACTCTTTAGTTCTCTTACCAGAAGTCTTTTTCTTCAATTTAACATTTTGAACTTCATCTAATTTCTGCTTTTCTCTTTCCTTTAAATAGTACTGTTTTCTTTCTTGTCTTTTCTTTTGAACTTTTTGCCATACTCAATCTTTCTTACTAATAATGGTGAATATCTGAAATAAAGAAAAGTTTAAATAGTTTCTAAAAATAATTTTTTATTATTCAAATAATTATATACAAAAACTCTCATCTACAAACAAACAAAGAGCTTTAATTGCATTTCAAATGTCTCCATAACACTGAAATATTTACAATATTATACTTTACATATCATCAAACTTATAGTAAGAACCAAATGTTTAAACAGTAATATCTCAGAGCACATAGTTTCTAAATTTGAGTGAAAAAAGTTTGTGTATTAATTTCTACTACAAAAATATGGCACCTGAGTATTGAACAAGCTATGTCAGACATTGCACAATTCCTTCATTTAGAAGACATCACAACCGCTGCAACAGAATAATAGAGCATAACTAAAGGATTTCTCTACTACTATCCAAACCAATCAGCTTCACATGTATAATACATCAGACAATAGATGTAGAAGTACACACATACATCCTTCACAACAGCATAAAGTCCCTTAAATTTCACAGACTGGCGTTCCCATTTCAAAATAACGCCTAGAGTGTTGGGCTTACCCAAATACAAAGCAGCAACCCTTCACATATCTCTCTTGTACGTCTCACCATATTCCTGAAAGCATGCCAACATGTCTTAAACCTCACTTTTGTGCTCCAGCTTCAGCTTCAGCATTCTCTGTGTACTCAGGGTGTTGGGCCATCCCCATATATACAGCAGCAACCCTTCTCATCACTTTGTTCTAAGTCTCACTATATTCCTGAAAGAATGCATGCATGTGTCTGTACCTTTTGCTAGTGGCATCATATATAAAACAAACATACAAATAGATGTATGCTTGTCTTTTATATTTCTAGCATCTTCAGATGCATAACACGTATGAGAATACATGTGCAAGTAGAGACATACCTCAGTCACATCACCATACAGACCGTAAAACTTGACAGGCTGCACGTTACATTTGAAACAGACACTGAAAATTATGCGGTATATTTGAAGTATACCTTTCCACAGACTCATAAAAAGTAGCCTAATCACTAATCCCTCTGCCAACATGTCTTAGACCTCACTTTTGTGCTGCAGCTTCACTATTCTGCGACTACTGAGGATGTTGGGCCTAGCCAAAGATAAAGCAGCAATCCTTCACATATCTCTGCTATAAGTCTCACCATATTCCTGAAAGTATGCATGCATGTGTCTGTTCCTTTTGCTAGTGGCATCATATATAAAAGAAACATACAAATAGTTCTATACCTGTGTTTTCCACAGACTCAGACTATGGGGCCGATTCCGATCTCGGCCGGTAGGGCTCCGAATTGGATTCGGCTTTACCGGATCCGATTCGGAGCCCTATTTCCCGACCGAACCGTACGTGCGTCCGGGCGAGCGAGTACGATGCGTGCGCTTGCGAAATCTCCGACCGACTCGTTCGCAGGACCCGACCGCTCCGACCGACTCGCACGGGGACGACTCGCACCGCGCAATGGAGACGTTCCCCGGCCGGGTAAGTACGATGCGCATCGCGACCGCTCCGACCGACTCGCGCAGTCCGGCTCCAAGGAGCTGTCGGAGCCGCACTTTGGGGGTCCGTGTCGGACCCCCTGGAAGCGTAGGCATGCGAGTCGCACACAGGGGGGAGCCATGGGTCCCCCCTACACGTGCATGTACGGTGCGACCCGCATCGACGCGAACACGCTGTAGGGGGCGCCCTTGTTCGCGTCGTGCCCATTGAGTCAATGTGAGCCCGTGTACGCGTCGTACGACTGGCTCCCATTGACTTCAATGGGAGTCCGACCGAATCGAGTCCGATAGCATACGTGCGCATCGTATTCGTTCGGTCGGACTGCTAGGGTCCGATTCGGTCGGAAATCTCTCCGAGTCCGGCTCGGTCGGAGAGATTTCCGGCCCGAATCGGAATCGGCCCCTAAGTAGTTTAATCACTAATCCCTCTGCCAAAATGTCTTAAACCTCACTTTTGTGCTGCAGCTTCACCATTCTGCAACTACTTGGGGTGTTGGGCCTAGCCAAATATAAAGCAGAAACCATTCGCATATCTCTCCTTTAAGTCTCACCATATTCCTGAAAGTATGCATTCATGTGTCTGTACCTTTTGCTAGTGGCATCATATATAAAACAAACATAAAAATAGATGTGTGCTTGTCTTTTATATGTCTAGCATCTTCAGATGCATTACAAATATGAGAATACATGTGCAAATAGAGACATACCTCAGTCACAACACCATGCAGACCTTAAAAATTGGCAGACTGCACTTTACATTTGAAACAGACACTGAAAATTATGCGGTATCTTTAAAGTGTACCTTTCCACAGACTCATACAAAGTAGCCTAATCACTAATCCCTCTACCAACATGTCTTAAACCTCACTTTTGTGCTGCAGCTTCACCATTCTGTGACTACTTAGGGTGTTGGGCCTTGCCAAATATAAAGCAGCAACCCTTCGCATATCTCACCTGTAAGTCTCACCATATTCCTGAAAGTATGCATGCATGTGTCTGTACCTTTTGCTAATGGCATCATATATAAAACAAACATACAGATAGATGTATGCCTGTCTTTTACACATCTAGCATTTTCAGATGCATAACACATATCAGAATACATGTGCAAGTAGAGACATACCTCAGTCACAACACCATGCAGACCTTAAAATTTGACAGACTGCACTTCACATTTCAAGCAGACACTGAAAATTATGCAGTATATTTGAAGTGTACCTTTCCACAGACTCATTCAAAGTAGCCTAATCAGTAATCTCTCTGCCAACATTTCTTAAACCTCACTTTTGTGCTGCAGCTTCACTATTCTGCGACTACTCAGGATGTTGGGCCTAGCCAAATATAAAGCAGCAATCCTTCACATATCTCAGTTATAAGTTTGGGGAGAGGAGTTGGCCTAACGGCTAGGGCAGTCGACTTCGAATCTGGGGAGCTGGGTTCGAGTGTCGGCAATGACGCTGAACATCCTGTGATTCTGGGCAAATCACTTAATCTCCCCGTGCCTAACAAAAATGAATGTGTGTCCTCATGTAACGTAACTGGTGCTATGTAAAGCGCTCTGATACCCGATTCGGGTCAAGTTCGCGCTATATAAAACTCTGCAAAAAAAAAGTCTCACCATATTCCTGAAAGTATGCCTGCATGTGTCTGTTCTTTTTGCTAGTGGCATCATATATAAAAGAAACATACAAATAGTTCTATACCTGTGTTTTTCCACAGACTTATACTAAGTAGCTTAATCACTAATCACTCTGCCAAAATGTCTTAAACCTCACTTTTGTGCTGCAGCTTCAGCATTCTGCGAGTACTCAGGGTGTTGGGCCTACCCAAATATAAAGCAGCAACCCGTCTCATGAGTCTGTTGTAAGTCTCACCATATTCCTGAAATCATGCGTGCATGTGTCTGTACCTTTTACTAGTGGCATCATATAAAACAAACATACAAGTAGATGTATGCTTGTCTTTTATACGTCTAGCATCTTCAGATGCATAACACATATGAGAATACATGTGCAAGTAGAGACATACCTCAGTCACAACAACATGCAGACCTTAAAACTTGTCAGACTGCACTTTAAATTTGAAACAGACACCAAAAATTATGCGATATATTTGAAGTGTACCTTTCCACAGACTCATACAAAGTAGCCTAATCACTAATCCCTCTACCAACATGTCTTAAACCTCACTTTTGTGCTGCAGCTTCACCATTCTGTGACTACTTGGGGTGTTGGGCCTACCCAAATATAAAGCAGCGGCCATTCGCATAGCTCTCCTGTAAGTCTCACCATATTCCTGAAAGTATGCATGCATGTGTCTGTACCTTTTGCTAGTGGCATCATATATAAAACAAACATACAGATAGATGTATGCCTGTCTTTTATACATATAGCATTTTCGGATGCATAACACATATCAGAATACATGTGCAAGTAGAGACATACCTCAGTCACAACACCATGCAGACCTTAAAATTTGACAGACTGCACTTCAAATTTCAAACATACACCTAGATTTAAGCAGGGAACTTCAAGTGAACCTTTCCACAGACACATACAAAGTAGCCTAATCACTAATTCCTCAGCGAACATATCTTAGACCTCACTTTTGTGCTGCAGCTTCACTATTCTGCGACTACTCAGGATGTTGGGCCTAGCCAAAGATAAAGCAGCAATCCTTCACATATCTCTGCTATAAGTCTCACCATATTCCTGAAAGTATGCATGCATGTGTCTGTTCCTTTTGCTAGTCGCATCATATATAAAAGAAACATAAAAATAGTTCTATACCTGTGTTTTTCCACAGACTTATACTAAGTAGCTTAATCACTAATGCCTCTGCCAAAATGTCTTAAACCTCACTTTTGTGCTGCAGCTTCAGCATTCTGCGAGTACTCAGGGTGTGGGGCCTAGCCAAATATAAAGCAGCAACCCTTCTCATGACTCTGTTGTAAGTCTCACTATGTTCCTGAAAGCATGCATGCATGTGTCTGTACCTTTTGCTAGTGGCATCATATATAAAACCAACATACAAATAGATGTATGCTTGTCTTTATATGTCTAGCATCTTCAGATGCATAACACATATGAGAATACATGTGCAAATAGAAACATACCTCAGTCACAACACCATGCAGACCTTAAAAATTGGCAGACTGCACTTTACATTTGAAACAGACACTGAAAATTATGCGGTATATTTAAAGTGTACCTTTCCACGGACTCATACAAAGTAGCCTAATCACTAATCCCTCTACCAACATGTCTTAAACCTCACTTTTGTGCTGCAGCTTCACTATTCTGCGACTACTCAAGATGGTGGGCCTAGCCAAATATAAAGCAGCAACCCTTCACATATCTCTCCTTTAAGTCTCACCATATTCCTGAAAGTATGCATGCATGTGTCTGTTCCTTTTGTTAGTGGCATCATATATAAAAGAAACATACAAATAGATGTATACCTGTGTTTCATATGTCTAGCATCTTCGAATGCATAAGACATATGAGAATAGACATACCTCAGTCACAAGACCATGCAGACCCTAAAACTTGACAGAGTGCACTTCAAATTTCAAACATACACCTAGATTTATGCAGGGAACTTCAAGTGAACCTTTCCACAGACTCGTACAAAGTAGCCTAATCACTAATTCATCAGCGAACATATCGTAAACCTCACTTTCCTACTGCTTCTGCTGCTTCACCATTCTATTTCTACTCAGGTGTTGAGCCTAGCCAAATACAAAGCAGCAAACCTTCACATGACTCTGTTGCAAGTCTCACCATATTTCTGAAAGCATGCATGCATGTGTCTGTACCTTTTGCTAGTGACACTATATATAAAAGAAGCATACAAATGGATGTATACCTGTGTTTTACATGTCTACCATCTTCAAATGGATAACACATACCAGAATATATCTCCAAGTAGAGACTTTCCTCAATCACAACACTATGCAATCCTGGAAACTTCACACAACACACTTCCCATTTCAAGCACACACCAAAAATTATGTGGCATATTTCAACTGTACTGCTCTAGAGACTTATACAAAGTAGCCTAATCACTAATACCTTATGTCAACATGTTTTCAACCTCACTCTTGTGCTGCAACTTCACCATTCTAGTACTACTCACAGTGTTGAGCGTAGCCACATACAAAGCAGCAACACCTCTCTGTTATACTTCTTGCATCTTCAAATGTTTAAGGCATATGAGAATACATATGCAAGTAGAGACATTCCTCAGTCACAAGACCACGCACACCTTAAAACTTGACAGACTGCACTTCCAATTTGAAAGCAACACCTAAAATTATGCAGTAAACTTCAATTGTACATTTCCGCACAATAATACAAACTACCATAATCACTAATCCATCTTCCAATGTACATATATTACTATGCACAATCTATTTCAATCATCATTTAAGTACAATAAAACAACCTACAATACACATCTCTACATTTCATAACATATTTCAAATATCACAGTTCTCTAATAATTTCTAAAGTTTGAAAAAAAAGCTTTTCAAATCTGAAAATATCACTACAGAGAGTAAAGCACTACTACATAATAGATAATACACCTCACAAATTTGTAACTCACCCTTCAAATAGTATTGCAGAATATGAAATAACAGAAACTCATAAAAGATTTTCTTTTGCACACAAAAAATGTAATGCACCAATTTAACAAGGTGAAACCAGTAATGGCAAACTTTCCCTCTCTCTCTGCACACAAATAAATGTAAGTAACAAATGAAATTTCTACCTACATTATTTCAAATTGTCAAACACATTTCTATTGGTTAGACATATTAACCCTTTCCAACTGTCTCCTAAAAGTGCCCAAACTGATTTTCTGAAGTCGCGACTCCACTGCGGTGCCGCAGTATAGGGTCACGATGGAACTGCGAACCCTTACGGGAGTTCAAAAACCTATTTCTAATAATACTAGTATTTTTCTTTAACAACACACTACTTCTACACATACTACTGACTTAGGAAACCTTAATTTAGTAACATATGTCTTATACAGAAGCTACCATTTCACATTTTAAATCCACACTTCACTTTTAACCCTTCCCCCATTCACCTTAATTCCAGTTTCCATTGCAACATTTTTTGCAACATTCAACTTTACTGGCAGGTCTCAAGTTCACCATATTTGGAACTTCAGCACAGCAGCTTACAAATGCAAATAGCAGGTGTGGTTGACTATAGCAAAATACTACCTTATCCTATCTACTGTACCTTTCAAACATTTTTTAATAACCAATAAGAAACATGCTTCTTTAGAAAAACAACATACATCCTATTTTTGAGTGCATAATGTTAATTAACAGCCAATCACTTATCACCTTTTTGAAAAATAGCATCTTCTCCACCATTTTAGATACCGCTCATTCTACCAACTGACTGCCTGAGCTACATACATCTTTTCATTACTTCCAGACATCCCTTCAAGATGCTTACAGTATGGTTTGTAGGGCACAGCTATGTTTTCTGGTGCAAAAGGTATGCTGAACACAGAGGTATTGACAAAGACCTAAGTTTGCAAAATGTGGATATTAAATGGATTGCACAGAGAGGATTAATGGCACTAATTGATGCCTTTGGTTAAAACCTTTTTGCATCTCCAACCCCCTGACCTCATGATTGTGCACTGTGGTGGCAATGACCTAGGCACATTAACTGGAGTAGGACTTGAAATGCTAATGAAGGGCACGTTTGCAGAATTGATGTTGCTTTTCCCCCAAACTGTCTTTGTAATGACTCCTCATTTCCACTCATGGATACTCTTGTCCCCCCTGGCTTTGCTATCACCAACAAAGATAGGAAAGATCAAAGAGGTGGAGGCATAGCCATCATCCACAAAAATAATATTTCCGTGACGGAAATAGACTCCTTCATCTACAACACCTTTGAATGCCTAACCGTCGACATTAACACTAGCAACAATAAAACACTCATCTGCCACCTCATTTACCACCCCCCAGGCAACACCACCACATTGACTGAACACCTGTCCGACCTTATTGCCCACTGCTCTCTCCGAGATATGAACAACGTTATTCTGGGCGACCTCAATCTTCACTGGAATGAAGAAAACAGCCCACTAATCCAGAACCTGAAGGAGCTGCTTCACAGCAACAACCTTACCCAACACTGCTTAGAGGAAACCCACAACAAAGGAGCAATCCTAGACGCCATTATCGCCCAGCACGGCACTGTCACGATAGACCGCACCCTGCCCGTGGACTGGTCTGACCACCACATAATCCTGTTCCACCTCACCCAGCCTATCACACCCAAACCCCCCACCCAAGACCCTCCGAAATGAACTAGAAACTTCACCCAGATTAACATGACTGACCTAGAGGGAAGGGTTAACTCTCTACTCACTGCCTCCATGGACGATCTATCCACAACAGAACTCACCACCCACTACAACACAAACATGACATCCATTCTAGATCAAGTAGCCCCCTTGAAACTAAAAAAAACCAGGAACATCCCATCCAGATCTTGGTTCAACACGGACATTAACAACGAAAGAAGACAACTAAGAGCTACAGAAAGACTATGGAGGAGCAACCCCTCATCAAGCCTACTCGAACAACTCAAAGCAGCCCGAAGGAAATACAAAAAACACATCAGCAGCGAAAAATCCACCTTCTTCTGCGACGCTCTAGACAACGCAAAAACAGGCCAAACGAACTGTTCAAAATCATCAGACAACAAACCTCCAAACCCCGGAATCCTCCCTACTGGCCTCCAAAGACTTGTGTGAAAACTTCGCCAACTTCTTCGAAGAAAAAATCACCAGGATTGAACTCTCACTGGACATCAACGTCCACCCCGTCTGCAAAAACCTGCCTCCAGTGACAATAGATAGCTCGCCCAAGCACCCCACAAAAACCTGGAAATCCTTCAACCCCATCCCGGAAACCGAGATCCTCAAACTGATCTCCACCTCCAAACCAGCCTCTCACGTCCTTGACCCGATTCCCACCGAACTGACCGAAAACTGAGACTCTCCATAGCCCCGTTCTGGTGCAAGATCATTAACAGCTCCCTCAAAACCGGCATCATACCTGAATGCCTCAAAGTTGGCCAAGTCACGCCACTACTAAAAAAACCAGGCCTGGACTCCAAGAAACTGAATAACTTCAGACCCGTCTCCAATCTCCCCCTTCTATCCAAAATCCTTGAAAAATGCGTCCTCCAACAACTGACTCAGCACATGGATAACATCAACCTTCTTGACCCCCACCAATCGGGTTTTAGAAAAGGCTACAGCACCGAGACCGCGATCCTTAACATCACAGACGACATCCACAAATCCCTCAATACCGACCAATGCTGCCTCCTCATTCTCCTAGACCTATCGGCAGCCTTTGACACGGTCGATCACCAACTTCTCATCAAGGCCTTACAAGAAAGGGTAGGAGCTGATGAGGTGGTCCTACGCTGGTTCTCCTCCTTCTTACACAGCCGCTCACAAAGGATAAAAATAAAAAACCTTACCTCCGACCTACACCCTGTCAACAGGGGCGTCCCCCAAGGTTCAGTGCTCTCACCTCAACTGTTCAACATATACATGGAACCCCTCACCACCCTACTAAAAAATGCTAACATCCCTTTCCACCTCTATGCAGATGACACCCAAATCTATCTAGAAACCTCCACCATTGATGACATTCACAGACTAAATGTCACTCTAAAAGAAATCCAACATTGGCTGTCGCTTAACCACTTAAAACTCAACCAAGACAAAACCGAAATACTCCTCATCTCCAACAAAGAGGAGAACCCTCATATTTCAGAATGGCTAAAAGCTTTGGATGCTCTTAACGGCAATCACACTCTGACCCACTCCGTTAAATCATTAGGAATTACCCTAGACTCAAAACTCGACATGGCCAATCAATCAAGAACTCCGCAAAGAGTGCCTTCGTCAACCTGAAGCTACTTAACAAAATAGAACCATTCATCCCAACCAACGACCTCAAACAAGCCACCCAATCACTGGTGCTATCCAGACTCGACTATGGGAATGCCACCCTCACTGGTACAACAAAATCTCACCTAGCACCCCTCAAAACTACTCTCAACGCAGCAGCTAGAATGGTCACTGGAATCAGGAAATACGATCACATCTCACCGGCACTCAGAGAACTAAAATGGCTCCCAATCGAACTGCGTGCCAGTTACAGAACTGCCTGCCTCACACACAAAGCCCTGCACACAGGAAAACCTGAGTATTTGGCTGCCAAACTCAAGAGGGCTGGTCAGACAAGGAACCTCAGGAGCTCCAGCACCTTTCTACTCATCCCCATGAAAACACGCAAACAAAAACTGCTGCACGGTCCTTCGCCGGAAACGCGCCCAAAATCTGGAACGCCATCCCAGTCGGTATCAGGACTACCTCGTCCTTCACAAAGTTCAAAAAACAACTTAAAGTCCTTTTCCTCAACCGCTCCCTCCCGAATGGATAGCCGCCATCTATACGCTATTCCCTGCTCGTCATCTCTTCCTGACATTGTAGCCCTAAGACTTACCTCCTCCCTGCTATTCGTCATCCAACTGCTCCTCCCCCCCCTTAATTGGTTCAACCCCAAGACAACGTGCACTCTATGAGGTTATCTCAGGACTCACGGACTACCTCAATGCTGCTCAGCACACTTGGACTTCCGAACCTATATGTAGAATACTGCTTTATTGTATCCACCCCAAGACAACGTGCACTCTATGAGGTTATCTCAGGACTCACGGACTAACTCAATGCTGCTCAGCACACTTGGACTGCCGAACCTATGTGTAGAATCCTGACTTACTGTATCAACCCCAAGACAACGTGCACTCTATGAGGTTATCTCAGGTCTCACGCTCTACCTCAATGCTGCTCAACACACTTGGACTGCCGAACCTATATGTAGAATACTGCTTACTGTATGAATCTTGCTCAAAAACTGTTGTGAAGCGCTCCGATACCCTCGGGTCAGGCTGGCGCTATATAAAGCTCCTTAAATAAATAAATAAATAAATAAATATACTCTAACATATGCCAAAGACAGAAAAGGAAGTGGTCCAATCAATTCTGTCCACAGATTGAGAAAGCTAGAAAAAATGTCAATTAAGCTGTTTCCGCTTACCTCAGAGACCATTGGATGGGCTCCATCTATAACAACAATTTACGTTTTGATATGGATGACATCTACAGAAATGATGGAGTGCACTTCACAGATAAAGGAAACAGAGTGTTTCTCAACAACCTTAAGCTGTGCATTCGCACTTACATGTAGCTTCATCAAAGTCAGAATGAAAACAAGGGCTCTTTTAGAGCCACCTATAACCCAACAGTGTTTTTTTTTTTTTTAAACATACATTCTCTTTTTTTCTTGGATTCGCGAACCCGTCGCGGATTCACAAATCAAAAGAACGAATTCAAATCACATTTAATCTTATCATTAACTTCAATCTCACTAACTCTAAAAACAAAGTTCACAAATGCAATACCACCTTCTAAATTATATACTGTTAAATTATTTATTTGAGAAGGATCCGCGAACCCAACGCGACGTTACACGGGGGGGCTGTGCTGAGAGCCGCGATGGTATCGCGACTCCAAATTCGAAAGGAAAAAAAAAGCCCCACTTTTATTATTCGGTATCCGCCCCGGGGACCCCATCCCCCAGGGCATGCTCTCACGTTGGGGACCGCGAGGGGAGCCCCAAGGCCCCCACGGTCCCTGCCGGCACCCCGCCTCCTGCGGGAGCCAGCTTTGTTTTTGGGCAAAGGGAGCTGCTAACATGCAGCTCTCTTTCCCCAAAAGCAGTCTGCTTTGCTTCATGGAAGCGAGAGCAGGTTACCTGCTCTCGCTTCCATGATGCAAAGCATTGTTTGCTACGGCTCCCGCCCTGTCATAGCAAACTGCAATGACCCGGGGGTGGACACCTCGAGACATTGCTGTAGCCGGCCCTGGGGGGTGGTGGTCCCCAGGGCCATCTAGGGCTCCAGGAAGGGGGACATGCCGGCCCCCCTCCCAACACATTTAAAGGGAGGTGGTAGTCCCCGGGGCAGTGTGGGGCGGCTCGATCCCCCCCACACTTTGTTTTTAAATGAAGCCCCGGGGAGGTGGCAGTCCCCGGGGCAATGTGGGGTGGAGCAGGAGCCCCCCCATGCATTTTTTAAAAAAACACCCCGGGGAGATGGCGGTCCTCGGGGCTGCGGGGGGCTGCGTGCCCCCCACATACTATTAATCATGCCCTGGGGAGGTGGCCATCCGCGGGGCTGCAGGGGACCCTGCGGGCCTCTGCATATACTCTCCTCATTGCCCCCAGGACCTGGCCCACCCGGGGGCTTATTAAAACGAAGCGCAGGAGCCCGCACCTCGTTTTTTAAAAATATTTTTCGGCAGGATTCGCACATCATACGCGAATCCCGCCGATTTTTCTTTTTAAAAAAATGCTTTTTTTGGCCCTAGGGGTCCCTGTGGGACCCCCTGAGCAGGCCTAGGGGCTCAGGGTGTTTCTTCCCTGCCCCCTTTTTCTTTTTGTTATCGTTTTTTTACTGTTTTCTTGTGACTCGGTTCAACTGAGTCACAAGATGGCTGCCAACACTTTTTGGTTTGGAGTGTTGGCAGCCAATCAGAATCAAGCTCGTGATTGGGATGGTTCGCGAATCCACCGCTGTCACCAGATATTGTTTGCATTTTATTTTTGAATTTCTCAAAAACTACTGAACGGATTTACCCCATTTAAAAAAAGGTCGCTTTCTGAACCATGAGCTACCTTTTTGCCAAATTTGGTGTAATTCCGTTCAACAGTTCGGGCTGTAGCGTGTTCTAAAATTTCCTATGGAAATTAACATGGAGAAAATGCGTTTTGGGACCCCTCTTTATTCTCGGTCCCCGCTTGACGAATCACCCCAAAACTTTCAAGACAGCACTGGCGTAGGCAGGGAAATCTGTGTTTGCTCCCACTTGGCAGGAGCATTTTTTTATCTCCTGCCAAGCGGGAGCAAACACCAAATACGCTCCCAGCAGACGGGAGCTTTAAAAATGCTGCTTGCTGGGAGTACGTTTTTGATTTATTTCCCTGCCCTTGCTGATGCAGGCAGGGAAAATGTTCAAAATATTGCTCCGGCCCAGAGGGAGCAGCATTAGTAGCTGTTCTCTGCGAGCGGGAGCAATGCCGGCTCCTGCAGCTTGCGGGGAGCTGGCCTGGGACGCAGGGCCTTAGGGCTGCCTCCAACGAGAGTATGGTGGGTGCCCTGGGTAAACACCAGGGCACCCACCTATAAGTGATAAGGGCCCGGGGGATGGGGTCCCCAGAGCTGATAACGGCTCTGGGTAGTGGGCGTTGTGTGCCCCCCTCCCCTTTATTTAATGGAGTGGCCCTGGGAGATGGAGTCCCCAGTGCCTAACAAGGCTTGGGAAGGGGCCACATAGCTCCCTCCCCATTCATAAAAAAATGGCCCTGGTAGATGAGGTCCCTAGGGCCTAATAAGGCTCAGGGAGTAGGGCCATGCAGCCCCCTCCCCTTTAATTAAAAAACACTGCCCTGAGCATGAGGTTCCAATGGCCTAATAAGGCTCGGGGAGGGGGGCCAGCAGTGCATCCTCCCCTTTCATAAGGAAAAAACAGATAATGGAACAATATACCATGGAATCCTTAATTAAGGAAATATAAAGAAACAAGGATAATGAGGAAACCAAGGAATTGTTAACAAAAATGGAGAAAACATTACAAATTTATAATGAAAAAATCATGGAGAGGAAATTCACTAGGGACAAACTGTATTGCCAGTGTGGAAGAATTTATACCTTTGCGAAAAAGTTTGATAATCTGAGAATGAAAGAAAAAATGGAAAAACCCACAATGGGTGCAGGAAGTGAAACCAATTCCAGCCCAGAGGCTGGATCTAGTGCAAATAAGGGTGGATTTTTCAGGTAACTGCGCCTCTTACTCATTACAACGTGACAGGGCAGACAAATCACAACAAAGAAACTGTAGGGCAAGATGGGGAAAAAGGAAGAGGAAAGAACAGAATGATGAGGTAACAACTATGGTGGGAAAACATCAATCCACACGAAAGGCCATTAGTGATAAATATATTCTCAACTAAATTGACTGCAAATCCAAAAAGAATATTAAATTTGGGATTAACATTCTGTCCCTCACCTACTCCAGATTTCGCAAATGCTAAATTGAAATATATAAATTTATTAGAAAATTAAAACTTTACAAGCATAACCAAAGAAATTGACAGAGGAACCTGATGGAAGAGGTAAAATATCCGATTTTAAGATTGGAGCTGTCCCTGAAATATTGGATATCAATTGCCTGGTTGAGGGAATATCATATTTTCCAGAGAAGGGAGAAACATGGATTACAGCTTTAAACAAGATGGGCTTCAACACAGATATGGCAGCGTCCAGTGGATGCAAACCAAAGATTAAGTTTTTGTCTTTAATTAACAGCGAGGAATAAAATTGATCTCTTCTATGAAATAGTGGTAGAATATCTGAACGACCTAAGGAGAAAAATGAAATGGAAGGACCAAGGTAACTTTAAGCCCAAGGATTGGAGCGATATTGTTGTATCAAAAGGGAATAATTCCCTGATAATAAAACCATCTGATAAGTAAGGTAATATTATACTAATGGACAAAACGATGTGTCTAGCTGAAGCACATCAACAGTTGAACTACACAACAAACTATCAACATTTACCAAAAAAATTAAATTAGAAAAATGGAGATTGAATATCACACATTGTTAAAAAAGTGGCATGATAAGAATCTTTTGGAGTGGGAGAAGTACTAGTACCTCAGAACGGAACATGCTAGAATAGCCACTATTTATTTCCTCCCGAAAATACCTAAAAATGTCCAGGCACTACCAAAGGGGACCAATAGTATGCACCATAGGATCCCTTCTAGAAAACACTTCTAGATTCCTGGATTTATTCCTTCGAACCATACGTTACAGGCTTGCCCTCATTTCTGAAAGATTCTACGGACTTCCTGAAAAATTAGATGGTTTACTATGGAAATCAGAGTACATTATGGTCACATTGGATTTGGTATTGTTATATACTTCAATCAGTTATGAGGATGGATTGTCTGCAATCTGTTATTTTCTACTGGAAAGAGCAAATGATTACAATACTGTCTCAAACATAATATTTTCATCTTTAACAAAAAGATCTACCTACAGCAACAGGGAACAGCTATGGGGACCTCCTTCGCCCACACCTGTGCAAATTTGTTCATCGGATGGTGGGAGAAGAAGGTAGCTTGGGCATAGGAGAATGAACAACATATGATGAATTTGGTACTCTGAACCCAATTTTTCGATGATCTTTTTATCCTGTGGGACGGTGAAGAAACCAAATTAGAAGAATTTGTATTGAAATTAAACAATAATGATTTCAACATCCGATTCCCTGTAAACCATAACAAGCAACATACTGAATTTCTGGATATAGAACTCAATGTGAACAACAATAACTTAGAAATGACCATCCTTAGAAAAGTAACTGGAGCAAATTCTATACTTCATTCCAACAGTGGCCACTCAAAGGTTTTAAAATGGAGTATACCTTATGGACAGATGTTAAGAGCATGGAGAATATGTTCTACTGAGGAAGAATTTGAGTTGGAAGCAGCTAAAATGATGATGAAGTTTACTTATCATGGTTATCCCTTGAGTTTCCTTAAAATGCCAAGAACAGAGCTTGTGAGAAATGAAGGGAATCATTGTTGTATGGACATAATCAAGTACAATGTAAGCAAGCACAAACTGATATTCGGAAAGTCTTGAAAAAAAGAACTGGCATGTTTTGGAACATGTCCAACATTTAAGAACATACATTGGTCTGAATCCAAGAATAACATTCTGAAAAACTAAATCATTGGGTGATTATCTAACACAAAACTTCTGTTATCCAGAGAGTGGAAATGACTGGCTAACGGAGAGTGGAAAATGTTTCACCAAATGTAAAACTTGAAAAGCCTGTCAATATGGATAAAATCTGAAATATTCTAAGACTTTTGAGGGACAGACAATTACCATACAAGATAAGGTATTTTGCATTATGAAATTCATAATATATGTACTTGAATGTGAATGTGGAAAGTTATATGCTGGAAGTACAATTAAGAAACTGAAAATACAAATTCTTCAACACATAAGAGCAGTTAAGAATGATGACAAAGGGTACCCAAGGAACAACCATTTTATGCAGTACCATCAAGGGTCATTAGCTGGATTCAAAGACTATGGAATTTAACACATAAAAGCACATCCTGGTGGAGGAGATAGAGAGAAGGAATTAAGAAGACACAAGTCTAACTTGATCCTTACTCTGGGAAATGAAATGCCACAATACAGATGTGGAACTTTATGTGCACTGATAGAATATAGGATGATGTTAATGTAAAGAGATTCCCGATGTATTGAAAGGGATTATGCACTATATGGCTCTATAGTATATTTGACCCTCCTTTCAATATTGTATCTAGATGTAGTGAACCATCAAAGATGATGAATAAAAAAGATAATTATTAAGTCGAGTATAAGGGGGATGTTTTGTATATTATGAACTTGGAAGGTACTATTACTTGAGTTGAGTGTCCCAACTGCAAGGCTGATTAAGAAATTGAGGAAATTAGAGTGTTAGCCTCCCTTACCTATTTAGATTATCCTCTTGCCTTTTATCATCTTATGGGCATTACTATATTTTAAATGTAGGATATATGAATCCATACCCTTTCCTCTGTTAAAGAAAGGGGAGAGGATGTAGCCTAATGGCTAGAGTGGTCAACCTCGAAGCTGGGGAACCAGGTTGGAGTCTCGGCAGGGATGCTCAACATCCTGTGATTCTGGGCAAATCACGTAATCTCCCTGTGCCTAACAAATGAATGTATCCATCTGTAAAGCAACTGGTGCTCATGTAAAGTCCTCTGATACCTTCAAGTCGGATTCGCGCTATATAGAACTCCAAAAAAAAGCATAATACATTCATTTGTTGATTAACACAATTAGAGTATAATGTTTACTTAATCTATCAAGAGAATATGCTACAATCTGAATGAACACGTAAGAATTTAGGAATTATTGCAGAAATCATCCCCTTGCACTATTATTTTATAGGCATTTTAAACATTTTGTATCAATTAGTGTAATAGAAATGAATGTCTCTCTTTTCAAGAAAGTACTATGCACTTTTTCTTTAACTACTACAATAAGAGTATAAAATCTAACTCCTTTCTTTAGTAAACATAATGCACCTTGGGACTACCCAGAAGCATGATTGAATTTTCAATTTCCCTTCTTTTCTGAAAGTAAGCATGATGCACTTATTCATTGATCAAGTGCAAATAAGATGTGTAGGATATTTTTGCTTCTTTATTGAATATATTGCATTTTAAAATATACAGTGCAAGAAAGATGAATTTTTGTGATTTTTAAGGCAAGCACAATGCACTTTCTTATTAATCATTGCAATAATAGGATAACACCTAACTCTTTCCTCTCAGAAAGTGTAATGCACTTTAAAGTAGGAGGATAATTATTTAGGGATTATCATATACATCACCTCCGTCCATTATAACCTTATAAGGCTTTCCCTGACCCATTCAGAGCAGCTAATATTCTACTCTTATCGTATTTAGGACACCTTGCATTCTGGTTAGGGATAATTAATGTTTCCCAATGTATTGAAAATTAAGCCATCATACCACTTTTTGATAAAGCACATTGCATTTTTGGGAGAATGAATGTAATAATGAGGAATCTGTCAGTGTTCATTTATACGCGGGCTAAGTTATTAAACCACATTGCACTTTAGGAGGATAATAACTGGTTCCTGTACTTTCAGGTAAAATAATAAGACATATGAGGAATTTTGAGCGTGGAGAATACCCAATGACTGAAACAATTTGTAACAGCATTTGCCCAAAAATCACGACATGAGAATAAACACAGTTTTTTACACTCATGGTTGGATATATCTTTCTTCGGTATATATTAATAAATGAAATATAGAATTGGATTGCAGAATGTATCCAATGGTTTTCCAATGGATTGAAGTATACAAATATTATTGGATGTTTGAGTATGTTAGAAAATAAATGGTGTGAAACTCTGCAAATGTGATAGGGTTAGCGTTCTAGCCGTTTAGGGACCATGGAAATATATGAAGAGCAGATAATATTTGTAAGTACAAAGAGAGCCACAGTGGTTGTAAAAGAGGCCCAGCCGAATGCGTTTTGCCAAAACGCATTGCCCATCGCTTTTTTTCCTATGGATGTACCCTTGATTTACGCTATGTCTTACTGAAATACAATTTTTTTCACTAGGAATTCATTGGTCCTCATACTTTGCTGTCTGTACTAATGTAGTCACTGAAAAGGAGAGCTTTCAGCATGGTGAGAAATGCAATATATATATATATATATATATATATATATATTACCTACTGGCGGTCGCCAGTAGGTAGTTATAGTTAGGACCTTGTTTCTATTCAAAAAGCGCTTTTTCTTTTGCCAATATCTTTGGCACCATTTGAAGAATCTTCGCGAAATTTTCAAAACTAATGGCCCGCTCAGGTCAGCTCCTGCCTTGAAAGTTTCGGGGTGATTCGTCAAGCGAGGGCCGAGAAAAAAGAGGGGTCCCAAAACGAGTTTTCCCCATGTTAATTTCCATAGGAAACTTTAGACAAGGCTACAGCCCGAACTGCTGAACGGAATTACACCAATTTTGGCAAAAAGGTAGCTCTTGGGTCAGAAAGCCCCCTTTTTTTTAAATGGTGTAAATCCGTTCAGTAGTTTTTTAAATATTAAAGGAAAAAGAAATGTATATATCTGGGCGGAGCCTAACCACACATCTCATCGTGAGATCTGATTGGCTGTCAGCACTTCATCCAAGAAGTGTTGGCAGCCATCTTGGGACCAATATATATGATAGCACCCCATTAAAATGCATTGTAGTGAATGGAAGGTTTTGAGGGTCACCAAAAGGAGAACGTATAAAGGATGATAAGAGTTTAGTTACATTATAAATCATTTGTTGATGGTACCATACTAATTTTAGGAATTGTGGTGTGCTCTAAGGTGATTTTACTCTGTGAAAAAGCCTTCTGCTGGGATATCATGAATCATGTTTGAGAGAAAACTATTTTCTCATACTTGTCCCATAGAGATTTGGAAGGTGATCTAGAAGCTAAAATGAGAGCATATTTTCTGTAAATTCACATTATCTTTCTCAGTCATGTGAGAATGAAGTCTGACATTCTCAGTAAAACATGTACATCCATCAAGGGCAGAGACTGTCAGTTGATTCCTTTGTGTTCTACTGCAGCTTCCCAGAGTGTTCTAAAGAACAACTAGAGCGCTAATAGTCTTACTTATGACAAAAGTATGGCACACCTGAAGCCATCTTGATTGGAATAAAGTGGTTACACTTAAACCATTTAGGGGCCATATGTAGGTAAAACCCAAAATGCGAGTTCTTAATAGCGATTTTTACCGAATCGCTATTAAGAACTCGCAATTCCCGATGTAGGTCAAAAATCGCTAAAAGTTAGAGATTCGGTAATATCCGCAAAAACAAATACCGAATCCTCATTACTGATTCGGCATTACCGAATCCTTATTACTGAATCGGTAATTAGCGAATCCAGTATTTCAAAAAATCGCAAATCTGTGAATCAGCCAATCCTGTGCTTCCTGATGACCTCACAACCAGGAAGTGGCCACACCCATGCAGGCACACTGATCCTGAAGCTGTGGGAGAGGCAGGGAGCAGAAGCAAAAGCACAGGAGCTGCACAGCTACCACCTTGCTGACACAACAAAAAGTACCATGGACTCACAGGAGAAGGGGAAGGATGCAGGAGAGAGGAAGAGAAAACACAAGTTCAGTGAGAGGGAGTTGGAGGTACTAATTGAGGAGGTTGTGAAGGATCATGACCAGCTGTTCGGGGAAAAATCACTGCACGTACCCGAGTCACAAAAAAGGAAGATATGGCTTGTAATCCAGCAGAAAATAAATGCCATCGGCGTCACCCAGCGCTAGACAGATGAACTTAAGAAGCGCTGGTACGATCTCCGCAAACGTGCCAAGGAGAGGGTGGCTGACAGGCTCAAACAAGCCACCAAGACAGGTGGGGGAGATCAACAGCGCCTGCACCGACTGCCTTGGAACAAATGGTGGAGTCCACCCTCAAGCCGGAGAGTGTCAGTGGCATTGGAGACATGGACAGTTCAGCCACAGGGGCCAACAGACAAGGTAAGATGCATGCACAGCATGCTGTGCCCCCCCTCCCAACCCCAATCCCCAATTACCCTGTAAGAATCCCACTCCAGTCCATGCTTTGCCAATATTCAGCAATGCATCATGGGAGATGTAGTCCCAATCAACTACTAGCATAGCAGTCAGTCCACTGCACCCAAATGCATGTCACACACATCAGTAGATAAGCAAGCGGGGGACAGACAGTTAGATTGGCAGTCATTAAATGTATTGTAAGGCAAATGCTGCTAGACAAGTGAGTAAATGGAAATTCTGTATCCACAGGCGAGCCAGTGCGCCAGGCTGCAGAAGGGGAGACAGAAGAGGCACCCAGGGAGCCCAACACACTGGAGGAGGATGTCCGGTCACCTGCTGACATCACACCACCATCACCACCACCACCATCACCACCGAGAGCCAGGAGGCATAGAGTGGCTAGCCTCCAGGAGATGGAGGGCTCAGAAGAGGAGAGCATGGGAGCCCAACAGACCCCGCAGGATGAGGATGGACACACAGCAGGAACGCAGTCCCCCATGGAGGTTGGCAACACAGGTGCCCGAAGACACCGACCAAGGGCACACAGTCCTGAGGTAGAGGAGTCCAGTGTCTTTGCAGGTCTGGAGGGGAAGATGCTGAAAGTGCAGCGCCTGCAAGGCAAAACAATGAGGGCAATGCAATGCCAGATGGTGGCCAACAACAAACACATTTGCGACATGAAGGAGGCCATATACTGCCTCAACAACACCGTGGCTGAGGGCATGCGGGACATGTCAGAGGCTGTTAGGCTGTTAAGCAGCAAGATGGAAAGCGAACATGGGGCAAGGCGCAGGGACAGACAGAGGTTGGATGGGTATACGAAGGCAGTGAACCGGCTATGCAATGCCACCCATGTCCTTAGCAGGCGCTCGGTGGCCATGCAGCTGGAGATGGCCAAGTGCAGCCGTGACGTCACAAGGGGATTGGTCACAGTCACCAGTGCCCTGGAGGTGCTGCAGACCACGCAAATCGCTTCCACATGATTGGGGGATGGGGGTGAAAGTGAGGAGGCAACAAGCCGCAGCAGCATCACTCCCCCATTACAGGAGTCCAGGAGGCGCAGTGGAAGGCACGGACCACCCGCAGGACAGTCCGCTAGGGAGGACAGTGTGCCTAGGGAACGCAGCAGTGCTGCACGTGGGCGCATAAAATAAACCCAGGCATCCCCTGGCATTGGGAGATGGGTGAAGTAACCCATTTGACATAATGATGGGATTGGGAACATTGCATGGGGAGTAACTATGCCATGCTGGGGTTGTTGGGGCACTGTGAGGCCCTCATGGTGTGGCGGTGTGCTGTCCGATTGCCTGACTTAAGGTCAATTAAACACCGTTACGCCATTGCAGTTACTTGCTTTGTCTCATTACTTACTGAGAAATAGTTGCGAGTGATCTCTGTCCGTCTGTGTCTCCCATCTGGTGATGCTGCGACACCTGCCGCGCTGTTCTGTGGCTGTGGACAGTCCTCTCCCTCATCCTCCGAATCTGTGAGTTCAACGGGTGTTCCTCTCCTTGTAGCCAGGTTATGCAACATGGCACATGTTGCTATTATTTTGCAGCAGGTCAGAGGCCGGTACTGCCGTGCACCTCCACTTTTGTGGAGGCAGCGGAACCTGTTTTTGAGGAGTCCAAATGTACGCTCCACCACATTCCGCGTTGATTTATGTGCGACATTGAATCGCCTTTCACTTGGTTTAGATGGGTTTAGGTATGGAGTCAGGATAAATGCTCGCATCGCATATGCGCTATCACCTAGGTGTCAAAGGAAGAAATATTATTCGCCGTCAGCAATAGATACATTAAAGGTAGACAGCAGAGTGTGTCACATTTATTTACCTGGTACACAAGAGATAGTCACAGTGGAAAATATTCACAATGTATCTACAGCCAATACATGGTCTATGTACAAAGAATATGACAACACCAATTAGCTAATTCAATAAATGATTATGATTTAATAAATATCACAAAAATTGTCATCATAGATCAAAAGCTCAAAAAAAATGTGAACTGTATATCACATTTAACATTTACTAAAAACAAGTGCATACAACGTGAGGTGATAAGTGCGCAGTTGGAATAAGTGCAAGTGATGTGCAGGGGAAAGGTGGTGCAGTATATATACATCAATATACAATAATGATAACCTAACCTGCCAAATTACTGGCAAACATACAAATGCGAAATCATACACAAAAGATGCAGATATAAATTCTCTGTCATCCAGGTTTGATATGTAGAGAGAAGGAAATGTCGACGTTTCGACCCCTATAAAAAACAGCAGATTTGACGTCTTGGGGGTGGGGTCTTCCTCAGGACAAAGGGGGAGGGGGGGCGGTTTTTTTGTTGTTGCACCTAAGAATAATGTTGTACAATTAGTAAGGTGTGTCTAATGGAGAAGGCATCCTAAGAAAGAATCAATAGGGGTAAATTACAGCACAGGAATCTTCAGGCTGGAAAATAGTGATGTGGGCCAGCAAGGCTCCTAAACAGCCGAGAAAAGAAAGGAGACATACAAAATCCGCTAGGGTCAATGTTCACACTAGTGGATATAGAGGAGTAAAGCGTAAGGCCTAAATAGGCTGGACAATTACTCACGATAGGTACAGCAGTCCGTGGCTTTTGATCTATGATGACAATTTTTGTGATATTTATTAAATCATAATCATTTATTGAATGAGCTAATTGGTGTTGTCATATTTTTTGTACATAGACCATGTATTGGCTGTAGATACATTGTGAATATTTTCCACTGTGACTATCTCTTGTGTACCACTATTTACCCGAGTCCAGTGGTCTTTCGGGTTACCCCATTGATATGAAACTCACATGTATTTACCTAGCAGGTATCCTTCTCCAAATTCACCACCAGCAAGACGGGTATAGATTCTACTGTTCCTGAAGATGTAGGAATCATGCGTGCTCCCTGGGAATTTCGCAACGATGTCGGTAATGATGTGATTCGCATCACATATGACCTGTACGTTTATCGAATGTGTGGATTTGTGGTTGGGGTAGATGTACTCAGTAGCAGAGGGAGGGCATGTTGGTATGTGTGTCCCATCAATGCACCCTATTACATGTGGGAACTGGGCCTTCTGATAAAAGTCCATCTTTGTCTTGTGCAGTTCCGCCTGTGTGCTGGGGAACCGGATATAGTGGTGCATCCTTTGCATCATGGCATCCAGGAATTTGTGGAAAAAGCATGACAGGCAACTCTGTGAGACACCACCAGCCACAGCTATCACCCCTGGTAACTGCTGGATGCTAGTAGGTGCAGGCAACAGAGGACCTGCACATGTGGAGGTATTGCGTGGGCCCTTGGTGTCTGGTGCTCCAGGAGTGGGTGCAGGTCACGTATCAGGTCCAGGATGGTGGTTGGGTGAAGCCTGTACCTCTCATGGATTTCTGCCTCTGTTAGTTGGAATAGTGAGATGCGCAGTCTGTAAACGCCTTCCTCTCGTCTCCAGATCCTCTGTGCTGCTGCTTGCATCCGCATCCGCCTTGCAATGACATAGAGGGCCGCCATTGTGTTCACGCAGATGCATTCTGGGGCTGTTTATATACTGTGCACCTGGTTACCACCTGCTTTGAGTTAGTGGTAATTTCCGACTCTTATTTAGCGATTTTTAATGGTATCGGTATTAGCGATTTTAGGTACATTGTTCTGCGACTTTATTTAGCGATTCCTTATTTAGCGATTCGCTAAATAGTGAGTCGGTGTGGCATATTTGCTATATAAGGAATCGCTAGGTTCATTCCATTGCTTTTAGCGATTCTTTATTTAGCGATTCGGTGTTTATGCCTCTACATTTCACATGGGGTTTTAGCGATCGCAAACGTGGAAATTCTGCGAATTTCGGCGTTTGCGATCGCTAATTCACTACCTACATCTTGCCCTTAATTTAAAAAGGAACAAAATGAGGGTGTTCATTTTGCCATAGAAATTATGATTAGTGCTGCAGAAAGAAAAATTAGGGCACATTTTGAGTGACTTCTCAAATCCTCTTCTATTTCATTAAAAAATTCTGACATGCAGACTGAAACATGCACTTTCAATACCAGCAGCAGACTTCCCTGGTGAGCAGTAGCTTTACTACAGTGATCTAATGAGCAACTAGAGTGCTAACATTCTGAATTTATGGCAAATGTGTGACACATCTGAATGCCTTCTTGATGGAATCAAAGTAAAAAACTGAAAGTATTTCCTACTGAGGAGACTGCAGTAAATGAGGAAATTAGGAAACTTCATAACAAATAAGTCTCCCAAGATGGCCACCAGAGACAAAAGAGCCCAAATGTAGCACAAATATCACACAGATGTATCCCACGTATAGCCCAATGCCAGAATGTCCCAGAGTGTTCTAAAGAACAACTAGAGCGCTAACAGTCTTACTTATGACAAAAGTATGGCACACCTGAAGCCATCTTGATTGGAATAAACTGGTAACACTTAAAACATTTAATTTAAAAAGGAACAAAATGAGGGGGTTCATTTTCCCACAGAAATTATGATTAGTGCTGAAGAAAGAAAATTAGGGCACATTTTGAGTGACTTCTCAAATCCTCTTCTATTTCATTAAAAAATTCTGTCATGCAGACTGAAACATGCCCTTTCAATACCAGCAGCAGACTTCCCTGGTGAGCAGTAGCTTTACTACAGTGATCTAATGAGCAACTAGAGTTCTAACATTCTGAATTTATGGCAAATGTGTGACACATCTGAATGCTTTCTTGATGGAATCAAAGTAAAAAAACTGAAAGTATTTCCTACTGAGGAGACTGCAGTAAATGAGGAAATTAGGAAACTTTATAACAAATAAGTCTCCCAAGATGGCCACCAGAGACAAAAGAGCCCAAATGTAGCACAAATATCACCCAGATGTAGCCCACGTATAGCCCAATGACAGAATGTCCCAGAGTGTTCTAAAGAACAACTAGAGCGCTAACAGTCTTACTTATGACAAAAGTATGGCACACCTGAAGCCATCTTGATTGGAATAAACTGGTAACACTTAAAACATTTAATTTAAAAAGGAACAAAATGAGGGGGTTCATTTTTCCATAGAAATTATGATTAGTGCTGAAGAAAGAAAAATTAGGACACATTTTGAGTGACTTCTCAAATCCTCTTCTATTTCATTAAAAAATTCTGACATGCAGACTGAAACATGCACTTTCAATACCAGCAGCAGACTTCCCTGGTGAGCAGTAGCTTTACTACAGTGATCTAATGAGCAACTAGAGTTCTAACATTCAGAATTTATGGCAAATGTGTGACACATCTGAATGCCTTCTTGATGGAATCAAAGTAAAAAACTGAAAGCATTTCCTACTGAGGAGACTGCAGTAAATGAGGAAATTAGGAAACTTCCTAACAAATAAATCTCCGAAAATGGCCACTAGAGACAAAAGAGCCCGAATGTAGCACAAATATCACCCAGATGTAGCCCACGTATAGCCCAATGACAGAAGTGTGCAAAACACTTTTTTTAAAGTTTTTTTGCAGTTTTATATAGTGCAGACTGGTCAGGTATTGGAGTGCTTTACATGAGCATTGGTTACATCACACAAGGACAAATTCATTTTGGTTGTAGACATGGGGAGATTAAGTGATTTGACTAGAATCACAGAATGTCGAGCTGAAGCAGAAACTCCAACCTGGTTCCCCAGTTGCAAAGTCTGCAGCTCTGGAAGTAACACCACATCCTCTCCCCTAAGTGCAACATTTAATCAAGTGGTCAACTGGATAAAAAAACATAAAGATAACAAATAATTTAAAAGTGCTTTGTCGCTATTTGAAAACTCAGAAAATATGTCCTCATTTTAGTTTTTTAGAGCACTAACCATAATTTCGATGCAAATAAGACCCTCTCATTTCTGTAATTTCTAAAGGAAATGCTCTAGGTATTACAGTTTTGATTACATCAAGATGATGTCAGGCGTGCCACACTTTTGTAATAAATATAGAATGTTAGCAATCTAGTTGTTCATTAGGATACTGTTGAGAGGCAGAGGCCAGGGGCACGGACTCAGAAAATTGAAGGCAGGTAGGAGGGTACAGAGGCAACAATTTGACCACACTGGGCAGGCAGGAAGGGCAGTGGCAGCGCAAAAGACTATGGAGGGGAGTGGAAAGGGGGGCAGGGGCAACAAACCAACAATGCAGGACAGGCAAGAGAGGCTGTGGCAATATAATAGACCATTGTGGGCAGAAGGAAGAGGCAGTGGTAGCACAACCATACATGCCAACTGACCCGATTCAGCCAGGAAACACCCAATGTTTTTAAGCCCAAATGGGCTTTATTTGATCTGTCTCCTGTCTACAATCTCCTCTTTTTCAATGTAAGTCAATGGGGAAAATCAATACCCCAGTTTGTTTTTTAAATCTCCCTCTTACCAAGTTCAAAATGTTAGCAAGTATGGTACATTGGATCATGGAAGGCAGGAGGAATTGGGGTAGGGACATGACTCGGATAACAGAGGACAGGAGGGACATGGACAGGTGCACCAAACTGGCCCTACAGGGCAGGCATCAGGGTTTGCAGCAGCACAATACACCACACAGGGCATGCGGGATGGGAGTGCAGCACAACAATCTATGGAAAGCAATAGGGAGGGGACAGGACCATGCACATGGACAACAGAGAACAGAGGGGAAAGAGGCAATGGCAGCTAGCTGACCATAATGGACAGACAGGAGAGAAAGCTGCAGCATAAGGGACCATAAAGGGCAGGAGGGAGAGATCAGGGGCATTACAATGGAACAGACAAGCCAGGAGGGAGGGAATAGTGGTCTGCACATGGAAAACAGAGGTCAGGGGGCAAGGAGGCAGGGCAGGAGCAGCAAGGATGGGCACTAGAAGCAAGACACACCATGGAGAGCAACAGTGAGACTATAATGGCATACACACAGACCATGGAGGGAAGGTGGGAGGGGGTCAGGGGCAGCTAGCTGACCACACAGGGAAGGTGGGAGGGGCCGTGCCATCACAGAAGACCATGCATGGCAAGCAGGAGGGTTAGTGGCAGCACAATGGCTATGATGGGCAAGAAGGAGGGGGCAGAGGCATACACAAAGGACCATGGAGGATAGAAGAGAGGGGTAGGAGCTGGGCACAGACAAGAGAGTTCAGGGGAAGGGGTCTCACAACAGACCACCCGGGGCAGGCAGGAGGAGCAGTTGCAACACAACAGACCAGGGAGGGCATAAGGGTGTGGCAGTAAAATGGACCATGGAGGACAGGAGGAAGGGGATAGGGGCATGGAAGGTGGACAGGCAGGGTGGAGGTGGCAGGGACAGATTACAGTCATCTGACAATGCTAGGCAGGTGGGAGGGGAGTGGCAGCTCAACAGAACACTCAGAGTAGATAGGAGGGGCAGGTCCATGGAACATGGTGGGCAAAAAGGATGGAGCAGGGGCATGCACACAGACATCGGAGGGCAGGGGGAAGGAGAGTAGGGGCAGCAAGCTAAGCACAGAGGCTAAGCAGGAGGTCAATGATGGGGCATAGATTTGGGCAATGGAGGGCAGGAGGAGTGGACTGGGACATCATGCTAAATGGAGGGCAGTGGCAGCACATCAGACTATGCATGGCAGGAGGGAGGAGGCTAGTGCATGGATTCAGACAACAGAGGATAGGGAGGAGATGGATGGGGCAGCAAGCTAACTGTTCAGAGAAGGCGGGAAGGCCAGTGGAAGAACAACGGCCACACAGGGCTGTAATGAGGGAGCAGGGGCATGGACTTGGACAATGGATGGCAAGGAGGAGGGGAGGCAGGAGCAGCAAGCTTGGGTGGGGGCAGCACAATGCCAGGCCAGGCCCTGCTTCCAACCCCCCACCATCCTTTGTGATAGGCATCTTACTTAACGTTAAAAAAAACCTAGAAATTCGCTGAAAAAAACAAAGATTACAGGGACGTTATAGTTAGACTCAGATTTCACTCGTACAAAACCAGTGAAATTCAGCAGTTACAGTTACCTGAGCGAACTATAACTTACGTCCCTGCAATGCACTGCTTATGTCCTCAGACATTACATCATTCATGACATGGTCAGTGACATCACTCATGACATCACTCATGACATCTCAAATGAGCTGTGAGTGGAATGGAACTATAATCGCTAGAACTTTATTTAGGGATAGTGTGTGTATATTAACACCCCTTTTTTTTATTTTCTTTCGTGTAAGAACCATTATAATACGCAATGTGCCCAGATCAATATGGCCGATAGCCTTTCACTTTAAAGTAATGTGTAGTCCATTGTTTACCTTGATATTTGCAGTCCTAAGTATGTTTATTATGAACAAGTCACGTTGACGAACATACAGGTACGGCGGTCACGGGGCAAGATATGCTGAAATGACATTGTGTGCATATTAATACTTGTTTTCTTTTCTTTATTGTATCAATTCCTGAATTTTCACATCGTGACCAGGCCAATATGGCTGCCAGCTTTTTGGATTAAAGTAATATGTAGTCCTTTGTTAATGTCAACTGGAGGCATTTGTACATTTAAATAAGGAAGCTACAATGACGTCTTGTATCGTTATCAAGGTTTGGACGAGCCAAAACGGTTGGATCGCGTCCCTTGCAGATTAAATACTTCCAAACTACAACCTGAGTGCTGATTCCTTCCTTGTAAGAGTGAGAGGAGATTGAATACATATATATAAAATTCACTGAAAAAACCACAGGTTTCAGGGACGTTATAGTTAGAAATTAGCATTTAAAAAACCTTAGGTATTCACTGAAAAAAACACAGGTTTCAGGGACGTTATAGTTAGGCTGACATTTCACTCATGACATGGTCAGTGACATCACTGATGACATCACTGATGACATCTCAAATGACATCACTGATGATATCACTGATGACATCATACAGTGACTGTGAGTGTTTCTAAAAAGTTTAAGAATGTGATATATATATATGATGATTCACTCAGTGTGTGACTGTATAAGTGAGTGATTATACCTGTCTGGGTGAATGTATGGGTGAGTGACTAATCTGTGCGAATGTCTGTATCAGTCTGTCAGTCGGTGTGTAAGTGGCTGCATGGGTTGGTGAATAGGTACATGCTATCCTCAAGGTGACGGAGGTTGTCCTCCCCCTCTAGTGAAAATACTTAATAAATCTCTTGAATCAGGGTCAATCCCCTGGGCCTGGAAACACGCCATAATAAAAACAATTTTAAAAAAAAACCCATCTGGACCCGGACAATTTGAGCAACTTTCGACCCATCTCCCTTCTTCCTCTCCTGGGCAAACTCCTGGAAAGGCATGTCAACCAAACTCTAGTCAAATTCCTGGAAGACAACGCACTTCTCCACCCCACACAAATGGGCTTTCGCGCCCTCCATAGTACAGAAGCAGCACTGTTGGCTGTCACAGAGGAACTCAAAATCTTACTTGACGGCGGAGGGTCAGCCGCGATTATTCTGCTTGACCTCAGTGCGGCGTTCGACACTGTCAACCACGCCTTGTTAAAAAATAGATTGAAGGAAATAGGTATCCAGGACAGAGCCTTGGAGTAGCTATGTTCCTTTCTAGATGATCGGTCGCTCCAAGTTGTGGATCAGGACTGCCTCTCTGACAGTCTGCCCTTAAAGTCTGGAGTGCCGCAGGGCTCCTCCCTAAACCCGACCTTATTTAATATATATGTAAGGCAGCTTGCCAACATTATACAGGAGTTTGACATCCTAGGCATTTCGTACACGGACGACACCCAGCTGATCGTTGCTCTATCCCAGGACCACCATCAGGGAGACTCTCTATTGGGCCCCTGCCTGAATAAACTGGCCAACTGGATGTCAAATAGCTTCCTAAAATTGAACGGTGAAAAGACCGAACTCATGATCTTGGGTAACAGGGCTATCCCGAGACCCCTTAATCACTGGCCTCCTTGCATGGGTGACACCCCCAGTTCCTAAACTGATGGTAAAAAATGTATGTATGTGGCTCGATAGCGCACTCTCAATGAACGAACAGGCAAACAAATTGTCGGGCATCTGCTTTGGCCTCCTGAGGATGCTCAGAAAGATATTGGAACTCATTCCGGAACAACTTAGGAAAACCGTCATGCAGTCTTTGATAGTCTCTCATCTGGACTATGGGAACTCCCTATACTTGGGCTCCCCCAAGTATGTGATTAAGAGGCTCCAGACTGTGCAGAATGCGGCGGCCAGGCTCCTGCTCAAACTCCATAGACAAGCGCCAGTTAGAGAATACTTGAAACTACTCCATTGGCTTCCAATAGCGTCAAGAGTAAAATGTAAAGCCCTCTGTATCGCTCACAGGGCATTAAATAACAAAGGCCCACCCAAACTGAAAGCCCTGATCTCGGTTTAGGCCCCATCGAGATCTCTAAGGTCTTCTCACTCAATCCTCCTCAGCACCACTAGAATTAAAAAATCTAGATGGGGAGGCAGATCTTTTTCCCACTTGGTTCCAAAACTGTGGAATGAGCTCCCGCTGGACCTTAGAGGGCAGCAAAATGAACTAATATTCAGGAAACAGCTGAAGACCTGGTTATTCCCCTCTAGCCATTAAGGGGCCTTCTGTCTTGCACCACAGCTCTTATCGTCAGCGCGGGGAAGCCTCTGGATAGCCATGCGCTATATAAATCACTTTCAATTTCAATTTCATGAGTGTCTATATGGGTTATTGATTGGTTGTCTGAGTACCTGTATGGGTGCCTGAGTGTCTGTGTGTTGTGTGACTACCTCCATGGATGTGTGAGTGGGTGATTCACTGGGTGTATGGGTTCATGAGTGCGTCTGCCAGGGGCTGTATGGGTGAGTGAGTGTGCATATGGCTGTGTTGGTGAGTGAATGGATGTCTCAGTGGTATATGTGTGAGTAACTGCATATGTGAATTGCAGTATATGTGAGTGTTGGAGTATATAAGTGACTGTATGTGAAAGTGAGTGATTGTGAGAGTGGATGTATGGATGAGTGTGTGCTTGTGTCAGTGATTGTATAAGAGTGTAAGTATGTGTTAGTATCTGTGAATAAGTGAGGTGGTGTGTGTATAACTGTACAGGTGAGTAAATGGCATTGTGATTGACTCTTTGGGTGACTGACTAGGTGTGTGGGTAACTCTATGGGTGAGTGGCGATGTGTGAGTGTCTGTATGGGTGTATGAGTGCATATAACAGTGGCTGTATTGATAAGTGACTGCATGTATGAGTGACTGTATGGGTGAGTGATTGGATGTGTGTGTGTGTGTAGACCTATGAATCAGTGAGTGGGTATGTACTAACTGGTATTGGTGTGTCTATGGTTTCGAGAATGGTAGTCTGTATTTTAGAGGGGGTGTATCAAAGGTTATATTAGGGTGTGAGGAGGTGCATCAGATGATCACGTGGATGATGTCATCAGTGATGTCACTGACCATGTCATGAGTGATGTAATATGTGACGTCATCAGCAGTGCATTGCGGGGGCATGAGTTTTATATATATATATATATATACTGCTCTTCATCTGAAACTTGGGAACTAGCCCGGGTTGCCTCCTCTTTTCTTTCTTTTTTTTTTTATTTGAATAATCTATGTCGCACACTAAGCCTTAAAGGGCATTTATTATATATAGAATGCCCCTTTTATGGCTGAATACATTAAAAATTTAAATATTAAATAAAGACAGCCCATGGTTTAGCTAAATGTTATATGCGACGATGAAGTCGACTCTACCCCATGTTTTGTGCAATAATTTATTGACATGTTAGGCACAAACTCCCTCTTTAACTTACGGAGCGGCTATCCAATTTTTATTTCCCCCTGTATTTCCGACCCCTTGTACTACTCTGTGGATACTGCTTTCACTATTCTGTGAATGTTGTTCTTCATTTAAAGTGTTTACTTTTTTACTTTATTTCCCCCCAAACTCCCGGTAGTTTCAACCGCACCTAAACTCACTGATTTTCCGCGAGCTGCCCCCTTCCTTGGCACGCACCGTGTGATACGTGTCACATGGCAATACAACTGCATTATCGGCGCATCGCCTCAAGCCGCACACTAGCAGCTGCTCGGAGGGACATTACATCTACTAGTATACCATACAGTTCCATAGAACCCTTCGTATGCTAAGATTGTTAATAATTTTGAAGAAACCGTGGCCTACATATATGTGTAACTATATAGATATTACACACATTAAGAACTGCTGCATTCTTTTCGTGGCTGAAGCAAAAAAATATCCCGCGGTAAGCATGTGTAGGGGAACAGAAGGCACACCATGCCTGCATCAAAGAAGCAGAAGGCAAAAAAACACCCACACTTTTTGCCATAGAACATTATTTTCAACAGGGGCTTTTAATTATTTTTGATAAAGTTTTGTATTCTAAATTTCTGCCTCCATGGTGAATTGGGAGTAGGATGTGCATTTCGTGTTTTACACACAACTCGTTTATTCTTTGCAAAATGTACTTGTGTTTCTTCTAGCTTTCAGTTGTTTGTCTTTCTGACTGTCTTTTTCTTTATTTCTAAGAGTGTTTTTTGTTATTCGCTTCCCACCGGTCTTTCTGTTATCATCTCAGTCTGGATTCACTCCATTTCCCTTTTATGCTAGTATCTGTCCTTCTGCCATCCACTAGCTGCAAACGTTTTTCAATCTATCTATTTGCCCTCCCCTCTATCTAGAAGCCTGTCTTCTGCGTTTTAAGTCTTTCAACCGACCTATCTTTCCCCCTTTTATCATTTGCCGTACATCAGTAGCGCTTGTCTTTTCAACATTTTCTATCTGCTTTTCTTGTTTTCTCTCCGTCTGCCCGACTCTCCTATGTTCAAGTTGTGCATGGCTGCCCGAATGTGTGGTTGCCATTTTCTGTCTGAGTTCCCATCCGCTTGTCATTCCATTTGTCTTTTGCTGAATTTCTTTTTTTACCCTTTTGTGTCTGTGTGCTGCTTGCCCATTCTCTGTCCTACTGCTTAATGGTTGTTTTACTTTTCAGTCTGTCTTTCGTAATTTTTTTATTCATCTGTCTGCCTGGTTAAACCTACTTTTTGGATTTTTTTAACTGCCTGTTTTTTTTATATTATTCTTCTTGTCCCTTATCCTGCCTTTCTTCATTTTCCCCTCTTGGTTTACTTGTGTGTATCCCTTCTTTAACTGTCTGCCTGCCTTGTTGTCATTCTCTGTTTGCTTTTACTTTTTCCATAGCTAGCTTTTCTCTGCCTTTTATCTGCCTTCCTGTGTCTCTTTGCTGCGTGGCACCTGTCCGTCTGAATATTCGTTCATCATTTTCCCTTTTTTTCTATCTGCCTGCCTCCGCTTTAGCCATAGCTCACTGTCTCTTTGTTGTGATTTTAATTTTTTTATCTGCATGTTTCCCTTGTTACCTTTGTTTCTGTCTGTCTTTTCTCATTTTCTAACTATTTTAATCTTTTCTGCCTGCCTTTTGTGACAGTTGACCACTCTGTCTCTTTTCCCCTCCTGCCCATCTTTTCCCCTTTTCTATGTGTGCATCTTCTCTATTTTATACTTTACTTGCCTTTTTTCGAACACTCCAACTGTCAGCCTCCTCACGCCCCCTTGCCTTTTCTATATGTTCCTGTTTTATTCTCATTATATATATTTTTTTCTAATTCTCCCGCTTGTTTTGTACCTAACTCTAAACATTTGTGAAGTCATGCCATCTTGTCCCCGAGCTCTTTGGTACAATGCATGTAGATGCTTAGCAAGTGACAGTACCGCAGGACAGGCTTCTGCAATGGTTTACCAGGCTCACGTCATGGGTCAGAGGGACCTGAAGACAGACCGGCATTTCACAGCACATATGTGCCCACACAGCGTACCTCTCCACTCCCTGCAGCAAGCACGCCAGTGGTGGACCCTAAGATTCTAGAGAAGCAAATGGTACTGTGTGGATCAATATGTCATAAGCCTCTTTTTGCACCTCTGTTGGTTCTTTCTGCACTGCACCTCTTTTGCAAATTTCTGCATCCCTCTTGCCTATTTCTGCACCCCTCTTCCCTTTTTGTCCACCTCTCTTGTTTCTTTATGTACTTCTCTAGCTTCTCTCTGCACTGCTCTTGCTTCTTTCTGTACCTCTCTTGCAGATTTCTATATCCCTCTTGCCTCTTTCTGCACTCCTGCACCCCTGTTCCCTCTTTCTGCACCTTTCTTGCCTGCTTCTGCACTTGTCTTGACTCTTTCTGCACCTCTGTTACTTCTTTCTGCACTTCTCTTGCCTTTTTCTGCACCCCTCTTGCCTCTTTCAGCACATCTGTTGCTTCTTTCTGCACTTCTCTTGCTTCTTTCTGCACCCCTCTTGCCTCTTTCTGTACCCCTCTTGCCTCTTTGTGCACCACTCCTGCCTCATTCTTCACCTCTCTTGCCTTTTTCTGCAGTTCTCTTGCCTCTTTCTGTACCTCTTTCACTACGTTCTGCACTTCACTTGCCTCTTTCTGTACCCCTCTTGCCTCTTTTTGCACCTCTGTTGGTTCTTTCTGCACTGCTCTTGCTTCTTTCTGCACCTCTGTCCCAAATTTCTGCATCCCTCTTGCTTCTTTCTGCACCCCTCTTCCCTCTTTCTGCACCTCTCTTGCCTCAGTCTGCCCACCTGTTCCCTCTTTCTGCATCCCTTTTGCCTATTTCTGCAACTCTCTTGCCTCTTCCTGCAGTTCTCTTGCCTCCTTCTGCACCTCACTTGCCTCTTTCTGCACCTCTGTTGGTTCTTTTGCACTGCTCTTGCTTTTTCTGCACCTCTCTTGCAAATTTCTGCACCCCTCTTACCTCTTTCTGCACCTCTCTTGCCTCTATCTGCACCCCTGTTCCCTCTTTCTGTACCTCTTTTGTCTGTTTCTGCAAGTCTCTTGCCTCTTTCTGCAGTTCTCTTGCCTCCTTCTGCACCTCTGTTGCTTCTTTCTGCACTTCTCTTGCCTCTTTCTGCACCCCCATTGCTTCATTCTGTACTTCTCATGCTTCTTTCTGCACCTGTATTGCTTCATTCTGCACCCCTGTTGTCTCTTTCTGCACTCGTCTTCCCTCTTTCTGCACCTCTCTTGCCTCTTTCTGCACCTCACTTGCCTCTTTCTGCACTTCTCTTGCTTCTTTCTACACCTCTGTTGCTTCTTTCAGCAATTCTCTTGCCTCTTTCTGCACTTCTCTTACCTGTTTTTGTACCTCTCTTGCCTCTTTCTGTACCTCTCCTACCTCTTTCTGTACCTCACTTGCTTCTTTCTGCACCCCTCTTGCCTTTTTCTGCACCCCTCTTCCCTCTTTGTGCAACTCTCTTGCCTCTTTCTACACCTCTCTTCCCTCTTTCTGCACCACTCTTGCCTCTTTCTGTACCTCTGTTGCTTCTTTCTGCACTTCTCTTGCCTCTTTCTGCACCCTTCGTGCCTCTTTCAGCCCCTCTGTTGCTTCTTTCTGCACTTCTCTTCCTTTATTCTGCACCCCTCCTGCCTCTTTCTGTACCCCTCTTGCCTCTTTGAGCATCTCTCCTACCCCTTTATGTACCCCTCTTGCCTCTTTTTGTACCTCTGTTGGTTCTTTCTGCACTGCTCTTGCTTCTTTCTGCACCTCTGTTCCAAATTTCTGGATCCTTCTTGCCTCTTTCTGCACCCCTCTTCCCTCTTTCTGCACCTCTCTTGCCTCAGTCTGCCTACCTGTTCACTGTTTCTGTACCCCTTTTGCCTGTTTCTGCAACTCTCTTCCCTCTTTCTGCAGTTTTCTTGTCTCCTTCCGCACCTCTGTTGCTTCTTTCTGCACCTCTCTTGCAACTTTTGGCACCCCCTTGCCTCTTTCTGCACCCCTCTTGCCTCCTTCTGCACCTCTGTTGGTTCTTTCTGCACTGCTCTTGCTTCTTTCTGCACCTCTTTTACCTGTTTCTGTACTTCTCTTGCTTCCTTCTGTACTCAAATGGGAAGTGCAAGCTGTCAAGTTTAAAGGTCTGCGTGCTCTCGTGACTGAGGTATATGTCTACTTGTATATGTATTCTTACATGTGTTATGCATCTGAAGATGGTAGCTTAAAAAGCGGGTAACTTCTCCTATAGGTGGTCAAATCTTCTCAGTTCTGCTCTGTCATTCGGTTGCACAGGCAGACATGTCTTATGTATATATGTGTTATAGAGCCCCTCAAATATACTATTGAATACCCATGTGCCCTGTATTGTGAGCAGAAAGAAATACATACACCTACTTTTACACAAATTTACAGAGTATGCTGTTTGAAACACAGGTATTCAAGTGTATGTATGTTTATTTTAATTTAACATGTCACTAGGTAAAAGCATAGACACGCATGCATACCTTCACAAACTTGGTCAGACTTACAACAGTGAAATGCTTAGGATTGCTGTTTTATATTTAGTAGGCCTAACATTCTGAGCAGTCGATTAATACTGAACCTTCAAGAGAAAAGTGAGGTTTAAGACATCTTCGGAGAAGGATTAGTGATTAGGGTACTTTGTATGAGTCTGTTGTAAGGTACAGTCAAAGTAGGCCTCCTTCTGCACCTCTGTTGGTTCTTTCTGCACTGCTCTTGCTTCTTTCTGCACCTCTTTTGCCTGTTTCTGTACTTCTCTTGCCTCCTTCTGTACTCAAATGGGAAGTGCAAGCTGTCAAGTTTAAAGGTCTGCGTGCTCTCGTGACAGAGGTATATGTCTACTTGTATATGTATTCTTACATGTGTTATGCATCTGAAGATGGTAGCTTAAAAAGCGGGTAACTTCTCCTATAGGTGGTCAAATCTTCTCAGTTCTGCTCTGTCATTCGGTTGCACAGGCAGACATGTCTTATGTATATATGTGTTATAGAGCCCCTCAAATATACTATTGAATACCCATGTGCCCTGTATGGTGAGCAGAAAGAAATACATACACCTTCTTTTACACAAATTTACAGAGTATGCTGTTTGAAACACAGGTATTCAAGTGTATGTATGTTTATTTTAATTTAACATGTCACTAGGTAAAAGCATAGACACGCATGCATACCTTCACAAACTTGGTCAGACTTACAACAGTGAAATGCTTAGGATTGCTGTTTTATACTTAGTAGGCCTAACATTCTGAGCAGTCGATTAATACTGAACCTTCAAGAGAAAAGTGAGGTTTAAGACATCTTCGGAGAAGGATTAGTGATTAGGGTACTTTGTATGAGTCTGTTGTAAGGTACAGTCAAAGTAGGCCTCTTTCTGCACCTCTGTTGGTTCTTTCTGCACATCTCTTGGTTCTTTCTGCATCTTTCTTCCTCTTCCTGGACTTCTGTTGCCTCTTTCTGCACTTCTCTTGCTTCTTTCTGCGCCTTTCTTCATCTTTCTACACATGTCCTACCAATGTAAGCATATTTAGAAATTAGCATTTAAAAAACCTTACAAATTCACTGAAAAAGCCAGAGGTTTCATTGACGTTATAGTTAGGAATTAGCAGTTAAAAAACCTTTGACATTCACTGAAAAAACCAGAGGTTTCAGGGACGTTATAGTTAGAAATTAGCATTTAAAAAACCTCAGAAATTCACTGAAAAAACCACAGGTTTCAGGGACGTTATAGTTAGTTGGACATTTCACTCGTACAGAAACCAGAGAAATTCCGCCGTTATAGTTAGTTGAGCTAACTATCATTCGCGCCCCCGCAATGCACTGCTGATGACGTCACATATTACATCACTCATGACATGGTCAGTGATATCACTTATGACATCACTGATGACATCTCAAATGACATCACTGATGACATCATCCACGTGATCATCTGATGCACCTCCTCACACCCTAATATAACCTTTGATATACCCCCTCTAAAATACAGACTACCATTCTCGAAACCAATACCAGTTAGTACATACCCACTCACTGATTCCTTGGTCTACACACACATCCACTCACCCATACAATCACTCATACATGCAGTCACTCATCAATATAGCCACTGAAATATGCACTCATACACCTATACAGATACTCACACAACGCCACACACCTAGTCAGTCATGCAAAGAATCAATCACACTCCCATTTACTCACCTATACAGTTATACACACACCACCTCACTTATTCATACAGATACTAACACATACTTACTCCCTTATACAATCACTGACACAAGCACACACTCATCCATACAGCTACTCTCACAATCACTCACTCTCACATATAGTCATTTATATAGTCCAACACTCACATGTACTGCCTTTCACATATGTAGTTACCACTGAGACATCCATTCACTCACCAACACACCCATACACACACTCACCCACCCATACAGCCCTTCACAGATGCACTCTTAAACCCATACACCCAGTGAATCACCCACTCACACATCTATGCAGAGTCACACACCACCCACACAGACACTCAGGCACCCATACAGATACTCAGACAACCAATCAATAACCCATATAGACACTCATGTAGGTACTCACCAACCCATGCAGCCGCTTACAGACCAACTGACAGACTGATAAAGACATTCACACAGTTTAGTCACTAACCCATGCATTCAGTAAGACACGTTTAATTACTCACTTATACAGTCAGTCACGCACCTACTAAATCATCCATTCAGACACTCATACACCCACTCATTCTTCAATACACCTTGGTATGTATATATATAAAAACATATTTAAACTTTACAGAAACACACAGTCACTGGATGATGTCATCAGTGATGTCATTTGAGATGTCATCAGTGATGTCACTGACCATGTCATGAGTGATGTAATATGTGACGTCATCAGCAGTGCATTGCGGGGGCGCGAGTTATAGTTAGCTCAACTAACTATAACGGCCGAATTTCTCTGGTTTTGTAAGAGTAAAATGTCCAACTAACTATAACGTCCCTGAAACCTGTGGTTTTTTCAGTGAATTTCTGAGGTTTTTTAAATGCTAATTTCTAACTATAACGTCCCTGAAACCTCTGGTTTTTTCAGTGAATATATATATATATATATATATATATATATATATATATATATATATATATATATATATATATATATATATATATATATATATCCAGTACAAAGAGCTCCTTCTGGGAGCCAGAGACCCAAGGAGGGCGGCGCGCTGACCGGCGGAGCAGTCCGGTAATCAGATCAAAGTTCAGTCGGGGTGATGCGCGCACAAAGGTCACGACAGATGGAAATTGCACAAAGGGGATTTAATACTTCATAAACCCTGCATTACGCGTTTCGGCCGTACAACGGCCTTGATCACACACAGAGTGAAAGTTCATGTAGGTTACATATACTGAAAAGCATGGCAATAGACATAGGACTCATAGTGGAGTGACCTGGCAAATCAGTAACGGTGGCCATCTTGGAGCATGTAAAAGTGTGGCAAAATGATAGCAGCCATTGCAGAGTGGTCAATGTGCGCACATTTACAAACATAAACAGAGGACTCCATGTGGAGTCTCTTGGTACATCAGATAGCCGTCTTGCAACGTATAATTGAGCACATAATGTAATTTGCAGCCATCACAAGGTGGACATATTGTGACATAAATACAGATCACAAAATGCACTAGGACTCAGCCTGACGTGTTGCAGCTGCATGGTAGCCAGATAATGCGCATTGCCACCGTGATGTGTTCATCTGAACCCAAATGGTATCTATATGAGCCAACTCCAGTGTGGGAAGTGCTAAACACACACCTGAGTGTACTGTTGTTATGGACGTCGTGAAACAGATATGGTGTATACGTAAATATCAGCATGCTGCCTGGATAAGTGCGTACAGCATCTGATGAGCCTAAATGGATACATTAACCTACCCACTAAAAATGGCATAGTGCCGATCAGATCCCGTGCTCTGGGGACCTGGTATACTGATGTGTCCACTGCATGTAAATGCCCAAGATGTCATGATCTGGTCGTGACATATGCAAGTGCAGCATACATTGGGCTGTGTGTTCATCTAGCTATAGGTGGCATAGTGCCATTAGGAACAAATGCAGTGCGGACGCGTGTGGGTGTGTGGTGTAGGGAAATGTCCCTATACCAGATGAGGTCCATTGTAGACAGGGGGCATGGTGCCAGAGGGCCTCATGTAGTGGAGCCGGCGTGTTCATGTTAGTGGTTGAGAGAGTGCATAGCCTAAGAGTGCCTAAAAGTAACTTAAGTGACGAAAGTGACTTAAAAAATATCCCTGTGAGAGACAGCTATACCCCTGGTCAAAACAAGTGTAAACAGAAACAGAAACAACAAATGAAATGGGGTTGCTTATCTGGACAACGTCGCCACTCTAGTGGATGTAATCACGAAGAAAAGGGTAGGCAGCCCAACCATGTGCACGGACAATCCTCCGGGCCCCTTCTTTCCCTCCTGTAATCAAGAGAGATAAAAAGAGATAAAAATTGCATGTATAAAATACAAACAGGAAAGTATGTACAAGGACAGACATCAAGTGAATATGTGAACTGTACCTCTGCTCTACACTGAAACAGTGTGTGAGAACAGATGGTGAAGACAGAGATACAATAGTCAAACGAAGACACATCAAAATAAAGTGCCATGGAACTAGATGAAAAACCAAAGGGCCTCATTTTTCCACTAGATGTATGGACATTTCTTCGTCCTTATTCAAACCTCCCTGGTACCTGGTTCCTAGGTTGATAATGTGTCTGGATTCTCTTTTCCTGAGTGCTAGAACTCTGTTACCTCCTCTACTGCTAGCTATGATCTGTTCTGTAGCGTAGTATCTGAGTTTAGAACTGTCTGAGAAGTGGTGTGTCTCGAAGTGTCTGGCTATTGGATAGTGTATGTCCTTGTTGGTGATGGCCCTCATGTGTTCCAGTACTCGTTTTTTGGCCATGTGTGTGGTGCTGCCAATGTACCTCATGTTGCACGGACATTCCAAAATATACACATCGAAAGTGGAGCTGCATGTGAGGAACTGTTTGATAGGAACATTAGTGCCCGCGGTGGGGTTATGGTATTCTTTAATCATCTGGCTGCAATGACAAGCCTTGCAGTGACTGCATGGGTAAAATCCCTGCAAATTGATGCCTCTGCTCAGGTTATTGTCGGAGATGTCACTATGTACAAGTGTATCTCGGAGGCTGCGTCCCTTTCTGTATGTGATGTTCGGTCTCTTGGTAATGGATGTACCTATCACCGGGTCTTTCATCAGAATTTCCCAGTTTCTGGAGAGAATATTTTGTATCTCTTTAGAATTCCCATTATAGGTGAGTATCACCCGGGTGGGATTCTCATCCTCACTGATGTTTTCTTTGGGAGTGTACTCAAGATTCTTGGTTCTGTCTATGTCCTTTACTTTGTGAATGGCTCTCTGCAGCACCCATTTAGGGTACCCTCTCTCTGTGAATCTTGTTATCATGGTTGTTTGTTCTGCCTTGTAGGCAGTTTTGGAGCTGCAGTTGCGCTTAGCCCTTAACAATTCCCCGTAGGGGATGCTCCACTTCAAGTTGTCAGGATGGCTGCTCATGGCGTGAAGAAGTGTATTACCACCAGTGGCCTTCCTAAACAGGCTGGTATAAATCTTGTTGTTACAGATTTCTATTCTGATGTCAAGAAATTCCACTTCTTTACTACTGATGTTACTGGTGAGGGTAAGATTGTAGGTGATGGAGTTAAGCTTGTTGATGAAGTCGTTGGCCTCCTTCTCATTACCCTTCCATATCAGAAACAAATCATCAATATACCTGAGCCATAATATCACCTTGCTGAAATCCCTAACAAGGTTGGGATCTCTTCTGATGGTTTCCTCCCAGGCCCCCAGGAACATATTCGCAAAACTAGGTGTGAAGCACGTTCCCATGGCAGTACAGAGGGTTTGTCTAAATATGCTTCCATTGAACATAAAAAAGTTGTTCGTGAGACAGTATCTTATCCTGTCAGTGAGCATGTTGGTGTGGTCTAGGTGTCTAACTGGCCTCCTTGCTAGATATTTCGCACAGGCGCTTATGCCTTGCTCGTGTTCGATGATCGTGTAGAGGGAATTAATGCCCATAGTGATCAGAAGATAGCCTCCTTGCCATTCCATGTCATTGATTTTGTTGAGAAAATCCTTTGTGTCCCTGACATGGGAGGGCAAAGTGATCACTTGGTCCCTTAAGAAATGGTCAACATACTTGGAAACATTCTCCAGGCAGCTGCCTCGAGAGGAGACAATGGGTCTACACGGTGGGTTCTGTAGGTTCTTGTGAACCTTCAGAAGGAGGTATAAAACTGGTAGTATGGTGTAGTCCTTCTTAAGGAAGCAGTATTCCTCCCATTCAAGGAGACCCTTGTCTCTCCAATCAGTCAGTTTGCTCCATATGCCCGTGATGCTCTCGCTATACTCGGTTTTACTGCTCCTAGTGTATGATTTGGGGTCATTCAATTGACGCATGGCTTCGTCAATGTACATGTTTCAACTCAGGATGACAATGTTGCCTCCCTTCTCTGCTGGCCGAATGACGATGGTGTTGTCATTGTCCAGATTGTTAATAGCGTTCTTTTGTGTCATGGTCAGATTGTGCGTGACCCTGTTCGACTTGGTGAACCAGGTTTTGTGCCTGAATTTAAGTAGCTGGTTGGTCACCATATCTTGAAACGTATCAATGTTGTCATGGGTGGTAATGGGAAGAAAGGTAGATTTGGGTTTAAAACTCATGGAAGCTGCTCTATCATATTTTATGTCAAGATCATCTAAGACATGGTACACATTGTCATTCCCACTGCTGCCGCCACCCTCAAGTTCATGTAGGGTGACAAGGGTGTCAAAGTCCCCAATGAGAAGTTCATCATTAACGGAGTCCTCATTGCCGTTGGTTGTGACACGGGTGGGAGTAGGTTTGAGTTTATGCCACTTCTTCAGCTTTAGTTTCCTGCAGAATTTAAACAGGTCGTACACAGTTGGCAGGTATTGTGGGGCAAAATGAAAGGCAAAGGCACAGGGTTCTTTTTTCAAGGTCACTGAGAGGTCTGTCAGTGAGATTAATGATGGTGCGATTTACCATGTCATCATCCATCATGGTTTGTCTTTGGAGCTGGTTGATGTATTTCCCATGAGCCCCTTGTTGTTGATCTCTTTTCCTACGCTTCTGCTTGAGTCTCTTCCTCCTCTTCCTCCTCTTTTGTTTGCACTTCTGCCCCTTCCTCTCCCTCTCCCCATCTGGTTGGGGTTCTTGTCTTTCGGTTTCGGTTTTGGGGTCAGTCTCGATGTTTGCCGGCCCCTTCTTAGGAGCCGGTACTCGTCTAAAAAAGTCTTCAGTTTCACAGTGGTGTCGTTCCCTGAGGTTGAGCTTTCAGATGTTGTTGATGCTGCTGATAAGTCCGTGTCGATGTCACTAGAGCTGCCTTGTTCTTCCTCCGGTGTCCTTTGTCTACTCGTTACATTGGGAGTGGCATCAGTGTTGTCAAGACATATTTGCGGCTGTATGTAAGTATCCAGCCTGATTCGTAGTCCTCACAGTCACGGTGTAATTTTCTTTGCTTCCTGGCTTTTATATCATCCTCGTATGTCGTTAGTCTGTTTCATTTCATCGGGGAATTTGACAATGGTGTCTTGATCACTCTTGGTGTTAAGTTCATCCCTGATGCGTTTGATGTCTCCCCTAACAACTTCTCTGTCTAGCCAAGCATACTTCACCAAAATTTCTAACATAGTTCTGGAACTTCTGGCAGAATTGGCTGCCCAGTCCTCAAGCATTTGCAGATTCGGTGATTCATAAGATGGAGTAATATAAATCCGCAACCCTCTCGGTACCATGCTTTTGTCAATATAATCCTGGAGGGAGATGGCCTCCCACCATTTGGAAATTTCGGTTTTACACAGTTTCTCTACTTTTCTTAGTTCGCTTGTGACTGTTGTCACTCTGGTCACTGCCTTGGAAACGCTGCTACCTTTCCCTGGTGCGTGGGCGAACAATGCTTGTGCCGCCGCGCGTCTCTCGCTGTCATCATCCATGCTGTTCTAGAGTTTGGTTGTCCAGATCTCATTAAAATGTGTGTCCCATCTGTGTGCTCCTCAGTAGAGTACAGGGTTCCCTCTGTGGCCTGGTGTGCCCTGTTGCGGGTCTTTGGGTGTGGGTCCTTGTGAAAATTCCGCGTAGTACAGCTGAACACTGGGTAATAGAGAAACTGCCAAGAACCCACTGTTGAGACAACAATAACTGCACTGCAGTAGAATGGTATGTTCTGGTTAGTGAGCGTGTGATGTGTATAGTTGGTTCTTTGCATGTGACGGTACTGCCCCAAGATAGAGGTGTCCCCCACTGACAACTAGAAGGGTTGGCCTCACCCGTGTCCTCCGAGATGAGTGAAAACCCTCCCTCTAGCCCATTAGGGACACTTACCTATGCGGCATCTTCTTATGAATTGGAGCATTGTTGTAAAGCACTTGTCCCAATCCTTTCAATGCGAACCACACTCTGCGACGGCAGCAAGTCCTCAAACTCGTGCAGCTGGTCTGGTACTGATGGCTTACTCGCGAATCCGGTGTGCTCGTTGAATCCTGGTCCTGGTCCTCTCTTGTGTCCCCAGATCCGCGTTGAAGGTAAAAATCCCAAATCCAGGCAGCCGGTCTGGCTATGAAGGCTCCCTCAATAATATCCAGTACAAAGAGCTCCTTCTGGGAGCCAGAGACCCAAGTAGGGTGGCGCCCTGACCGGCGGAGCAAGCCGGTAATCAGATCAAAGTTCAGTCGGGTGATGTGCGCACAAAGGTCACGACAGATGGAAATTGCACAAAGGGGATTTATTACTTCCTAAACCCCGCATTACGCGTTTTGGCCGTCCAACGGCCTTGATCACACACAGAGTGAAAGTTCATGTAGGTTACTTATACTGAAAAGCATGGCAATAGACATAGGACTCATAGTGGAGTGACCTGGCAAATCAGTAACGGTCATCTTGGAGCATGTAAAAGTGTGGCAAAATGATAGCAGCCATTGCAGAGTGGTCAATGTGTGCACATTTACAAACATAAACAGAGGATTCCGTGTGGAGTCTCTTGGTACATCAGATAGCCGTCTTGCAACGTATAATTGAACACATAATGTAATTAGCAGCCATCACAAGGTGGACATATTGTGACATAAATACAGATCACAAAATGCACTAGGACTCAGCCTGACGTGTTGCAGCTGCATGGTAGCCAGATAATGCGCATTGCCACCGTGATGTGTTCATCTGAACCCAAATGGTATCTATATGAGCCGATTCCAGTGTGGGATGTGCTAAACACACACCTGACTGTACTGTTGTTATGGAAGTCATGAAACAGATATGGTGTATACGTAAATATCAGCATGCTGCCTGGATACGTGCGTACAGCATCTGATGAGCGTAAATGGATACAGTAGCCTACCCACTAAAAATGGCATAGTGCCGATCAGATCCCGTGCTCTGGGGACCTGGTATACCGATGTGTCCACTGCATGTAAATGCCCAAGATGTCATGATCTGGTCGTGACATATGCAAGTGCAGCATACATTGGGCTGTGTGTTCATCTAGCTGTAGGCGGCATAGTGCCATTAGGAAAAAATGCAGTGCGGATGCCTGTGGGTGTGTGGTGTAGGGAAATGTCCCTATACCAGATGAGGTCCATTGGCGACACGGGGCATGGTGTCAGAGGGCCTCATGTAGTGGAGCCGGCGTGTTCATGTCAGTGGCTTGAGAGAGTGCATAGCCTAAGAGTGCCTAAAAGTAACCTAAGTGACGAAAGTGACTTAAAAAATATCCCTGTGAGAGACAGCTATACCCCTGGTCAAAACAAGTGTAAACAGAAACAGAAACAACAAATGAAATGGGGTTGCTTATCTGGACAACGTCGCCACTCTAGTGGATGTAATCACGAAGAATAGGCTAGGCAGCCCAACCATGTGCAGGAACAATCCTCCGGGCCCCTTCCTTTCCTCCTGTAATCAAGAGAGAGATAAAAAGAGATACAAATTGCATGTATAAAATACAAACAGGAAAGTGTGTACAAGGACAGACATCAAGTGAATACTGTGAACTGTACCTCTGCTCTGCACTGAAACAGTGTGTGAGAACAGATGGTGAAGACAGAGATACAATAGTCAAACGAAGACACATCAAAATAAAGTGCCATGGAACTAGATGAAAAACCAAAGGGCCTCATTCTTCCACTAAATGTATGGACATTTCTTCCTCCTTATTCAAACCTCCCAGGTACCTGGTTCCTAGGTTGATAATGTGTCTGGATTCTATTTTCCTGAGTGCTAGAACTCTGTTACCTCCTCTACTGCTGGCTATGATCTGCTCTATAGCGTAGTATCTGAGTTTAGAACTGTCTGAGAAGTGGTGTGTCTCAAAGTGTCTGGCTATTGGATAGTGTATGTCCTTGTTTGTGATGGCCCTCATGTGTTCCAGTACTCTTTTTATGGCCATGTGTGTGGTGCTGCCAACGTACCTCATGTTGCACGGACATTCAAAAATATACACAACGAAAGTGGAGCTGCATGTGAGGAACTGTTTGATAGGAACATTAGTGCCCTTGGTGGTAAGGTATAAATTTTATTTGCATAGTTAATTAAAACCATTGCAAAATGACAACATTTAAAAAAAAATATCAAATATATACATATACGACTTATTCCTTCATGATTCTTGTTTAAAAACCTGCTAAAAGAGAAATTTTCTATGATTAAGCAGCTTTACCAACAAAGTGTCTGATCTCTGTCCAAGTGCTGCGGGGAGCATTCCAGTAGTCCTCTATAATTAAGCAGCTTCACCAGCAAAGTGTCTGTTCTCTGTCCAAGTACTGCGGGGAGCATTCCAGTAGGTCAAGACACTTTCCGCCAGTCGTTGGCAAACCCTTCCGGCCTTGGCAAATCTACCCTTATTACAATACTAGCAGCTACATGTGACGTGCCTTCAGGTGATGTTCTATCTGACCACCGCATGCTTCAGATACAAAAATTCTTATTTTGTGTGGAGAGACTCTTTAATGAGCATCAGAAAGTTTGCTCATGAAATTACTGGCTAGGTTCCTTATGTCAGCATTTCAGGCATTTTGCTTTCACACAGTCTCAGATACTTCACTAGACTGCAGTTCAATTGTGGATCATTGGGTGTGAAGCATGCCAGCAGTGCTTGCCTCCTGGTACGAATCCCCCGTTGGTTGAAGTGTTGCTTCAACAGTTGTTTCCGTTCCTTAAGAAGTTTTTTGCAGGAACATAGTAAGTGCAGCAGATCTTCAGATGCTGATCCACATAAACGGCACGCAGAGCCCACTTTCTCTCTTAACCAGGGTGGAAGATGTTGAATACAGGGTAGCAGCCCCAGTCTGTACTTCAAGAACGCTATTTTTATGTTTTTGTCATAGCCCAGATTAAAATACGCTTGAGCGGCCGACTCTGTATATGTCTTCAATGTCATCCAACCATGGGCCCTTTTTGTCAATGAAGCCTTGTCCTCCAGCCAAGAAAGATGTTTCACTATCTTCCACACTAGTTTTTTAAAAATGGTATTAGTTGTTGGTGTTTCCCAAAGCTGACGTAGCCCCATCCCATTTAAACTACTGTTAAGCTATATCGCAGCAGGTGTTGTAGTGTGTTGTTGTAGCTCCTTCCATAGTTGTTCATTTAGTGTGCCATGCGGAGCTTTTCGCACTTTATCCCACGCAATAATAAAGGCCCCTTGTCTTGCAACTGTTTGTTTTTGAACGCCAAATTCAAGCCTGATTTGCGCAGGTGAGGTATGTTTGGGCAGTCCAAAGATGACCCTATATGCTGTTGTTACTGTGGCGTCAAGTACTTTTGCGTCTCTGCCTTTCTGAGCCTCGCTGCCATAGGTGATTGTTGGCAGCAGCTTTGCCCGCACCACCTCAATCAAAGGGAAAATCGATGGTCCCGTCAGTTTAGAATTTAGCGATTTTAGAGTGGTGGCCAATACTAGGCCTTTGTGCCTGATGCTGTTCTTCTGTGCCAAAAAGCGGCCCCCTGTATCCAGCTTCACACCCAGATCATTGTATTCTGCTGTATCCTCAATTTTAGTATCTCCCCAAAACCAGGCTCCAGCTTGTCTCCTTTTTTTCCTGATTATCATAGTTCTTGTTTTATCCAGGTTGATCGTTAGATCATTTGCTTTAGAGAAGTCCCGCGTTGCGTTTAAGAGGTGTTGTAGCCCTACTTTTGTTTTACTAATCAGGACTATATCATCCGCGTACAAGAGGTATGGTATCAAGATGTCTCCTAGTTTTGGGGCATGTGAGTTGCAGCTAATTAGAAGTGGTACTAAGTCAGCAATATATAGGTTAAAAAGAGTCAGGGCTAAAACACATCCCTGTTTCAGCCCCCTTTCCGTAGGAATACGCCTCGACAGGAAAGTTCCGTTTCCCAGCTTCACCTGCAATTATCTAATAAGGCCACTAATCGATAGTTTTGTGGTACCGACTTTTCACCAGATTTATAAATTGGGGAAATGATTGATCCTTTCCATGAGCTAGGCAGGATGTTTAACATTCTAATTTCTCTAAAGAGTGGTTCCAGTGCTTCTGCCCAAAAGGTTGCCTCCTGTTTATATAGTGCTGGAGGTATTCCATTAGGGCCAGGAGCACCTTCCCTTGTCCCTTTGCCTATCTGCTGTTTGATTGCAGTTCTGTGAGTTGTTTGAAGTTCCTCCGTCGTTAAACCTCCCATTGTGTTCCCAGACTCAACTGGGTTGCTTCCAGCACCGGCCTTGATTACCATATGGCATTCTGGTTCATTTTGTGTAATTTGGCCCTGCTCACTAAGCTCAATGCTTTGTTGGAAATGGGAACTAAGGTATTTTACCCAATCTTCCTCGGCGATGTTCGAGGAAATGCCATCATGATTATGATGAATAAATTGGTTTATGGTGTTCCAAAACCTGGCGCTGTTATTGTGTTTAACATCAGCAAATAGTTTGACCCAGAATTCCTCCTCCATAGCTCTATTAATATTCCTTTTCAGTGTTTTCAATCTGCCCTTTGGCTCCGTAGTAATTCCAATTGAGTTTTATCATTATGCTGGTGCCGGAGGTGTCTCAGAGATCGATAAATGTGATTTTTGGCAAGCTTAATTTCTTGCCTTGCAGTATATGGTATAGGATTCGTGCCACTGAACCTTTGCTGATTTCGTGGTTTGGTCTTTGACGCATATGCTTCCATCATTGTTAGAAAATTTAGCCATTTCTCAACTTCCCCTTCTCCGGCTCTGGTGGCGAAATGCTGTTTTGCAATTCCCAGCATCTCGCTGCCAGCAGCTATCTTGAATTTAATTCTTTTTAAATTGATGGTGACATCTGTTCCCTGTGGCGCCCGGCAGCGTTCAAATGCTGGAGTAGTGGTTCTTAGTTCTATTTCCTGCAGCCGGTGATCGCTATCGCCTTTGTTGCCCAATCGAAACGAAGCAATTTGATGAAACAGACCTAAGGAGGCAAAGGTATAGTCCAATATTGAGCTTGTTCTGGTTGAACTATACGTTGTAACAGGAGGATTATCTTCGACTGATCTGCCATTTAGTGCCCTTAGATTTAAGTGTTCCAGGTCCTCCAGGATTGACTGTCCTGACTTAGTGTGTTTGCCCAGTTGTAATGTCCCTTGCGGTGGGATGTGCCAAGTTATATTTTGCTGGAGCACTTCTTCGTCCATGGAGGAACCCATTAAATTGTAATTTAGATCCCCAGTAAGGATAAGATCAGTAGTAGGGCCTTCTCTTATGCATGTTTCCACAAAATTGCACATTTCCTTGGCTAATTTAGTTTTGCGTTTCGGTTGAATGTACACATTGATTATCGTAATGTTGATGTCCCTTAGTTTTATTATTGATGGAAAGGATACTGTAACTGCTAATGATGATTGAATTTTGGGGCCGAGAGTGCAGGCAGAATGAACGATTGTGTTCGCCACATATACGGCCAGACCTCCTTGCAGGTGACCATATTTTGCCGACTTTGTCGCACCTTTATAAAAACGCAAAAATCCTTGGAGATGTGACGGGTCCAATGCCCAAGTTTCTTGCAGAGCTACTATGTCGAAAGCCCTGATGTAGGTGACAAATTCCAGATCTGCTATTTTGTTAGCGAGCCCATTTACGTTCCAGGAGCATAGCTGTACTAGCCCATTAACATTGACCAATATGTAGGGTATGAAGTTCTCGTCAATCCTTTTTGTTGTTTATGATTCTCGAAATCTATCATATATCGACTTCCCGTTCCTGCACTGTCAAGGGGTTTCGACAAATTCTAGGTTCCTCCAGCTGTTGTCCCATGTCCGTGTTGCAGTGTCCTATTGCTCCTTTCAGCACCGATGTAACTCGTCTGTTTTCAGTCCCCACAGATCCCCTCATACGTTGCGGGTTTAAAGGATCTGGATAACCTGGTTTATTGTACAGAGCAATGATTATCCCCCAAGACTTTAAAATCTCGCTTTCTAGGAGTATTTTGTGTGCAATTATCGAGGAGGTCCAGGTTGCTCTTGTTTTTTCTCCTGCCATATGATCCATACATTTAATAAACTCTATTGACTCCAGATCCGTCGTCCTTATCTCCCCCAAAGATGGTATATGGGATAGGAGCCGCAGAATATTGCCTCGGTTCAGGACGTCGTGCCTTCCTTTAGAGATGTACTCTGGAGTAAACCAGATGGCATTTGTTTCCTTCCCTTCTACCCATTTAGAGACATTGTTTTGGACTCTTATGGAAGGCGGTCCTGCCTCAATTTGGGGGCATCCCTTTTCCGCTTGATCCCCATCAATGGGTCCTACTTGGACGTTTTGGGCCCTTTCTATCCCACATTCCGTACTTCCTTGCGGTTTTATGCCATAACTGGTTTGATTAAGCTCTCGGAGCGACTCGCTGTTAATGACGGGTATTTGTAAATTGATTATGCTATTGTCCGAAAACTGCCTGTTCCGTGCCTTCCTTTCTTCCTTGTTGACGATAAGTCTGCTTTTGAGGTTGATCGAATTCCCCAAGATTGTGTTCCTCCCTTCAGGGATAGGATCAAGTGTGATTGATGTCCAAGAATTTCCATTGGGCATTAAATCCTGCTTTGTCTCATTTGGTTCAATGCTCGATTTTGATTTTACTTCGATTCTATTTTTGAATTGATTTACGGCAGGATTTCCGTTTGAGTTAGGCTGGGGTGAGACGGCTCCCTCAGCCTCCCAAACAAGCTCGGACACAGTGCTTTCTTGCTTTCCGGTTGGAGGAATTTGGATCATGCCAGGCATGTTGGTAATGTGCTTTGTGTTAGTTGTTTCCAGTATTGTTTTTTTTTTATCCATTATCCCTTTTTGCACTGACGTTACCCCAAAAAGTTGTAAAAATCCCTCCGTAATGGGGCTTTGTTTCTGATTCCTCCCCTTCTGTTTTTGTGCCCGTCTTTGTTTTGCGTTTAGTTTCATTTCCCCTTTATCTTCCTCAGCAGGCTCCGGCATGTGACTTTGACTCAATGTAGATGGTAATGTTTGATTGCTGTTCTCATTTTTAGCGTTAGTTTGAGGGTTCTTGTTCGTAGTCGCCGATTGATCCGTTTGTGCGGACGCACCCTGATGGATCACTGTGTCTTTCCGAGGCCCATTCGGGGTGTACCCTCCTCTTGTCTGTAATTGGGCTTGGTTCGATGCCTTCTTGAGTTGTGAGCATAGATCAGTCAGCATTGATGGGAGGGTTGCTAATTTATCCACAATTGGGCTGCATCCGCAGGTACGGTGTTCAGCTAGCGTTTGCTCCTGGATGCTTTGCAGTGTAGTATTTAGCGTGCCCAGCTTACCATCAATTGCTACCACAAAAACTGCCAAGGTGTTCAGTAGGGTTAGTTGCATATCCATTTTATCGGTCTGATATTGCAAGGCTTCTACCAAAAGCTGCACGGTTTTAAGCAAGCTTGCCCAGGCATCTCCGTGATCTGATTTTTGCTCATCATCTTTAAAGTTGCACAGGTCACCTCCATGAACTATTTTTTCTAAGTCACTTTGATGAGCTCTCGGTTTGCCCGTTGTGCATTTAGATGTACATTTAAATGGTGCATATAACCCCTCTGCTGACTGGAGAGCCTTGTTTTCCTTACTCCCTTCTGTTTTTAATTTTTCTGAGGATTTGCACCTACACGACTCTTCCCGATAAGTTGCCAGGAGTGCCTCCCACTCGTCCTTATCGAGATATGAATGCTGCTCTGACTCTTCTAGATCTTCTGTCATACTGGTTTGAGTCATTACTAGATTGATTTGTGATAAATCAGTCCAAGCTTCATTTTCTGAGCCCTGCTTCTCCTTTAGGTTTTCCGGTGCTCCCCCTATGGTCTTCCGTTCCACCAACCCGGCCACTATTAGGTCGGATTTGGTTCCCACCAGTGAGTTTCCTGTTGGTTTTTCTAGCTCGTGAATGTCTAGCGGGTCTGTTGAAACACAATTATCCCCGTCGTATTTATATTGGTCGGCAAACCTGGCGTTGTAACTTTAGTGGCCATTGAAGCAGTTTCAGGCTTACACTTATCGCTTGATGTTTCTGTGTAAATTTCCCATGCTCGCCATCCTCCCCTGGTCTCGGGTTTTTTTTCCCTGTCTTGAGGTGGCTCTTGAATTGCCCCTTTGTGTTGTTCCTTGAGCTTTTCCTCTGCGATCTCCGGGGTCTTTAGGATTCGGTTTGCAGGGGCGTCTGGTTTGGGGCTGACTGAACCAGACCTTTCCACCCTGCCTCCTTTGCCTCTGATCTCTTCAGTCATTTCCCCCTTGCCACTGTCTTCTTGATGTAAAGGCGGGAGTGGAGTTTGTAGCCCTGCAACTGTGGTGGAGCGTGAGAGCAGGGTGTCTCCTGCATTTTTTTTAAAACAAAATGTTGTCAATTTTGGGCTGAAAAAGGCGATGCTTTCCTGCTTTACTCCCCTGCGGTGCGTTGCTTTGCTCAGGTGCTATTACAATTAAAATGCCCTCTTCCTGTGAAGCCGGTCTAATTTTTACCTGAGGTTCGCACTCTAGCTTGGCGGGCGTTTTCAACTTCCTTTTTCGCTTGCTTGTATTGCTTGCACTACTTGTGCTTCTGGTAGGTTTAACCACCCCGCGTATCCGCCCTGACCTCATTATTTGTGGTCCTTAGAGATCCTTTTAGGGCGATTACCTAATTAATTAATTCGGTTACTGCGGGTCCTTGATGAATGAGATCAGTAGGTTATCGATCAGTAGGTTATCGATCAATGGCCAAGATGTCGTATGATATAATAGCCCGCCCGCCTTATGCTGCCACTGCTGCCTGTTGTGTGAGTAACACTATGAGGTGACACTGGCTATTGTTGGCGGCAGTGACTCACCCGAATTCCCAGTCGAATCAGTCCGGCGATCCGGTGGTCCAGCTTGATTCAACTCAACCTGGTTGGCTGGTTGACCTGGTTGGCTGCTCAGGCTCAAGTTGAGCTCTGCCGCGGGGGGAGCACACGGAGCTCACGGGGCACACTCTGGTGGGTGCGTGTTGATGAAGACCCCCCTTGCTCAGCCCTGGTTCCGCCCCTGACTCTGCCTCTGGTTCCTGCTCCTCTGCTCCTCTGCAGCCCCTGCTGCTCTCCCGTCGTGTCAGGGGGGCGAGCAAGGGGAGACCGGCAAGTGAAGACTTATGCAAGGCAAGCGGGGCACACGGGGCAGGATCGCAGGCTGTACCCGGTCTGACAGGGTCACCTTCGCGATCCACCGAGGGCACACACTCACTGCGGCCGCCGACTAATGGCGGCCGCGCTTGCCGCAGAAAACGCCAATCACGGGAGCTCCAATGGCGGCAATAGTCCTTAGCACTCGGTGGGCCACAAAAGCCGCTGCAGAGGAGTGGCGCGGTAAGGATGGTAAGGATGGCAACGGTGATGGCGGTAATCGCGGCAATGTTGCCGCTGCCGCTCCGCCCTGCTCCGCTCACTGACGGCTCTGCTCGCTCTGCTCACTGACCACTGTCCACGCCTTTCCGCTTCCAACTTCCGCTTCCGTAGTGCCCGTGGTGGGGTTATGGCATTCTTTAATCATCTGGCTGCTACGACAAGCCTTGCAGTGACTGCATGGGTAAAATCCCTGCAAATTGATGCCTCTGCTCAGGTTATTGTCGCAGATGTCACTATGTACAAGTGTATCTCGGAGGCTGCGTCCCTTTCTGTATGTGATGTTCGGTCTCTTGGTAATGGATGTACCTACCACCGGGTCTTTCGTCAGAATTTCCCAGTTTCTGGAGAGAATATTTTGTATCTCTTTAGAATTCCCATTGTAGGTGAGTATCACCCGGGTGGGATTCTCATCCTCACTGATGTCTTCTTTGGGAGTGTACTCAAGAGTCTTGGTTCTGTCTATGTCCTTGACTTTGTCAATGGCTCTCTGCAGCACCCATTTAGGGTACCCTCTCTCTGTGAATCTTGTTATCATGGTGGTTTGTTCTGCCTTGTAGGCAGTTGTGGAGCTGCAGTCGCGCTTAGCCCTTAACAATTCCCCGTAGGGGATGCTCCACTTCAAGTTGTCAGGATGGCTGCTCATGGCGTGAAGAAGTGTATTACCAGCAGTGGCCTTCCTAAACAGGCTGGTATGAATCTTGTTGTTACAGATTTCTATTCTGATGTCAAGAAATTCCACTTCTTTACTACTGATGTTACTGGTGAGGGTAAGATTGTAGGTGTTGGAGTTAAGCTTGTTGATGAAGTTGTTGGCCTCCTTCTCATTACCCTTCCATATCAGAAACAAATCATCAATATACCTGAGCCATAATATCACCTTGCTGAAATCCCTAACAAGGTTGGGATCTCTTCTGATGGTTTCCTCCCAGGCCCCCAGGAACAGATTCGCAAAACTAGGTGTGAAGCACGTTCCCATGGCAGTACCGAGGGTTTGTCTAAATATGCTTTCATTGAACATAAAAAAGTTGTTCATGATATAGTATCTTATCATGTCAGTGAGCATGTTGGTGTGGTCTAGGTGTCTAACTGGCCTCCTTTCTAGATATTTCGCACAGGCGCTAATGCCTTGCTCGTGTTCGATGATCATGTAGAGGGAATTAATGTCCATAGTGATCAGAAGATAGCCTCCTTGCCATTCCATGTCATTGATTTTGTTGAGAAAATCCTTTGTGTCCCTGACATGGGAGGGCAAAGTGATCACTTGGTCCCTTAAGAAATGGTCAACATACCTGGAGACATTCTCCAGGCTGCTGCCTCGAGAGGAGACAATGGGTCTACTCGGTGGGTTATGTAGGTTCTTGTGAACCTTCGGAAGGAGGTATAAAACTGGTAGTATGGGGTAGTCCTTCTTAAGGAAGCAGTATTCCTCCCATTCAAGGAGACCCTTGACTCTCCAATCAGTCAGTTTGCTCCATATGCCCATGATGCTCTCGCTATACTCGGTTTTACTGCTCCTAGTGTATGATTTGGGGCCATTCAATTGACGCATGTCTTCGTCAATGTACATGTTTCTACTCAGGATGACAATGTTGCCTCCCTTGTCTGCTGGCTGAATCACAATGGTGTTGTCATTGGCCAGATTGTTAATAACGTTCTTTTGTGTCATGGTCAGATTGTGCGTGACCCTGTTCGACTTGGTGAACCAGGTTTTGTGCCTGAATTTAAGTAGCTGGTTGGTCACCATATCTTGAAACGTATCAATGTTGTCGTGGGTGGTATTGGGAAGAAAGGTAGATTTGGGTTTAAAACTCATGGAAGCTGCTCTATCATATCTTATGTCAAAATCATCTAAGACATGGTACACATTGTCATTCCCACTGGTGCCGCCACCCTCAAGTTCATGTAGGGTGACAAGGGTGTCAATGTCCCCAATGAGAAGTTCATCGTTAAGGGAGTTCTCATTGCCGTTGGTTGTGACACGGATGGGAGTAGGTTTGAGTTTATGCCACTTCTTCAGCTTTAGTTTCCTGCAGAATTTAAATAGGTCTATGCGTGTGTGTACACAGTTGGCAGGTACTGTCGGGCAAAATGAAAGGCAAAGGCACAGGGTTCTTTTTTCAAGGTCACTGAGAGGTCTGTCAGTGAGATTAATGATGGTGAGATTTACCATGTCATCATCCATCATGGTTTGTCTTTGGAGCTGCTTGATGTATTTCGCATGAGCCCCTTATTGTTGATCTCTTTTCCTTCACTTCTGCTTGAGTCTCTTCCTCCACTTCCTCTTCTTTTGTTTGCACCTCTGCCCCTTCCTCTCCCTCTCCCTCTCCCCATCTGGTTGGGGTTCTTGTCTTTCAGTTTCGGTTTTGGGGTCAGTCTCGATGTTTGCCGGCCCTTTCTTAGGAGCTGGTACTCGTCTAGAAAAGTCTTCGGTTTCACAGTGGTGTCGTTCCCTGAGGTTGAGCGTTCAGATGTTGTTAATGCTGCTGATAAGTCTGTGTCGATGTCACTAGAGCTGCCTTGTTCTTCCTCCGGTGTCCTTTGTCTACTCGTTACATTGGGAGTGGCATCAGTGTTGTCATCATATAAATGATCATATTTGCGGCTGTATGTAAGTATCCTGCCTGATTCTTAGTCCGCACAGTCACGGTGTAATTTTCTTTGCTTCCTGGCTTTTATATCATCCTCGTATGTCGTTAGTCTCTGTTTCATTTCATCGAGGAATTTGACAATGGTGTCTTGATCACTCTTGGTGTTAAGTTCATCCCTGATGCGTTTGATTTCTCCCCTAACGACTTCTCTGTCTAGCCAAGCATTCTTCACCAAAATTTCTAACATAGTTCTGGAACTTCTGGCAGAATTGGCTGCCCAGTCCTCAAGCATCTGCAGATTCGATGATTCGTAAGATGGAGTAATATAAATCCGCAACCCTCTCGGTAACATGCTTTTGTCAATATAATCCTGGAGGGAGATGGCCTCCCACCATTTGGAAATTTCGGTTTTACACAGTTTCTCTAGTTTTCTTAGTTCGCTTGTGACTGTTGTCTCTCTGGTCACTGCCTTGGAAACGCTCTTACCTTTCCCTGGTGCGCGGGCGAACAATGCTTGTGCCGCCGCGCGTCTCTCGCTGTCATCATCCATGCTGTTCTAGAGTTTTGTTGTCCAGATCTCATTAAAATATGTGTCCCATCTGTGTGCCCCTCTGTAGAGTACAGAGATCCCTCTGCGGCCTGGTGTGCCCTGTTGCGGGTCTTTGGGTGCGGGTCTTTGTGAAAATTCCGCATAGTACAGCTGAACACTGGGTAATAGAGAAACTGCCAAGAACCCACTGTTGAGACAACAATAACTGCACTGCAGTAGAATGGTATGTTCTGGTTGGTGAGCGCATGATGTGTATAGTTGGTTCTTTGCATGTGACGATACTGCCCCAAGATAGAGGTGTCCCCCACCGACAACTAGAAAGTTTGGCCTCCCCCGTGTCCTCCGAGATGAGTGAAAACCCTCCCTCCAGCTCGTTAGGGACACTTACCTATGCGGCGTCTTCTTATGAATTGGAGCGTCGTTGTAAAGCACTTGTCCCAATCCTTTCAATGCGGACCACACTCCGCGATGGCAGCAAGTCCTCGAACTCGTGCAGCTGCTCTGGTACTGACGGCTTACTCCCGAATCCGGTGTGCTCGTTGATTCCTGGTCCTGGTCCTCTCTTGTGGCCCCAGATCCGCGTTGAAGGTAAAAATCCCAAATCCAGGCAGCCGGTCTGGCTATGAAGGCTCCCTCAATAATATCCAGTACAAAGAGCTCCTTCTGGGAGCCAGAGACCCAAGGAGGGCGGCGCGCTGACCGGCGGAGCAAGCCGGTAATCAGATCAAAGTTCAGTCGGGGTGATGCGCGCACAAAGGTCACGACAGATGGAAATTGCACAAAGGGGATTTATTACTTCATAAACCCCGCGTTACGCGTTTCTGCCGTACAACGGCCTTGATCACACACAGAGTGAAAGTTCATGTAGGTTACATATACTGAAAAGCATGGCAATAGACATAGGACTCATAGTGGAGTGACCTGGCAAATCAGTAACGGTGTCCATCTTGGAGCATGTAAAAGTGTGGCAAAATGATAGCAGCCATTGCAGAGTGGTCAATGTGTGCACATTTACAAACATAAACAGAGGACTCCGTGTGGAGTCTCTTAGTACATCAGATAGCAGTCTTGCAAAGTATAATTGAACACATAATGTAATTAGCAGCCATCACAAGGTGGACATACTGTGACATAAATACAGATCACAAAATGCACTAGGACTCAGCCTGACGTGTTGCAGCTGCATGGTAGCCAGATAATGCACATTGCCACCGTGATGTGTCCATCTGAACCCAAATGGTATCTATATGAGCCGACTCCAGTGTGGGATGTGCTAAACACACACCTGAGTGTACTGTTGTTATGGAAGTCTTGAAACAGATATGGTGTATACGTAAATATCAGCATGCTGCCTGGATAAGTGCGTACAGCATCTGATGAGCCTAAATGGATACAGTAACCTACCCACTAAAAATGGCATAGTGCCGATCAGATCCCGTGCTCTGGGGACCTGGTATACCGATGTGTCCACTGCATGTAAATGCCCAAGATGTCATGATCTGGTCGTGACCTATGCAAGTGCAGCATACATTGGGCTGTGTGTTCATCTAGCTGTAGGCGGCATAGTGCCGTTAGGAACAAATGGAGTGCGGGCGCCTGTGGGTGTGTGGTGTACGGAAATGTCCCTATACCAGATGAGGTCCCTTGTAGACAGGGGGCATGGTGCCAGAGGGCCCCATGTAGTGGAGCCGGCGTGTTCATGTCAGTGGCTTGAGAGAGTGCATAGCCTAAGAGTGCCTAAAAGTAACTTAAGTGACGAAAGTAACTTAAAAAATATCATCGTGAGAGACAGCTATGCCCCTGGTCAAAACAAGTGTAAACATAAACAGAAACAACAAATGAAATGGGGTTGCTTATCTGGACAACGTCACCACTCTAGTGGATGTAATCACGAAGAAAAGGGTAGGGAGCCCAACCATGTGCAGGAACAATCCTCCGGGCCCCTTCTCTTGTAATCAAGAGAGATAAAAAGAGATAAAAATTGCATGTATAAAATACAAACAGGAAAGTGTGTACAAGGACAGACATCAAGTGAATACTGTGAACTGTACCTCTGCTCTGCACTTAAACAGTGTGTGAGAACAGATGGTGAAGACAGAGATACAATAGTCAACAAAGACACATCAAAATAAAGTGCCATGGAATTAGATGAAAAACCAAAGGGCCTCATTCTTCCACTAGATGTATGGACATTTCTTCGTCCTTACTCAAACCTCCCGGGTACCTGGTTCCTAGGTTGATAATGTGTCTGGATTCTCTTTTCCTGAGTGCTAGAACTCTGTTACCTCCTCTACTGCTAGCTATGATCTGTTCTATAGCGTAGTATCTGAGTTTAGAACTGTCTGAGAAGTGGTGTGTCTCGAAGTGTCTGGCAATTGGATAGTGCATGTCCTTGTTGGTGATGGCCCTCATGTGTTCCAGTACTCGTTTTTTGGCCATTTGTGTGGTGCTGCCAATGTACCTCATGTTGCACGGACATTCCAAAATATACACAACGAAAGTGGAGCTGCATGTGAGGAACTGTTTGATAGGAACATTAGTGCCCGTGGTGGGGTTATGGTATTCTTTAATCATCTGGCTGCTACGACAAGCCTTGCAGTGACTGCATGTGTAAAATTCCTGCAAATTGATGCCTCTGCTCAGGTTATTGTCGGAGATGTCACTATGTACAAGTGTATCTCGGAGGCTGCGTCCCTTTCTGTATGTGATTTTCGGTCTCTTGGTAATGGATCTACCTATCACTGGGTCTTTCGTCAGAATTTCCCAGTTTCTGGAGAGAATCTTTTGTATCTCTTTAGAATTCCCATTGTAGGTGAGTATCACCCAGGTGGGATTCTCATCCTCACTGATGTTTTCTTTGGGAGTGTACTCAAGAGTCTTGGTTCTGTCTATGCCCTTGACTTTGTCAATGGCTCTCTGCAGCACCCATTTAGGGTACCCTCTCTCTGTGAATCTTGTTTTCATGGTGGTTTGTTCTGCCTTGTAGGCAGTTGTGGAGCTGCAGTTGCGCTTAGCCCTTAACAATTTCCCGTAGGGGATGCTCCACTTCAAGTTGTCAGGATGGCTGCTCATGGCGTGAAGAAGTGTATTACCAGCAGTGGCCTTCCTAAACAGGCTGGTATGAATCTTTTTGTTACAGATTTCTATTCTGATGTCAAGAAATTCCACTTCTTTACTACTGATGTTACTGGTGAGGGTAAGATTGTAGGTGTTGGAGTTAAGCTTGTTGATGAAGTCGTTGGCCTCCTTCTCATTACCCTTCCATATCAGAAACAAATCATTAATATACCTGTGCCATAATATCACCCTGCTGAAATCCCTAACAAGGTTGGGATCTCTTCTGATGGTTTCCTCCCAGGCCCCCAGAAACAGATTTATTAAGGAGATTAGAATCCAAAATAATCATCAAGTATAATACACTTCACCCAACGGGTTTAAACCTGGATGAAGAATTAGCTGTATACTTAGGATAAATAACAGCGATAACTCAGCTATGGTCCACCCTGTAATTGTTTTTTAAGGTTTTTTGTAAGTTTTTTAAAAAATATCAGGTTTTCGTGTAATCACATTTTAATCACTGGTCTATGTTTGTTTTCTTACAGATGTGAAGATACCTAAATGCAGAGGAGCTCTAATATCTGTCTGCTGTTGCACAGTAGGAATTTCATTTTTTATTTATCATTTGTGGTCTTAGACTTTAAATTGTTCAGATACGCCCATGGAGGCAAAATTAAGGACTGATAAATTGATCAGCAGTCGGAACCTGAACAGAAGTAGTGCAAGAATGTATTGCCTCTTGTTGATCATAGTAAATTAAGGGTGAGATACTCAGGTTGCAGTAACGATTCATGGCACACTTGGGCATAATTGTGCGCGATGACAGAACTGTATAGACAGTGTAAATAGAAATTCTCAATGATGCATTGTGGATTCCGGGGATATTTGCCCACTGAAGCAGAATTGTTTATATAAAAAAATTGTCAAAAGAAACGCCAGTGCATGAAGTTACGCATTGTTAAAATATTTATTTACTCGCCCAATACTGATCAAGTTGTTATTGCGAAATTAATTTTGAACACCAGTTGAATTAGCTTCAATGTAACTATATCGAAAACGAAAATGTAAAAAGAAACATGAACCTTTTTTCTATGTTATTATCAGCACGTTAACACTTTTTTTTTTTTTTTTATTGAGCAGAGCATCGAGAACACAACAATCACATGTGAAATACAATAACAGGGTCATTCATAAGTTAACATTTAAATAGGGTCAAATTCATTACTTAAATATATATTAAAAAAAAAAAGAAAAGCACAGAAGCCGTCTTAGATAAAACAATCATATTTAGCTACAGAAATATTTTAAGAGCCAAAATAAGTACGTGCAGAGAGACCGGAAAATAACTCCCTACTAAAGTGCTTGTGCTAAAGTGCTATAGTTCACCTTAAAACCCTTCAAACTCTATTTTCAGTATAATACTCCTGGTCAGTCTAATATTTCAAATTATTAAAAAACTTCCAATTCTCATTAAACTTTTTGGAAGCACCCACTCGCAGCGCATAGGCTTCCTCAAAAGCCTTCGTCCATTTCATTTTATTGAGCCATTTGTTATACGTGGGAACCTCCCTTGACTTCCAGTTCTGAAGAATTAGAGATCGGGATACTAAGCAGGTGATAGAAAGAAATATCTCTTCAGCCTTCCTCAAATGAGTCCGATCTTTGCTAATTCCGAACAGGGCCACCTCGGCCTCTGGCAATATCCTTTTCTTAATTGCTCTGTTTAAGGCTGAAAAAATCTTCTCCCAAAAAGGTCCTAGGACATGTAAAAAAAATATGGAGCCAGTCCCCTTCACCTTCTGCCTGGCAGCGAAAGCATCTGTTTTCGACTACCGGATATTTTTTATTTAATGCTTTCGGTGTAAAATAAGCCAGCCATCGAGATAGGAAAGCCATTCTTTTGAAATTGGCTGCTCTCAGAGCCTTGTTTCCTCGCAAACATATGACTTCCCATTCTTGATTTGAGAAGGTACATTGCGTTTCCCGCGTCACCCTTTCAAGATGGCTCTCCACTAATTGGGATTGACCCTGGTTACGCAACAGACAATACCAATTCCCCACCCCACTTATTTTAGCTCCGAATAGGGCTGTAGCCAGTTTGATTGGTACTCCAAAAGAAAAATTCTGTTGATTCAAAAAAATGAACAATCTGCAGGTACTCAAAAAAAGCAGGGTGTCTCTGATCCCCACTTCTCATCAGCACCTCTTGCCAGGTGATTACCTGTCTTGAATTACAAAATATCTTAACTCTTCTAAACCACAAGCCTTCCAGTTACTTAAGTGATGGGATTGGATTTGGAGATTGAGGTTTTTACATTCTCCCAATTTTCAATAATGGAACCCAGAGGAGCCTGTTCCCTTAAAAAGAATTGAAGTCTGTTGGAGTAATCTTTCAACGTCTTATATCTCGTTTTTTTCGGTAGTTTGGAGGTTTTTAGAAATATTGGAATTTGAGACCCGGCTTCCTGCACCACTTTCTCCCAAAAAAAGTTATCTTTCAACACATTAAAAGCCAATAAACGAGCTGATAAATCTAAGAAGGCTGCTTCATAGTAAGTACATACGTGCGGTAAGGCCAGTCCACCCTGTTCAATAGTTAGTTGTAACGAAGCGAGCTTAACCCGCGATGTCTTTTTCCCCCAAACAAACTGTCTAAACATGGTTTCCAATTCTTTAAAATAATTAATATTAATTTTAATCGGTAAATTAATAAACAGAAAGACAAGTAACGGGAGAATGGACATCTTTATAAGAGATACACGTCCTACCAAAGTTAAAGGAAGTAACAACCACCTATCCAACAATCGTTTTATTTTACCCTGCATTTTTTCATAGTTGAACTTAAACAATTGTTGGTATTGAGCAGAGACATAAATCCCTAAATATCGTATGGGGTCGGGTTTTGCTGCTTGTATCTTTAGATTGGCTGAGAAAAAATTTGTGTCAGTATTCAAAATAAAAATTTCAGTTTTATTTTGATTTATTTTATAGCCCCCAATTAACTTAAACTCATTAAATTCCCTCATAGCCAATTCCAAGTTCTGGCTATTGGGTTTCAAGTATAAAATAATGTCGTCCGCGAATAGCTTTAGCTTGGCCATACCCAAGAGTGGGGCATTAATTGAATCATTTTCACGTATAAGGATGGCCAATGGTTCTATAAAGAACGTAAACAGTAAAGGGGAAAGCGGACACCCCTGTCTTGTCCCCCTATTTATTTTTATTGTACCCGCACGTTTTGCATTTATTACCACCTGAGCCTGTGCCCCCTGATAGATATTTCGCAGCATTAGAATAATCTGGGGAGGGATGCCAAATCTACCAAGAGCTAAAAACAAAGTATTCCAATTAACCAGGTCAAAAGCTTTTTCCGCATCAACCATCATAATACAAGCCGGGGTTAAGTTGATGTTGCAATAATCCAACGCCTGTATTAAAAATTCAGTATTTGCGGCCATTGATCTACCAGCTATAAACCCGGTCTGATCTTTGTGAATTATTTCCTGAGCTGCGGGTGAAAAACGCTGCGCCCAGACCTTCATTAAAATCTTATAATCAGCGCTGAGGAGGCTGATAGGTCTATAAGAATTTATATCTTTTGGGTTTTTGTCTTTTTTCACAAAACTGACAACTATCGCCTCTTTATGGTTTAAATCTTTTTATTGAAATTTATCAACAAACAACATGCCTGGCAATTCAGAGTGCGTAGCATAATGTGGCCACGAGGCCACAGTCTGATTAAATACATAGGCAACAAACACAGCACCTACGAAAGATGCCTAGGCATAAAATGAAACTTATTCGAATCCCCCGCCCCCCTCCTCTCCCTCCCCAACCCTCGTCCACCGGGAAAACGAAAAAGGGGGGGGAAATAAGAACACCACACAGGATTTGAAATATGAGTGGCGCTTTAAGCCGCTTCCAGATGTGGGGCAGAAAGTCGCAGAAGACGCAAGTATCTGGGGCAAGTGACCTCTCGGAACTCAGTAGCCAAGATGGACAGGAACGGCTGCCAGAGCTCGACAAATGTAGAGCCCTTCCCCGCCAGTGTGAGGGTCAGCTTCTCCATCCCCAGAACATGCCACAAGCGATACAACCAAGCTGTGAAAGTAGGGACCTGGGGAGTACGCCAGTGTGTTAATATGTTTTGGACCACCGAACCTAGGGCAATGGCTATCAGGCGGCCTCTGCGAGATTTAAGCGGGTACATCAGTGGATTTGGAAGGCCCAGCAGAATGTATGCGGGGAACCGTGGCAGTTGGGTGTCCAAGTGTGCATCCACCTCATCAAGTATCTGAGTCCAGTAGTCCTGTATGTGTGTGCAATCCCAGAGAAGGTGTACCAGGGTGGCCACGCTCCCACATCCCCTCCAGCATTCAGCGCTCTGTCTTGGGTCTGCACGATGTAGGCGCTCAGGCGTGTAGTACCAATAGGTAACCAGCTTAGTAAACGTTTCCGTCAGTCCCATGTGATAGGCAGAGTGTCGAGCCCTATAATACACCCCCTCCCATTCCTTATTGCTAAGTGTCCTGCCCAGGTCCCGCTCCCACCGGGCCCAGCCGGCGCTGTACTCATGTGTGTTCCTAGCTAACAGCATCCTATATAGGTCCGAAATAAGCTTTTTGTCGGATGTGCGGGTGAAGAGCCATCTCTCATACACAGAGAGACGTCTTTCAGCCGACGGCCGCACCTGAGAGTGTAGCGCCCAGTGTCGAATCTGCAGATAGCGCAGCCTTTCAGATTCGGGGATCCCTTAGTCCAATCTAAGCTGTGGGAACGGTATGATCCCGTCTACATTGAAGAGGTGCCCCAAAGAGCGGCACTCCGATGAGCGCCACCTCGAAAAATCTGCACTGTCCATGCCTGGCTGAAAGTCTGGGTTGTCGAGTATCGGGGTGAGCGGGGAAGGGAAGGAGGTCAAGCCGTGTTTAATATTGGTGCGGTCCCAGGTCTCCAAGGTGACGCGGGTAATATGTGATGCGTAAAGATTGGGCGGTCGATGCGCCCTGCGAAGGAAAGGGACCCTCTGTAAGGGTGTAGCCGCGACTGCTTGGTCCTGAAAAAGCCAATGCTTCTCTGATTCCAACCTGTTCCACTCAACCAGGTGGCGTAGCTGTGTCGCCTGGAAGTATAACTGGAGATCGGGGACGCCAAGGCCGCCTTCCTCCGGTGGGAGAAGCGTCAAAGTACGCTTCATCCTGGGTTTACGGCCATTCCATATGAACTGTGCGAGATCAGACTGGGTTTGCTGAATCCATCCCGGAGGGGGGTTGAGGGGCAGGGTCTGAAACAGGTACAGGACCTGTGGCAATATGGTCATTTTTATGGCTGCCACTCTGCCGAGCCAAGAAAGCGGGTAGTGCTTCCATTGACCCAGTTCTCTGCGTATTTTCGCTCGCAGCCGAGTGTAGTTGACAGTGGCCGTGTCTAGGACAGAGGGTGCAAGTTGGATCCCCAGGTAGGAGACAACCCAGGTAGGAGACGCCCACTGGATAGGGTGTCGCTCCCGTAGCCACGCCCGGGTGGATGGAGACAGGGAGAGATCAAGCGCGACAGACTTATCCATGTTAGCCCTAAACCCCGAGGCTTGTGCAAAGGCATCAAGTTCTAGAAAACAGGCCTGCAGAGCGGGTATCGGGTTAGATAGGGAGATCAATACATCATCCGCGTATAAGCTGATGGTGTGGGTATCCCCTCCAAATTTGATTCCTGTGATCTCCGGATTGCGTCGGAAGCGTTGAGCCAGGGGCTCCATATATAGCGCAAAAAGGAGGGGTGAGAGAGGGCACCCTTGTCTGGTCCCCTGGCCTATAGGAAACCGGGGAGATGTGTGGCCATTCACCCGGAATGTTGCAGTGGGGAAGCGATAACAGTTCAGTATGTGTGTTCGGAGCTTCTCCCCCATCCCGGCCCGCTCGAGGACCTGCTCTAAGTATGGCCAATGGACCCTGTCAAAGGCCTTCTCAGCGTCGATGGTAAGCAACATATATTCTCCCGCAGTCCGGGAAGCCTTCTCGATAAGGTGGAGGGCCCGTTTGGTGTTGTCGCTCGTTTGGCGCTAGGGGATAAAACCAGCTTGATCCGGGTCTATAAGCCCTGGCATGTAGGGACCCAGGCGTGCAGCTAGGATACTGGTGTAGAGTTTAAGGTCGACATTAAGGAGGGAAATGGGGCGGTAAGCTCCGCAGGCCGCTCTTTCACGCCCCGGCTTTGGGATAACCACTATGGATGCTGCAAGCATCTCCCCCGGGATCGCACCTTGTGTACCAAAGGAGTTAAAAAGGCCGGTCAGGACTGGGGCCACAAGCGGGCAGAATGTTTTGTAAAAGCAGCGGAGTATCCATCGGGTCCTGGGGCCTTGGCCTGTTTAAGGCGCGAGATGGCTGCAATAACCTCCTCTACTCGTATTTCTCTCCAGGTGATCGGCCTGAGCCTTGGTTAGGGTAGGGAGATCAGTCTCCGCGAGGTATGCAGCACCATCTGCTATGTTCAGGGATTGACTAGAGTATAGACGGGCGTAGAAATCCCGAAAAGCCTCAGCAATCTCGGAGTCCTCCGTGACCCGCCGACCGTCCCCCCTCCGGATCTCCTGGACCCCTTGTTTCTGCCTAGCCTCGCGTAGTTTGTGGGCGAGGAGTCGACCACACCTGTCGCCGCCCGTGTAATAAGAGTGCCGCAGCCGAAGAGCAGCATACTCCGCCCTGTCTTGATCTAACGCGGCGAGTTGCTGTCGCACAGCCTTCAATTGTCGCCACACCCGTGGGGCCCCAGTGCGTTGATGCATCTGCTCTAGTTCTCTCGTCCTCTGGGAGAGGTCCTCCCTCTTGCGTCTGCGTTCCGCATTGTCTGCTGTGGAAATGGCCACAAACTCCCCGCGTATGACCGCTTTAAGTGCCGCCCATTGTGTAGAAAGAGATGTGTCTTGGTTTGCATTGTGTAAGAGATAGTCTTTAATAGCGCGTTGTATCTGCTCCACGGTCGCTGTGCGGTGCAAAAGGATGTTGCGGAGACGCCAGTGGCGGGTAGGAGATGGCACAGGGGGGAGCGCGAAGGTTGCAACCACCGGGGCATGGTCAGAGAGCGAAGCAACTCCTATCTCCACCCCAGTCGCGTGCGCGTGCTTTGCTGAGGAACCTAAGATATAGTCGAGTCGAGCATATGTTTTGTGGGCACTGGAATGGTAGGAATACTCGCGCTCAAGGGGATGGAAACAGCGCCATAAGTCCTTAAAACCTAAGTCCTGCAGCCGGGCAAGGCCGGTTGCCGAAATTGCACCCGCCTGGCTCGTGCGCTGACATGACCGGTCTATAATGTTGTCAAACACCAGGTTCAAGTCACCCCCCAGTAGGATCCTGCGTTCTGTCATCGATGTAGCCTCCGTGAGTGCGCTGTGCAAGAACTTCTCCTGACCCTCATTAGGCGCATACACCGACCCAATCGTGAAAGTCAAACCCCCCAGGATAAAGCAGTAGGTAAGAAGGCGCCCCTTGATCTCTGCCTCTTTCTGAAGAACCCTCCCCCGGAATGTGCTGGACACCAAGATAGCGACTCCAGCGGCTTTAGTGGGCCCGGATGAAAACAGCTGAATCGGAAACGCACGGGACCTGAGGCGGTGACAATCCTTAGTCAGGAGATGCGTCTCCTGCAGGAGGCATATGTCAGCTTTGGCATTTTCTAAGCAGGAGAGAACAGCCTTTCGTTTGATAGGGTTATTAAGTCCCCTCACATTAAGGGAAAGGACTGTAAGCGTAGTTGGAGGCATCTATCCTATGGAGAGGTGGTGGGGTGCAATACTGCGGGGCAAGGGCCGCCGCTCCCGTAGCGGGTAGCGTGTGATAACAATGGAGGGGTTCTCCCCTTGGGACGCCCTGTGTGGGTGCGAAGAGAGGGTGGACGAGGGACCCCAAAACCCAAAAAATAACCCCAAACAAAAAAACCAAATCAAACTTTCCACATAAGGCGGATTCAAATAAAAACAAAATTCAAAATTGCATGATAGTCCATCATCCATAGACGATCGGTGAAGGTCTTCGTGGGGATCGTGTCGTGGCCAGGGGCGCGTCCCCTCCCCCCCGTCGGCCTCTCATCAAGAGGAATGACATCGGAAATGCGTTTCTTGAGTAGGTGCCCGTCAGGCGGGCTGCGATGTGGCCAGCGCCGCAGGCATGGCGTCCAAGGCTGCTTTCTGTCCTTGTGCTATCGTTGCGGGATCTGGTCTCCGAGGGCGGCGCCGACATCCTTGTTGTCTCCAGCGTGGTCTGTCGTGTTCTGCTCCGCGACCGGCGCCACCCTTGCCATCCTCCTCCTCCGGGATGTCAACCCCCAGCAGGCGGCCCGCCTCTGAGAGTGAGCGGAGTTGGTAGAGTTTGCCCTCCATGCGGAATATAAGCCGGAATGGGTGCCCCCAGCTATAGGTGATGTTGCGCTGGCGCAAGTGCGTGGTGATGGGACGGAAGGTTTTCCGTTTTTGCAGGGTGAGTGCTGCTAGGTCTTGGTACAGGACGGGTTGCTGGTCCCGGAATGTAATCGGCTGCATCATTCTGGCCTTCCGGAGAATCTCCTCTTTGGTACGAAAGTCCTGGACGCAGACCAGTATGTCAGCTGGTGGGGCCGTGTCAGATCTTGGAAGGCCCACCCTCTGTGCTCTGTCTAGAGTGAGTGCTGTATCGGGGGGGTTACCTAGTACGTGGTTGAAAAGTTCCCTGACGTACTTGAAAATGTCACCCGCTTCCTCGTTGGCCTTTACCCCCCGAATTCTAACGTTATGACGGCGGGACCGATTCTCCAGGTCCTCGAGATGGGTCTGAAGGTCCACTTGTTGGTCGTGTATCCGGATGACCTCCTGCTGGAGGGTCGACAGCTCCGTGTCCCTTGTGTCGCTCTTTTCCTCCAGTGCAGCAACTCTCTCGCCAACACTGTCCACGTCTCTGCGTACCTCCTTAATTTCGGCGGTGAGGTCGCGCTTGAGCGTCTGCAAGTCATCCCGCAAGGCCAGGAAGAGGGACTCGAGAAAGGCCCTGGTGACCGGTTCCGCTCCATCACCACCCGTCTGTGAGGAAGACTCGTCACCCGGGGGAACAGAACCCGTCTGGCTCCCGCTTTGGGTGCGCGCAAACAGTTCCTTCAAAGTTTTGTCCTTCTTCCCACGTGTGGAGGACATGGCTCGATTCTCCCCTGTGTGCCCGGGTGTGTCGGGGCAGGCCGAACTGGTGGGCGTCTTAGTCTTCCGGGTCCGGCGCCCACGCCGCGGGTCTATGGGGGGCCCCTCTGCTGGCGCTATGTATCGTAGATGCGTCTTCTCCCCCATGGCGCTCTCGGCGTATGCTCAAAGGTGCGGGAAGGCCAACACCGGTCACTCGTGGGCCACCGGGTGCCGTGGTGTCACACTGCCTCCAGCCTCGGTCGTTGGCGGGAAAGGCGGACCCCGGCTCCACTCTACGGTCCGGGCCCAGTGTAAGCGCCCAGTCTAGCGCGAGGCTCCTGCTGCGCAAACGTCCCAGGGGCACTCAGGCCCTCCCTCCAGGCCGGTGCAATCGGGGGTGGACGCAGTCCCCACCGGATCCCTCTGGGCACCCCCAGCCCAAGCGGCGCGCGGCGTCTGCCGTATGCGTTTCTGAGCTTCAGGCCCTCAATGAGCATCCGACTCTGTGCCCCCCAGGTAAACGGATAGGTGGCATCCGGGTTTGTCCCAGAGGCCGCAGCGGTGTGGTGCGGCACGGCCTCCAGGGAGTGTCACTAGGCCCGGTCTCAGCACAGAGGGAGGCCCCATCCAGTCGCGGCCGCGCCTCAGGCCTCTCAGCAGCCCACGGGACCCCGGGGCCACCCCAGCTCTTTGCCCAGTGCCGATCACACACTGCGAGTTTCCCTCGGGGGTGCTCACCTTACTCTTCTTTTGCCAGGTTCACAGTCCGTCCTCCGGACGCTCGGGAGTCAGTCCGCCCCCAGGCACGGGTCCACCAGTGGGACTCCTCGTCCTCGGTCGCGGCCCCGACAGCTCCCTGCTACTGGTGGGTCGCAGGAGACACACAATTTGGGTCGGCCTCGTGGGGATCAGCAACGGGCCTCGTCGCTATGCGCTAGTCGATGCCGGAGCCGCCGCCACCCGAGCTCCGCGGCCGCTGCGGTAGGCGATGCGGCGCAGGCCCAGATCCAAACCTCGCGCTCTCACTGACACGGAGGGCCAGGCTCGTCGTCGCGGTCCGCTGGCTTCCTGACGGAGCCCAGAGCTTCCCGCAACCCTCGGGAGTCAGTGTGCCAGATTCCGATGTCTAAGGTGGCGAACAAGCCAGTGCTTTACTGGGCCGCCGACGGGAGAGACGGAGCAACGCGTCCTATCTCGCCGCCATCTTGGCCACGCCCCCCCAACTATCACCTCTTTAAAAGGCGAGGGCACCAGCCCCCCATTTTTAATATAATTAAAAAGTTTCGTCAAGGGCGGGGTCAATTCTTTTACGAATACCTTGTAAAATTCTATTGGGAGTCCATCCTCTCTGCATGCTTTTGCTCCAGCTGTTGATTTTATGACAGCCAAAATTTCTGTACCTTCTAGATCTGTTTTTAACTGATCCACCAAAAAATTGGATAGTCTTGGGAAATTTACTTTATCAAAATATCCCTGAGTGACACCTTCCCCAACCGGATATTCCGCTGTGTAGAGCTGCTGATAATGCTCCATAAAAACCTGCGCAATCTCGTCTCTATTTAATACCTCTCCTCCAGTTTTAGGATCTATCACCTTCAAGATTATAGCTGCTTCTTGTCTAGTTTTAGTGGAGCTAGCTAGCAATTTTCCAACCATTTGGCTATTTTCGTACACCCCTTGTTGGTAGGTGCGGGAACTACTGATCTCTTCTAATAAAAGAATTCCCTCAACGCCTGTTTGGCATCTTCAAGCTGATGGGAACCTGACACAGTTCTCAGGACCTGTGCCCTTTCCACTGCCAGCTGGAGTTCAGCTATTTTAGCTCGACGAAGTCTCGACTGGGCGGCCGAGAAAGAAATCATTTGTCCTCTCACCGCTGCCTTAAAACCCCCCCAAACCGAAAAGGGTTCCGCCGTCTCCTCGTTGATCCTGAAATATTAAAGGATCCATACTCTGATGCCCTCTACCCACTGCTGATCCTGAAGGAGGAGGCGATCCATCTGCCACCTGGAGCGCTCCCTCCTCCCCTCACCAATTTCTAGTTCGAGCCTAATGTAAGAATGGTCAGAAAAAGAGTTAGTCCCGATATCTACCTTTAAGGTGTTGACTGATCTCGATGATAAAAAAAAATCAATGCGGGATGCAGTCTGATAATGTCAGGAGTGACAAGTATAGGAGTTAGTGTCTGGGTTGGCTTTGCGCCATGGATCTATTAGTTGGTAGTCATACTTGATGGCCTCAAACACTCTTTTTGTGTTGGGTTTTAATTGTTTTTTATTTTTGTTTGAGGTATCCTTCTTTAGATCCTGTATATAATTAGACCAGGGACACCCCTTAACATCTCATGGATCTTCACCAGCCCTGAGGCATCGTCCATTACCGGACCATAGTAATTTACAAAATTTTAAATCTTCCCATTCAATCTTGCGACAACCCAAAGCCATCTCCCCTGTGGATCCCTATGAACTTGTTCAAATTCCCAGGACAAATTTCTAGAAAAATAGATGGCTAGCCCTCTCATTGCCAACCCAGTAGACGCAAAAAAGGCCTCAGAAAATGTCCTCGGTAAGTAAAGCTTAGGTGAATTGGACTTGAGATGGGTTTCTTGCAGAAACAAAACATGGGGCTTAAAGGAGGCCAGCCATCTAATGAGACCACCATATTTCTGTTTGTTAAGGATCCCATTTACGTTGACTGACAGAATACTACAATTACTAGCCATTTCTATTTCTTTGATACACTTGATATTTGATTGAATAAGACATCCTGTTATCTCCAATTTTGGTCCCTTTTGCTGCTGCTCTTTTCCCTACTGAAAATACCACCCAGCACATCCCACCACCTCCCCTACAAAATTGTGAACCCCTCCCCTGAAATGTGAAAAACCCCACTAGCCACGCTAGCCACATTTCAGCCCACTCTGCAAACCCTTTGGGTGTCATGTAACTATACCCAGGTGACCCGCCTACCCCCAGCAACAAAGAAGCCCAAACCTCCTATTATACACACAGATCATTTTTAACTTCTAGAAGAAATTTCTTTCAATAGGCCCTGGGCGTCTTCTATATTTGAGAAAAGATGAAACTTCCCCTTTACAAGAACCCGGAGTTTCGATTGTTGCGCTATTGAGGCCTGCGCGCCCTGTGCTTTAAATAGGTATAACATCTTAACAAATTCCTTCCGCCTACGTGCTGCCCCGGCTGACATGTCCGAAAATATATGACATTTAACAGATTCATTTATTGCAAATTGTCTTTGCTGTATTGCCTTTGCCAGCACTCTCTCATTCACACGAAAGTCAGAAAAATTCAACAGGATTGTTCGTGGTATCTTGGAATTTGGTAGAGGATGAGAGGGAACTCGGTGTGCCCTAGTGATTGTTAGATCCCCATCAAATTCAGGGAGAACCTTTTGCTTAATAAACTTTTCGGTCCATTGGATAGTTTGCGCTCCCTCGATCCCTTCGGGGACCCCCACTATTCGAAGATTTGACCTTCGGGAGTGATTTTCAAGTTCCTCGAGTTTGTTCTCCAGAAAAGTTTTATTTTTTAATACTTCATTCGTCTACAAAAACATGTCGCTCATCTGGTCTTCTAACTGTGCGATTCTTGTTTCAGCTTCCTGCAACCTGGCTGGAAAACAAGCAACTGCTTCTTCGATTTTGCCTATACGCAGATGGAGGGAGGCCGTCTCGAGCTCCTGTGATTTTTTCATCTCCCTTATCTCCTCCAAAATAAGGTTCAACATATCCCTTATGTCTATCTGTTTCGTGGTGTGTCCTTCCGTTGAGGATTACTGCTATCTTGGAATATCTTCCCATCAGGCTTCTTATTCCCGGGTTGTGATGCCTCAATCTCCAGACAGGTTCCGGCCTGTGGCTGTCCCTGAGGCTGCGGCAGGAATAAAGCCTGTGGCTGCAACTGATTTTGAGTCTCCACTCGAAATTTTATTATAGACTCCAGCGTGGGCAGCGCTGGCTGAGTCGATTTCAGAGACATATTTACTTTAGGAGCTGGTAGTGCTTCTTGATTGTTCTGATTTTGTGCAACCGGATCCCCCTTTGATGGAGAAGATGAGGTCTGCCCAAGCATCTGAGTTCGTGGTGGCGGTAATAGGACCTGTGATGAATCCTGTAGCAAATCTCCTGGCACATCTTGAGATTTTGCTATGAGGTTAGGAGGAGCCACTAGGGATGCTTTTTTTTTATAAAAAGAGGAAAATCCTTAGCGCCTTTCAGAGCTTTCGTAATGCCTCCGGTTGTAGGAGCCTCTTGTTGTTCCCTTCCCAATGCTGATATAGCCTCTGTAGATTTTTGCACCACCAGTGCCTCTCCCTCTAGCTGCACCGGGGATAAAAGCTGCTCTTCTTCAGAGCTTTCAAAGCTAGAATTTAAACCGGGGAGATTTGAACTGTGCTCAACTCTGGCAGTTTGCGCTGTGGCTTTCGCCTGGGCTAAGCGGGTTTTAGCTTTTAGCCCGGCCGCTGAATCGACCTTAGCCACTGCATTCGTATGTTTAAAGTGTTTACCCATTTCAGCCTTTATTTTTGTCCCGTTATCAAAAAAATGCCAAGTGCTCTAAATACTACTCTGTTCACCAAGAGTGACTTCCTATTAACTCAGTCCCGCACCTCCAGGCTACTTTCATCCACTTGGCAGCGTTTTATCAATGTTTTTGGGGATTTAATATTTTGCTCCTCCTACCTCCTGCCTCCTGTTTCTATCGTCCTGCCCAGTCCTCTGTAGCTCCTCCATCTCGCCCCAATCTGCCCAAAACCTTCGTGGAAAGACGTTTTTTCCAGACGTCACTCAGCGCCAGGAAAACTGCCCCGGTATGCAGAAATAGAGTTGCGGCGCCGCGCTACAGCCGCGGGAAGAAAACGGGACTACCCGAGCACTGCCTTCACTGTGTGCTCGCTCCGGAACGCCAAAGCTCCATTGCTGGGGGCGGAGCAGCGTCACCTACAGCTTCACGGAGGCGTGGTTCTCCGCGGCCGCACCATTCCCCGATGCAGCACGTCAACACTTGTGGTGGTTTCTTTAAAAGAGAAATGGAAAAAGTAAAACCTAACCTGTGATCAAGGAGCGAAGGCTCTGAAACGCGTTGGGATTGTTTGTTGCCAGTTTGGAATAAACAAGTTGGTTTATTGGAGCCGCGGCACTGTGGTTATTTTGGTTAGATAAAAGCATCTGGCCGAATCAGCAGATTGTTTTTTGGATATTAGGGGTTCGCTACCCCGCCGCGTTGCTCGCCGTAACAAGTGGCTTGGGCGCAAGCGAAGCTGTGGAGTGGATATATATATATATATATATATATACATACTTACATATACCAGCATGGCCCCCAACATGTTATTTGTGGGTGTCCCAAGAGGGCATCGGGGCACACACCTGTGGCCCTTGGGGTTCGGATTCCTTGGCCTCAAAAAGGCTCCGGGAGGGGGGGCCGCGCATACCCCCTCCCCATTGAAATGAGATATGGCCCCAGGGGATGAGGTCTCCAGGGCCTATGAAGACTCAGGGAGGGAGGTCACATGGCCCCTTCCCCTTTTAAACAAGATACATCCCCATGTGAAGTGGTCCCTAGGGTCTGAAACGCTCAGAGAGGGGGGTGGTGCACCACCTCCCCTTAGTTGTGTTGCTTGATGGGTGTCCCGGATGGGGATCGAGGCACCCACCTATAATTTAGAAAGGCCACAGGGGATGGGGTACCCAAATCCACAAAAGGTTTGGAGAGGGGGCCACGTGGGCCCTTTCCCTTTTTAAGGGAATATAGTCCCAGGAGATAGGGTACTCGCAGCCTATAAATGCTCAAGATGGGGGCCATATGGCCCCTCCTCCCATTTTTATTGGAATTTTGTTCCCAGGAATGGGGTCCTCGGGCCAACTAAGGCTTGGGTAGTGGGCTGAATGCCCCCTCCCCTTTAAATATATGTTTTGGCCCCAGGGGTTGGGGTCCCAATGGATCGAAGGCCATCCCTATGCCATGCATGTCAAAGGCTGTGCGTGGTGTGGGGTTGGCAACCTGCAGAGGGGTTGGCAACCTTAGGGTGGGTTGGCCACATGTTCTGGAAAAAGGCTAGGCCCTGAGGCCAACCCCCGCAGCGCACAGCCAAAGGCCATGCGCAGTGTGGGATTGACTGCCTGCAGGGGTGTTGGTCACAGGGCCTGGCCCTGGGCCAACCTCTCGCTGCTCGTGGCCAAAGGTCATATGCAGCGTGGAGTTAACTGCCTGTAGGGGGGTATTTGTACCACTCTCACTTGTTACTCTTTATTTAAAAATGACAACCATCCTGATACATGTGTGTAGAGATACACAGAACTGGCTGCACTAACAATGGTGAATACTAAAGAGTTTCGACTGAAGTGAGTGTTGTCATGCACTGATTTACCACTATGCATCTGGGTGCTGGTATGCTAGACAGTGTGGTCCCTCCTCCTTTTTTTATTAGCTCCTTATTGAGTTTTGGGGCTGACAAGCTCTGGGATGCACCTGTGCTCTGGGAGTGGTACTAAAACTGAGAAGATTGTGAGCAGCATTATCAGCACCCCCAAATTACACTTGTTACTCTCTACTGAAGAAGGGCAATCCTGACACACGTGTCGAGGGATACACAGCACTGGCTATACCCACAATGGTGAATACTAAAGACTTTTACCTGACGTGAGTGTTATGATGCATTGCATTTACCACAATGAATCTGAGCTAATTGTATGCTGGTATGCCAGGCAGTGTGTTTCCTGTTCCTTTTGTGATTAGCCAATCATATACTGTTTGTCATTGGCATGTACCACAGTATGCAGCGGACCAATATAGCACTAATTATTTCTGCCTTATGGGGCTGATTCACAATGTTCAGCATATACTTTTTTTAACTTTACTATTGTTTGCTATTCACAAAGGCATTTTACTAGTACTACCTTTTTGACTGTGGAGTGTCCGCACATTAAAAGATAGGACTATCATACCTTTCTGAATAGCAAAAAATCTGAAAACTATAAGTTTACCTAGGTAAATCAGGGCCTATACCTTAAAAACTACTCAAACAACTTAGATCTACTACAAAAAGAAGCCTTACACCCTATAATCCATATTTCTGACACATTTCATTTAAATCCATTCAGCCATTTTCATGCTACCTCTGTTTGAACAATACTTCATGACACAATACACCACTACACTCCACTGTACGACACGCCACTCAACTCTACAACAACCCAGTGCACTCTACAACAGTCAACTCCACTGTATGATACTCAATTCCACTACACTCTATGCCACTCGACTTTATGGTATAACATTGAACGCCACTCACCTTTACGTCACTCCACTCCACGGTATTCCACTCTATGCCACTCTTCTCTACACCACTCTACTCTACACCGCTCCACTGTACAATATTAAACTCTACACCACTCCACTCTATGGCACGCCACTAGACCCACTCTACTCTACCCCACTCCACTCTAAGCTCTTCCACTCTATGCCACTCTGCTCTATGCTATTTCACTGCACACCACTCCAGTCTATGCCATTTCACTCTATGGTATTACACTGTATGTCCCTCAACTCTATGCCACTGTATGCCACTCCATGTTATTCGGCTCTATGCCACTCCGCTCTATGCCACTGGAATGTATGACACTCCACACTACCCTATTCCACTGTACGCCACTTGAATCCACGCCATTCTGCGTCACTACACTATATGCTATTCCGCTCCATTCCACTCAACTCTACACCACTCCACTCTATTCCACTCTAAACCACTCCATTGTACGCAACTCCACTCTATAACACTCTACTCTATGCCACTCCGCTCCACTGTACAATATTCCACTCTATGCCACTCCACTCTACTGAGCATCACTTCACTCTATGCCACTCCACTCTATTCCACTCTGCACCACTCGACTGTAAGTCATCTATGCTATTCCACCCTACACAACACAACTCTATGCCACTCTACTCTTTGTCACTCTACACTACGCTACTCTATTCTATGCTATTCTACTCAAAACCACTCCACTGTACACCACTCAAATCTATGCTATTCGACTCTACGCCACTCCACTCTACTGCTCATAACTGCATTGTACACCACTCCACTGTATGCCACTCCAATCTATGCTGTACCACTGTACACCACTCGACTTTATGCCACTATATACCACTACACTCTATGCTATTCCACACTGCGCCTCTACACTATGATACTGCACTCAATGCCACTATACACTATGCCACAACACTCCCTGCCATTCCGCTGTACGATATTCCACTCTGTGCAACTCCACTCTATAGCACTCCACTCTACACTATTACACTCTATATCACCCCACTCTATGCCACTAGAGAGTGCAGCACTCTATGCTATTCCACTCTATGCTACTCAACTCTGTGCCTCTCCACCCTATGCCACTCCACTCCATGCCACTACAGTCAACACTATTCCACTCCTAACAACTGTACTCTAAGCCATTCCACTCTATGCCATTCCACTATACGCAACTCCACTGTACGCCACTCCACTCTACACTATCCCACTCTATGCATGCCACTCTACGCTATTTTACTCTACACCACTCCACTTTAAGCCGCTCTACTGTATGGCACTCAAGTATATGCCACTTCACTCTATGTTGTTCCACTCTATGCCACTCAACTGTATGACACTCTATGCCACGCCCCTCTGTGCTATTCCAATCTATTCACATACACTCTATACCACTCCACTCTATGCTATTCCACTCCACCTAACTCTATGCCACTCTACTCTACTCTACGCCACTCCACTCTACTGTATGCCACTCCACTCAAATCCACTCCACTCTATGATTTGAAACACTTAAAAACAAAGGTTAAAACTTAGCTATAGTTAGGAAAACATTATTTATTCTTTCGATACAAACCAAATTTAAACTACACAAACGTTAGAAATTAAAAAGTTATAGTCATACCTTAAACTTATGAGTTACACATCTATATATATAAATATGTATATATACATATATATCTATATGTACACGTGTGTAAAAAAAACTGTTTTCAAAACTGAAAAAATACCAAATTAAACAAAATTAAAACCACTCAGTAAGGTACGCTCACCACCTCAAAATTGAAAACAATAGTTAAAATGCTGTAGGCCTAGAGCAATTTAACGAAAGCATTTAAATCATTTCAACTCATAAAAACATTATTAGAGCAATCGGGCTGCATTCTCAAACAAAATAGTAGTGTGCTTTCCACATCATAAACTTTCTGCATCAAGAGAACAGCTCTTAAGTTTGCAGACAACGTGGAAGTCTAGGGAACATTTTGTATGCATTTTTAATAAATGAAGCCTAAAATAATGTACTGTGTCCTGTAATAGATTCATGAAAATGCCAAAGGACTGTTTCCAGTCATCAATTATCTCTCGATGATATGCACTATCGAAAAGAAAGAATGTCTCCAACAATACCGAAAATCATAGGTACGTTGTATAAAATCTTCTCTGGGGGAATACAGTACCAGTTAAGGCAATCAGGCAATTTTAACATCGCCCATAAAGCACTTAAATCACACACAACGTCCCAAATGTCACTCCTGTCATCAAAGGTGGCACCACACTGAGCTTTTTTAAATTTCTTATCAGCAAAACATAATACGTAAACACACTGTTTCTCCACTGCATACTTTCATATAACACCACCTTTGAAATGCACCTTAACCCTTCTAACTAGAAGATAGTTGTGGCAATGTTTGAGGGGTATCTTTAAAGTCTCAGGTACACTGATTGATATACTATATCCCAAATATCTCAATCTGGATAGAATCGTTGGGTAATCCTTTTGTCATCCACGTCATGGCAAGCTTCCCAATGATTAGCCCCAGTAAAATGTGAACTAATCACAACTGCTGGAGTAAAATTATATTTATTTCGGTTAATAAAAACCATAATATTTTACACAGCTGAATCAATAAAAGTTACAAATTCATTAAATATATACAAGCACTTCTTTCTAGCATTAAATATGTCATTTTGAAGGATTTCTATTTATAACCGAAGCTAAAATTATATATCAAAGATACTGCTACTCGCTACTCGCTTATTGAGATATTCATGGCCACCGTGTCCTAAGTAATAGCTTTGTCAGTTTGTTTAAAATTCAATCATTTATTGCCTTGACCATGATAAAGTGTGGACGTATTCATACAAGTCACCTTGGTTTCACTTGGTTCTTCCATATATGGCCAGTAAGCCCAATTTGATAAACCAATTTAAAAAAAAATGATTTGCATAGATTCTGTACAACTTTCCCAGCATTCCCGAAGTAGATGTATGTATGTGTCAAGTGCCTGTGGACAGTAAGAGCATTTGTCTGAACTGGTCTTATCCATTCTATGTAATTTCTCTGGTGCTGTGTACATTTTATGTAAAAAAGAAAATTGAGCCATTTTGAACCAGAGTTAGTGATTTAGTCACACATTGAAGTTAGTTTATCATGCTCTTTCTATGCAGCGTCATGCATTTTGTAGCATTTGCTAATGCAAATTTATTGTACAAATTTTATAAATGGATGCAATATTGTTAAGTATTCGACTTTTATGGAATGCGTCCTACCTTGACGAGTATGGTAGTTTGAAGATTTAGTATAGATATGTGTTCAATTGGACGGCCAAACTAATGAAAGTTTGGAGAACAATTGTTCATGCATTTATTTACTTTGAAATGTATGCTTGGTCACAAGTGCCAGCAAGACACAAGGACAATGCAGATTGTAGATTATCTAGCAATGATTCACAATTACTGAATTGCTTGTAACGGTTTTCTTAGAAATTGAAAAATAGTATGTTCTAAATCGTGAAAAGATAACCTTATTTGTCATTTAATTGCTTGTATTATTTATAGTTGGAGGTATTTCAATTCTTTATGCTACGGTCTTTTAAAACACATCATATTTTTTGCAGGTTGATCCCCGTGCAGGATTTGTATCTTGAGTAGAAAAGATGTTTGATATAGTCATTAAAAAAATACGGTCTTAATTTGAGTAAGTGAAACATTTTGGTATGCTGGATAAATTTGTTTCCATGAAAAAGTTTAGACAAACGTTAAACATATGGAAAACAACTGAGGTTTTTTTTAATGAAATGTAATTTTTAAAATGGACCTTAATTCAAAATTATGAGGCATTTGAGGAGCTTTTAAAAACTGCTATTATGACCTTGACGTTGATATATGACAATGGAAAATGAAAGGATGACAGTAATGTTCACTTGTTAAGTAGTGGATGTTGTTCCCTATAATAATAGGGATCCTTTGTGTCCTATCCTGACTATGATGTAGTAGTAGGGTGATACACATCTGCTTATTTCCAGTTATTTCAGGCATGAAAAAGCCAGTGGCACTCCCATCCCATAATTTCACATGGTTAAAGATGACTGTTGCATATCAAAAGTGAGTTCCATAGTTTAGCAGCTTGGACAGATAAGGGGTGCCCTCAATGGTTTCTTTCTTGTAGAGTGCATAATTAGCTGTGCACTAGTCTGGATCGCGGTATCCTTTTTTTTAGATCTATTTTAAGCTTTATCTGCAGGAAAGAGGTCTCCTTTCCAATGATTGCATTCAAGTAATGCAGTGTTTCTTAAAGGTAGACCTTCTAGTGACAGAGAAGGGCATTTAGGAAAAGGAAGACATGGTCTTGTATGTTTAAATGTAGAAGATATCTCAATGCTGTATTTTGAATCTTTTAAAAGCATCTCAGAACTGAAACTGAGACTCAATGGTAAAATACAGTTGTGATATAATGGTGGAACCAGTTGACTGGATCTTCTGTGGAATTCCAGATGTACATAAATATGCGATAGTGTCTGCATGGTATGAAATGTAGTTTTTTTATTTGGTTTACTTGAGTATTCATAGGGAGAGCTAAGTCCATGATAACTGCTAGGTTTCTTACTTCTGTTGAAGTTGTTAGTGGTGCCCCCACTGCTTTGGGCCAAGTTGTCAATGCATCATAGTTTTTCCAGTCCCTGAATGTTAGGATCTCAGTTTCTGATGCACTGAGCTGATTTGTTATCATCCAGTGTTCAATGGCTCAGAGCCAGTTACATAGCTTTGATCCTTCAAGATCATTATGTTTTTCCATTTTCCAGTTTGCCTAGGTATCACCCTTGTATTTACAACATGTAAGGTGAAAGGATTTTATGAGTTCCTGGAGCGGACAGATGTTTATGGTGAAGAGGAGTGGTTGGATGATTGAGTCTTGAGGTACTCCGTTCTTGATGCTGTATGGTGTATGGTGTATAGGTAATGCTTGACATGGCCATAAAGAAGGCATTTCAGTTGAGGATGCTTTCTGCAATGGAAGTTCCTTTAGTCTATACAGTAGGGATTTATATTTTATAGTGTAGAATGCTGCCAATAGTTCAAGGTGTAATTTTATTGTTACCTCACTTTTATTTATAGCGGTTTTTAGATCATCCCAGATATCAGAGCATAAGGTCTGTTTTTGGCAGATGCCTGTTTGTTGGTCAGACAGTAATATGTTCTCTTTGAAGAAATTTGAGATCTGGGAAAAAGCTGCTTTTTCTAGGTGTTTTTGAAGGAATGGTCCGTAATTCTTTGGGTTTACTGGATCCAGGTTTTTTTTTAATGGTGGCATGTACAATATCTTGAATTGTGCTGGAAAAATATCCATGGTTAATGGTTTATTGATTATGTTATTTTCTGACATTGCAACTAAAGTTGTTAGTAGTATGTTCTTGAAAGTTTATGGAAGGCATGGGCACAATGGTACACTGGCTGGACCACCGGCTTTAGCCAGATCATGGAATTGCGGGAGATATATTTGTTGGAAGAAAAAACAAATTCCAAGAATGTACATTTAATACATGCAGTGAAAAAAATCATAATTTTTATTTTTGGGGTAACTGCCAGGAAGGCTTTAAAACTTCACTTTTTTATGAAGTTGGAGGGGAAGAAAAGTACTTTAATGTTTCAAAGTGAAACCTACAGAAACCAGCCTTTAACTGTTTGTGCCGTTGTACCACAAACGGCATGCAACATGCATGTAATAAAACAAGGACAAACATTATAGGTTGGGGAGGCGAGCTTAGCATTGGTGTGTCATGACCACTGGTCCCTTGGCTGCAAAATGTCTTGTACTTAGCTTCCCAGAAAATATTCCTTCTAAGTATTTTTGGGACTTTCTCCGCTACCCATCCAATGCAATGTGAACTGGAATGGAGTGCAATTTGCCGGCATCCACAGACATGATGCCCCACAATAATAGCAGCTTTAAAATGCTCCTGTAAAGCCTCATAACTTTGAAATAAGATTCATTTCAAAAATTATATTTCAATAAAAAAATAGCTCCGTTTCTTTCTAGATTTTTAAAGTTTGTCCTAAGCGTTTTCATGGAAACAAATTTATGCAACATACCAAAATTGATCACTCAATCAAATTAAGATAGTGTTTTTAAATGACTGTATCAAGCATCTTTTCTACTCAAGATGCAAATCATGCACAAAAAATCAACCCACGAAAAATATGATATGTGTTGTAAACGAACAGACATGTTTCAGGATAAGAACTCACTGGAGAGAAGTAACAAGAGGGAAATCTTCAATATCCTATCCATCACTTAAGAAGCTCCAGCACATGCAATTTAGTTAGATTTAAGCATGTTCACACAGCAAGGTTATGTCCAAGAGTAAACTTCTCACTTTAGACATAATTTTGTGTGTGTGGGATGGTAAATACACCTTGGGAACTTTTTCAGAAGTTCTAAGGCAGACAGGGGTTACTGGGATTGGATTGTGACAATCAGAGCCTTTTATCACTGGTGTCCTGTGGCTTAATGTTACTATTGAGAGCAGACCTGAGCACCAACTACACCCATATAGAACTTGAGCCTCAGGGTAGAAAAGTCTAGCTTTCTACGGCTTGCTCAGGGGGTGGTCTGGAGTTAGACATTCATGACTCAAAAGATTATTCAATACAAAATAATAATTCAATGTCCAGCCAGTTCTTAGTCTTTGAAAAAGAAGTACTTTACAAAATCATATACAACGTAATGCAACACATAAAATTGCAGATGTTTAAACCACTCTATCTCAATAAACCCCTTTTTCAATACCTTTTACTTTTTTTTCCAACATATTTTATAACTAAACATAAATGACTTAATCCCTCTATTTTGTCAGTATTTTCGTAGGGATGTCAAATTTTTTATATCTACATTGAAAAAGGACCAACATCTAACAGTGGTGGCCATATTCGGTATATATTATCCAGGCGTACAAGCTCTTACTTTGAAACCACAGAGCTGGGAGTAGGGATGTGGTAATGAACCACCCTATGTCGATATACCTTAGTAGTTTCCCTCCTACATATTTTTTTAGTAGTGTAGTCTATTAAGCATTAACTATATCAGTTTTCTAATTTGTCAATTTTTATAGTGAAATCAAACTTATCATAGCTACATTTAAAAAGTCTGATACTTCAAAATGCCGGACATATTGGATAGTTACTTATTATGCATACATAGTGGCTCATTTCTGAAACCATACAGCTGGCTTTAGGACGCTGAATGAATGTGTAGGTAGTCATCTTAGGGATGAGTAAATATATAACAGAGTTTATCTATTGTCATGTAAAGCTCAAGACCCAACACTTCTATAGTTGCCATGCAGATGTCATACTATAATCAAGCCATTGGATAGTTAAGGAGACCTCTATACCCAATGGGTAAACACTTTACGTATTGCATGTTTTGACATTTGGCATTTGACATATCAATTCTAAATCAAGTTGTTGGTAATATTTTTTGTCCCTCTTACTGTTAGGATGCACGATTAATAATGCGACATTTTAAAGGCAGTGTTACAAACAAATAGTATTGAAGCATTACCTCCTCATCCGTCTTCCCGTTCCATTTCTTGCCATGGAGCAGCTTGTCTGCTCTACAGAAACCTTTTACCATAGCAAACTAAAATACTTCCCCCAATATGGCACTGCCTACTCGGCACGGCATGCATAAAGGGGGAAGTGCGTCACACAAACATCCTGAGAATCCCAAAGAAAATCAAGAAAAAGAAAAACACAATCAATCACCGAAACAGAAACAGGGAGGAAGGGATGGGCCCAGGAATGGAACAGGAAGACCAGGACTCGGAGTAATGAAGATTACCGGTTAGTAACCGGGCATGTGCACTTAGGCGGTAAGTCAGACCATATGAAGCATAGTAGCAAGCATTGAAATAAATATATCAATAGGTGAGGTCATGAATCTACTTTATATGTACACCAGACTTATCGTTCCTCGTGCCTCTGCAGTTTGATACTTATAATAGCATTATTTTTGCTGTTGATTACTTCCATGCTGGATTAATAACAATATTCTCACCCACACTAAGTGGTGCATAAATAACAAGATTATGTGATATTGTTAAGGTTTTAGGCGAATAGCATTACGACCAACGTCTCTTAATTTTGGATGCACGATTGTAGCACTGACAGTTTATATTGTAAGGAATGAGTATTAATCCCTCTCCTATAATTCCCATGATTTTCTTTCATTGCACACTTTACAGTTATCCATTGGGGAATTTAGAAACACTTTCATATATAACATTTATAGCAATGATGAGAGACATGGGTGACAAATTGTATATGTAGAGAGGAACACAGGATTTTTAGGTTACATATTTGATTCACATATGGGTCATTAATATTATTATTATGCCATGTAATCTTTTATTGTTTTGTAAATGATATTTGCTTTGTTATTCTCTATAGACACAAACACACAAAAAATCATATGTATACCTCTTGTTAATGCGCATTAAGGATATTGGAGTATAAATATGAATCCCGTAAAGCAAAAATATAAACTGCAAAACACATAATGGCATAGTATGAAAAATCTACGCTGGTTCGTAAATTTTGGACACTCATGTCAGGAAGCAGTGTAAATAAAATAAAATTAACAATTATAAAGGTGACACATTTGATGCAGTTTTAATTTATAGGAGAAAGAAGTTTGGAAGCAAAATATTGGAAGCTCTAAGGATTCTGAATCGTGCTGCGTTTATTTAGGTGATGTCAGATTAAATATAACAATTGCAGGTGCCCCCACACAGTCTCTTGCTATGCAAAGTATGTGAGTCTTGATCAGAGGAGCACAAATCAGAGTAACGCCAAAGCGCCAGTCTGTAAACACTTTTGTCTATAATTGACTTTATAATGTAATTCTAGCTTCACAACAGAACTCAGGTAAAGTCAAATTCTCCAGTGCCCTCCTATCCTGGACGTGCACAGTTCAAGCTGTGGGGACATTTCGGGATTCCTGGGCCTCACGCTCACTGAGAGGTACAAATCCTTTCAGGGTGCTGAACCGGACATCCTTGAACCATCCGGCCTAGGCTACTTCACAGCAGCTCTCCTTTCAGCAACATGTTCATGTAAGGGCATCTTCAATGATTCTCATGAGCTGTAAGACAGCTCTCTCACACAAAGCAAGGTCCAGGAAGCCTCATTTGGCAGTGTTGATCACCAGGGTCAGACTGGGAACGCAAACCGGCCCTGGCAATTGAGTTGGACCGGCCACAGAGGTTGGGGGGTGTGCGTGGAAAACACTGCAGCTGCTTTTGTTACAGAGGGGGGCCGATTATGCAGCTATGCTGCAAAACCAGCCCCCCATAACACAAGCATTTGCAATGCAATAGGTCTCACATTTGGGAGAGTTTAAGCTATTAGCATTGTAAATGACAATGCCTTTTATTTAAGTATTAAAAACCAAAACATTAAAGTTATAGTCATTTACAATGCCAATAGCTCAAACTCGCGTAAATTCGAGACCTGTTGCATTGCAAATGCTTGTTTAAAGAATGACAGGAGGTGGCAGATCAGTGCCTCCGCCCCTCCACCACGTTTTACCACCAGCAAAAGAACAGTGAATAAAACAGCAGTGAATAACCAGGACTAGAATCCAATATTTAGATCCTTTGTTAACCCCGTAGCATATTTAGGACGGGTTTTAAACTAATATTTAATGTCAGTGTTAATTGTGCCTAAATAACAAGATTCAGTCAAAAGGTTTGCTCTCCAGTGTTCCTTTCGGGAAAGCTTGCAACATTTCAGATTTCTGCAGAAGAGATATTCTCGGGAAGTGGCTTACACTAGTATCGCTCCTAAAAACTGTTTTGTGTGGGGGGGGAATAAGTGATACTTGTAGATCAGCAACTCAGGTGAATGAAGACTTATTGCACTTGCTTGACCCAAATGTTAACACAAAGTCATTATGAAGAGAGGACAGGTACTTTTAGGCTGAATAACTATCTCTAGAGTTTGAGAGACCACATTATAGCAATCGATTATTTTATTTCAGAAAGCAATCTGACAATCTTACTAATGAGGCGAGATAGCAAACGTTATAAATGAAGTGCACCCACTAGCCATGTAGGCTGACAACAGCTTTTCATTCAATTTGCAAACATTAGTAAATACTCACTACGTTAGCCTGGCAAACGGTGATCATCAAGGAAAGACTTAGTAGCCATCACAGATGCGCGAAATCAACTCACGCCATCAGACAAAAGAAGGATATTACTAGCAAGCATAGGCAAAATAAGTCTGTTACCGTGTGACAGCGCACAACATTGATAGTGTACCAGAAAAAACACAAATTGAATCGTAGAGCAATATATTATTGAAATCGCGCCACGTGAGAGTGGGCAAGACGATAATGTTGTGTACAATAATATGAACAGTTTAACACATTGTACTTAAAAGTATCTCATTGTAAATTTTCGATGGGGGGACAAAGCTGTCAAATGCAAATGGAACAATGCCAGGGCAGCAACTTTGTGTGTGGCGTGCTCCGTGTACACAACTGTGCAGTCTGCTTAAATACCCATGTTGATAATAAAACATAACGACTACCGTATAGCAATGCAATTGATGAGATGTGAACACGTCAATCTCAAGCTGACAAGATAGAGGTTAACGAGTACGCAGAGTGGGCGATATCACCACAATACAGCATTTTCAGGTTAATGAGTTCAACTTTAGCATGCAATAGCCATTGTAAAATGCTTGGCCTCTGCTGTGTATAATACCACTGCCAGGGCCATCTGAGGGTGAGGCCTTCCACATGCATTGTATATCCACGTCTTCAGGAATACTCTAGAATTGTGGTATGGCTTGGTGTCTACCTCCTGGCTGATGTGCTTTCATCCACCACTGGCATCTGTTTTGTGCGCTCCCCTCCCCCACCCGGAATCGGAGGCTAGCTACTGCATGATATCTGCAGGAAGCATGCCCCGGGTTCTGCAGGGCCTCTGCGAGACACGCTAGCCACCCACATGGAGTCTCAAATTCGCTATATGTTGTGTACTTCCGGGCCTGCAGGATGACGTGGAGGTCTAGACTCCCTGTGCAAAACTAGCAATAGTGAAAATAAAAACGCTGTGAAAATAAACATTGGATATTAAACCCTTCCAAGCGCACGACGTCTGGGAGCCGTCGTGCGCCACAGTGCTTGTGTGCACAGGACGGCTCCCGGCCATCCTCGCACATCGCACTTGAAATCCCTCTGGTGCGGGCACCAGACGGATTTCTTTTTCCCCAGACCAGCCTCAGGTGCTGAGGAAAAGCTTCCCCAGCTCCTGAGGCTGTTTCTTTGGTTTCTGTGCAATGACGATCAGCGCGCACGTCGCGCTGACATCATTTCATAGAAACTGAAACCGGCTCATTTCAGTTTCACTTTCTACGTGATCAGGGAGTTATCTAGGCCCCCTGAGCACGTAGAAAGATGGGATAGGCATCATTGGAAAGGGGATAATCTCCCCTTTCTAATGGTACACCTCTCTAGTGGATCCCTGCTTGAGGTTCGCCCCAGGAAAGCGATCCCCATACAGGGATCCACCCACTAGACACCAGGGAGGGGGAGCAGCCCTTTGGGCAAGGGCCCTTGCTCCCCCCAATTATTATTTGGCAAATGCAGTCTTTCTGCCCCCCCTGGGGGGCAGATGGGGCAGAATCCCCCACAGCCCCCAATCTGCCCCACATGGGGGCAGAAAGCCCACCAGATCCAGGGATTTTTTTTCTATTGCTATAGGGGTGGGGGCATAACAATGCCCCCCTTCCCAGCGAAATTCCAGTCTTTCTGCCCTCCCTGGGTTGCAGATGGGGCACCATCCCCCAATCTGCCCCCCCAGGGGGGCAGAAACCCCACTAGAACCAGGGATTTTTTTTAATTTGATTTAGGGGTGGGGGCTGCCCAAGATGTGCATGCCAATGCCCCCACCCCCCAAAACAAATGCTACAGTCTTTCTGCCCTCCCCATGGGGCATATGGGGGAGGTAGCCCCTGATCTGCCCACTAAGCACCAGGGTTATAATTATTTTTTGAATACGTAGGGGTGGGGGCTGCCCAGGCTAGGTATGCCAATGCCTCCACACCAAAAACAATTACCACAGTCTTTCTGCACCCCCCAGGAGGCATATGGGGGCAACAGCCCCTTATCTGCCCCCCCAGGGGCGGGCAGAAAGCCCACTAGGTATCAGGAAATATATTTTTTTTATTCAGTGGTGAGGTCAGCCCAGAATTGGCATGCCACTGCCCACACCCCCTCCAAAAAATGCCAGAGTCTTTCTGCCCCCCGGGGGGCATATGGGGGCAGTGGACCCTGATCTGCCCCCCGGGGAGGGGGCAGAAAGCCCACTAGGCACCAGGGGTTATTATTACTTTTTTATACGTAGGGGTGGGGGCTGCCCAGAATGGGCATGCCAATGCCTCTACCCAAAAACAATTTCCACAGTCTTTCTGCCCCCCCCCCTTGGGAGGCAGATAGGGGCAATAGCCCCTTATCTGCCTCCCAGGGGGGCAGAAAGCCCAATAAGAATCAGGGAACATTTTTTTTAATTCAGGGGTGGGGGCTAGCCAGAATGGGCATGCCAATGCCCCCACCACCCCACAAAAAATTCCACAGTCTTTCTGCCCCCCAGGAGACAGATGGGGGCAGTAGCCCCTTATCTGCCCCCCAAGGGGGTGGCAGAGAGCCCACTAGGCGCCATCGATTACGCTGGCTTTTTTTATACATGGGGTGGGGGCTGCCCAGAATGGGCATACCAATGCCCCCACCCCCCAAAAAAAATAGCCACAGTCTTTCTGCCCCCCTTGGGGGCATATTAGGACAAACCGCCCCACCCCTGATTCCCCCCCAGGGCGGCAGAAAGCCCACTAGCCACTGACTTTTTTTTAGCAATGTGCCTACCTGTGGATTTTGGGCCCTAGGGCAGCCGCCACCTAGGGAAACCTAGAAAACCTATACATTTGTGAAAACTAGACACCAAGGGGAATCCAGGATGGGGTGACTTGTGTGCCTCTCACCAGGTTCTGTTACCCAGAATCCCTTGCTAACCTCAAACTTAGTTTTAAAAAAACACATTTTCTTCATATTTCTGTGATGGAAAGTTCTGGAATCTGCATGGATCCACAAAATTCCGCCTGCCCCACATTCCCCAAAGTCTTCCGATGAAAATGGTACCTCACTTGTGTGGGTAGGCCAAGTGCCCGTGACAGGAAACTGCCCAAAACGCAACGTGGACACACCACATTTTTACAGTGAAAACTGACACATTTTTTGCAAAGTGCCTAGCTGTAGATTTTGAACCTTAGCTCGGCCGGCACCTAGGGAAACATAGCAAACCTATTCATTATTGAAAACTAGACATCCAGGGGAATCCAGGAGGGGGTGACTTGTGTGGCTCTCACCAGGTTCTTTTACCCAAAATCCCTTGCAATCCTCGAACATTGTCAAAGAAAACACATTTTCATCACATTTCTGTGATGGAAAGTTCTAAAATCTGCGTGGCTCCACAAAATTCCACCCACCCCGCTTGCCACAAAGTCCTCTGATAAAAATGGTGCCTCACTTGTGTGGGTAGGCCTATTGCCCGCGACAGGAAACAGGCCAAAGCGCAACGTGGAGACACCACATTTGTACAGTGAAAACTGACCCCTTTTTTGCAAAGTGCGTAGCTGTGGATTTTGAACGCTAGCTCTGCCGACACCTAGGGAAACCTAGAAAACCTATACATTTTTGCAAACTAGACACCCAGGGGAATTCAGGATGGGGTGACTTGTCTGGCTCTCACCAGGTCCTGTTACACAGAACCCCTTGCAAACATCAAACTTTGTAAAACAAAAATACATTTTCCTCACATTTCTGTGATGGAAAGTTCTGGAATCTGCGTGGATCCACAAAATTCCATCCACCCCACATTCCCCAAAGTCTTCTGAGAAAAATGGTACCTCACTTGTGTGGGTAGGCCTAATGCCTGCGACAGGAAGCGGACCAAAATGCAACGTGGACACACTACATTTCTACAGTGAAAACTGACCCCTTTTTTACAAAGTGCCTGGCTGTAGATTTTGAACCCTAGCTCTGCCGGCACCTAGGGAAACCTAGCAAACCTATACATTTTTGAAAACTAGACATCCAGGGGAATCCAGGATGGGGTGACTTGTCTGGCTCTCACTAGGTTCTGTTACCCAGAATCCCATGAAACCTCAAACTTTGTCAAAAAAACACATTTTCCTCACATTTCTGTGATGGAAAGTTCTGGAATCTGCGTGGATAGACAAAACTCCACACACCCCGCATTCCCCAAAGTCTTCTGATAAAAATGGTGCCTCACTTGTGTGGGTAGGCCTATTGCCCGCGACAGGAAACAGGCCAAAGCGCAACGTGGAGACACCACATTTGTACAGTGAAAACTGACCCCTTTTTTGCAAAGTGCGTAGCTGTGGATTTTGAACGCTAGCTCTGCCGACACCTAGGGAAACCTAGAAAACCTATACATTTTTGCAAACTAGACACCCAGGGGAATTCAGGATGGGGTGACTTGTCTGGCTCTCACCAGGTCCTGTTACACAGAACCCCTTGCAAACATCAAACTTTGTAAAACAAAAATACATTTTCCTCACATTTCTGTGATGGAAAGTTCTGGAATCTGCGTGGATCCACAAAATTCCATCCACCCCACATTCCCCAAAGTCTTCTGAGAAAAATGGTACCTCACTTGTGTGGGTAGGCCTAGTGCCTGCGACAGGAAGCGGACCAAAATGCAACGTGGACACACTACATTTCTACAGTGAAAACTGACCCCTTTTTACAAAGTGCCTGGCTGTAGATTTTGAACCCTAGCTCTGCCGGGCACCTAGGAAACCTAGCAAACCTATACATTTTTGAAAACTAGACATCCAGGGAATCCAGGATGGGGTGACTTGTCTGGCTCTCACTAGGTTCTGTTACCCAGAATCCCATGAAACCTCAAACTTTGTCAAAAAACACATTTTCCTCACATTTCTGTGATGGAAAGTTCTGGAATCTGCGTGGATAGACAAAACTCCACACACCCCGCATTCCCCAAAGTCTTCTGAGAAAAATGGTACCTCACTTGTGTGGGTGGGCCTAGTGCCCGCGACAGGCAAGGGCCCTAAACGTATTGTGGAGACTTCAAAATTACCTACCCAAAAATTACCTGGTTTTGCAAGGGGGGGGGACCTGGGTTTTTGGCCCCGGGCTCAGCGGCCTTCTAGGGAAACCTACCAAACCCACACATTTCTGAAAACTAGACACCCTGGGGAGTCCAGTGAGGAATGGCTTGCGTGGATCCCCCAACGTTTCCCTACCCAGAATCCCCTGCAAACCTCACATTTAGCTGAAAAATACATATTTTCTCACATTTTCGTGTGGAAAAGTTGTAGGATCACCAGGCTGACACAAATTTCCTACCACCCAACGTTCCTCCAGGTCTCCCGATAAAAATGGTACCTCACTTGTGTGGGTAGGCATAGTGGCCACAACAGGAAATGGGCCAATTCGTACTGTGAAGACTTTAAAATTACCTATCATTAAACTACCTGGTTTTGCAAAGGTGGCACCTGGGTTTTTGGCCCCGGGCTCAGCGGCCATCATGGGAAACCTACAAAACCCACACGTTTCTGAAAACTAGACACCATGGGGAATCTAGTGAGGTATGGCTTGCTTGGATCTCCCAACTTTTCCCTACCCAGAATCCCCTGCAAACTTCGAATTTTGCTTAAAAAATAAAACAATTCTCACATTTTTGTGTGGGAAAGTTGTAGAATGACTGGGCTGACAAAAATGTCCTACCACCCAGCATTCCCCATGGTCTCCCGATAAACATGGTACCTCACTTGTGTAGGTAGGCATAGTGGCCGCAACAGGAAATGGCCCAAATCGTACTGTAGAGACTTCAAAATTACTTATCATAAAACGACCTGGTTTTGCAGGGGGGGCACCTGGGTTTTTGGCCCTGAACTCACGGCCATCTAGGGAACCCTACCAAACCCACACATTTCTGAAAACAAGATACCCTGGGGAGTCCAGTGAGGTATGGTTTGCGTGGATCCCCCAATGTTTTCCTACCCAGAATCCCCTGCAAACTTCAAATTTAGCCCAAAAAAACTATTTTTCAACACATTAGTGTGGGATCACCGTGCCGGCACAAATGTCCTACCACCTAACGTTCTCCTTGGTCTCTCGAGTACAATGATACCTCACTTGTGTAGCTGTCCAAAGCAGAATCAGCTAAAAATGTATTTTTTTTTAAATGTAGCGCTTAGAATTTGCGGTGCTATACTCTTAATCCCTATGTTTTTGGCCCTTCCCAGTCACAGGTCTTTGGCCCACCCACACAAGTGAGGTATCATTTTACTCGGGAGAACAAGGGGAACGCTGGGTGGTGGACTTTTGTGCCGGCACGGTGATCCCACACAAAAATGTGTGGAATAAGTGATTTTTTTCATCTAAATTTGAGGTTTACAGGGGATTCTGGGAAGGAAAATGTTGGGGGATCCACTCTAGCCATACCTCACTAGACTTCGCGGGGCGTCTAGTTTTCAGAAATGTGGAGGTTTGGTAGGTTTCTCTAGATGGCCGTGTGCCCGGGGTCAAAAATCCAGGTGCCCACCCCCTGCAAAATCAGGTCGTTTTATGATAGGTAATTTTGAAGTCTCCACAGTACGAATTGGCCCAGTTCCTGTTGCGGCCACTATACTACCCACACAAGTGAGGTACCATTTTTATCGGGAGACCTGGGGGAACGCTGGGTGGTAGGAAATTTGTGTCAGCCCAGTCATCCTACATCTTTCCCACACAAAAATTTGAGAAACATTTGATTTTTTCAGCAAAATTTGAGCTTTGCAGGGGATTCTGGGTAGGGAAACATTGGGGTATCCACACAAGCCATACCTCACTGGATTCCCCAGGGTGTTCAGTTTTCAGAACTTTGTGGGTTTGGTAGGTTTCCCTAGATGGCCGCGTGCCGGTGGCCAAAAACCAGGTAGATTTATGATAGGTAATTTTGAAGTCTCCACAGTACGATTTGGGCCATTTCCTGTTGCAGCCACTATGCCTACCCACACAAGTGAGGTACCATTTTTATCGGGAGACCTGGAGGAACGCTAGGTGGTAGGAAATTTGTGTCAGCCCGGTGATCCTATAACTTTCCCACACAAATATGAGAACATTATGATTTTTTTCAGCAAAATTTGAGATTTGCAGGGGATTCTGGGAATGGAAATGTTGGGGGAATCCATGCAAGCTATATCTCACTGGACTTCCCAGGGTATCTAGTTTTCAGAAATGTGTGCGTTTGGTAGGTTTCCCTAGATGGCCGCCAAGCCCGGGACCAAAAACTCATGTGACCCCCCTTGCAAAACCAGATCGTTTTGTGATAGGTCATTTTGAAGTCTCCACAGTATGATTTGGGCGATTTCCTGTTGCAGCCACTATGCCTACCCACACAAGTGAGGTACCATTTTTATTGGGAGTCCTGGAGGAACGCTAGGTGGAAGGAAATTTGTGTCAGCCCGGTGATCCTATAACTTTCCCACACAAATATATGAGAACATTTTGATTTTTTTCCAGCAAAATTTGAGATTTGCAGGGGATTCTGGGTATGGTAATGTTGGGGGAATCCATGCAAGCTATATCTCACTGGACTTCCCAGGGTATCTAGTTTTCAGAAATGTTTGTGTTTGGTAGGTTTCCCTAGATGGCCGCCAAGCCCGGGACTAAAAACTCATGTGACCCCCCCTTGCAAAACCAGATCGTTTTGTGATAGGTCATTTTGATGTCTCCACAATACGTTTTGGGCCCTTGCCTGTCGCGGGCACTTGACCCACCCACACGAAATGCTGGGTGGCAGGAAATTTGTGTCAGCCGTGTGATCCTATCACTTTCCCACACAAAAAAGTTGAGAAAAATTTGATTTTTTCAGCAAAATTTGAGGTTTGCAGGGGATTCTGGGTAGGGAGACTTTGGGGGATACACGCAAGCATACCTCCCTGGACTCCCCCGGGTCTCTAGTTTTCAGAAATGTGTGGGTTTGGTAGGTTTCCCTAGATGGCTGCTGACCCTGGGACCAAAAACACAGATGCCCCCTATCTGTCAGAAAACAACCTGGTTTTGCAAGGAGGGCACCTGCGTTTTTGGTCCCGCGCTTGGCGGCCATCTGGGGAAACCTACAAAACCCACCTAGACACCCAGTGGAGTCCAGGGAGGTGTGGCTAGCATTGATCCCCCTAGGTTTTCCTACCCAGAATCCCTTGCAAACCTCAAACTTTGTAAAAAAAACACATTTTCCTCACATTTCTGTGATGAAAAGTTCTGGAATCTTCATGGATCCACAAAATTCCACCCAACCTGCATTCCCCAAAGTCTTCCGAGGAAAATGGTACCTCACTTGTGTGGGTAGGCCTAGTACCCGCGACAGGAAACGGCCCAAAACGCAACATGGACAACACCACATTTTTACAGTGAAAACTGACCCTTTTTTAGCAAAGGGCCTAGCTGTAGATTTTGAACACTAGCTCTGCCAGCACCTAGGGAAACCTAGCAAACCTACATATTTTTGAAAACTAGACATCCAGGGTAATCCAGGTTGGGGTGACTTGTCTGGCTCTCACTAGGTACTGTTACCCAGAATCCCTTGCAAACCTCAAACATTGTCAAAAAAACACATTTTATTCAAATTTGTGTGATGGAAAGTTCTTGAATCTGCATGGATCCACACAATTCCACCCACCCCACATTCCCCAAAGTCTTCCGAGAAAAATGGTACCTCACTTGTGTGGGTAGGCCTAGTGCCCGCGACAGGCAAGGGCCTTAAACATATTGTGGAGACTTCAAAATTACCTATCATAAAACAACCTGGTTTTACAGGGGGGGGGGCACCTGGGTTTTTGGCCCCGGGCTCAGCGGCCATCTAGGGAAATCTACCAAACCCACACATTTCTGAAAACTAGACACCCTGTGGAGTCCAGTGAGGTATGGCTTGTGTGGATCCCCCAACGTTTCCCTACCCAGAATCCCCTGCAAACCTCAACTTTTGCTGAAAAAATCTAATTTTTCTCACGTTTCTGTGTGGGAAAGTTGTGGGATCACCGGGCTGACACTAATTTCCTACCACTCAGCATTCCCCCAGGTCTCCCGATAAAAATGGTACCTCACTTGTGTGGATAGGCATAGTGGGCGCAACAGGAAGTGGCCCAAATCGTACTGTAGAGACTTCAAAATTACCTATCATAAAACAACATGGTTTTGCGGGGGGCACCTGAGTTTTTGGCCCCAGGCTCGCGGCCATCTAGGGAAACCTACCAAACCCACACATTTCTCAAAACTAGACACGCTGGGGAGTCCAGTGCGGTATGGCTTGCGTGGATTCCCCATCGTTTTCTTACCCAGAATCCCCTGAAAACCTCAAATTTAGCTTAAAAATGTACTTTTTCAACACAATTTTGTGTGGGATCACCATGCCGGCACAAATGTCCTACCACCTAGCGTTTCCCTTAATCTCCTGAGTAAAATGATACCTTACGAGTGTGGGTGGGCCAAAGACTTGTGATTGTAAAGGGCAAGAAAAACATAGGGATTAAGTGTATAGCACCACAAATTCTAAGCGCTACATTTTTTTTAAATACGTTTTTAGCTGATTCTGCATTAGACAGCCACACAAGTGCGGTATCTTTTTACTCAGGAGACCAAGGGGAACGCTAGGTGGTAGGACATTTGTGCCGACACGGTGATTCAACACAAAAATGTGTGGAAAAAGTGATTCTTTTCAGCTAAATTTGAGGTTTGCAGGGGATTCTGGGTAGGGAAACGTTGGGGTAACCACGCAAGCCATGCCTCGCTGGACTCCCCAGGGTGTATAGTTTTCAGAAATGTGTGTGTTTGGTAGTTCCCCTAGATGGCTGCTGAGCCCGGGGCCAAAAACCCAGGAGCCCTCCCCTGCAAAACCAGGTAGTTTTCTGATAGGCAATTTTGGAGTCTCCACAGTACGAATTGGCCCCTTTCCTGTTGCGGCCACTATGCCTACCCACACAAGTGAGGTACCATTTTTATTGGGAGACCTGGGGGAATGCTGGGTGGTAGGAAATTTGTGTCAGCCTGGTGATCCTACAACTTTTCCACCTAAAAATCTGAGAAAATGTATAGTTTTTTCATCAACATTTGAGGTTTGCAGGGGATTCTGGGTAGGGAAACGTTGGGGGATCCACCCAAGCCATACCTCACTGGACTCCCCAGGGTGTCTAGTTTTCAGAAATGTGTGGGTTTGGTAGGTTTCCCTAGATGGCCATTGCGCCCAGGGCCAGAAACCCAGGTGCCCCCCCCCCTGCAAAACCAGGTCGTTTTATGATAGGTATTTTTGAAGTCTCCACAATATGTTTAGGGCCCTTGCCTGTCACGGACACTAGGCTTACCCACACAAGTGAGGTACCATTTTTCTCAGAAGACTTTAGGGAATGCGGCGTGGGTGTAATTTTGTGGATCCATGCAGATTCCAGAACTTTCCATCAAAGAAATATGAGGAAAATGTGTTTGTTTTTTTAACAGAACCTGGTTAGAGCCAGACAAGTCACCCCTTCCTGTATTCCCCTGGGTGTCGAGTTTTCAAAAATATATAGGTTTGCTAGGTTTCCCTAGGTGCCGGCAGAGCTAGGGTTCAAAATCTACAGCTAGGCACTTTTTTCAAAAAAGGGGTCAGTTTTCCCTATAAAAATGTGGTGTGTCCACGTTGCGTTTTTTGCCATTTTCTGTCGCGGACACTAGGCCTATCCACACAAGTGAGGTACCATTTTTCAGGGAATACTTTGGGGAATGCTGGGTGGGTGGAATTTTGTGAATCCACGCAGATTCCAGAACTTTTCATCACAGAAATTTAAGGAAAATGTTTTTTTTACAAAGTTAGAGGTTTGCAAGGGATTCTGGGTAACAGAACCTGGTGAGAGCCAGACAAGTCACCACATCCTAGATTCCCCTGGGTATCTAGTTTTCAAAAATGTATAGGTTTGCTAGGTTTCCCTAGGTGCCGGCAGAGCTAGGCTTCAAAATCTACAGCTAGGCACTTTGGAAAAAAGGGGTCAGTTTTCACTGTAAAAATGTGGTGTGTCCATGTTGCGTTTTGGGCCGTTTCCTTTCATAGGCACTAGGCCTACTCACACAAGTGAGGTACCATTTTTCTCAGAAGACTTCGGGGAATGCAGGGTGGGTGGAATTTTGTGGATCCATGCAGATTCCAGAACTTTCCATCACATAAATGTGAGGAAAATGTGTTTTTTTACAAAGTTTGAGGTTTGCAAGGGATTCTGGGTAACAGAACCTGGTGAGAGCAAGACACGTCACCTCATCCTGGATTCCCCTGTGTGTTTAGCTTTCCGGGATCCATTATTGCTTTCATACCCATTTCTACCATTAACTGGAAGGAGGTTGAAAGCACAAAAAATAGCAAAAATAGGCTATGTCCCAGTAAAATGCCAAAACTGTATAAAAAATGTTAGTTTTCTGACAAAAGTCTGTCGGTCCCTGAAAGCTGGGAAGATGGTGATTTCAGCATCACAAACCCTTTGTTGATACCATTTGCAGGGGAAAACCAGATACTTTCTTCTGCAGCACTTTTTCCCATTTTTCAAAAAAACATTTAGCTGTATTTGGCTAATTACTGGGTCTCCTCCAGGGAAATCAACAAACCCTGGGTACCTTTAAAATACCCATGATGTTGGAAGAAATGGACGCAAATTTGGCGTGGATACCTTATGTGGTCAAAAAGTTACAAGGGCCTAAGCGCAAACTACCCCAAATAGCCAAAAAAAGGCTTAGCACATGGGGGGGGGGAAAGGCCTAGCAGTGAAGGGGTTAAAGTATTTTGAAAAAAATACACTGCAACAGTAAACAAGATGCCCACTCTCACTCACCTCGTCCCATTTGATGAACTTGCTGCCCTTCTTGAGGGTCTCGTGCACAGAAATGCGCTTCAGCTGAAGTGCGTGCACCCCCGGACTTGCCCCGGCCATGGCTCTGGGAAAGTGGAGTCCCTGGGGGCCCTTGGGTGTAGAGGGACTGAGACAGTCCCGGGAGGAGGCAGACAAACAAGCTATGAAGCTTCTGCCTGGATGAGGAGAACCGAGGAGGGGCGGGATGGACCGGGGCCCGAGGGAGGAATGGGGCCCGAGGGAGGAATGGGGGTGGAAGAGAGTGGATAGAGGCGCATAGAGAGAGATGGACCAAGGCAAGATGACACGTGACAGGAGCTGGAGCTGGACATAGGTCGCAAGTAGCTCCTCGGAGAAGGAATACAACTTCATAGCAGAACAAGCGGGCGCCTGCTGAAATATTAAGCATGGCGCCTGTGTTGCTGCCAATGATGAAAGTTCAGCGCGGGCCCGGGGGGCGGACGGCAATGAGGAGCAAGCTGCAATGCTGGCCCAAAAAAAAATGCAATGCTATAAGCCTCGCATTTAAATGCGAGATCTATGGCACTTCAAACAAACAGCAGCCATTGTCCTGGCTGCTTCGAAAGGGAAAGCGGACATGGCGCGCTGAATGTAAGCAAACCATGTTGTCTTGCCTTACGTAGGAAAAACTCAATACATAAAATAGTACACCTACGTGTAACAAGTAAGTAAAGGGGCCAGTAGCCATGGGAGGTTACAAATGAAGACATGGCTGAACTAAGGAGGGACTAACAAGCCTATTTAGGAATCAGAAGACAACATTTACGAAGGACAAAGACACAAGCCAATGAAAAATATGGGCCGTGGAGGGGGCGGGGCTTCTCTCCTGTACTGAACTACAACAGATCAGCGCCAGAGCAGCGCTCGACCTAAAAAACGGCCTCCAGGGGTCCAAAAACGGCCCCCACCCCGGCAGCCCACGGGGAAAAGCCTGGTGCCCGCTACGGCCAGCCCGTCCCTGTTCGTCACAGGTCTCAAAGTTGCTAATTCCTAACTTGCCACCGAAAGGTAGTGGTAAATACCTCATCTCTACAGCACAGAGAGTTTCTGCATCACCACTTCTGAGGCGAACAGGATTCTGTTTGAGAAATTCTGGCACGCTGGCTGGACGTTGCTGATCCGTCTTTATACCAAATTTATATACAGTAGTTGTGTAACCCAACAGTCAATCGTGAGGCTGGTTCTGGGCTGGCCTGGCTTTTTTGCTTATTACACACAAATTGGTCCTCCCAAAGTCTTTGTAAAAAAGTGCTAATAAGAATGAAAGGCGGAGCTGTAGGTATCATGTCCAGAGAGACCCATAACAAGAGCACAGAAGTTAATGGAGGCTGCCCCACTTAACTATCTTTTAACCTGTGAGCGATGGCTCTACCAGTGAACGATAGGCCATGAAAGGGCAAAGGAAACACTCTAATTTTCAAAAGTGCCCTGTCTCTACCCCGCACTCAACACTCTGGCCCACTACAAAAGATTCCAGGAATGTTCTGGATGAGCCCTGCAATTTACATCTAATGCTGTGACTCTATTTAACCCTCCATCTTAGGTACCACGAGGATGTTGAAAATGCAAGATGGATTCCATTGTGGCTACGGCACATGTATCATACAGGTTTCACACACATTCTCTATACACAGGCGTAATTGATTCACACACTGTGTCATGGATGTCCCACATTGATGGGCAAAAGACACAGTTGCTCAGGACTGAAAGACCAATGAAAAAGGTGGAAGAGGCCAGTAGGTGACTCTCCCTCGAAAGGACAGAAAAAAGCCTTGCTTTGTCATTGAGATCTTTATCATTGCCACTACTGCCAGTCCCCTACAGTCCATCCAAATGGCAGCAGTTATGTTTTGTAAAAAGGATGCACATGGTGTCCCCCTCCAGACCATAGAGCCCCAAATGTATCCCAGTCCAAGTCATAAAAAGTCCTCCTATGGACACGTGATTGCCATGTGCTCCAAGTTGGGGGGTTAAAGATCTACAGAGCTTGCTATCTTGAACTCGAAGCAAGGGGTACATGCTCCACAAAGCAATGCAGAGAACCTTTCTACATTCCAACACATAAACTTTCAGGAGCAGTTCTCGAAAGGCCCAGAAAATGAATATAGTATGTCCAGAGCCACATGCAAGGAGAGTGGTGAAGAGTATTGCAGAAATCTTAAGTAGCGTGTCAGCCCTAATGGTACTTTCACTGAACATAGATAAATCCATCACCGAATTCAAAAATAGTGTTCTTAGAGGAAAAGTGTTTGTTTCTACATATCCAGTCTTGTACATTAGTAGAGTATAATAGTTTTCTGTCTTCTTATGGATGTTTGTGGGGAATGTAAATATATCACAAACTAAAAAAGAAAAACAGAACAGCTACTATAAACGGCAAACACTATTGAATAAAACAACATAAGTCTATTAAGTGGCGCATTCAAAATAATTGTCTCTTTTGAGGTGATGGCATGGAAAAGAAATATTGGGCTAGGTTGACTGAGCCGATGCAAATGAAGAATAACAAAATATTAATTGGCACACTCCAGTGTAGTGAAAACAACAGTGCTTTGTACCTAATCCTGCATCACCAACAGGCATTTTAGAACGGTGGTTTATTTGATGAGCATCTGCTTGGGTTTTGAGACGTATCGGGGCATTGTTCACCGATGACCCCTTTAAGAACAGGGGTGTGTAATACAGGCAAGGAACCCCTTTATATATCCTAATGGCAGGTTTGCCTTTTATGCCTACTATAATAGGGGGCACATGAACTGAAAAACATACATATGCTGTCTGCCCTCTGCAAATTGATACATGGCAGTTAACAGCTGATGGTCTATATGTTTTTGGAGGAATTCCGACACTTTAGAATAGAATAAATCAGAGCATCCATATGAATAAACTGTAATGTATTATGCCTCAGGGAGTCACTTATCCAGAGTAATACATTTCACTGATGAATCAGATAACTTCTGTATCACCAGACTGGTGAACTGGTGTGATGATTTGCCACGCTCATGATCAGGCTGATATGGGTTTTCTGCCACTCCTCTATCCAGTGAAACCGGGCATTTAGTTCCCAGGCCCTTTTTGACCCACTTCCCCACCAGCCAGACTGTGTTCACCAGAGTGGAGATGGATCCCTCTCATAGCCTTACCCCAATAGCAGCATTCTTGGCACTACAAATGGCATCATCAATATCATCAGTGTTAAAACCATGTAGGACATCAAAAAAAACATCAGTGTAATCACTGATCATAACATAAACAAGACAAAAATGTAAACGTGAAAGAAACTGAATTTGCAAACCCTACGCTGCAGTACTTATAGGCTCATTACAAAAACACAAGACTCATCTATGAATCTTGTTTCATTTAAAGTGGCACTGGTATTTAAAGTTGGTCATGGGTAGACACTTATACATGTCCTGAGTGCATAGGCAGCATGGCCTGCAGATGGAAATCTCACATCAGTTGACAGGACATTTACCAGTCAAAAAGATGGGCAGCCCGCTATTGTTGCAGTTCTAAATCTAGACTACGAAAATATCAACCTACACAAATAACAAGGTCAACATATTATGTTTCTACACGTAAACAGTAATTAGAAAAACTATTGACTACAAAAATATAGTATGTTGAATTATATAATAGATTTAAAAGATACCAACTGAAAAAGTATGGTGTTGGAATATAACTGTAAAATACATATAAAATAGATATATTTCTAAAAATTACTGATTAAAACGAATTACAACGTGAAATCATTTTTAAAAGTTCCTATTCTATTTAAATGTATTTACCAAATGAAACACAAAAGGGTATTGTATTTTTTTTAAATGTATATTGAATAAAATTAAAAATATATAAGATTAAAAATAAATTAAACAAAATACTAAAAAGGTTACTTACTTGTACAACACATTTATTAAGTCTCGCAGTATAAATAATATTACAGTGATATGAAATTGTATTAAATACATAAAAAACACAAGTTATATAAAAACATTTATAAAATAAACACATAAATCCCAAAAGACTTACTTAAAGTGCATGGAACCACTAAATGCATTCTAAATAACAATGAATTGTATTTCTACATTCTTTAGAACATTGCTTAAGCATGGGGAAACATTAAACATCAAAGAACAATAATAAGCAATATAAAATTAATTTAAAAACAAAATAATATTTCCTAACTACAATTCTAAAAACGAAAACAAAATTGATTTGGGATTAATATTGGCTAATATAACTCAAAAACAACAAAAGCGGGTGAAAATGCATTGATTTAGAATGGGGTGAGGGGCAGACCTTCTATTTAAACTTCAGTCCCAGTAACATTGGGAACAATGCATACATTGTGGGAGGGAGGGAAAGCAGATTTTCTTTTCTAAGTGCAGCCCCACACTCATTGTGGAAAGTGTATATATTTGGGAGGGTAGGTGAGATTTACTATTCTAAGTCAAGTTCCACAAACATTGGGGAAAATGCATATACTTGGGAAGGGGATAACATTTACTATTCTAACTACAGTTCCAATACATTGTAAGATTAGGAACATTGTACATATTGGTGTGAGTGCAGATTTACTATTCCAATTACAGTTACAGCAACACTGGAGAAAAAGCACATATTTAGGGTAGGGGAGCCAGATTTACTATCCTAAGTCCATTCCCAGTAACAATGAGGTTAGTGCATATATTTGTGGGCTGAGATTTACTAATGTGACTCCAAGCCCACAAACATTGCGGAAAGTACATATGTTTGGAATGTCAAATTTACTATTCTAACTCCAATGTATGGATTTTACACTTACCTTTGTGCTGCAGACGAGTGAGCCATATTTCTTCCTCGCGCTCGTATCAGAATCCTGCTTATGCTGATCCAGCATGCTGTGTTGGTCACGGCTGCCATCTTGTTGTATTCCAGCCCACGTCAGCCCACTCCATTTGAGCAGAGTATTCTAGGGTGACTTCTCCTGCATGCTGGCTTGATCGTATGCCACATGCTGGAGGAATGCTGTAATCGCAACATTTTGAGCGCTACAGTTCAAAGGAATTATACACAGAATTGTAATAAATGTTATGTCCTTCTGTTTTATTGCTGATACATGATGATTTGGAAATAATATTTTATATCCCAATCCAAGATGGCTGAACCACTTTCTGAATTATGTCACATCCTGTTTGGTACTATAAAAGGGGAGTCCATTTGGAGTCCAGTTTTGTCATTTTGTGATTGCTCACTCACTTGGCTCTGTAGTTTCTCCGCCTTCTCCAGTTCTTGCTTATACTTGCTCTTCGCCCTGCTGTCTATCCAGGTCAGATGGGAGGTTTTCGAGGTGCACAGTTCTTTTCTTTCCAGCTGAGTATTATTTCTGGAGCAACACTATACTTCCAGTTGCAATACAGCTTCTGACATTTCCTCTGGAGGTCTTAGACCCCTCCTTCATACTATAAAGATCTTTCAAGTGTCTCCAAGAAGACCAGCTCTTGACATCAAGTCCAATCCTACATACACTGAGGGAATTACATTTATTTGGGTACGTCATACAAATTAACAAATGTAATTGAAGAATCCTTGAGTCATATATTATTTTGTTTTATTTTATTATTAAATATGTACATATGGATTAAGTAAAAAATATATTATTTATATATACGATACTGTGAAATCACCAACCATCATTCAGGACAAAAACAGTGCATAGGTAAACGCCCAGAAATGCTTACCAGGAAATTTGAACTTCACAGACCATTTGTGAGAGGCAAGACCTACAGGATGTCACTTGGAGCCCACTCCTTCCAAAAATACTGCATCATTCCTGCACCAAAGAGGAATGCTGTATAAATGTATAAATAACTAAATAAAAGCACATTCTTAGGATCTCATTTCTAGGGTCCAGTAGTTATACTCCGTGATTTTGCCACTCACTGTCCAATACCGACGGCGTTGGTAACTCCAAGGGAAAGAGTTATCGGGTATTACATATGGGTGAAAGGAAGAATATGTGTAGAAATCAATCATTTCAGTCGTGATTCCTCCCTCTTTAGTCTCTCCCTAGGAAATTCACCTTGAGATTGTCTGTAGGTGAAATATTCACGTTCTGCAGAATTAATGTGGATCATGTACCCAATTCAGCTGGTAATCAGGTTAAGTGGGGACCGCCTAACGAGCGCCGCACAGGCTTCATGTAAATAAACATTTGTGCTTCACAAAATGAATATAACCAAACATTCAAAATTAGGCATTCTCTGAACAAAATAAAATGCAGTTCAGTAGATGTCATCATGCCCACATCCAACTGGTTCTTACTTTGCTCACTACAATGTTATCATCAGCATAATGTCTATATGAAGCACTGCTCACACAACAGAGCCAAGACACAGCGCCCTCCCACAAATATCATGGGTGAGTAAGAATAATGTATCACACACAGTACATAGATATCAACCTCTTCAAGCAGATTTTTTACACCACGGAGCCTCGTTTCCCTTTCAGGTCCAGTTCTGTCGGTAGGCTGAAGCAAGAACGGCCATTACTCAGAGTGAGGCTTTCAAGCAGAAAACGTCTTTGATATTTGAATTAGACACGATGCGGTACTGTATGTTGACAATAAAGCCAAACTAAGTATTTCTTCGGATGTTTCATAATGCACAGGGGTGATGCCTATAACTATTTACATAAACAAGAAGGCTAAGAAGAAAGTTCTAGCAAATGTACGGTTTCTTTCAATATAGTTTGAAAAAATCTTGGAACCTGCCTAATAACCTAAACCATTGCATGGAAGTAATAAAACAAAGCTGACCCGGGGCTTAAATATAATATTAGACAATTTCCCAGGTGAAAAGCATTACGAGGTCATAGAATCAGTACATAATTCTCTCCAATTGGCAGTCTCTGCTTAAACACGCTCAGCACAGTCACTGCATAAATTGAGGAAAGGGCCAGGGGGCTGGATTGCTTCCTTCGACCAAACGTGCATTCTGAAACAAATGTGGGATTGGATTCAAAGTGATGCCGATTGCTTTCCCAAAGAGCAGCGTGAGGGTGTTTACTATCTGCGTGGAGCAGGTGGCAGGGTATCAAAAGCCTCGAAGAAGTGGGAAACCTTATCCCTTAGAAAGCTCCCACGGTGCCCTTATGTCTGCAGGAGGAAAAGCCCCTCGTGCATCGTGACCTGTATGATTAATAACCTGCTGCTTTACGGCTTACATCAACAGCCTGATCTTAGAGCATGAACCAGGGCAAACTCTGAATAAATCTGCTCACAGGTGTTGCTGGCAATAATCCTACACAAACAAAGACCGCTGTTTTGTATGGAATATAGATTGATGAGGGGGCACAGTTCCAAATTGTAGACACTTGTAATGAAACTTGAGGAATATAACCAATAAAATGTCGGTTAAACACACTTCCTATGAAAGGTTAATGTTACAATTGCCAAAGATAGAAATTGCAAGATAAGCACCACACAATGGTAATCAAAGCTGTTATGTCTTTACTGATGACATGAGAACGAATATCACTTCTTTGATGAGGGTGTATGCAAACTGATACACATCCACCCCTTATTTCATTGCGAACAGGAATCTCTGGTGAGTCACATCATACCAGATAACTTAACAAACCTTCGCAAGACAAACACAGAGGCAGATCTCTGGGAGTTCAAGGCCAAACACTATGGACTGCATTGAACCTAAGCTCGAGGGGAGAAATACCTGCAATTCAGAAAACCCCTCCAGACTGAACATCAGAGCATTGCACAGAGGTGGTAGTAGGTGAAGAAATAGCACACAGAGGGCTTTCACCGTCATCCACGTGGACTCCAGCCTCCCCATGTATCAGAATAGGTAATGCACTCTGTTCAGTGCTCTGAAGTAAACGTAAGTGACACTTCGCTATAGTACACTTCTACATAAATAGGAAACTCCTAAATGCTGATGTTAGGAAGTGCTGCTGGGGCTCCTGAAAGCCAGGGCTGTGTATGAGGTACTGATTACGTGCTCTGTGGTGTGTCTTACGCTTGGGGAAAGTAAGGCACGACAGTGGTTGCTGTCTTATGTCCAAACGGACCAAACCTAACTTGTGTGATATGTAAGTGTGGAGTTCATTAAGCCCGGGCTCACCGAAAGATGAGCTGCTCTGTAGGAGAGAAGCAATTCCGGAAAATAATATAGAATAGCTCAGGCTTTAACAACATCATTGTACAACTATAAACGTGATAGAGGCAAGAGGGCCAAATAGACGCTTCTCCCAGAGCTCCTGCCGGAGCGATTGTAATCCTGCCCTTATCCTGTGAGATCCTGAGTCCAGCTATCCCCCTGCTGTTTCCCTACGCCTCTGACACTACGACTGGGTGTATGGTGGGCTCTTTCACGACCTCGGAATACAGAGCTGGCACCATATTTTGGTTTGAGGCACTGCTCCGCTACGGACTTACGCGGGATGGCCCTGCGCATCTCTGGGCCATTCGCAGTGGCGGGCCCCATGTGATTAAGGTACTGCGAGGGCCCGCAGATTACCAGTGAACTCCTCTCCAGTTTGGCGACCCGGTTGGACGGGTGACGGGTGGCTGCAACGAGACGGGCCCGCTTGCACTGAGGTGATGCACTAGAGCAGGGCCCGCATCGTGAACACCTCATCCTGCAAGTGTCCGCGTGCCTTGCGGGGCGGCTTGAGGGCCCCCTTCCCACCCCCGGGAGTGATTGGAGCAATGGCAGGTGCGCCGTGGTGCCTCAGGCCCCTGAGGTGCCACTGATGCTCTCGAGGTACGCGCATGCCGAGAAGGCCATCGCGTGGTGCCTGGATTAGAAGGACTCACAGCCGATGGTGTGATAAGTGTGACCACCCCTCCGGGAGTGACTGAAATGCAGTGAGCTACACCATATCCTCAGGCAAGTGCATGTGGTCCCGAGGGGCTTGCTGACGATCAGCTGGCCTGACTGCCAGAAGGCCTCTGTGATTTAATCCCCAATGCCCAGGCCTCCTTTGGATGAGTAGCTAACCGCCTAGTACAGTGAGACTGCATAGACACCACCTTTCAGGCATCTCTTATCTGCTATCACCTTGCTGCCATGGGGCCTGGTGCTGTACCCCCTGCCTCTTACTGAACCCAGGCACATTAGTCGCTGACAGAGAGAAAGAGTGTCACCCCGTGGGGCCGGGTGAGAGGTTGGAGAGTCCACCACTGCGAAAAACCTAAGAATCCTGAACTGGAGCCCTTGCTTGCCTGGGGTGCTGACATCGAGGGATCAGGGGCTCGCCAACATAATGCTGCAGGATGCGGAGGAGGTGCGCTAGTGCCCTTGTGTGCGCAGTGGGGCCCTGAATCTTGTGGCTCAGACTTGGCATGACATCTGGTGTCCCTACGCCCTCACGAACGCTGTGAGTGACCAGAAACTGTTGAGGAGCATAGGGAGCCTAGTCGGCCCAACTAGATACTCACCACAGTCAGACTGTAAGGAGAAGAGATGGCTATGGGCCTTTTCTGATAGGTGTCTTACCCTCACTGCATGGTGAGCAAACTACCCCCGCAATGGTTAAGGACAAGGGACCCAAATCCACCCAGCAAAACAAAATCATCCATTATACGCCACCTGTTCCCCTGGAGGGACAGACAAGGCGCAACGGAAAATGCGGAGGGAGCCATGGATGCGACTCTGTCACAGGCGAACTTGCTAGCAGCAATCCAAAACTCCTGGACCAAAACGGTTCACAAAATTGATTCTGTAGCCATTGATGTCAATTTGCTTTATACAGATTTAAGTAAAGTGGCAGAACGTGTGATAACTATGGAGCAAAATGTGAATTCCCTACAACAGGAGGTCTACACCCTATGCGATACAGTCCTCAAGCTCAAAACATTGAAGACCTGCCTCGATGAAAGATTGGAAGATTCCGAGGGACGTTTCCGCAGGAGCTATCTAAGATTCATGGGGTTCCCAGAAGAAGCAGAAGGACCATCTACCGAGCTATTTTTGGAAGACTAGATCACTTCGCTCCTTCTGCCCTAGAGACTCTCAAAGTTTTTTACCGCTGAGCGAGCACATTGAGCCATGGCTCCCCGCCACGACCAAGAACCCTTTCTAAAGCAATTATTGCCAGTTTGTTTAATTTCTGTGACCGCGATGCTATCCTGCAAAGCACTCTCACACGTGGTTTGCTGTTGTTCAAAGGACACCCTATTTCTATATTCCCTGACTACACACAACGAGTGCAAGACCAGGGGAAAAAATTTCTCTCAGTTAAGAGGAGACTCCGGGACCTTAACATGAAATACCGTCAAATCTATCCAGCAAAGCTGAGAGTACAACATGAAGGGAGGGCTTTGTTCTTTGTGCTTTTCTCATGTGGCCAGGGCCCAAGTCACCTGAACTTGTCACTGGCAGAAACCCAAAGCCAATCGACGCATCTCCAATGACGAAGGGGGCACTGGAAGTGCTTGGAGGATGACCATGGCAGGCAAAAAATCATGGTCTATCCGGATGGCACCCTACAGGCCACGGAGATAACCCCATACTCAGGGGAAGATTCCTAGGATGAAGAACAGACCATGGTTCACCCAGTGACAGCTCAACTTGCGTTTGAGCTGCGGGTTATCCTGGTCTTCCAGAATGGTGGGATTGTCCCAGGTGATTGGGTACTTCCGTGATGCTGTTTATCCACTCCGTCTGCGCCCAGGGAAGTGGTGAGGAATTTTTGCAACACGGATTTGATGCCATTGGGGGACTGGCTTCCTAAGGTGTTGTGCACTGTTTGCTCATAAAGGAACCTATAGCTGGGACAGATACTGTAACATGATGGCAGGAGCAACCACAACCGCGACCCAGAGGCTGGTAATCACAGCAGAGGGGGTTGAGTGTCTTGGCCACGCACCTTTTCTGGGGACCTAACCAATCGCTAAGCACTGGGTTCGGGATAGGGAGGGACAAGGGAGTGTTTTCTTTGCACTGTTTTCTTTTCAAATTGCACAGTTGTGGGAATGGGGTGGCATTTACTGACTTGCAACTGTCTGTATCTGGATGGGGTAGGATAGTCATACTGCCCAAGGGGTGGGGGGAGTTACGAGGAAGTACAAGTTTTTTATTCTGTGTAGAGTTAATGACATTGGTTTCGCTCTTGTGCATGTCGATCCTGTCTGGTGGTCAGATTTTACACAAAGTTGGGTTATGTGTTTGTGGGTTTGTGCCTATTTCGAGGGTATATGTGTGTGATTCTGTCATATGGCTGCTTTTGCACTAAAACCTATGACCTGGAATGTTAGGGGTATAGCTTGATTTGAGAAACGCAGACGTATATATATGCCTATCTGAAATGTTACAAGGAGGTATCAATTGCGTTTCTTCAAGAAACTCATGTCTGGGGTGATTGTATTTCCTGTTTGCAAAAACATTGGCGGGAGCACATATATGCTACTTCATGTTCAGGGTACCACGTGGGGTGCTTATTTGGGTGGCTCCGGGAGTCCCCTTTGGCTACAGAAATCACGTTGTTGACCCGGAGGGCCACTATGTTATTCTGCATGGAACCTTAGACGGCAGGGAGGTATGCTTCATAAATGTTTATGCTCCAACCATTAACTGCCCGGACCTTTATGCTGGGGTTGCAGCGGCAGCCTTCCTATACTTAGACGCAGCCATTGTATTGGCAGGGGACTGTAATTGCACCCTAGATGGCTTACTAGATTGTGATCCCCGCCGACACCACACTAAGCCCCACCTAACTGACGTGCTCCTTGATATGTTGTGTGGCTTGCACCTACGCGATGTCAGGATAGACAAACATCCAAAAGAGAGGCTGTTCTGTTACACTCCTGAGACAAATACACATAGTCGACTTGATTGCTGTTTTGCTTCCACCGATCTGGCACATTCTGTTAGAGAAGTCTTCTATCTAGCCTATTACCTTTCAGAACACTTCCCGATCGTTTTGAGCTTCAGAGGTCCACCCGGACATCCAGCAATTCCTCTCTGGTGCCTCTGTGCGGAGGCATTGTCATAATCCACTGTTGGCGGAAACCATGAATCAGACACTGGACCAGTATTTTGCTGAGAACTGGGGCTCGGTGAGCACTAGAACCCTAGATTTGGAAGCAATGAAGGTTGTTCTCCGTGGGAGCTGTATCAAGACCTTTTATGGGGTTCGTCACCACTTGGAAAGAGACATTGACAAACATGAAAAGCGATAAAAAAAACTGGAGGTACTGCTGCCTTCCCAGCCACAATAGCTCCTTGTCTGGCGTGAGGCCTGAACTGAGCTAATGGAGGACTGGCCAGACTTGAAAAACATACTTATATGGCCTATCGTCAGAGGCTCTATATGGAAGGAGGTAAAATGGGTGCATTATTAGCCTGTTTAATCAGGTAGGAAGCTCCCCAGTCCCCTATCCTGACCATTCATAATAACGTGGGCACTCTGGTCTGTACACAAGCGGCTATTAATGGTGTATTTCATGCCCATCTATGTAACACATACACTGCGCAACTGTGTCCTTCTACCATCAAGCTAAAGCAGTTCCTAGTGGATAATCCTTTGCCAGGCCTCACCCCAGAGGCTAGATACATGATAGCCCACTCTCTAAGGATGAGATAGTTGCTGCAATCCGACGCCTTAAGACCTCGAAAACTTGGGGCAGTGATAGTTTACCCTTGGAATTTTACCACAAATATGTGGCAATTATAGCTGATAACCTCTTAGAGGTATATCATGAAGCCAATAGCATTGTGTTAGAAATGGGATTTCTGGTTGGCTAAGGCTTGCGCCAAAGCCAGGCAGAAACCACCACTCTAGTCAGGGCAAGGGAGTTACACACCCAAGATAACCCCTGCTCACCCCCTTGGTAGCTTGGCACGAGCAGTCAGGCCTATCCCGGAGGCAATGTGTAAAGCGTTTGCGCAACACACACACACAGCAGCAACACACTAGGCACACTACAAAAGGAACTCCACACAAGGTTATATAAAAAATAGCCTTTGTATTATCATAAAAACATTAGAAACAGAATCACACATTTACACTGTGCCAACTGGCACGGGCAATATTCACAGGGGAATTATATACAGGACCAGGCCAATCGGGCCATGGTCAGAACCATCAGAACAGGTAAGTAAATGCAAATATAAAACACAACCAGTAACTACTGGTACCATAATGACCTAAGCATTATCCTATTAGCATTAGACATAAACCCACATTAGGCCCAAACCTCATTAGCATAAACACATTACGCAATGGGCCTCACCAGCATAAACACATTATGCAATAACCTCATAAGTATAAACACATTACGCAAATAAGCACTACCCCAAGACATCATAACATGACATTAGGCATAACCACATTAGGCCCAAAAACCTCATTAGCATAAACACATTACTGTAGATACAATGGACCTAAATCACTCTTTTGGCAACACTCCTAGTAATAGACACATTACGCAATTTGGTAGAGCCTGGCGCTCTACCAATGTCACCAAAACTGCCCCCCAGACCAACTGGCCTTCTCGCAGGGCTCAAATGCCCTATGTCCCAATGTCAGGGCGCTAAGCTGCCACTTGCAGCTAAAGCAAAAAGTGCGCCATTGCACAAGCCTAAACATAGCAGCTGTCCACTAATTGCTGGGCAGCTGTGAATAAGCAATATGGGCCTGGGCACTCACTGTGCCCTCTTCTGTCCCAAAATGTCAGAACTGGCTGCCAATGCAGCAGAATCCCAAGAGTGCGCAATTGCGCTGGGGCACAGGAGTGTACCTCACTCCTGCCTCACTAAGAATGCCCCCAAGGAATGCTGGCCTAAACGTGGCAGCGGCCCACTACTTGCTGGGCAGCCGTGATCATCACGGGCACTCACTGTGCCCTTCTGTCCCACTCAGGGACTCTATCCCCACGGGACATTAGGCACTGGCCCTCGGGACCCGCACTGGGGCCCTAAACGTTGCAGCTGCCCACTGTCCGGTGGGACAGCTGTGTATGGATTAGCCCTGGCACCAACGTGCCCTCTGAGTCCCTTTTCTGGGGCCCTCTAAACCAATCGCCTCCATCGGTGCAGCTGCCCGCTACGGCAGTGCAGCTGTGCAGAAACAAGGGACCCGGGCACCTCTGGGCCCTCTAGACCCCCACGGGGGTCCTAAAACAATGTGCCCATCGTTGGAGCGGCCCACTGCCAGGCGGGGCCACTCAGGAGATTCCAATGCTGCCCGTGTGCCCTGTGGCACCAACAACAACAGGACCAGCCTCAGCCCCCCTCACCGGGCTATGCGGGGGAGGCTCTTCTCCCCTCAGGCCTCAGGACCAGCTCGGTGCCTTGAAGGGCACCACCACACTCCGGCTAAGACTCTACTCACCAGGGCTCAGGATCCGGATACCCACTTGGGCGCCGGGGCTCCCCACAGCTCACGGGAGCCCCGCTTCTCTCTGCGCCGGTCTCTCCTTCCAGGCCTCAGGACTGGCACTCCACTTCCGGCTATACGCGGCCGGCCCTGCCTCCAGTCAGGCAGTTTGCCTGACTTCCGGGCCGGCCGTCCTGCTTTCCCCGGGTCGCGGCAGTGATTTTCTCGGTAATCGCAGGGTGGGCACCCGCAATAAAAACAAAGGAATAAGCGGGATGGGCACCCGCCATTTTTAAGAACCATAAAGCGGGGTGGGCTCCCGCTCAAAAACACGCAATTGCGGGGTGGGCATCCGCTCAGAATGGCATCACGGGGGAATCCCTAGATGGGGATTCCCTCTCACAGGACGAGCAGCTCAGCGCTGCAGAGCCCTCGCGCTCCTTCTCTTGGGGCAAATTAAGATAAAGCGCTCCCAGGCTCTAGATGAAGCAAAAGTCCTGGAGTAAAGAAGGATAAGTCCCAGGTCCAAGGCAAGGTCCTGGGGGCACAGCTGGGCCCAGGGAGGCCAGCACATAGGGCCCTCCAGCAGGGAGGCAAGCCCCCATGGCGGTTCCTCCTGGGCCCCAGCAGCAGCACGCCCTCCAGTCAGGAACAGCACAGGAACAGAAACGGAACAATTTCATGGGGTCACAGCCCCTTTACTTATACCACATATTCCTTTGTCTGCAGTGCAGGGCTTAGGGAACCAGATGCAACTGGTTCAGGGGGGATTTGGAGCACTTTGTTTTCGAAGCTCCTCTTCCCCTTTGTCAGGTGGGGGCTCAGTGATCAGACACACCACAGGGGGCGGAGCCAGCATTCACTAGGGCAGGCACCATTCTATTCAGAGTCAAGGGATTACCCCTCCCACTACTCCTAGCCCAGGTGTCCCATTCAGCCTAGCGCTGACTCACCCTGCCCCTCCTGGAGCCACACACACCTCCCAGCCCCTGTCACTCACAAGCAAGACCTGCAATTCACATCAGGCAGGTAGACACGTAGCACACAGAAATGCCAACTTCTAAAAGTGGCATTTCTAAAATAGTTATAATAAATCTGCGCACACCATTGCGCAGCATTTATTATCACTATTCCAAATATACCAAACTTGACCACGCTGCACCTCTCATATCAGGAATTACCACTGAAACACTTATCAGGGAATCCCCAATGCATTCCTATGGGAGGGCAGCCCCACAGTAGTGAGAAACCAAAATGGCTGTTTGTCACTACCAGGACATGTCACACACTTAAGGTACATGTCCTATCTTTTACCTACAATGCACCCTGCCCATAGGGCTAGCTAGGGCCTTCCTTAGGGGTGACTGACATGCGGTAAAAGGGGGGTCAAGGACATGGCACACACTTTAGGTGCCACGTCACAGCGGCAGTAACACTGCGCGCACAGGTCTGCAATGGCAGAGGCCTGAGATAGGTTTGAAAGGCTACTTTGGTGGGTGGCGCAATCAGCGCTGCAAGCCCACCAGTAGCATTTAATTTACCAGCCCTGGGTATATGAGATACCACTTTACAAGGGACTCACAGGTAAATTAAATAGGCCAAACAGGTGTAGACCAATCTTACCACATTTATCACAGAGAGCACCCGCACTTTACACTGGACAGCAGTGCTAAAGTGCCCAGAGTCCTAAAACCACCAACACCATGTCAGAACAATGGCTAGGAGAAAGGCAAAAAGTTTAGGGATGACCCTGCAAAAAGGCCAAGTCCAACACATTGGGTGTCTACCAGCCACCATGCAGGAATCATTGATCGTGATGGTGCCAAAACCAGGTAGAGACCCCACAGGAGCCTCAGCATATCGGCCAATATCACTCCTAAACATTGACGTGAAACTCCTTAGCAGTGTGCTGGCAGCTCGCCTACTTCCGCAGTTGCCGGAGTTGGTCTACACGTACCAATCAGGTTTCATTCCAAAATGGAACACTCTCCACAACCTCTGACATGTTGCTCACGTCTATCATGCCCCACAGCTCCAAGATGATGCCTACGCCCTCGCTTTATTGGACATCGAGCAGGCATTTGACCCTCTAAATTGGACCTACCTATGGCAAGTGTTGTGTAAAGTAGGCTTAGAGCCTAAATTTATTCAATGGGTCCGTCTTCTGTCTATTCTTATCCCTATGCCCGAGTATGATCAGATGGCGTGGTCTCCGAGCCCTTCCAATTGGGTAGGAGTACCAGGCAGCGGTGTCCTACTTCCCCCTCCTATTTGCCACGGCCATGGAACCCCGGGCAGTGGCTCTGCGATGTATCATGGGTCCCTGGGGGATAACACTGGGGATGACCAATCATGTTGTCTCCCTCTATGCTGAAGACACCCTAGTATATCTGCGGCGTCCAGCTGACTCCGTGTCTATCCTACTCATGTGTGCATTTGTGAGCTCTCTGGGCTCTGTGTCAACCCGGAGAAGTCCAAATTGTTTCCACTGGAGAGGCTAGCCAGGGTTTAAATGGAGGAGGTTCCTGAAGTGGGACTCCCGTGGACGATTGACGCTGTTTGGTTCCTGGGTGTCCGGTTAACACACACTGCCCAAATTTATCTAGCTCTAAACATAGAATGGGTAATAGAAGGGCTTCGAGCATCCATCCGATTTTAGAGGCATTTACCGCTTTCCCTCATGGGCAGTGTAACCATTGTGAAAATGATCATCTTACTGCAGTACCTCTATGCACTCCAAAGTACCCTATATACAATTCCTAGGCACTATTTTTGCACACCGGACAGTCTTATAGTAGATCTTCTTTGGGGCCATAAACGTAGACGAGTCAAGTTGACTACACTTTAAAGAACATGGGGTCGGAGAGGTCTGGAGGTCCCACATTTGGAACTTTACTATATGGTGGCGCAACGCCAGCACGCGATTTATTGGTTAGACCCCCAAGGACAATTGGGAAAAACAACTTTTGCAGGGCACATATAAGGAAAAACCCCTTCCGGTCTTACTAATGAGCAGCTCACAGGTTCCACCCACCCACTTTCTCCTACATTATTCAGTTTGTGGCGGGTATTTGGGAAGGAGTGGTTTGAAGAGTGCTTTTTCGTGCCCCCTATGCCCCGGATATGCCACTCCAGGTAGTTCAACCCTTTATGCAAATAGCTGATTCCATGTCAGTACAGAGATGGAGGATGTGATACTATGGGGGGACCTTCATCCCGGTGGGCAACTCATTACCAGGGCGGAAGCCATAGCTTATTTTTCTTTAGTTATGGGACAATACCGCCAATACATTAAAATCTGGACTACAGCCCGCATGGTGTGGCCAACTTTTCCCCGAGGTACCACCTCAATCCAACACCCTGATGACGCTCCTAGATCTGGTTGGAGGCCGTAGACTGATTTCCCACAAATACATGGCGCTCCGCAAGGATCTGCCATTTCAGCCACTTAAGGTGCAGACCAAGTGGGAGGAGTATTGGGGGATCCCCCTGCAGCTAAGAAATGAGTTCAAATACATGAGTGAGTGCAAACGGTTAGTTCCAATGCGTGATTCAAACTCCTGCAATATAACACTATACAACAAATATACTTTACACGCCATATACCTTACTCGATCCGATTGTTGTGGGCGCTACGGGGCCCTGGCAGCAGACTTCACACATATGATATGGTTGTGCCCCTCTCTCTCCCCTTTCTGGCAGGACGTTGTATGCAATCTAAATAGGGCTTCAAATTGGGTGGTACCGCTAGAGATCTGTCAGGTCTTACTGGGCCTGCTCCCTTCTCCTGTAAAAAAAAAAAATTGAGTAGAATGTTTGTTCTCCTCGGCCTGGTATTGGCAAAACACTGTATAGCAATAGGATGGCTTAGCCCCGTACCCCCATGTATTTGGCATGGTTGAAAGATGTTTCTGAGTGGACGATTGCAGAGGAGGTACGCAGTGGACATGTACATAAGGATGATAAGCTTGATGATGACCTGAGCGCCTGGTCGGCCATTTTATTCAATTTGAGGGAGCCACAGGATTCGGCTGCCCCCGGCAACGGGTCCATGTAATGTGCTACATGCACCCTAACATTGTTGAACTGTATACTAGAAACACCCCCAGAGGTTGAATGGTCATACCATGGACACACACACACCACTTTTTCGAAACCTAATTTGTATCAGCAGCAGGGCCTTTGCACAAGAGTGAGGGGAGAATGGGAGAGGGGTTTGATTTCTGTTTTTTAGTTTCATGTTTTTTGGACTGTTGTATGGACAATTGTCTGACATATATCCCCAACAAAGCTGAGTTGTAATTATTATTGATGTCATCTTAAGATCACGCTTCCCTGTTCATGTCAGGATAGATCCTGTAAAATTTGTTTCCTATTCGAATATTTCCAATGTGTCGAATTCTTATGCAAATACCATGGGATTCACCTGTACTGCGCATTTGAAATATCTGTCCATGTCTATGCTTATTGAGACTAAGCAGTGGAAATTGATATATACTAAACTTATACCCCTACATTAAACTGATTATGTGACATTGTTCAAAATGAATAAATTGTAAACTTGATAAAGCAAACACTACATAGGTGCAAACTTTAGACAAAAATAGCATAACATTCATACTATAGTCAATCAGTTGTCTCAAAACCCTGAGAACATAGAGGAGTAAGAGTAGAAGTAATTTCACAAGTGCACTATTTTGAGGCAGGTGGTATGTCTTTGTCATGTGCATGTGAGTTCTTTGGTTTTAACATTGTGTAGTGTGAGGGTCCTGTACCGCGGCTTACGGTCCCATCTGGGACTCTCCTTGTTGACTCTTCATCATAAATGGGAAGCGGACGTAGCCAGGGAGTTTACTAACAGGGAATGGGTGCAGATCCTTGAGTTTCCTAGGCGCGTCTCCCGAAATGCCCGGCTCAAAACAATACAATTATTCGTCCTACACAGGGCCTACCTCACGCCCCGGGCGATAAAGCGTATGTTTCCAACTTCCCCCTCGGAGTGACCTCGATGTCACTGCCCAGAGGCAGACTTTGTGCACATGTTATGGGCCTGCCCCTCTCTTGTAGAATTCTGGACAGAGGTTATACAAGGCCTCACACACCTCACTGAACGCTCCACCTGGAATGCTCCTGAAACCTGTCTTCTGGGTCTCTTTCCTCTTCCTAAGAAGTCGAAGGTAATGCGACATATTACGGGCCTCACCTTAATGCTAGCCAAGAGACTCATCACACAACGGTGGTAATCACACAAGGCGCCACGTGAAGGGAAATGGCGGGAGGAGGTCATACAATGGGCCACTGCTGAGAGAGAGGCGCTGCAGCGCGAAGAGTATAGAGGGTTGAGAAAGAAACCAATATCAATGGAATGGGCTCAATTACTAGAACATTTCAAAGTACAATCTACAACTCTTGCTGACAACTGATGTACTACTGAGGTCATGACCCACTTCCTTTCACTTTCCTCCCCCGTCCCCCCTCATCCCCCTCCCCCCTCCCTCCTTTCCCCTCTCTCCTGCCCCCCCTTCCCTCCCCCCATTTCCCCCCCGGTCCTGTTGCCCTCCGCCCTGCCTAGCCCGCCAGGAAATTGAAACAGACACTATGGGGCAGATTTTCAAAGAGTTTGAGCTGGCGCTCGCCTGATGCAAAGCGGTGCAAAACCTCGCACACATTTTCAGATAGGCGCAACTAAGTATTTGCACCATTTTTTAAAGTTAGCGTGACGCACAAATGGTTTTTACAAGAGTCAATCAAAGTGACGCGAAGCAGCGCAAAAAAGATTAGCGCAGAAAAATAGCGCAGGTACAAAACAGGCGCAAAAAGAGCTTGAGCCATTGACTGGGAGATCTACCAGCAGAAGCACAACAAATATCTACTGGCTGTGGCAAACATGGAGATTGTTTTTGTCCTTCACCACCAGCGGATAGTTGCCTTAGCCATAAAAAAGACACAGAGGAAGGAAAGAATCTACAAGCAGAGAATATCTCTCATCCACATGGAGATACTGGTAGCTGGATCCTCTTCAATCAATCAATCACAGAATTTGTAGAGCGCACTACTTACCCGCGAGGGTCTCAAGGTGCTGGGGAGAGGGAAGGGGGGGGTGCTGCTACTGGTCGAACAGCCAGGTCTTGAGTAGCCTCCTGAAGGTCAGCAGGTCTTGGGTCTGTCGTAGGCTTAGTGGAAGGGTGTTCCAGGTCTTGGCGGCGAGGTGTGAGAAGGATCTGCCGCCGGTGGTTGTTCTTCGAATGCGAGGGACGGTGGCGAGGGAGAGGTCGGCGGAGCGGAGCTGGCGGTTGGGGATGTAGAAGAAGAGTCGTCTGTTGAGGTAGGCTGGGCCAGTTTTGTGGAGTGCCTTGTGTGCGTGGATGAGGAGTTTGAAGGTGATCCTCCTGTCGACGGGGAGCCAGTGCAGGTTACTCAGGTGGGGGTGATGTGGCTGTGGCGTGGTACGTCGAGGATCAGGCGTGCGGAGGCGTTTTGTATGTGTTGCAGTCGCTTGATGAGCTTGGCCGGGCTCCCGTGTAGAGGGCGTTCCCATAGTCAAGTCTGCTACTGACGAGGGCCTGGGTGACTGTTCTTCTTGTGTCTGTCGGGATCCACCTGTAGATCTTGCGAAGCATGCGGATGGTGTTGAAGCAGGAGGAGGAGACTGCGTTGACTTGCTTGGCCATGGAGAGCGTTGAGTCGAGGATGACTCCCAGGTTGCGTGCGTGGTCGGTGGGTGTCGGGGCTGCTCCCAGCGTCGTTGGCCACCAGGAGTCGTCCCAGGCTGAGGGGTTGGAGCCGAGGATGAGGACCTCCGTCTTGTCCGTGTTCAGCTTTAGTCGGCTGATCTTCATCCAATCGGCGACGGCCTTCATTCCTTCATGGAGATTGGCTTTGGCGGCGAGGTGGTCCTTGGTGAGGGAGAGGATCAGTTGAGTGTCGTCGGCGTAGGAGATAATGTTGAGGTCATGCTGTCTGGCGATGCGTGCGAGCGGGGCCATGTAGATGTTGAACAGTGTTGGGCTGAGGGAAGATCCCTGGGGTACGCCGCAGATGATCTCGGAGGCTTCGGATCGGAAAGGTGGGAGGCGGACTCTCTGGGTTCTGCCGTTGAGGAAGGAGGTGGTCCATTCCAGGGCCTTGTCTCGGATCCCTGCGTCGTGGAGGCGTGCGCGTAGAGTGCGGTGGCAGACAGTGTCGAAGGCGGCGGAGAGGTCCAGCAGGATGAGGGCTGCGGTCTCACCGTTGTCCAGCAGGGTCCTGATGTCGTCGTTGGCGGCGATGAGGGCAGTCTCCGTGCTGTGGTTGCTGCGGAACCCCGATTAGGATGGGTCCAGGATGCTGTTTTCTTCTGACTGCTGCATTACAGGAATGGGTTGTGGGGCATGGTTCTCTGCCATTTCTTGTGTTTGGACTTCCACTAAAATACGTCGCATCCTTTTGCAATTTTTTTTTAAGGACGTGCATGACGCACATGCTTTTTGCGCTGTGACGCGAGACTATTTTTGCGCATTCGCTAGTTTGTGACGCCTCGCGTTGTAAATATGACGCAGCGCTATTTACTTTCACGCATGCAGCGCTAAGGTTTTCTGGCGCAGCGCTAATTCTACTCGACCTTTGAAAATCTGCCTCTTAGTTCGTAGTGGCTCAGTTCTTTATTGTTGTTTCTTTGTACTTGACTCAGATTTATTATTTGCTTGAACAATGGTAGATGATACATTTAGGATTGTAGGCATCATGTAATTCGACTATGTATGACATATACCGAATTTGTCCACTGTATTCATGTATGTGATCAATATATACGAATGGATAGCCTGGAAGATGTTATACTTGTAAGCTTTATTGTGGTCATGTAATTCTGTAACAACCGGATTTGTATGTTACTGATTGCCTCATACGTACATGATGGAATGCAATGTGAACCTCAACAAAACTAAAAAACTCAATAAAATCTGTGTTAAAAAAAGAAATAATTGTAGTGTGAGCGTCTGGGGTCATCCGGTACTGGAAGGTTTCAGTTATAATTGACTCAATATATGCACGTCTGAAGGATTTGTACAGGGCTAGAGCCTGGTGCAGGAGGGCTGAGCATTCTGGAGGAGGCATTGTGGGTCACAGACCAGAACTGAGTCTAAGGAGTGTCGGGACTGCATTGTAAGGAAACACTGATTCAGCTCTAAGATTTGCTCTATCTCAGAGATGCCTGTGTAAGCTAAAGAACCGTTGTTTAACAGCAGACAAGAAAAGAGACATCTTGTGCCCTTCACTTACTCCCCTCAAGCAAACTGAATCAATGTGGAAGGTATCTTAATTCACCCATTATAACCTGTGCTCTAGAACGAAATTTACTGAAAATACAAATGATGTTTTAAAAAAGTTCTAATTAGGCGGTTGTCAAACCTGGTGCATGACCCTTGGAACTAATTGACTGTATTGTACTTTCTCTTGTTTCCAGGTTTCTTTCCTTCCTCTTGCTCCTTTCCTCCTCCCATTCCAACTGGCAGGACTTAGTCAAACCAAATGGCTAATTAGGGTGAGGTAATTAGAGTTCCCCAAAAAGCAGCACCCCACCCCTTCATTAGCAATTACTCCTACAACTCTTCTTAATCCCTCTTCATAAGAAATCCTGCCCATGCATCCAAGTGGGTAGGTTATTGGCATCTTTCCCGGTTTAGACCTGGAAGGGCCAAAATCCCTGTCCTGTCTCATTCGCCCTTCTCTCTGACCCACGTCCCTCACTCTTCCCCTTCCTCAGTAAGGTAAAGGTCAGAGAAGTTAAGGGTATATCCCCTGTTTGAGCCTGAAAGTGGGTAAGCGCTAAAGTCAGAACCCCTAACCTGTCTCAAATAACATTCCATACCAATGTATGACTTTACAATGCATGCCTTTACCACGCATGTATATCTATTTCTATTCACTGGAAAAAAAACTAATATTAAAGGGACGTTATAGTTAGGTGAAAATGTCAGTTAAAACATAATGTTTTAAACTAACAAAACCACTGAAATTCACCAGTTATAGTTATCTCAAGTAACGATAGCTTGTGCCCTAAAGAAATTATAACTTGCATCCTCTCCATACACAGTGTTATTGTCAATGATGTAATTTCAGATGTCACTAGGGATGTTATCAATGCAGTCATTGAATATGTCATGAGTGAAGCAGTATGTGAGGGTACAAGCAGTGCATGGCGAGGGTGCGAGTTATAGTTATTTACTGCCCATTTTTGAAAAACGTTTACAGCAGATCCTCTGCAGATCCGTGGTACCATAAACAAAAGCATTTTTAGCCATGGAGGGGGTCCCTCTGGCTCCCCTCCAGGCCTCCATTGTCAGTGTATCCCTACCCTGCCAAACCTATATGATTTTGTCATACTTTTTTCAGGACATGGAGTCCTAAAATGGCTCCCACAGCATTTTTGCTAATGTTGTGGCAGCTAATCAGATCTAATCTTTTGATCAGTTGGGTCTGCGGATCCTCCTTGTCTCTATATATACATAAATTTGAAACCCTAATTTCTCAAAACCTATTGAACTGATTTACAGCAAACCACAAAAATCATACTTTCCAGGTAAAGATCTAGCTTTCTACTAAATTTGGTGTATTTCTGTTCAGCCATTTTGGCTATAGCTGTGTCTAATCATCCTGGGACCCACCTCCTACCCCTGAATGATCACTCTGAAACTCTCCAGGAAGGAGCTGAGGTGGATGAGACTTTGTTTTAAAACGACTCTTGATGATTGGTCAAATGGCACCACAGTTATCAGCAAACCAAACAATAAATTTCCTAAGGAAACCTGGACTTAACTATGACTACCCAGTGGAGACTGCCAAAGGGTAATATTACACAGTAGTGGTTGCCACATCAGAAGTTTCTGCGTCGCTCCCTCAAAATAGGTATATGGATTGTACCATCATAATAGTATTTGAAGCCATTATTCCCAATGGAAAAATGCACTCTCTTACCCAGCACAAGAAGCCGGTTCAGAGGGAATATTTGGATGAAAATCTTCAGAATGGCCTGATTGTCTGGTAACTTCCCTCGCTGGAGCTCCTCTGTTCTTCATTCCAAAGAAGCCCAAAGAGCTAAGACCTTGCATCAATTATCATGGATTGAATAAGGTCACCATTTAGAATTACCAGTTCCCACTCATCAAGGACATCCCTAAGTTAGTTCAGATGCAAATCGGCACTAAATATTCAACAAAGTTAGACCTCCATTGAGTTTAACACCTAGTCTGGATAAAGAAGGGTGATAAGTTGTAAGATGGTCTTTCACACATCTTTTGGGCGCACTGAATATCGGGCCATGCCCTGTGGCCTTACCAATGCTCCAGAAGTTTTCCGGAGATTCATTAATAGCATATTCTTTGAAATCTTGAACCAGTTTCTTGTGGTGCACTTGGATGACATCCTAATCTTCTCTGTTTCTTTTCCTAACTGTTGGAAAATAGCCCTCTCTGAAGGGTCCACCCAAACTTTTAGCCTTCCTCCTCCTATATTTCTGACCTTCTTTATGTTGGCCTTAGGACATTGAGCACTTAACCACTGCTGACGAGTGCTAAAGTGCACGTGCTTCTCTCCTAGACATGGTTACATTTGGTATATTCAAAATTATGATATTTAATTTATCTGTATGTTCTCAGTTGAGTGCACTACCTGTTCACAGGGCCTGTAAATTAAAGGCTACTAGTGGGCCTGCAGCACTGTGCCACCCACAAGAGTAGCCCTTTAAACATGTCTCAGGCATGTCACTGTAAAGCCTGTATGTGCAGTTTTACTGCAATTTTGACTTGCCATTTAAAACCCTTTGCCAAGCCGTAAACTCCCCTTTTATTACACATAAGTAACCCCCAAGGTAATCCCTAGGTAACCCATAGGGTAGGGTGCTGTATAAGTAAAAGGTATTTTTGTATCGCTTTGGTCGCCCTAAGTTGGCGGGGGTATGCCCAGACGTGGGTCCCTTGCTCACTTTGCCACTGGATTCAAGCAAGCCTGGCTGATGACGGCTGAAATGCCAGAAACCGGTCCTAGGATGCTTGTTTCCGGTCCAGGGAAGACATGGCTTGGCAGTTCGGGCTGGACTGTTCCCATGAGGCACAGGGTCAGACTGATTTGCATATGGCCATGTCTGAACTGGGGTGGTGGAGTGAGCTAAAGAATGATGATGGATTAAACCCAGATCAGTTGACTGGGGGTGAGTGTTTGATTGGCTCAAACGTTCCGTCCATCATCCCCCCTTTTGTATCGCTTAAGTAAAAGGTAGGACATGTACTTTTAAGTTTTGCATGTCCTGGTAGTGAAAAACACCTAAATTCATTTTTCACTACTGTGAGGCCAACTCCTCTCATAGGTTACCATTGGGAATTCCTTATTAACTTTTAAGCTGCAAAGGAGTAGCTCTGTCATGTTTTATATCTTTGGAATCATGATGACAGATCCTCTTTACTGGTAAAGTTGGATTGGACATTACTATTTTTGAAATGCTACTTTTAGAAGTGGGCAATTGTCCGCTCTTAAAGCTCTGTCTGGGGTGGGTGACAGCTTGCCTTTGTGCATTGCCTCCAGACAGCCACACACGAAGGAAGGTTAGGTGTGTCTGAGTGCCCATCTGCATCCTGGGCAGGGTGGCAGGGAGGAGTTGACACACCTGAATAGGCTGATTACCCCGCTTTAGTGAGTCTGGAGCCAGGGCTGGAATGAAAGACTTCTGTGCACTTCAAAGACCCTTCTTTGAAGTCACCATCTACTTCAACGGTACAACTGGGTTTACGTACTGGGTTTCTGAACCCACCAAATCAGACACTTCTGGACCTGTAAAGAAGCTCTGTCAGAAGAACTGCTGTGCTGCTACAAGGGTGGCCACTCTGCTGGACTGTTGCTCTGGAACAACTGTTTTTCTCCTGTGCTGCCTGCATCCTGCTGAGGGACATCTGGACTCTGCCTTGGACGCAGAGTGATCTCCAAGGGCTTGTTGGCTTTCCTCCTGTTGCTTGAGACTCAGGGATATCAAAGTCTCATCACCTGCTCCTGTGCCTGGTCCATTCAAAGTGGACCCAGGAGCTTGCTCCAGTGAAATCGACGCATCTGCAGTCTGCTTGTAGTTGAACTGGTGCATCTACCCTGTTGCAGGAGGAGAACTGGTGCATTGCAGTTGGAACCAATGCATCACTTTGAAGAACCGATGTATCAGAACCAACGCATCGCCACTACTGCTGTGTGGGAAGATTGATGCATCCCCTCGGCTGTGTGGAGAAACCTGGTGCATCGTCTACGAAACCAACACAACTCGGCTTGGCATATTGTCTTCAGAACCGACAAACTGCCACCACTGCGTGAAGAAAATTGATGCATCACCTCGACTGCAGAATCAATACTGATGCATCACTCGGCTGCACCCGGCATCTCGCTGTTGCGACCAAGATCAAGGTACTGTGTTCAGCGGGCCTGCGTGGCTCCATGATCTAGCCCACGCTCCATCGCGGTGGGCCTGAACTCTTGACTTTGCCCTGGTCCAGCACAACCAGATGACCCCCATAGAAGCTTCTTGCTTCTAAGCAATCTTTACTTTTATTCTTTAAAAATTCATATCTTGCCTTCTACTCATTGGATTTTTGTCATTCTGGTCTTGTATTATTTATGACAATCATATCTATTTTTCTAACCTTGTGTGGAGTCTTTTTGTGGTGTTTTTATTGTGTTACTGTGTGTTGTTTTGCACAAATAATTTACACATTGCCTCCTAAATTAAGCCTTACTGCTCTATGCCAAGCTACCATAGGGTGAGCACAGGATAATTCATGGTGTTTGACTGACTTGCCCTGACTGGAATTTTGGTCCCTACTTGAACAGGGGGCATACCTCTGCCAACTAGAGACCCAATTTCTAGCAGTGACAATCAAGCCCATGCTCATTTCATCCTTCTAAACCTCATGGAAAACCGTCTAATCTGAAAAGCAGAGAAGTGCAAATTCAAAAGAACAGAAGTGTAGTATTTGGGGTATTGCTCTTTGAGAGTGGACTATCTATGGACCATCTTAAGATCTCTGCCATCTTGGACTAGCTGACTTCTAGATCCATCAAGAAGACACAGAGTTTCTTTGGACAAACTAACCTTTATAGACAATTCATAAAGAAGTTCCTGATATGAATAGCCATATATGCACAACTTTGAATAAGGAGTACTAACTAAAGCTTTTTCTTGGCCTCTTAAAGCTCAGGAGCCTTTGTCAATCTTAAGAAGGCTTTCACCCAAGCTCCTGTTCTCAGACACGCAGATCTATCCAGGAAGTTTATTGTGGTTAATGATGCTTCAACTTTTGCTGAATAAGCATTACTACTTCAGCTCCTGGAGCAGGGCAACATGGATCATCAGACTTTATAACTTCCCCATGTCCTAAATTCATGGGAGCAATGGAATTCAATTCTGGAACACAAGCTCTTGCCCCTTAAGCATGCTTGTATGATGTGGTGGCATATTTTAATGGGTGTAATCGAACCTTGTGAGGGTCGGACAGAAAATCAAAGCCTCCAGTTCCTGCAGAGCACTCAATGTAGAAAAAACAGCCAAGCTAGCTGGGCCTATGTTATTTAATCAATATGATTTACATGTTACTCACATCCTTGGCACAGAGAACGTTCTTGCCGATGCCTTGTTTAGACTGGACATTTTGGTTGAGGAGTTTGAAACTTCTGTCCTTTTACGTTCAGGCAAACTCTCTGTAAGACTATGATGCTCTGCAGAGTCGAGTTCCCTTGGCCTACCATTAGAATCTGTATTTTTCCAGCAGGCCTTTGTGATCACTACTAAGGTTCTTTAAACCAAGAATCATGTAATGTGCCATGAAACTGCAGTAGCAGGTCATCACAAGGTTAAGTCTCAATAAATACCCCATAAACCTTATGTACTAACCTAGGCAATTTGACACTCTGCCCGGTATCAGTCAAATATTTCTGAATACTCTTCAGAAAGATACTGCTCTGCTCTAAGAAATCTACTCCCAAGAATAGCAGTGTTAGACCTGTCAGCCTTAGGGTGGTCATACCCCCAACCTTTTGCTTTCCTTTTTTCTGGCTTTGTTTTTGTTGGCCTAATGACTCTGAGCACTTTACCACTGCAAATCAGTTCTAAAGTGCATGCACTCTCTCCTCTAAACATTGTAATATTGACTCATACCTAATTGGTATATTTAGTTTACTTATAAGTCCCTAGTAAAGTGCACTACATGTGCCCAGGACCTGTAAATGTAATGCTACAAGTGGGTCTACAGCACTGATTGTGCCACCCACTTGAGTAGCCATTTAAGCATTGCTCAGGTCTGCCATTGCAGAGCCTGTGTGCAGTTTTAAACTGCCATTTCTACCTGGCAAAATAAATCTTTTGCCAGGGCCAAACCTTCCTTTTAAATACATATAAGTTACCCCTAAGGTAGGCCCTGGACAGCCCAGAGTACAGGGTGCAAAGTATTTCAAAAGCAGGACTTGTACTTTCAAGTTTCACATGTCCTGGTAGTGAAAAACTCTTACATTAGTTTTTCACTGCTGCAAGGCCTATATCTCCCATAACATAACATTGGGATTACCTTATTACATTTTATAAATGTAATTTCCAAATGTGAAAATATGCTTTATTCAAGTTTGGTGTCTCTGTAATTCTAATTTAAAATCCCAATGTGATGTGAAGTCAAATTTTAAATTACACTTCTGGAAATGCCACTTTTAGAAAGTTGGCATTTTCTTGCCGCAGCCATTTGGTGCCTGCACCCTGTCTCTGGTCACATGACTGCATGTAGTTTGGCTTTGTGTATTCCTCCAAAACAGACACACACAATGGGAGCTTAGGTGTGAATGAGCGGGCCATCACTGACAGAATGGAAGGAAGGAGCTGGGCCCGGCCTCACTTACACCGCACTAGGCTGTGTCCTGTCCCCACACAAAGGGCTGCTTGCCCCCTGTAGTTACTGTGAAATTCCTAGGGCAACTTCAAAACTTATATAAATAACCATAAATAAAGAAAAATAAGAGAGAAAAGCTGACACTCTTAATTAGAAAAATAAAAAAATATTTTTTCTTTTTTTTCTTATATTAATTCAATATATACAATTCATAACAGAGAAGTAAATATTTGAATCACATACATGCTGCATTCATCCACCTATCCATACATACGTATCATTCAAATATTTAGATTGTTCACTGTTCACATTAATAAATTGTTTGACTCTTCCTGATACACAATAATTTTAACCAAAAGAAAACAATGTTCCAAGTTATGCCAACACAATTAAATGTTCTTGTTGATTTCCAAAGGATAGACAAAACAAACAGGCTGAAGATGTAGCAACTGTGTCAAAAGATAATGTAATTGACGAATGGTTTTCATATCATCTCTACGCACGTTTCGGCAAAAACCTGCCTTCTTCAGGAATGCCACCTCCAATTGACTTCTCAAAAGATGTATGGGTCACAGTTAGCTGTAAATATTCACATAACGGGGATGGTAAAAAGGACTTGCCAATGGTCTCTCTTGTTAAAATTTGTATCCATAGTAAAGCTTGTAGCTCCGCTCATGGTGAGCTGCACCTCCAAATGACATTTTAGGTAATCTTAATCACAAGATGAGTTGGATATGTTGATTGGTCACCTTCGTGAGGAGTTCCCGCCCCGGCAGCTCGTCCAGGTGATTGCCGCAAGGGTTACGGGATTGATTCCTGCTGCCGTAAACGGTGTAGTTAGTCTGGAGCAAGGGCAGGGAAGGCAGGGCATCTGTGCACTTCAAAGGCATGTCTCTAGAAGAATCTCCTCACTTTAAAGGCACAACTGTGTATAAAAGAAGGACCTCAGACACCACCACTTCAGTACATTCTGGACCTGAGGATACTCTGCCAGGAAGAAAGACTGTTGTGCTGCTGAAGGACTGCCACTCTGCATGAGTGCACACTGCTGGACTCCTGCTTTCCTACGCAGGTCTGCTGGCTGCTGTCTTCTTGCCTGGGGGAGAATGACTGGATCTGCATCTCTTGAACCCTGAATCCATAGTGACTCCAAGGGTTGGTTGGCCTCCTGATCTGAAGCCTCAGGGAAATAACAAGCTACCAACTTCCTGCACCTGGACTCTGCCATCTGTGAGTCTACCCTGCCAAGTCGTACCACCCCAGTCCTGGACCTCTGGTGTCATAAGGTTTCTGCACATACACAGAGCTATGCACAGGAAAATGGGACCCCGGAATACAGTGGTTTGCCACCATATACCGTAGCACCCAAAAACCCCAACCCAACTAGCTTAGCATCCCATTAGCACCCAAGTACTAATGTTTGGACAACCCAGAACACGGTATCTTTATCTCAGGACTCGCAGAAGCAAGAACACTCTTTCGTCACTCACTCGTACTTGTCCACAAGGTGCGTAGGAAGAGACACTGGATAGGTTAAAATGTTTATTCCAACTTACGTGCTCTAATGTACAGTACACGTGTCAGCACTAATAGCATAATGCATATGACTAATATAAGCAGCATGGTTACAATTCCATAGAATACAAACGGGGAAAGCATTTCATAACTCAGTGGATAAATGTCTAAATAACATTACCACCCTCCCCGTGCAGTAAGATAGTTTATTATAATAATAATAGACCTCTGGGCTTTGACTAGCGAACCCCCATACCTCAGTCTCTAGATGCAGAATTACATCAGCAGGACATCATAGCTCTTCTCACTGAAAGGGATTTCTCCAAGTGTGTTAAGCGCTAGTAAACCACAGTATTAAAAGCATACCAAATTCTTCATGGCAATTGCACCTAATGTTATGTCTGGGTGCGCGAGACTGGGCATATCAGGAAGAACCAAAATACATTGTTATGCGACCTTGTACATGTTTGTGCAGACGGAGCCCAAAAAGGTGAACAACAGAAAATGCAGACAGTGCAGAAGAACTTGGCACGAGCAAAGGGCGAGGGGGGCCCGGCTCAGTGTAACGTGCGCAAAGAAAAGCAGCATGGCAGCCAGGCATAGGCCAACATAACAAGGCAGGTAACAATCCACAAGACACCCTCCCCTGGTCAGTCCAGCGGCCAGAACAGAGGCCCATCAGAGGAAAAACACAGCCGTTGGAGCACAGGGAGCGCCCAAACGGCAAAGGGCAGGTCAATCCATGAAAGTGTAAGTGCAGAGAAAAGCCATACCCTCCAGGAGTTCATCATTGGAATTGTCAAAAAACATAGCTGCCATCCAATCCATGAGATCAAAAGAGCAGGAATGCTCCTCAACTAAGGGAGCATCCAGAAGCAATGCGGGACAGCTTGCGTGATAATTGAAACAGCTTCGTTGTAGGAGATCCTGGGCAGCCGCCCAGATATCCCATTGCGCCAAAATCCCCAGTGCAGCCGCACGCGCCATACAGCCAGCAACGGAACAGTCCTGCTCATGGGCCTCTAAGGGACCCATCAACTGAACAAAATCCGGAACAGACAATGACGAATTGGAGAGGCAATAATCCAGAGTCCAGGTGAAAGGACAGCGGACACAAGTCATCACAGGTTGCACGCAAGTGAAATACGCAAAGCGAAATGAAAGAGTATATGACACACTCAGTGTCGCCAATGGCAAGACACCAAAACCGGCCAAAAGGCGCTCACGGAGCAGCTGGAGGCGTTCTGGATCGAGCAGGTCCCATCGGGGAGCAGCCATTGCGCAGAAAGCAAATTAAGAGCAAGACACCAGCCGCTAAAGCGAGGATCAATGGGAAACCGCCAAAGACACTGGAAAAAATAGAATGTATGAAAGCCGGGATGGCACCAAAAATAGTTTGGAAGGAGGACACCAAGCCCGACCCCACGACCTTAAAAAAGTGTACTAGGCCTTCAGTGTTAGATGCGTTAAAAATACGATGTATTAACTCCCCAAAATGTTGGGGGAGATTAGTGTTTAAAAGGGCCTGTATTTCACTGTGGGTACTCGCCACCTGGAGAATGAATGTCTCCCGGGCGGACGTGAGCATAACTTCCTCGTTTAATAATAGTGCCTTTATTCTGCTCAGTCTATTGAAATCTGCTTCCATGGTAGGGATGGAAGGCCAAATAGAGATATCAACCTCGCCATGAGGGGGAGGAAAAAGCACATTTTTGCAGCAGACAACCCTGTGCGAAACTGTTACAATGTAAGGAATGCCAGCCTGCAGGCCACAACAGTTTTCGTTATTTAAAAGTAAATAACTACCATTAGAAAGGAGAGTGAAAGTAGGAGAAATAACAGGAGCAGGAATACCTTTCAGCACACAAGCAAGATTAGGAGCGGAAACGCTACATGAGCCATGCAATTTAATGTGTTTACAAATAAGCGAATGACCCATAGTCGAGTCGCAGTACTCCCCCGTGAGAAAGACTTCCTTGCCGTCCCGAAGGCATTTATACATGAAAGGCAAGGACCAGAGTTCATGCAGGAAAGCACTGCCCAAGGGCCGGTAACGGCCCACAGGATAATGTTTCATGCACGAGTCAAATTCAAACAAGGAAAAAGGTAAAGCGATAACCCCATGGACTAGCCATACAGCAGAATCGAGTTCTGCAACAGAGAACGGCAAAGGATCCATCTTTTCGATATGTAATAGAGTGTAAGTTGCATCTTTCATGGACATAAATTGCTGTTTGTCAGTTAAGTTAAAAGGTAGAAACAAGGCAGAGGTGTTCAAAAAATGCCAAGGGACTTTACCTAACTTGAGCGTTTGTAAAGTCCATGCAAACTGCATAACTGAACGCAATTGATTCTGACCATGATATAACACAGAAACATCATCTTGTACAATATCAACAACAGAGGACACAATATTCTCCAAAGTATAAATGCGAGAAGACAGGGTATTAATACTATTGTCAACAACAGCAAGCACCTTTTCCAAATTTGCTTGATCTATTTCCCGAAGACGGGAAGCAGCTTCCATTTGTGATAGCTTCCAGAGTTCATTATATGTTTCATAAATGAATCTTTTAGGTCGGGGACCACGAGGTCCCAAAACAAAGTCGGACAGATCAATATTGCCTGAAAGGAGGGACAAATGTTGTTTAACAGAATCAAGGGACGAATGTTGCAGCCATTGTTTGCATAATTTACCAACAGAATATGTAGTGACAGTACGGGAATCAGTAAATCTCGGATCAGGCCTATCCTGTGTGTAATTAGCTCCTGAGTCGTGAAAACGCATTTGACATGCATTTGATGATGTAGGCCATACCAACCAGGGTGACTGAACTAGCTCAGAAACATTATACAAATTATTTTGTAACAGAGCCTGCAGGGACACGAGGGACATATTGAATCGTGAGCTTTCATTGGGAAAACTCGACAGGGATGGTATTGATGGAGTATTCAATTGTTTAGTGGTTGCTAAGCCCCAACATGTAGTCTGATAGATGGAGACATTGAGGAACATAATTTGTGTAGGGATGAGGCAAGCACGGTGTAATGCCTCGGTTCCCTGTACCTGCCATGGCTTGGAGCCCCAAATAGATTTTAAATCCACTGTATTATCCCAGTACTCATAACCACCCACAGCTAGGGCACTTAGAAAGGAACCTGAATAAAGCAATTTGGTGTGTGTTAACATAATTTTCTGAGTTGATGTGTTATTTAGTCTAAAATAATAGGATGCAGGGTTCGATCGATTAAAATCAGTAAAATAATTAAACTTATTTCAAAGAGTTTGAGAGCTACCTGGCAAGGGGTTTGGACAATGTTCCCATTGGGTATAGTTAACAGAACTACGCAGGGCACTGGGCTTATGGAGAAAATGATTACCCCAATGTTGGTAACAATACAAATCGGCATAATTAGCAGAATTCATATATAGATCTTCAGCATTAAAAGATGCATAATATTTTAAATCGGCAAACATTGCTTCAACAGCATGCACATCCCAATCATCAGAATGAATATTATTTTGTACTACATCCCCCATTGAAACACGAAGGACATTAGGTACATTAATAATTTCCGTCGGACCATGGATATGATAGTTCACTGCATCCCATACGATGCCATCAGCAACTGGGAAAGCTGAAATGTTCACAAATGTGTGGTCACGCTTCATGATGTGAGACGAGGAATGAGGAGCCAAAGTTCCAGAAACATAGTCTACAGCAGAGCGTTCAGGTAAATAGTGACCATTAATTAGTAGAAAAAACACTGTGACAAAGCCAATGGACATGAACAAAAATATCAAGAAAAGTACCAACCAGATGTATGTCCAGGGTGGAATCAAAAAATTGTCTCTAAACCAGGATATAAAAATACTGAACTTGGATGGAACTTTTGAAGATGTGGAATCCGAATCAAAGGAATAACGAGTCGGGCTTAGTGGCGATATTGGTTGATGTGCCACCGATTCAGATGCAGGATAAGTATACTCGTCCTCGTCGATGTTGGTGGAGAGTTGGGGATCAATTATAGTTTCAGGCAAAGTAGAGGATTCAGGCAAATCAACCATCTCAATTACAGCATCAGCGATCGTTCGTGCAGATGGACTATGAACATATGTCCGATAAATGGCAGGACAAGAGACCGCTGGTGTGACACTATTCAGGATCGGCCAGGCGCTGTAGCTTGACATTTTCCACTGAGATGTATCTGTTCTCCTTGCGACCAGGAAGCGGTGGTAAAATGACTGTACGTGTTCCCTTCAAGCCCAGAACTGGAACCGGTGCACGAAAAGAGGGGCCGAATTCTTTTTTGTTTTCAACCTTTTCTCGAACCAGTTCTCCAACCTTTGGAAGCCAGCCGGCTACCGGAATCTGCAACGCAGGATCTGTGGCTGAAGGCAAATGTGTAGTTGCAAGTTTGTCTCGGGCTTCTTGTAAGTCCTGTAACATAGCAGAATGGTTATCTACATCAAACTTGGCGGATTGCGCCGCGATGTCTGGACCCTCAAGGTCAGGCACAAACATTCTTATGCCAAAGAGCATTTCGTATGGGGTCCGCCCACCCAGAGGTCTTCTAGGGAGATTATTAAGTGCACGCTGAACGGTATACAAATGGGCCAGCCAGTTCCTGCCAGTACCTATAACCCTAGCTGTTAAGGATTGCTTTAAGTCACGGTTCATTCGTTCAACGATAGAGTTGCCCTCAGGCCTATACGGAGACGAAAATTTCACCCGCACCCCAAGCGAAGCCATTGCATCCTTGTAAGCCCTAGAGGCAAACGCTGGACCTTGGTCCGAATGGAAGGTGCCGCATGCGAAAATTCCCACAAAGACACGCAAATCCCTGATTACATTTCGGGCGTCAGCACTCCGTTGTGGCCAGACCCAGAGAAACCGTGTGCACGAGTCCACTGCCACTAAGATGTATTTATAGGCAGTGTCTGATGAGAATGGACCGCAGTGATCCAAGTAAACACACCCAAAGGGTCTGTTAGCAATGCAGAGCGGGGTTTGTGGTGGACGTGTTACCGTGGAACATCGCAAGAAAGCACAAAAGCACGGGTGTCTTTATACAATCCACGCCACCAATAACGCTGCTGCAAGATGGAAACTGTAGCTGACACACCTGCATGAGCCGAAGCCATGCCTTCGTGTGCAGCTGATATCAAGGCACTCCTGCGGTCCGCGTTGGGGATCAGCCGATCTCCAACGTCAGGTATAGTTACATAAGGAACCTGATCGGGACTTAATGTGTAAGAATACTTGGAAGGGAAACCTGTAGGGTAATTATTACCTTCCTTGGTTGCAGCAATAGCTGCTAATATAACAGGGTCTATTTTCGACATGGACCTGGTAACCGCTGCTACTGAACACGTGACTACTGCTGAACGGGCAGCTTCATCTGCCAGATCGTTACCAATAGCGTGTGCGCCCACCCGCTGATGGCCTAAGGTGTGAACCACCTGTGTGAGGGGCAGACGTTGTTGCAATTCTGCCACTCGAACCCAAAGCATTTTATGCTTAATTGTGCTCCCTTTTGCGTCCTTGTAGTCGTTTTTCGACCAGAAAAACAAATTGTCATTGTAAGATTGTACACAGTAAAAAGAATCACATACAATAAGAGTGGTCTCATCCTGAGAAGCGAACTCAAGCGCAAGTAGCAATGCATGCAGCTCGGCCAATTGTGCGGTACTATCTCCAAGTGTGCGAGTATGCACTGCAGAGGATTTGAACTTTCCATCTACAAAGGAACCCGCAACAATAGCACATGCAGCTGAATAAGCGTGCTTGGACCCAGTGGCCGGTTGCGCCGAACCATCGGTGTAGATCACACATTTGTAATCCTCAAGCGGTAATAAAAACAAAGGAGGAGGATGAACGAATTCATACTGCAAAAACTCCTGAGTCTGCAGAGAAGAATCAAAAACAAAAGTGACGTCCGAAGACGTCAAGGATGTAGCCCATTGTATCCAACGGGGATGCATTGCTTTTGAGTTCGGTACACTTGCCTTTGTTACTGCCTCTAGGGCAGGACAGGGTGTTACCACTAGAATCCGCTTTCCATGTGCCAGTGCGCGTTCTTTTAGAATCGCCATTTGCACTGCAGTTAGAACTTTTTCGACAGAGGTAAAGCGCAATTCAGCGGAAGTGTACAGATGTGACTTGTATGCGATGGGTACTGTATCACCTTCATTAAAGGTTAAGTATGTGAATCCCACCGCCCCCGGAATTATTCTAATCACCAGGTTTGTGTGGTTATCACGAGTCAAAAGATATTTAGACTCCAAAAGGTCTGTCTGCAAAGACTGCAGAATTGAGGTATGCTCAGGCAGCCAGCAAGACCTTGAATAAGTAGGTTGTATCAAAGCATACAAAGGCTTGATACGCTGGGCATATTCGGGAATGTAAGTACGCCCGAAATTCAGGAAACCCAGCAAAGACTGAAGTTTCTTCAGAGTATTTGGGGGGCACAAATGTGCACATTTTTCCAAGAAATGGGGGCTAAGCCCTTACCTTCGTTGTTGAGCTCATAGCCCAAGAACAGAACTGTAAATTCAGCAATGTGTGACTTAGCAAAGTTAAATTTGTAACCCTGCTCCGCAAATTCAAGAATAATGCGGTCCACACGGGACAAATGCTGAAATAATTCGTCGTCCGTCAGATAGATGTCATCTACGTACGAACATGCGTCTTGATCAATGTCATTTAACAAAGAAACAACACGGGCGGCGAATATACCCGGACTATTTTTGTAGCCCATGGGTAAACGCCGGAACTGGAATAATTTACCACCGGAAGTGAATGCGGTCCATTGACCACTCTCCGGGGCTAGGTTGTGCGTGTAGAAACCGTTTGAAAGGTCAAGTGTCGTTTTGTATTTTTTACGAACAAGACTGTCTACAAGCGCAGAACTGTGTGTATTTTGCACCGCAAAGTTCCGACAATGAGTATTTAAATGCCGGTAATCCAAAACTAAGCGGTACGTTCCATCGGGTTTAGAAACCACGAAAAGGGGATTGTTCATAGGTGATACGCATGGTTCAATTACTCCCTGATATTCCAACTGTGTCAGAATTTCGGAGACGGGGCCTTTTGCCTGCCGTTTGATGGGATATTGGGGTTGTGGCTGCGGTAGTGACCGCAAAGGTATTGCATGAGGAGGTGATTCTTCATCCCATCCCACATGGTTGCGGTATAACGCTGGTGCCAGGTACACTGCCCACTCAGCTGCAAGTGCTTCAGCTTTGTCTTTTGGGACATGCCGTGAGAAGCTTGGAAGGATTACCTCCTCTCCTTTATGTGCAGCTAAAACGAATGGGGGTGGCCAATCCACCTCTGCTAACAAAATGTCATATGAAGAGGTTAGATTTTCCCAAAAAATCCCTTTTATTTCACGCGGTATGTCACCTTCAATTTGTATGACTATATTATATAGTCTGTCAGGGGGTGCCACTCTCGTGTCAGCTGTCTCTACAGTAACGAATGTTTCAGTTGCTGTCGCCTCCATATGAGGACGTAGCGCCTCCCGCACTATGGTAACTTCCGCGGCGCTGTCTAGGAGGGTCACTGCCCACGTCCAATTCTGGAGTCTCGTTCTCACGGTCTGAGGCATATTTCGCTGTAACAGCGGCAACTTTTTCTTCTGAAATTGCGGTCGAGGAAGATGAAAGTCTTCTGCTTTCCCTCTGACTTGTTGTCGAGGTTGGTCTCGCTCCTGGGGAGCCTCTCGGCCCCTTCCTCTATCTTGCCGTCCTCCTCCACCAGCCTGTGACGACGTCTGGGCCTGTGAAGAACGAGGAGAACGCGTATCAGAGCTCTGAAACCTTTCTGGTGATTTAATCCTTGACCTATCACGTAAATCATAAGTACGTTCAGAAGAAACCGAAACTGGGGAAGCGCCTCTCGACCCCGGCTTCTTTTGTTGCTTACCCTGTTTTTTCTGTCTCCAACTCTTTTTAGTGAAGACCGGTTTATCATCTTTCTCAGATGCACTTTTTGTTTGTGTAACTTGTGTTTGCGATTGAGTTTGCATTTTTACAAAAGGCTTGTTGCCCAGGCTATTTCTTCCAATTGTTTTATAAGCCCGGGCAATAATTTTCGGTAATTCGCGGGGCCTGTCCAACTCTGGGACCAAAGCCAAAGCATTCGCTACTTGAAAGTTCATAGCATCGCCCTTGACATTTCCAAGGATCAGCTCAGCTACTACATCAAACACTCCCACTAGTCTCATCCCTAATTCCACAGCCGCTTCAGGGCCATGTTCATCCTGTACTTTTTTAATTACAGAGGGTAGAACCGTCATGGAAGGAGTTCCAAAACATTTTGAATAAACTGCTGCGAATACCTTACCCCAGTTTTCACATGATGTCAAATCGGGGATTATGTCTTTTGGCAAACTTATCGTGAGGATGCGATGTTTATCTACTGGGGATGTATGGGGAAACACTGCTTCTATCTGATCGAACTTTTCTGCAAGCCAGTAAGGATAGTCGTCCTTATTTTGTGGACGTTTGCCCATCACAGAATTTACCATGACAGGACTTATGGTCACTCCAGCGGCTATAGCTGGTTGGCCTGCGACTACAGGAGCAGCTCCATGTAGGCTACCTGTAACGTATGTCACTAGGGCTCGATGCACTCGTACCAATTCGGTATGCATAGTGCGCAGTTCCGCAAGCGGTAATGCCAGATAATTTGGATGCGGGGTATACCCGGCCAATACAGGCCAAGTGGCCCCCTGAATTGACAAGGGGCCTAAACGAACTGCGGTAGTTGGTTGTGGTAGGGCGCCATTAAACCAAACACGGTGCTGCCAAGCCGTGAGAGGTACTTCAAGAGTGGTATAGGGTCGATAGGCAGCAGGAATAACGGTGGGTTTATATTCATGAAACAGATTATCATCTGCCTCCACCGCTTCAAAAGTGATCCAAGTGTAAAACACCTCAAAGTGGTAAGCCGGATCGGCTTGAACCACAAAGACCAAATCGATCCCTGTATCAGGCACTCCATACACCCGTAAGTGGTCTCGGAGTGCTCCTCGACTATGTGCAGCAATCGCCACACCAGCCATGACTAAACAATTATATTCGACAACCTAACAGGGAGCACAAAATGGGTTATTTATATAACCTTTTTTAATAACTTCAAGCTTGAAAGAACCTATAAAGCGTTCAATATAGGAGGTATCACCATCACTTACGCCTCCGGAAGCGTACGTGAGGGTTTTGTGGACAGGCACAAGTACTACTCAAGCGTCTCGCAGTTAAGCAGCCCCACGTTGGGCGCCATGTCATAAGGTTTCTGCACATACACAGAGCTATGCACAGGAAAATGGGACCCCGGAATACAGTGGTTTGCCACCATATACCGTAGCACCCAAAAACCCCAACCCAACTAGCTTAGCATCCCATTAGCACCCAAGTACTAATGTTTGGACAACCCAGAACACGGTATCTTTATCTCAGGACTCGCAGAAGCAAGAACACTCTTTCGTCACTCACTCGTACTTGTCCACAAGGTGCGTAGGAAGAGACACTGGATAGGTTAAAATGTTTATTCCAACTTACGTGCTCTAATGTACAGTACACGTGTCAGCACTAATAGCATAATGCATATGACTAATATAAGCAGCATGGTTACAATTCCATAGAATACAAACGGGGAAAGCATTTCATAACTCAGTGGATAAATGTCTAAATAACATTACCACCCTCCCCGTGCAGTAAGATAGTTTATTATAATAATAATAGACCTCTGGGCTTTGACTAGCGAACCCCCATACCTCAGTCTCTAGATGCAGAATTACATCAGCAGGACATCATAGCTCTTCTCACTGAAAGGGATTTCTCCAAGTGTGTTAAGCGCTAGTAAACCACAGTATTAAAAGCATACCAAATTCTTCATGGCAATTGCACCTAATGTTATGTCTGGGTGCGCGAGACTGGCCATATCAGGAAGAACCAAAATACATTGTTATGCGACCTTGTACATGTTTGTGCAGACGGAGCCCAAAAAGGTGAACAACAGAAAATGCAGACAGTGCAGAAGAACTTGGCACGAGCAAAGGGCGAGGGGGGCCCGGCTCAGTGTAACGTGCGCAAAGAAAAGCAGCATGGCAGCCAGGCCTAGGCCAACATAACAAGGCAGGTAACAATCCACAAGACACTGGAAGTCGGTCTAAGGTGCTTGCCAGCGGAACTGACGCATTACTGAGCAGAACCACAGCATCTCCTCAGCTGAGCGGCACATCCCCGAACAGAACCGACACATTGCTGCTGCTGCGTGGATTGGACCCATTGCAAAAGACCTGCATTATATTCCCGCAAGTCCTTGGAACAGACACATCCCCCTGAAGGTGTAGCACATCCACAGCCCAGGTCCTTGCATCTCTTGTCGACAGCAGCCTCAACGACGACACCAGACCCCACATCGCAACCTCACAGCTCCTCAGATCCGAAGCATTGCCAGCTGTGCGTCACATCCGCGACACTTGACTTCCCATTGTAAACCCCATCAACGGGGCCCTCGACGATGGAACAGGACCTCCCACCACAGCCTCGCTGCATCTCGGAACCGATTAATTGGTTTGGCTGCGCGGCGCATATTCGATGCGGATCCACACAATGCTCCGCAACCAAGATTTAAGGTACTATGTTCAGCGGGTCTAAGTGGGTCCCTGTAGCCAGCCTGCATTCCATCACGGTCGGCATGAACTTGTGACTTTGTCCCGGTCCAACGCGACCAGATATCCCTATTGGCATTTCGTGATTTTTGGCGCTATTTTCAGTGCAAATTTTAAAAAATTCAATATCTTCAGTTCTACCAATTGGATTGTTGTCATTTTGGTCTTATTTTATTTATTAAATCTTACTCTATATTTCCTAAACCTGTTGTGTGCTCCTTTTGTAGTGTGTTTTTACTGTGCTACTGTTGATGTTTTGCACAAATATTTAACACATTGCCTCTAAGTTAAGCCTGGCTGCTCTATGCCTAGCTACCAAGGGGGTGAGCAAAGGTTAATTTGGGGTTTGCTTGCGCCTTATCCTGACAAGGATTTTGGTTGCTGCTTGATCAGAGCTTACGCCCCAGTCAACCAACAACCCAATTTCTGACAAGCAGTAAGATGCTCCTCTAAGCAATCTGGTCACAAAAATAGCTTCACTAGTTCCAGTAAGCATAAGAACATGTGCTCTGGTTTCATCTACCAGACGCTTTTGCAGATATTTTAGTGTTCTACTTCTGAAACCAATATATATTGAGAAAATGTTAGAAAGAGAACACAAAACAAGGTGTGGCGTTTGGGACAGCCACAAAATGCTGCTGTTATGTGTGTGAAGCATATTTTACTAAAACATTTTGTGTCTGTAATTGTGCCATTGGTACTTTTTTATTGTTTATGTTGGACTGTATCTCCCCATCTATATGGTACACCTAGAAATTGATTTAGTAGACATTGTATCTGGTATGAAAATGAGTAACCATCTCCTGGTTATAACTACAGTTTTCCCCGGGGTCACTTAAATAAGTTCTATGTGTACATCATAGGGAGTGGTGGGTACGTTATGCCAAAACAGTACATTATGTTTCCCTTGTCTCAGAGCGGACCGTATAATCCAAAGATTCAAAATATACTCAGGTGACACTTAGAATTAATCCAGTGTAATGTCTCTGAAAGTCTATTTTATGATGGTACTTTACTGTTTTTGATACTCTAAGGAGGCTAAGCACGCTGCAAAGCTAATTTCCAGATGCTGACCAAACAGAGAAAGAACAAAAGGGTTTCAAAATTAAGCACTAGACTCAATTGCACATAAATAGCAGAATGCAAAAAGAACAATTTGTTTCATCGCACTATTTGTGAGCTGTGTGTATCATTTTATCGGTCCGTAACACAGCAACCAATGCCATGGCAATATCGCTGTGATCTCCAACAGAAAAACAGTCAAAACAAGTAAAATGCTAGGCAACCAACCTGCTTGAAAGACTTGAAACATGCCCTGTGTGAAAGTTCTGTCTGGCCTCATCTGTTGCATATCAGGAAGAGACACATGCCGGAAGATTAGTTTCTATACTGCTCCCAAACGTAGGAAGAGTAACATTTAATGGAACTGAATATGAGGCAGCATGCATATAATTACCCATCACCAAAGAGAGGAGTGTAGATTCCATACAACTGTTTAGATTCCTAGCGAGTTTTGCAGTCTCAGGAAACATTAGCCCACTGTCTGATCATGAACCTGTTTGGTCAACATCTTGAATCATTTTTCTAGAATTCAATGGTCAATTCTGAACCTGCTGTCAAGGGTGTTGTCAAGAGGAGTGAAAGGCTACCATGGCAGAGCGTTGGCACATGGCTTCCTTCAAGCACTCTAGAGAGCAGGAAAGCATTGTTCTGCTAACACGAGTAAAAGGTGTTTTAAAAGCACGGTTTATGTCGCCGCTGTTCATTGCAGCATGAGTGGGCTCCACGTTTTCTTTTAAAAGATGTAAGCTGCCCTATAAAGGGATACTTCAAATTTCTTGGCTATGATTAGGTTTCCTAATTATTTTATCATCACCATTTTATTGCATTCAGCCCAAGCTAAACAATGCAATACTATCTATTTTTTTAAAATAAAATGAGTATTTGAAATCATACTCAACTATATATTAAAGCATTCACAAGAATCCTTACCCATATCAGGTGGTTGATACCCTTTTTAGGTCTCGCCTGAGCCAGCGCATGCGCTGCTCTGGCGAGAGTTTTAGTAAGCGGGTTTTGGAAGTGCAAACAGTGGCTTTTGCTGGCGACCAGCTTGCGTTCACGTGAGCGTGCACGCGCGCCATCTGCTTTTCCTCCCCCTTCCTCCCCCTCCCTCACCAGAGAGCGCGTTTCCATTCCTCGCATCGCTGGCGAGGCGCCATCTGCCTTTCATCCCCCTCCCTCACCCCTCCTCCCCCTCCCTCACCAGAGAGCGCGTTTCTTGTTTAGCTTTCTAACTCACTAATGGAGGCCACATTTATTTTGGTTCATGCGCATATTGTCTACCCCATTCCAACCCCTGCATTCGTTTAATGTATTTTTATTGGGCCTTTTAAAATAACAGCAAACTGGATTGTCGTGTGTCTCGCCGTTATACATAATTGCTGATCATTGCATTTGTCTTCTTCCCTCAGTTACACCAATAATTGTTGAGACGTAAATCGTGAAACGCTTCTTAAACAAGGCATCTTGACAACTATCCCAAGCTTGTGTTAACTCTGGGGCGCCTTTCTGGGTTCATCCATCCTGTGTGAGTGTCGGGTAGTGGGCAGTGCATCTGCATGTGTGGGAGCGGAGAGCCTTCGGCTCTGGGGGCTTCAGCTTGGAGCCTTTTATGTTGATTCATCACCAGTCCAACCCTGCGACTGTCACATTGGCCACGGATGTACCAAATACAAGTGCATTTGAGACAGAGAGACTGCGTAGTGAAATCTTGCCCGTATGAGACTATTTCCTCATTTCACTGCTCAGAGACGTACGATATTTCCACAGGGGGGTTACTTTCCTCCTTCGGCTGCTGCGTCGTTCCCCTGGGGAGCCCGTTCTGATTGACGGAGGTGCTAATGATCACTCTTGCATACCAAAGTAACTCTTCTTCTGCTCTTTCTGAAAACAAACACTCAACTTTCTTCTAGGTGAGGTAAGATCCCTTGTTTAATAAATAATTTGCCTTTTGCTGAAGTTTTCTGTAAGATTTACCTATCGCATAAACCACACCCATATTTGTTAATAATTATATAATAGCACGTCACTTGTATAAGGTAACTTAAAACTGGATTCTAAGTCATTTCATCGACAACTCAAGATTTGCTCTCATTGTCTTTTTCATTTCACTCAGAATCCCTCATTAAAAAACAACCCCATTATTCACAATTAGACCCGGTACACCTTTGAACTTAGATATTTTTATGGAGTTTACTTGTTTTCGGCCAAGTAAGTTAATTCTTGAAACATTGACTCTGAATAAATACATCTGACAAATCGTATCTGCCAAACTGTTGCTTTTTCATTGTCACCCACTTTTGGCAATCTTTTTCTTTCTTTATGTCATGGTTGGCAGCATAGACATCTGCAAGACTCATAAATATACCTAAAGTTGCATTTACCCTTTGGCTTCTTTTTATCAGCCTCTTTCAGCCATGGGCTTGAGACATGGCAAATCACATCTTAAGTCAGAGCAGTATTTCGCTCTCACATACATGCTGTTTGATGTGTCATTCTGCCTCTAATGGAGTGCGTACTTTTCGAAGTATGAGGGTCTGTTTTACTTATAAAACATTCACTCAACCATCACAATTTTGTCTTTTGCAGCTCTTTAGTTTCAATGTATTTATTTAGTTAATGTATAACCCATAAGATATAAAAACAATTAAAAGAAGTTACGTATAAACATGGAAAATAGCAGTCTATATCACTGACCAACGGCCTGGTGCTGATTAAGCAAGTTAGTGAAGAGATAACGAGAAACAACTGCCACCATGTCACTTTGTGTGGACATCTTCAATAGCTCCAAGGCAGGTTTCAACTTTCGGATACCGGTTGGACTTGGGGCAGCATACAAGAAGCAGAAGAACAAGCATTGGCATAGCCAATAGGCCTCGCTTTTGGGACCTTATAAGTATTTAGTTATGCAGCACAATATCCTTGGTGCAACAACATCAACCGTTGCATGGCTAAACACTTATAAGGTCCCAAAGGCGAGACCTATTGGCTATGCCAATGCTTGTTGTTACTTACCATGAGGGTAATATTATAAAAACCCATGGCAGATTAGCATAGCATAACAATAGGATGGTTCCCTTGTGTTGAATCCACCATTATATGGTACTCTGGGTTAGTTGCCAAACAGTTATATATTTATAAGCGCAACGGGCAGCCATTTTACTAAAAAAAATGGAGAAAGGAGAAGGCGTTTTGTGCATCAGAGTTGTGCGAGTTCCTTTAACCGTCACAGGACTTCTTCTCTCTTAACATATTTGGTAAGAACATAGCATGTTCTGCTGAAAAAAAAGCCACCCTTAGAGAATCTAGTGCAGGTTTCTCCAGCGGGTAGCCGTCCAGCTATCTGTGAGCAGCTCCCCTGTGTGTAGCCCAGCCTAGTAAATGAAAAGCTTTTCTTTGGTTTAATTAGCTATGTTTTCAAATTTTTAAAGTCAAATGTGGTATTTTCAGAAAGGACAAACTGATGTTTGCTGAAAATATATATTTAAGGCTGATATTTAAGTGGTAATTCCTGCTGCACTGGGAAGTCTTTTTACAGTTTTTTTTCCGTAGGTGCCAGGTTGCATTGTGTGCAGGTTGCATATAATTGCTATGACATTTATAGGATTTAAAAATTGAAATTGATACAGCTTTTTTTTTACATTATTGTTGGCGACGTTGCCTGATGCACTGAGGTGGGCACTGTTAGTAAGCCTGCATGCAGTAGGCCTAATGAGATTTAGGGCCATATGTATGAAGCCAATTTGCGATCGCAAACGCCGAAATTCGCAGAATTTCGGCGTTTGCGATCGCAAATTAGCAGTGTGCAATGTATCACACTGAAACCCCCTCACAAAATAAGGAATCGCAAATTTTGCGATTCCCTATTTTGCGATTGCATTTAAGGAATCACTAATTGCGATTCCTTAAATGCAATGTAAGAAGCACAAAAAGTGCAATTTGGGCTTAAGGAATCGCAAATTACCACCAACTTCAAGTTGGTGGTAACTTACATTTCACTTAAAAATGCACTTTTTTGCATTTTTTAAAGTGCCATGTGGCGACATACATGCCCTTAGGGCATGTATGTGTGCCACATGTGCACACATGCACATTTCAGGGGTGCAACAGGGTGTCCTTTTGACACCCTGGCACCCTTGAAATTGCATTCTCAATTTGCGATTCTCTAATTGCTAATCGCAAATTGAGAATGTCTTCCCATTCATTCCTATGGGCCTCTAGGCCCATAGGAATGAATGGGGAGGTATTCCTTAATTGCGATTCGCAATTTGCGATTCGCAATTAAGGAATATGAAGGATTCGCAAAATTTATTGCAAATCCTACCTACATCTCGTTTTGCGATTCTCAAATAGCGATTCTCTAAAATTCGCTATTTGAGAATCGCAAAACCAAACTTTCATACATATGGCCCTTAGTCTGAAGTGGTCACTTTTGGAACGAGGATTTTTATTGAACGAAAGTAGCTCTTGCAATATAAAAGGCTGGAGATTCCAAATCTAATACATATCTTAAAAACAGTATTCTATCATGCTGAAAAAACACAAAGATGTTAAAGAGCTTGAAAGCAACAAGAATACTGCATCTGTTTCATACCTTATGTGTAATTCGTGGCAACATAATTATTTAATCTAGTGACACAAGGATAGCTAGAGAAAGGAAATTAATTCGAATTCTCTTTAAAAAGGCTTATGTTGTGCAAAAATGTGTCTAAGGCATGGAAACTGTGATTTTATAGGTCGCATATCCTAAACAGGCCGTTCAAAATCCTGTTATTCTATGCAATTTTCTCTCAGCAGTGAGAAACAATGCTTGTTTTCCACTGCTGTGGTGTAACCATGCTTAATCCTGAAACTGGAGCCTGTCTTCTTCAGCCCATTTGTATTTCTATGTGAAAAATAGTACAATTCAAAAAGCAATTTCACAAATGTTGATGCGTATGGAACCCATACACAACTTAAAATTGTAGATGAGTAACTGTTAAATAAAAGGATCACTTTTAACTTTGGCATACTGAGTAACATTATAGACAACTCAGTCTTTGCTCATTTTCTTTATTTCAAGTCACTCAGAACTCCTTGGTGAAAAACATCCCGTTATTCAAAGTAACCTTCCTATAATTCGATAGATGCTCTACATGTAAAATTAAGTGGTGATTCCCAATGCCAGTTTTAAATGTTGAGGTGTCATCAACAAAGCTGAAAGCTATGTTAAGGCGCAGTGGAGGATAGTGGGTGGCCATATGGGCTGTGTTGGACACTTGATGAAAGTGTGACAATAGGGCGACACTCCCCTCCTATCCCGGTTTTGGTCTGGGGTAAATGAAACTCTGGTAGTTCCTGAGGTTGTACCCGGAAATGATAAGTATGACCAGGGTCTGATCCCCTATCTCCACGAAACATAGAGTTGGGAAGGGGAGAGTTGGATGAATAAAAACAGGAATATTCATCCTGACGAATGCTGACGACCCAGAGGGGTGGCAAAAAGGTCGCAACACGAACACAGCAGCTAGGGGTGCAGGGTACTAATTCCCCAGGTGTACCCTGATACACAGGTTTTAAAATCCTGCTAAGGGAGACTTAGAATAAAATTGAGAGGGCTCTCTTGTAGGTAGTTTTAAGCTTTTGTGTTTAGAGGATCCCACTTTTGGAGGGCTAGTCTGGTCCTCAGAAAAGAAAACAAAATTTGCTCCACCCCGAGCTTTGTTTTGCATTGGGGTGTTGTTGCACGCCCTATGATGAAGCATGACACTAACTAGTGTGTGAGGGCAATTTTAAAACTATTGAGGGTTTTCCCCATAGGGATTTGAGGTTTACTTTGATTTTCCTCTTCCTTTTTTAGGTCGAGCCTAGCGCAGCGCGCATGCGCTGCTTTAGGAGATGACCTTTTGGAATCAGTCTGCACTTTTCAGAAACTCGTGCATGCCACGGCATCCACCTTGCGGGAGCGAGCAGCGGCGCGCAGGGGCCATCTGTTTGCAATTAGCGTGGCCACGCTTGTTTTTAGTGCAGAGGTTTCCTCCCAGCTCAAAGCAACTTCAAACCCAGTCCCCCGCGTTCTTCGCGCCGACCACTTTACTGGGCGAAGTTTCCCTCCCTGCCTGCTGCTGCAGCTTATGCCTTCCCATCACGCCTGTATCCCGGCTGCAGCTAGCTTCTCTAGTTCCCGCCGGGAGTCCCTGGCTCCTTGTGGGAACAAGAGCGCCCATCTTGCCGCCTTGTTTTAAAGATTTATGGGCTGGAGAGGTGCGCATGGTGGCTTTTTTAAAGTTCATCAGCTCCTGGTTGCTGATTCCTCTCTCTACATTCGTGCCTTCGCTCCCGTTGGTGAAATACACCGTCATGCCTCGTTGCAAAACACAAATCTAGAAGGGAATAGGTGAGTACAGATAACTAATATCATGAGGACGTGCTTCTCTGCACATGTCGCCCCTTGTTGTTGTCTTGCACCCACGGCTGTAAATCATGTCCTTTATTCAATCACCCTCCTCCCGCTCTTGCTTGTTTATTTTTCTGCTGGCCCGGAAGGGTCAGACACCCGATGCCCTGGCGGTGGCCGAGGCAGAGTGCACCGCACTCCCGAGGGCCAGTTACAGAGGGAGACATGTACTGATTGTTCTGGTAGTTCAGTGAATTAACACATCCACTGCAGAAACCTGCGTCTGGCCTTGCGGCCACAGGTTACAATCCCGGCGCGTCCACTCAGCCTCTTATCCTTCGGAGGTCGACACTTTATTGGATGTTCTCGTTCATCCCCTTGTGATTCACGAGTACATTATTCATCTCATAAAGTACTTCACGTGGGCAGGCGATGAACATTTGTGTTCAGGCTCTGAGTAGGGTTAGGAAAATTGTAGAATTACGTTTATATTCCTTAATGTATTTAGCATATGACATCCCCTGCTAAACTGAAATGACTAATGCACTTTCCCACGCCTCTTATATTTGGCCCTCCTTCTCCCATTTTTTGAGTGAATCTTAGGTCTGTATACTGTAATGTACGATTTGTGTTTTTACATATGTTTGTGAATGGAATCAAGCCAATCGCAGTCTGGGTCACAGTTTTACACACTGCCGGTGTAATAGAAAGAAACAACCCTTCTTAAAGCGCACCTGATAGTGAAAGAGTCAGATTCACACCTTCCAAGTCAAGTGAGTCACAACAAGAAGTGAACCCCGGTACAGAGGACTGAACCAACAGCAGGTTTTGCCAGGTAAATGTGTGACTGATTACATGGAATCCCAGTCAGAGCCCTGGCAGTAATCAATCCTCCGAATGACTAACGCAGGTCGGCCTAAGTCTGCTGCATCAAATGTCGGGAGCGGGCTTATCTGGCCGAGGATCACACATGCCCGCTTGTGTGTGGCAAGGAAGAATCAGAGTGGCTCAGATGGGAGGCTGGTGACAGGCCCTTGACTCATCACCGTGAGGGAAGGAAGGAGGATGCATGATGGGGGTCTGGCGAGGGCTTCTGGACTCTGTGTTTAAGGCCCAGCTTTCTCTTGTTGCACTGAAGCAACAGGGAGAGAGGCATGCGGCCTGGAAAACCATACACACGACCACCTTTCAGTGTAGCCCCCTCCCCCTCCACACCATCCGGCCGGAGCAGGTATTACTTTAAATAAACAGCTGTTATTAAAAGGCAAACATCAGTACAACTGTCACTAGGATTGTCAGCTCCATTTCAAGCCACCAAACACCTTCTCCACTGAAGAACTACATAAAAAGTGTATGTTTGTGACAATTAAGTCGAGAGGATGACTCAGTAAGCTGAACGCTCACCGCCAACACATGCAGTGTTCTGGAGGTCATGGATGCAACTCGCGGCATGGTAGATTCACCCCTTCCATCATTCAAAGGTTAGTATATTTAGTACCACATATGGAGGAATTTTATCAGTTATTAGCAGTAAACATGCCTTATTGCAGTACAAAATACAAATAATTATAAATTCATCTACATATAATTAACACTGAGTAGATCACACCAATCTCTGTAGCAGGCGTGCATAGTTCACACAGCTTCTCCCTACACTGTTATATCTTTGTCCTCTACCATATGCCATCACCAATGGGTCTCAAATATCTGTGATAACTGTCGGTCACTTAACACGAGACCTGGGCCATTTGTTTTGTTTCTGAAGACTCGTCTCCTCCAGAAATCATTGCTCACCTTTTTCCCTCATTTGCTTCCTTACATTCCACCATCCCCAGACCAACAACTGTATGCCCTAGGCCACTCGGGCTGTACAAATGTGACAGCCTAAAATTCTTCAAACATGTTCCATCACTGGTGGAGTGACCTCTATTCCATCATTTTAGAGCTCGTCTGTGACAGTACCGACTGACCAGCAACATGGACAGAAGCTTTTGCTCTGCCCCATATAGCGCAGTCCAACACAACACATTAGTCCATGCCACGGGGCGCTGCTGTGGGCACACATCTCCTACACTAAAGGGGCGGTGAAGCCTGGACCACGCAGCCCCAGAGCTGTCCAGCCTGCGCATGGTTTTTTGCTGCCAGGAAGGCTAATAATGCTAGTGACTGTATTATAGTAAATTCTGATTCTTACAAAGCCATCAAACTTTGAGGTGGAAGTGTTTCATAAAAATACATTGGCGTTAAAAATGACATTTACACTCAAAACTTTTAATCGCTTGGTAAAATTACCAGATGCCTTGGTATTCCTCGCACAAATGCCTTATTTTCAAAGACCAGCTTTGTGTGTTAAAAAGGGGCGTTTTTCAGCACCTCCTAAGGAGAAATTAAAAATGTGCCCTTCATTTAATTGCTTTTTACAGTCGTTGCTCGTCTTATTTTGATTTTCTCTGCCGTACATGTGGGAAACGACAAGACGGTACCTTCTGCATTAAATGCAAATTAGTTGTTTTGAGGTTACTGATTTTATCTGCCCTCACTCACCACATTTTAGCAGATGAATGAACGGAGTGGGCTTTCAGCTGAAACCCTGAGTGTATTAAGTGAGAAATGCTTCTGTAGAAAGGTCGGTGATTAACAGATCCATCACACACTTGAGCTTCTGGTGCAGAACAGAGAAATTAATTTACCTATAGATCCTTCACGGCTCAGCGGAAACACCTAACATACGGACAGTTACCAGGGTTCGTCTAAAACAGGGGTCTCCAACAGGTCAATTGCGAGCTACCAGTACCTCGCAGGCTGCCACTAAGTAGCTTGCACATGTGCCAGTTTCGGTGAGTGCAGCCTACCCTCTTAAAATGTATTTCTTTACTTCTTTTTCTTGCCTCTCTTTCATCAGTGCACCACCACGAACACAGCCCCACCTCTGCACCAACGCAGCACCACTTCAGCATCACTTCAGCACAGCACCAACTCAGTATCACTCAGCACCACCTGAGCACTGTGCAGCACCACCGCCTCAGCATAACTCAGCACCACAGCATCACTCAGAACCACCTCAGCATCACTCAGCACCACCTCAGTATCACTCAGCACAACCTCACCACTCGACACCACCTCAGCAGTGGCGTAACAAAAGCCCCCGCAGCCCCTGCAGTGTGGGGGACCCGAGCTCCGGGGTCCCCTCCAGCACTGGCAGGTCCTTGGCCTTCTCCAAACTGGGTCTAGAGCGTGGGGGGCCCCCTGCATGTACTTTGCGGGGGGCCCTTCTAGTTTCATTATGGCACTGGACATTGTCTAACTCCTCCGCCTAGGTGCTCCCGGGATTGGCAGATGGCTCCTGTGTCTTCTCAACAAGCGCTAAGAGACCTGCAGGTGATTATGCGCTGTACAAATTGTAGTTAACATAACATAACACTGCACCTCAGTATCATTCAGCATGACCTGAGCATTACCTCCACACCTGCACACCACCACCTAAGCATCACTCAGCACCACTTGAGTATCATTCAGCAGCATCACCTGAGCATCACTTCTGCACCAGCACACCGCCAACTCAGCACCATCTCAGCATCACTCAGCACCACCTCAATCTGCCCTCAGAATCTGGCATCTGTTGATTCTCCCCTAGTATCCATCCGCTGCTAGTGTTGTAATTCAGGTACTATTTCCCAACCTCCACTCTCCCATTGTTTATGCCCCCACGCCTCCCAATAACAAAAAAAACTATAACAAACAAGCATTAGAAGAGGCAGGAAGAAGTTCTCAGCATTACAAGGACAAACCAAACCAGAAGCCATTCTTTATGTTAATTCTTTTTCAATAGGGTTGTTCAGTGGTACATAATGTCTTCTTGGTTACATATAAGATAACAAAAATGCATGTACGACTTTATTTCAACTTTTCGGCATGCTGCACAGCAGCCACAATGCTCTATAACATAGCCTAAACACATTGCCAAAACCAATAGCTCTGGTAAAAACATATAAGGTCTGAAAGGCGAGACCTATTGGCTATGCCAATGCTTGTTTATGTTCATAGTAGAACCTTCACTATCCTAAGCAGTAGTCTAGATGCGGAGACTGAGTACACACGGTTAAGAAATATGTGCCTAAGCCAGAATTATATGTGAACTCTACTCATAACCATGTACATGTTCCAGATATAAAATATCAAAGGGGAATGGATCACTTGTACCTGAGTAACCAGGGTTCAATGCTCTTGCCGTCTTTCAATAAAAACCTCATTCACGTACACAGGCCGTGAGGCGGTATATCTTGGTTCTCCGCCTTATTAAACGTGACAGCATCATCATTGGTTTTTGTATGCTACCTCCACCAGGAGGAGAAACCACTGGTTAGTGCAGTAGTGATCAGTGATAAAAAGTGAAAGTGCTCAATTAAGGTGAGTTAAAAAAGGCCCCACATTACCTAAACTGTACCTTTATTCAGTTCGGAAATGGAGGCAGGTAAAAACAGTGATGTGCGTGGGAAGACGAGTTATCAGTCTAACGCACTGGTATGTCCATATAAGCGGTCGACATGTTTCAGCCCCATAGAATTGCCTTTACGGGTCAGGGGGCCTTCTTCAGGACCTAAAAGAGTGTAGGTTGTGTATTGTCACAGCCTAGGTGAGTACGACTTGTGCTCGCTCTTCCTACGGGGCACCGTAGGAAGAGCGAGCACAAGTCGTGCTTTGCATCAACACAAGGCAAATACGCCCGCCGGCACCCCGAGGGAGTCCTTAGTAAGGGACTGAAAGGTACTTTCTGACCTTTGTTAAATCAGATGAAAGAACATCGTACTCACCTAGGCTGTGATAATACACAACCTACACTCTTTTAGGTCCTGAAGAAGGCCCCCTGACCCGTAAGGGCAATTCTATGGGGCTGAAACATGTCGACCGCTTATATGGACTTACCAGTGCGTTAGACTGATAACTCGTCTTCCCACGCACATCACTCTTTTTACCTGCCTCCATTTCCGAACTGAATAAAGGTACAGTTTAGGTAATGTGGGGCCTTTTTTAACTCACCTTAATTGAGCACTTTCACTTTTTTATCACTGATCACTACTGCACTAACCAGTGGTTTCTCCTCCTGGTGGAGGTAGCATACAAAAAAAAACAATGATGATGCTGTCACGTTTTTAATAAGGCGGAGAACCAAGATATACCGCCTCACGGCCTGTGTACGTGAATGAGGGTTTTATTGAAAGACGTCAAGAGCATTGAACCCTGGTTATTCAGGTACAAGTGATCCATTCCCCTTTGATATTTTGTATTACGACAAGGAAGCTGAATGGATCACAGCTCCTTCTTCCTCCCCTTTTTGATTAGATACATGTTCCAGATTTGGCAAAGAACTTAAGTATATACCTTAGAGCGTTGTGCATGATGGGAGTGGATGTAAAAGTAGGCAATTTTTAGAAACACACCAGACACCAGGTCAGTTACAGGCTATAATGTGCAACAATGGTTCCTTTTAGAATTCATTAAAAGTTGTTTCAACAAACAATTACAGGACCTGCTTGTAGTCCAGTCAGACAAGTATCAAGAAAGTGCATTTTGAGAACCACCTAATTAGTTGATCTTAAGGCAGTAATTTATTTACAAACATCAATTTACAGAGCAAATGAAAAATGCGTTTGGTGAGTTGTGTGAATCACACAATGATAACATGTAAGCAGGGTCACTGGAAGTATGCAGCAAGAAAAGCCAAATTATGGATCGCAATACAGCACATTTTTGGGCAGTATATTATTTCAACATTTTGTCATTTTTACACATGTTAACACTGTCTAGGCAAACTTTCACCTCATTAATGTTAATTTAACAACTAAATAAAGCATTCAGCTACTGTACAGTTACCAGTTAATCTTTGCAAAGAGCTTCCCACAGCAGGACAACACGAGTGGCAGCATTTTTAGTAACTTCTGATCTGTGTCAGTTTGGAACACATTTTTGTTTTGTTAAATCTCCACGGTATGCATCAGATGGTGGATTATTTGGCAAGTAATCTAATTCTATAATTTTGTTGGGAATGGTGCAGCCGCTTCTTTGCATAATTCCAGAGGTCCTGCATAGTGGGGAGGGGGGTGGATGGATAGTGGTGGTGGTGTGTACGGAAGAGAAAGTGTGTATATGGAAGAAAAACACTTGCTCAATATATCACAGGCAAGGTTGTAACAACCACTGTTGCATGTCTGCAATTTCAATTGAATGTAGGTCACTATGGATATAGATATGTATTTGAGTTTAATGTGCCTGATATTTGTACAAAAGGGGACAGTATGAATGGTCACATAAACTAACTTATCAAATTGGTGGAAATTAGGCCCAGAAACGGGCCTTCTGTATGGTCTGGCTTGAAGTGAATCAGCAGCGAACAGACGATTAGAAGCACACTGGTCACTGACTGATTTTGTGATGGGAATTGAATGAGCGCTTGAGCCACCGACTATTAAATCGAGGCCGAGTGTACAGCGTGGTAGAAGAGGGCCAAGTTTTTGAGACAGAAAATGCCAAGAGGGGTATGTATAGGGCCAGAGAGCAACCAAAATGTTGTAAATTGTGAAGAATATAGGAATAATTATGCAGTGTATCAGGGCAAGGAAGCAAATGAGAGTCTTGCCTCCGTAACAAAAAATACGGAAAACAAGTTAATAAATAGTTTGCTAAACTGCCTAATAATATGGCCTTCATAGGACAAGTGAGCAAGAGTACGAATATGCAATGTACGACAGAAAGCACACACATGGTAACTAAAAATAATAGAGGAAAACAATGAGATATCTAACACGCAAATGGGAAATTACGAGAAAAGAAACTATGTTAGTTCAAAGGAAAAAAGAGAAAACTTTTTTTTTCAATTCCTTCAAGCAAAAGTGGTACAGTGCCAATAATGCATCTTTTACATGTCCATAAGACAAGAAATCACAGTGCTCCAATCGTCCATGTACTCGAGAAATCTTCAATGGAGTTGCAGCGTAGTATCGATCTGGGCTCCCTCTTTTTCAGAACGGCTGTCTCATCGCCTGTTCTTTATGGCATATGGATAATTTCAATAACTTGCAGTTTAAGTTCATTTTCATTATGGTTGTTTTCAATAACATGAGAAACCAGAGGGCCACTGGTGACCTTGCAGCAATCCCTTCTCCAATATCCACCTATTCTTGATTTCACCTTTTGGGTGGTTTGGCCAACCTAAATGATACCATAGGGGGACCACATAGAGTAGATAACAATGGTAGAGCTTCAATTGGAAACATAATTCAAAGTCTGGGTAATCTGATTATATCTCAACTAGGTCACAATGTTTTATTCATCAACAGTGGAAATGCATTCCAAAATGTATCTTCACATTTAATCTACAAATAAATTGTATGGATTTTTGTGTAGCAGGAAGTATAGGGAATTGTACCGAAATATATATTTGCCACGGTTTTGTGTACAATTAGAAACATGTACTAAAAACAATCTTTACACTATAATAAGAAAATACAGAGTAAGAAATGTTAGTTTTTCGAACACTACACATGCATTATGAGAAAAAGTCAAAAATGCACACATAATATAAGATGAATAAATTACATATGTCTATGAAGGATATGTTTGTGAATTACAACACGCTTATGACCCAGTCTAGGAATAAACTATTTAAGTCAACATTTACAAGTTTTTGTATTACAAACACTCCGTATTTGAAGAAATGTGCGCTTGTGTTTATGTCAGGGGAGGGGTTGTGGTTGTTAAATAGAGGTGTATATGCAACCAGAAAAGTAGTGTTAAACGTTTATGATACTATTCAATAGAAAACATGGTAGCACTAAAAAGCGTTCATTTTAGATTTAATGGAAGATAGTGCAAGAACATTGACACCCAGTGAAATGATGCAATTCAATAATGCATTCGACACCGCTCTAAAATGTATTTGATCATGCAGCTGTCTGTTCCATATGCTGCAAATATCAGGTAACATTGCCGCTCATTCATGCTGTATGCTGCGCCTATAAATTCTTATGGCTTTGATCTTTCAAATCTAAAAGTAAAGTATGATGGGGTGGGGGGAGTGAATAGCAGGTGGACCAATGTGTTACCCAATGAAAAATATATCTTTTTGAACAAATTGTCATTACATTGCAATGTAGATAACATATGGATAGAAGCCATGCTGTGCGTGCCTGAGGTTGCGTATTTTTATTTACTTTGTGGTTTCATTTAAATAGCAGTCACATATTTCTCACAATTTTACTAAACGGGCCATCCAGAATAGACAAAAAACTGTTCAAAAAACAGTTTCACATCGCTACAATCACCAATAATAAGCAGTCCAGAAAGTTCCTTTATTTGATAACGTCTGCTTTGCTTTTGACACTTATGGTGACCTCATTCACCGGATGGCCCCTTTAACATTTGCTAATGGTAGCAGAAGGGCCTGCAACTTTGCATGTCCTGTGATGCCAACACACTTTGTGACTATTATGTTTTTTGTTTTATTACCTACAGTTTTGGCATTTTACCTAAATTGTCACCCTTGTTTTTAGGTCTCTGCTAGACAGTGCATGCAATGTCTCAAATAGATGTGTTGTGTTCTATCTGTGGGCTTGCAGGCCGCCCATCTCCTACCATTGGTAAACTTCAGCATCGCTCTAATTTTGTTTGATGCCATTCGTCATGGCATGCGGGCGTCATATCCTCTTCTTGTGTTTGTCATAGCGCATGGGCCAAGTACATCTTTCCTTACACTGCTCCCGGTTTGTGGAGCTATTATTTCCTTTGTTTTCAAGTGCTCTATAGGAGTTATTGTATTTGGAGGCCATCTCCCTTGTACACATACACACATACCACTAAAATGCATGCACGTGTACGTAAACAAATGAATTTCTTAAAAATTTGTTAAAACACGAACAGCACTTATTTATTTATTTTTTTGCACCATCCAATTGGTATTTGAGCACTCGCTCTGTCGTCCGTCTTGCCATAGCGTGAACACAAGCCAATGGTATTGGAGCGCTTTAAGTGCTCAGCAGGTACAGTTACACATTCATTTTTTTCACTGATACTGCTTCAATGAAGGTTTTTTCCCATTGTTGCTTGCCCAGCTCCTCCTGCTTCCCTGCTTGACCAGTCCCCCCACTACCTCCTTCATCGCTGCATTTTATTTTTTTTGGCACGATCCGATGGCATTGAAGCGCTTGTTCCGTCCTTCATCTTGCCATAGTGCTAACACCAGCCGATGATATAGGAGCGCTTTCAGTGCTCACCAGTTACATTACGCCATGACACATTCATTGTTATAGGCAGGGGGAAGCGTAAGTGATTTACCCAGAATCAAAAATTGTTGAGCCAACCCCGAGATTCGAACCTGGTCGGCAGCTCTGACCATTATGCCACATCCTCGCTTCACTTCAAAACTCCTCAACTATTTCTCACTATCACTTCCACATTTGTTCAGCAAGACCCCGTGAACACCGAATAAGCATTGGCAAAGACAATAGATCTCCACAATATCTGCGCTATTGGCCTTGTCTATGTGAATGTCTTTAAGCCATGTTATCTAGCAGCACATCTGCTGTTCAACACGGCTGAAAGTCACTGAGAAAAGAGCCATGGGATTCTGGGCTTTCAGTAACTTTCAGCCATGCTGAACAGCAGATGTGCTGCTAGACAACATGGCTAAAAGACATTCATATTGACAATGCCATTAGCTTGGACATTGCCGAGACCTATTGGCCTTGCCTGGCTTGTTTATTTTCCTTGCAGGTTACTCTCTCAGTTTTACGTATCAAAGTGCATGAGCACCTAATTATAATAACATGCTTCACAGTTAAGTACACAGCTTATGTGCATGAGACAAGTAGTTACATCTGTCTCACAGATTAACTCCTTTTTGAATATATTTTTTTCACAACTAACGCAGCACGGACTTGACAACATGAATCATTTTTGCTTCGTCTTTATAATCCTTGACTAGTAGTTCTAAGAATTCCTCATCATTTCATTATTGCAGACAGCTTACAATCTCCATGGATGTCCTCCTTGTCATTCTGGATGAAGGTAAGTAAGCTGGTCTGATACTTGTGAGCTCTCTGATAGTATACTATCAGAAAACTCAATGAACGAACTGGGTTGCTTGGTACGGTACTAAAGTGGATCCACTCCTTACTTCACAACTACAGCTATCAAGTGTGCATCGATCAAGATCAATCATTGGATTGAAGAGTGATACGCCACGCTTCTCTCAACCTTTATTCAATATCAAATGTTCCCGTTAGCATGCATGTCAATCTTCGGCAAACAGCGTTGGATCTTTCATTACACTTCATTTCTACAGGCCAACAAGCCTTGGTAATCCCCTCAGGCATATCACAGAGAGAAAGAAACCTGTGGAGTTCACAACCAACACAGATCAGTGATCTGTTGTTCATATAAAAAATGAATACAGTGTCAAAGGGATGAATCTATCCGTGGTAAGGAAGATAATACATTTACTGCAAACCAACCACCAGATGGAGCCAACAATGTGATTTGTAATAGGCGAACTATACATCTGTTATTCAATCTACAAAATTGTCCAAGAAAGTTCATAAACAAACTGCAATAAGCATTGACACAGACAATGGGTCTGGCTTTATTGTGCCAAAACAATCAAACAGCATTTGCCCATGTGGTTCTGAACACAATAGCACATTAAAGTGAGACTGTTAGAAAGTATCAATTTTTGTATGGTCACCCCCATTTTTGGTAGACTGATGCTGATGGTTTTTCAACTCTGCACACTGGGACACTGCTGTACAGGCCCCTAACAACATGAGAAAATTGGCTAACGCCAAAATAGCATACTTAATGCTCAAGTAAGGCCTTAGTATATGGTGCAAGCATGGTATGGAAAGATAAATGTCACCCACAGATGTAGTCACATGATGTGCCATCCACTATGCTGACAATGAAAATATGGCTTTAGGCCTAAAAGTGTAGCCTTACAGCTGCTGTTAACATGAAGGCAAACATGTAAAAAAAAAAAACAATTTGATAGGAAGGAATCCTACTTTTAAATATTAAATAAGTCAACCCTGGGTAGGCCTTGTAGCTCACAAGATATGTCTACAGTCTAGTATTTATAAATGGATCGTGCAAGAATTTATTTTTGGCATGCTCCTACAATGACTAGCCCTCAAAAGCTATTTTCACTGTACAGGGCTACAGCAGATACTAGGAGAAAAACAAAAATGAAAGTGCAATCAAATTACTATTTTTGCTAACATTTGTTTGTGATAAGCTACAGCAATGATTCAACCACTGTTTTCAATATTTATTAAAAATCCAATTCAGGGGGTGCTACAGAGCTGGGATGCAAGATGGCCGCACAGATGTGAGGCTTCTGCAGTCTGGGGCCTTTATCTGTCAGTATCCTGCCCCAGATGCCCTCAACGTAAGTATAAACATCACCTTACGGAAAGCAGAAACTGCGGGACAAAACATTACACTGCTTTTGGGTGTAAAATGATGTATTTCCAGCCTATCTGAGAGAGCGACCATGTCAGCCATCTTCAGGCCCGCGAGACTGTAATGGTGGCTATAGTCGTGGGTAGGCCTGAAAACTGACCTGCGGGAGACAGTGAGTGGCAGAGCCAAGCGCCACAACGGAGTGGCTCTGTGACATTGCCTGGCCTCTTAGTGCCTGGAGGTGGGACTGCGTAGCACCCAAGCTCCAGTATGGCGCGGAGCGAGAGGAGCGGCTTACCTGGTGCGTCTTGCAGACCCCGGCAATAGTGGTTCCAAGGCCTGTGTGCGGAAGCGGGTGGGGCCCTTGACTGCTTGCCAGTGAGTTACGGCACTGCCATGCAGCACCATACATCCCATTCCTTACTCCTCTCTAGAGGCCCACCTTAGGCCGGACACATCACGGAGGAACGGAGGTGCGGGCCTCACTTGGGCTGACTGTGAGGCCTTGCCACCAGAGAGACAATCTGAGCACCCACCCGTCCAGATGCCTGAGCACAGAGGGCTTGGTGTGCGGGGGTGCATGGCTGCAGCCCAGACTTCCTGGAACGGGTGACACTACAGGACACGCTTAATTGAGGAGCAGGTGACGCCCTCCACATTATTGAGCACCACAAGAGTATTGTGGAGGAGATTTGCGGGGCACATGTCTGGAGCCGGAAGAGATCACCTGGGACACCATTGTCATCATCCGCCGGTGGAATGTGCTGTGCAGTCCACTGTGTCTCTGAAGTTCGGGTCTAACTTCCTCAGCAGACACTGCCCGCAGGACACTTCAGTAAGGCTTCCTGCTTGGGGGATGGAAGATTGAAACTTTAAAACCCCCCCTGTACAGTCGCCTGCTATAGGCTAGTAGACTGGTCTTGCCTGGCAAGTGCCTGCCCCTCCTGAGCAGCGCACTTCTTTTCACTAAATGCAAGGTGCCTCTCTGACAACCTGTACAGCTCTGTGGTGCTGTGGCCGATCTTCCACGTGCCGGCCCAGATACACTGTGGACCGTGTGCCACCCTTCTGCACTGCCCGAGTCTGCTCGTGCCCCTCTGATTGTAATATAGAGGTGTGGCGGGGCTATGAGGCTGAATAAAAACCCAGCTATAGCCCCTGGCTCGGGGGAGGACTGAGGAGGAGCCGGGAGACACTGGGTGCAATACAAAATAGATGCTTTGCTTAGGGGCCCACAACAGGTACACTGCACATCAAGACATTTAAAGCCTCAGTGCGCTGTCACCTATAACAATGGGGAAAACAGACGGGCGCCAAACCAAGTTGCAGTTCAATGCCTGTAGTTGGTGCTGACAATATGGGATCCAAAGATTCCCCAATGAAAGGACCCCCTGAGGCAGCAGATATTAAATCCCTGCTCGTCGCTATGCAGCAAAGCCTTACGTCCATTGAGAGCAAAATGGATAACATGTGCACCAGAATGGACACCATCACCCACAAATTGGAAAAGCAGGATTGTCGTATAGCGGAAAAAGAACACAGAATCTCTGCGGTTGAGGTCCCTGTGTCCACTTGGGGGGGAACAGCTACTTAACATGGAGAAGGTACTCATAATAATATCAGTCAAAAATGAAGATTTGGAGGTGAGATCCCGTAGATATAATCTACGAATAATGGAGATTCCCGAGTCCACCAACACCGGCTGAATGGAGGACTTTGTGGAGCGCCTACTCACCACCCTATTTGGTGCTGAATCATTCTCCAACCTGCTGATTATTGAAGGAAGTGACCCGATTAGGGCCACCCGGGTCACTCGCGACCACCTCTCAGCCTTCCATACAAATGAAGAGTCGGTCAGGCAGTAGAGAATACAAACCAAAGTTATTTATTAGTATACGCTCGAGCGGAGTCCGGTCTAACCAACCTCCTCAGATTGCGCCAGAGGGACTGACCCCCGTCCACATAGCAATACCAGATATACATTTCCAGCATCCCTAGAGACCCGCCCAGACTGGAATTTTCCAGTCTCAGAGCTAACGAACAAAGGTGGTACAGAAAGATGAGCTACCATCCTGAGACTGGGTACATGCTATCTTAGTTTCAAGGTTACTCTGCCCCTGCCTGCCTTTCTCAGAGTGGAAGCAGGCCTACATACTGAGAAAGGCATGCAAAAAATAGAACAATCTATTCATTAGTGAAGCGAAGCTCAACCTTGAACACTAAAGAGAAACAATTGAGGCTGCTTTCTGCTGAGGCAAGCAATGTAAAACAGAAGCTTGTTTTCGATCAGGGTACAAAATAGTGGCTGAATACAAAATGGTGCCGCAAATGCTAACTTAACTCGCACAATGCTACAAGGAGGCAGCAGAATACGTTTTCCAGTCTAACAGACCCTCCTTTTAGCATTTGCTAACAATTTTGTCTAATGCTATGAGTAAAAGCTGCTCACATACTAAGAAGACCACTATTACATGTTGAAGCAAACATTATCAATATTCAAAAATACCCTCATCAATGGACATTAGGTCATGGACAGCCTGCATCATCATGGCCGAAGACTTAGCATCAGATATTGGGGCCTTTGGTGTGGGTGTCATTTTTCCAACACAGGAAGCCCAACAAGCAGTGAGACAATGTACGCATAGGCAACATGTGAAGATGACGCCTCCAACTACTATCAGGAAGATAAGAATTTTCCACCCCCAGGATGCTATTAAACCCCAGAACCAACCAGAAAGACTCCAGGTACCGTTCTCTTGGTGGATGTCAGATGCAAGCCTATGCAACTTCTGTATAGCAGCGTATACATTAGGGGTGTGGTCCGGGATGTAAACACAGCAACTACTGCCAATGACACGACAGGCCCCTCCCCTATCAGCAAGGATGACGTCTAACACCATCCTGTTTTGTAAAGCAACAAGCCTCGTAGCCTGGAGCTCAGCTGTAATATTTGTCAAAATCCCTGCTGTAGTATTAATGACCCCTTCCACAACCCTAGTAAGTCGACGAATGTTAAGGCTATTGGACATAGGGCCCCAAAAGGGCAAAATACCCATCATAGCATCTGTGAACTGCTGCAGAGTGGTGTCTGTCTGGTCTATGTCTTCTGTGTTAATGACCCTCCTAATTCGGGACAGATAGACACTCCTACGCTGCAATCGATGGTCCTTGTGATAATTGAATGGTGCTATGTACACTGGGGGAAGGAGGAAAGAGAGATAGCACACACCAGACCATCCCCTAGGAAGCCAAACATAAGTTTGTGATCCACAGACAAAATAGATATTATGTGGTGGGAGCAAAGGTGGGCTGTTATTCGTGCTTAATGTATAAGTGTAGTTGCAATTACTCTCACCCACTTTCACCTTCCCAAACCTTTGGACACAAAATCCAGCCGTAGTGTTAACTACTGGCACCGGTATTGCCTCATCCTGAGTAATATTTCGCATTTGGAATGAACGAAAGTATTCAGTAACATTAAATCCCTGGAAATCCAACATTTCATTTTAAAGCCATGTTACTTTCTCTCTTTCATATACATTCATGCAGGCTGTTGGGGATAATGTATCAGGGGTCCCTTGTTCTCCTGGTGTAAATCCTTGGTGGACACGTATATATTCCAGCACTGCGTGATAATCAGCAGATGTCATATTCATAGCACAAGAATGATAATGAATGTATACCATGGAGAACAGTTCAAACCACCCCTCACAGCTGCCCAAATTGGACATGGGCAGCGATAACAGGCTATCACTCTTATGCGTAACCGAAGGGAGCAGTCCACAAATCCAGCAGTTTGTGACTTTAGATGTATCATGGGCCTGATGTAGAGTTTGCAAAAATACATTGTCAACATATGTTTTCCTGTGTTCCCCTTATGGGGGGCTAAAGTAACAAACGTATGCTCAGGGGGAACAGGTGTTGTACCAATCAAAGTGTGCACAGGATATTTCTCCTCTAAGAACCATACTATTCCAAGAACTGTTATCAGGGAAATCAGAACAATTACTATGAAGACTATTTTACTCCTTGTAGACCCACTAGACCAACCAGGTGTGTTCTGCCTGTAACGTGTGGCTGCAAAAGGCTGCTCCTCCTCCTTAATTGGGGGACCAAATGGATACATTGCAACCAGAGGAAAGGACATATAATGGAGCCAATAACAAAGGGGCAAATAGTCCCAGCGTCCGTCAGAGCTTCGCTGGTAGACTCCTATTGTTCATCAATCGTTGGCGCTATTGAGCACCGGCGGTGGAGCTATCGGACCAGCTCTTGAAGAATCCCACGTCGCACAGGATAAGTCACTCCCCTTCCCAGGGAAACACACTCGAGCAATCCTGTCCAGTGTCCGAACAGTGCACTAATCTCGTCTCTCCCTATGCTACTGTTACCTGACTTATCGAGTCCATCCCTGCTTATCTGACTTCTCCTTTGGTGCACTGTTCCTCCGTCGGGGGCGCAGATTATACCTAATTACTCCAGGGACTACAAAAAAGGGCTCAGACACAGAGGGGTCAATGGACTGGGGCTTAAACACAGATGGGCCAGCAGTCTGGGGCTCCTGGGTGGCCTTGATCTCAGGAGGCACTGCCTCGTTCAACACTGCATCATTTTCCTCCGCCGTTTGTTCCCACGTCAGCCGAGCATCTGAGAAGGGAACAAAACGGGGCACCTGTTCGGTTTCAGAATTGCCAACTCCGTCAAGCACCCATTGGTCATAGGGTAAAGGAAGGGGTACCTTGCGACAATGCTGGGAGTGTATCCAATTCTTCTGGCTGGCCACCTTCACAGCGGTGCGTGTGGCGAGGAGGACCTGTGCAGGCTCCTTCCACCTCGGCTTCAAACTGCCCTTCCTCTGGAAGTGCCTGGTCAGGATGAAATCCCCAGGCCGAATATCATGTCCTGGCCCCTCAGGTGCTGGTGGTAACGCCTCGTGTATCTGTTGGTGAATAGAACGCAAGCTTTTAGTTAACTCATACAGATAATCCACTAACAAAGGGTATTCAATGTCGGAGAATCGACGAGGTCGCGGGATGCCTCAGACATTTGCCGGATGCCCAAACACGACCTCGTACGGGGACAACCCTGTCCTACTGTGAGCCGTAGCTCTTGTAGACAAAAGAGCTAATGGTAAAGCATCTGGCCACTGCAATCTTGTGCTCTCCTGAATCTTTGCCAGCTTCAGTTTGAGAGTACCGTTGTTTTTCTCAACCAGACCTGCTGACTGGGGGTGGTTTGCAGCATGGAATTTCTGTTTAATGTGCAAACCATCACACGTCAACTGGATAACCTTTGAGTTGAAGTGGCTTCCATTGTCACTCCAAATAAAACGGGGCAAACCGAATCGAGGGAAGAACTCCTTTAGGAGTGCCTTCGCCGTCGCCATGGCTGTATTCTCTTTAGTGGGGTAAGCCTCAACCCATTTACTGAATGCACAAACAACCACCAATACATATTTCAGATTATTGTCTCATTCCATTTAGATGAAATCCATCTGAAGGACCTCGAAAGGGAAAGAAGGGGGTGCAAAATTACCGGGGGATGCAGGGGTGCTCTTTCCAGGATTTTACATCATGCACACTGTAGGAAAGTAGGATCCCCTTCTTATGGTTACCCCACTTTTTGCTTTTTTACACCCACTGTTTTGACTAGTCTGGCTGGGATCCTGCTATTCAGGACCCCAGCCTATCTGCTTTCTCCTTTAAATTGCTATGCATGTACCTTGGTACACTCCAGATTGGATACTGGGGCACCCTTATAAGTCCCTAGTATATGGTACACATGTACCCAGGGCATAGGTACCCCAGAGGCCTCCCATGGGCTGAAGCATGTATTATGCCACCCATGAGAGGCCATGCAAAATGGAACTACAGGTGTGCTACTGCAACCTGTGTAAGCTGGTGCTTGCACCACTTACGAGAGATATAGGTTCACTATATCTATATATATCACTACACTTAAAACTTATAAGTCACCCCTATAGCAGGCCTTGCCAATCCTGAAGGCAGGGTGCTGGGTTTTACGTGAGAGGGTGCTCCTGCATGAGCAGGGCCCCTCTGCAGCCTTCGGAGACCATTCTCCTGTGTTGTCTGTGATACAGCCAGACATATAGGTAGAGGTGCATTATAAATGCTATCTCGAAAACGGCTGCAACAAAATATATTGTGTTTGGTATCAAACACCTTGGAATCATACCTTCACACCAGTAACTGGTGTGGGAGGTATGATTCCTTCCCTCAGAACAAAGCTTCTGAAGGTACCTAGTATTCCGGTACCAGCTTTCTCTACCCGGACAGCACAAAATAGATGCTGCTAGCCACAGACACGATTCTGCCCTCCTGCTGCTGAGCCAAGCTCGAGCAGGGGAAGGCAGCACAATAGGCATCCTGTCACAGGGAGGTGTTACCACCTCCCAGACAGGATTTAGTGTATTGGGGCTGGGTGGGTGCACTGTCTCAGTGCCAGAAAGTCTGCACGAGGGGCACATTTGGTGTCCCTGTGCATAGTCCAGCTCAAACCAGTTCTGGGAGCCATTTGCTCCTGCTCTGGCACGAAACTGGACAAAGGACATGGGAGTAGCCTCCCCCCTGTCCAGTGCCTCCCCTAGGAGGGTCCCTAGAATCCATCCAACCCTCTCCCGTGGGTATAAAATGGGTTACCTGGCTACAGGACATTGGATTTTACATGGACAAGATTCTACAAGAAGAAACCACTAAGCTTCGACCGCCTGGACACGCTGGACTTTGCTGGACCTCCATTGGGCTCGACTTCGTCTCCCTTTCGGTCCAAAGCCTTGTCTGTGTCCGTGCTTCATACAGGCTCCGTGCAGGACCCTGTGGACCTCCAAGACATCAGAAGAATCTCCCTTGGGGTGAAGGAGTCACTCCCCTGCATTCGCAGGCACCATAATGCATCTGACTGGTCTGCTGATCCTGAGCTCCTGCGGACTCCGAAGGGTACAGCAACAAAGGAGGTGGGTTCCGAAGGTTTCCGAGGTTGAGCTGCCCTCTCACCGAGTTTGAGGCCAGTATCCCTTGTGGGGACCATATAACTCGTACCTCTGTGCACCGTGTTTATTTGCAACAGCACATGCTTGTTGTTGTGCAACAATTCCATGCATTGGGCTAATTGTAGCCCTGACCCCAGCGCACCTTTTCTACAAAGGACGCTGGCCTCTTCACACTCTGTGCCCTACTAGCTGTTGTTCTGTGAACTCGCCTGAGGTCCCCTTGCGACTCCTGTGCCTCCGGCCTGTGGGTCCACTTGAGGGTCAACACTGCTTTAATTGGGCTCCCCTGGATGCTCCAGGCCTGCCCTGACTCCCTTTGCTGTGGTGAGTCTCCTGGTCCTTGCTGGGCCAGATCGACACTGAACTTGACCATCTTCATGGGTTGCCACTGCCAAAGCTTGTTGGTGCTCCAGATGGACACCGACCCCTCAGCACTCGACATCCTTTGTGGGACAGCTCGCCTCCAGCTCCTGGTCATCCCAGACATCTCCTGGTCCTCGCAGCTGAAGAGTCAAGATCCCAGTCAACGCACCTGAAGCACCCGACATCGGTGGGCATTCGTCTACCGAGCCCCTGGTCACTCCCAAGTGACCCAGGCTCTGTCCCCTCTGCTTTCAGGTTCCTCTCATCTAGAATCCACATTTGGATTCCACCGGGCATTCTTCTTACTTCCAGCAGTGGCATTTCTTTGAGGTCTTCCATAGAAAATTACGAGGGTTTCCGACGCCACTTCGTACCTATGCACCCGGCTTCTCTGGGATAGGTAACTCTGATACAAAGGTATCCACGGGTGGGGTGGCTCTCCAACCTCTTAAGTTCCAAGGGAATTCCTCAACATCCACTGGGAAGGGTCCTTAATATTTAATTTTCCAACCGCGACTTCCCCATAGAATTGTATGGAGCACGCGGTCATGTTCTCACTCTGCACCCGTCCTCCGTGGGGTCCCTACTTACTCACCTTGGGTGGTTCCTTGGGGTCCCAGTAATTCTACACCTCCTAGACTAGGTCTAGTCCCGAGTCGTGGTTCTTATACCACTATTTTAGTATATGGTTTGGTCTCCCCCTGGAGCCCACTGTGTATTGTGCTATTTACGATTGTTTCTTTGCAACTGTATTACTTGATTTGTGTCGTACCCTATTGTAGAGGCTACTAGAGAGTGCTATATATAATAAATACATATTTTTATAACTACTGTGTGGTTTCTCTTTCATTTAACCAATACAATAAGGTTGCATTCTGGTAAAACAAGCTGCTTAACATTCCTTCAAGACTTAGCCTGAAGGCTGCTCTCCATAGCTACCACTAGGATAGCTTTCTATAAAAATTATCTTTAACCTAATCACCATAAGGGTTGTTTGGACTGGTGCAAGGTGCCCACTTTAACTAGTGGACAGCAACTTCTCACACACATCATACAGTACTTGACCAGATGAGCAGCAAACTTGGGAATACTGTCGTTCTGCCATACAGGATCTAATAGTTTACAGATACCTTTTGCACTAATGTGGGCTGGCCCGTGGGCCATAGTGACTACAGGGAGGACATATGCATCTGGTAACATCCATCTCTGTTTCCCTGACTTATCCGTCCAACACCTGTCCTCATCTAAGCGTGCTGTGCTCTCCTGCCATATTGCTAACTCCTCAACTGTTGCCTCACTCTGAATTTCTTTCACATTGTCTAGTGTATCCTCAAACATAGTGGTCTCGGGCACCCACCTGACGGGACCCGCTACAAACATCCTTTTCATCTTTGTTCGGGCTGTCTCCTTGGCTGTCTGATCTGCAAATGCATTCCCCTTCCCCACATCATCAATGATCGCCTTATGGGCACTACACATTACTATGGCCAATTTCTTAGGGAGTGTCAAGGAGGACAGAAGCCTATGTATAAGGGGGCCATGCTGAATTCGTGTCCCATGAGAGGTAAGGAACCCTCTCTCTGCCAGAGTCGGCCAAAGTTATGGGCGACCCCGAAGGCATACTGGCTGTCAGTATAAATATTAACAGCCAGTCCCTTGCTCAATTCACACGCCCTAATGAGGGAGATCAGTTCAGCTGCCTGGGTGGACTGATAAGGGACTTCTGATGTCTCAACTACCGTATGTAGTGTAGTGAGTGCATACGCAGCAGTTTGAAACAAGAGCCATCGACATATAGTTCCCCTTGGGAGTCAGATAAGGGAACATCAGTCAGGTCTACCCGTCCTTTTGTCTCCTCTTCTGTTAAAAAAATACAATTATGGATGTCAATTTCCTCACTCTCAGAAGGGAGGGGTAGCACCGTGGCTGGGTTCAGAGTGGCACATCTTTTAATTGTGATATGTGGGGCAAAGAGCGTTAGCTCATAACCAGTCAGACGTGCACTAGTAAGGTGCTGTGTCTTAGTCTTATTCAATAGGGTATACACAGCATGGTCAGTATGTGAGGTCAGTATCATGTACGAGCCCAGCCGATTGCCTTATAGAGATGGCCACTGCAGTGACCGCTCTTAGGCAGCTCGGGAGGGCTCTGGTGACTGGATCAAGCAAAGCAGAAAAATAAGCACACGGCCGTTGCTTACCTCCAAAGGCCTGTGTTAAAACAGAGAGCGCACAGCCAGCCGTCTCGTGTATGTACAACACGAACGGCTTCAAATAGTCAGGCGTGCCAAGCACAGGTGCAGAGCAAAGCGCGACTTTTAATTGCTCAAAAGACTGCTGACATTCAGGCGTCCAAGGCAGAGGTCCATGCACATCTTTAGTGATTAATGTAAGCAGGGGTTTGGTTAGTAATTAATAATTAGGGATCCAATGGTGACAGTAGGAAGTGATGCCAGTAAAAGCGCGCACATCCCCCTGAGTTGCAGGGATAGGCATTTTTACAATAGCACTAATGCGCTCTGGAGTCAATCTCCTACCCTCCTTCGACAGTAGGTGACCTAAATAGGTGACCTCCTGTCGACAGTATTGAAATTTAGAAAGGGACACTTTATATCCATGGTGCGCCAAATGCAGCAACAACTTAACCGTGCTGTCTTTGCATCCCTGTTCAGTGTCAGAGGCTATTAGTATGTCATCCACGTACTGAAGCAATACATTACCTGAGGAAAGTGTAATAGAGTCCAATTGGGCTTTCAAGGCTTGAATATATATACTAGGGCTCTCAGTATAGTCCTCAGGAGCTCTACAGAATCTAAAGCTCCTGCCAGCTAGGGTAAAGCCGAAGAGATGTCGGCTATCAGGATGGAACGGAATGCTAAAGAACGCATTCTTCAAATCAATGACAGAGAAGAATTTAGCAGAAGAAGGAATCATTGTCAAAAGGGCAGTAATATCAGGGACCACCGGGAACTGAGGGACCACTATTTTATTAACTGCATGCAAATCAATCACAAAACGATAAACATCTGGGTGGTCATCGGGGGAATCTGAAGATGCATTTTTCAGAACAGGAAGAATAGGGCTATTACACACATTCGCCACTGTCTCTTCAACCACTCCCGACTCAATTAAATCTTGTATAATTTGCAGCAAAGCTCGCTCCCCCGCCTGTGGAATTTTGTACTGGTGAATACGAGGCAGAATGGCATTATCTTTAACTGTAATGGAAATTGGGGGGATTTGCAACAGTCCTACATCCGTATCACCTGTTGCCCACAAAGTGGGCGGCACATCCTTAAATTCAGCAGGAAGGGGCGCATCTTTGGACAGACACTGCTTAGAGCTGACCACATTTGGACCCATTGTCATATGAACACCGTCCAGGGAGCAGTAAATAGTTGCATGCAACTTCTTTAATAAATCGAGGCCCATTACATTTTCCCCACAGTTTGATGTCAATAGGAATGGTGAATCCACAGTAAAAGGACAGATAGTCAAGGCAAGAGGTTTGGAAATGGGGCTTACAACCGGTACACCAGAAAATCCTACCGAAACATTATTTTGGCCAGACAGAGCTGCCCCGGGGACCAGCAAATGAGAAACAGAGTTATTCATTGCACCTGTATCCTCCAAGAATTGCTTAACTGAGCCTTGGAGATCCGCGGTGACATAAGGACTGCACTGATCTACAGGGATCTGAACTGGTCCCTCACCCTGCCCCTGGCTGTCCTAGCTGTGAGACAACCTTGTCACTTCATCCAGACCATAATCGTCGTGGTAATACTGTCTCCCTTGAAGGTCATCAAAATAGTTCTGATCTGAACGACCTTGCGAAGTCCTATCCTCTCGAACCCTATCCTTATCACTTTCTTCACGGCCCCGTCCAGAAGAACCTCGTCCTCTGGGGGCCGCAACTTTATGCTAACAACACCGGACACTCGCTACACCAGTGCCCCTCCTCCTTGCAGTACGCACACTGATTCGGCCCTACGGGCGCAGCGTTCCTGCTAGTACCAGGAAGCTGCCGGGCCGGACCAGCTCCAGGTCCCCTTCTATTTCCCCTAGACGCCTGCTGCAACAGCACCTTCGTCTTCAACTCCTTGTGCTTCTTTTCTACCTTCTCTTTCTCCTCGTTCTCCCTGTGTTCATAATACTGTGCCATACTCAATATGACAGAAGGGGAGGATGTCGTCCAAGTGCTCTCCGAAGCCTGCAACCGAGCTGCAATCTCTAGGAGCAAGTTTGTAACAAATCTATTGACGAACAATCGGACACCCCCCTCCACCGACAAATCCTGTCCACTAACTTCCAAAAACACACCCTCGAACCGTGTGAAAAAATTAGACACACTTTCATCTTTCTTCTGACGACATGCCGTCCACTTGTCCCAATCTACTGTTCTTTGTGGAATAAGTGAATGCATATAAGAGATAATTCGGCCAGGCAAACTAGTATCTCGGCCGTAGGCTTCTCACCAGGCTTCCTCTCCTGATCCCATGCTTTAATCTGCTCCCAGGTACCACCCAATTCCGCACCGTGGTCCTGTGTGTACCTGCCTCCAAATATCAACGGGTACCAGTAAACCAGAGAACATTTCAATATCTGCGAGTGTTATCACTGTCGATGAAGAGGCTTCTGTCAGTTCCTTATAGTATGCAGTAGGATTTGTTTCCTGGGGTCGGGCAACTGGGTCTTACGGGATAATACCTCACTCCTTTTCCATGCGGTATAGACCCACTGTTCTGGAAAACGGGCCTCTACCCTTTGTCTAACAACAGTATTCTGCTGATCTCGAAGCTCCGGTAATCAGGGTGATATATTGGGTGGACTTCCCTCATCGGAAACTGAGACCCTGTCTTCGGGCTCTTCTCTAACAGCCTACTTCGGTAAGCTACCAACGTTGCAACATTACCAAAAACCTCCCCAGGTAACATACCAGCAGCATACACATTGTCTCTGATATCATAAATAATCTGGGGCGCTACATCATTGAAACACTGTTCCCATAATCCAATCAGTGTAGCCGACATGTGCTTTAGGGCATGCTGCTGCACAAACGGCTCAAAATCTTTCATTACACTGTAAATGGGGTGGCGAGCCCACTGAGCGGCCTGATTGGCCACCACCTTCTTCTCTTCATCGCCCACATCAGATCGTATCAATATCCACCCCAGTCGTTCCCTAGCTGTTGCCCAGTCCCCGTCCCCTTGTCCACGTACAGGTGTTCCGTTACCCAGTACGGTTGGAGAATGAAGGAAAAGGGAAGGAGTAGCGACAGAGGGAGCGGGCACTAATGTCATCAACGGCTGTGTGGTCGGTGTAAGGGCCGGAGAGAGGTGAGACATCGACACAACAGGCGTAGAAGGGAGACTAGCAGTTATCGCAGGCGCAGAAGGCGAAGCCACAGAACTGGTAGGAGGCACGGCGGGCAAAGCAGCTAGGTCGGTAGCGGAAGAAGCAGAAACAGCAAGGGCAGAAGAGACAGATGACTGAGGCTGTGGCATGGCAGGGTATATTCTCTGTGGGCCATGTGGACGTGGGGGTCTAACAATTCCTCCACAAATGTATCATGTTCTTCTTGAACTACATAAGACTTTTCACATTGCAATCGAAACTTACTATCGGCACACTCTATCCCCTTCTCAATCTTCTCTTTATCATACGCAACAGCTTTCTGAGTCACTGTCTGCATCCTTCCCTTTCGGGCTTCCTTTTCTGCTTTCATTCGTCTCTGTTTAGCTTCCTTTTGCCATGTTCTAAGGGAATCAAACATTGACTGTCTACTTCATTTTGCAAACAATTTATCCTGCAGAAAATTATGCTTCTGCTCGTCAAAAGTGCCTGTCAACGGCCATTGCAACTCGGCATTGTCCCTCGCGAATTTGTGCCATAGTGTACTAAACATAATAGGGCCAAGGCCATGCTTAACACACGTCTCAAAATTCGGGGTGCCTTCCGGAGGCATAGGCTGACTCTCTTCTAATCGAGCATCAGTAGAACAACAACCGCAACTCATACAGCACAGCTTGCTAAAGCAGGGCATTTTAAAACAAAAACACGTTCACTATTTATGCCGAACAGATATTTGCAAATATCTTACCAAAATTGGTCCTCAGACCTCACCAAATCCAAATCAAAGCGGTACCATGTTCATAAAGAACTCAAACAAATTCAAGCGCTTGTCCAAAACGATCCTCAGACCGTACCAAACACAAACCAAAGTGGCACCATGGCCACAAAACAAAACCAAAGCAAACTCACCTGGTGCACACAGGTCAAACAAATTTATTCTCCACTGCCGACTCTTCGGACCAAACGGACAGATCCAAGGGTTTTGCCGTTCAGGACCCCAGCTGGGATGACCACTGGCCAAGGCACCGCCCGGTCAGACAGACGGGGCAGCTGCGAGTACCAGACTCTCTCGTGCAGGGATCCCCGGTCTGCCCGTCCGACTCGACGTGTCCCAGGCCTCCTCACCCGTCCACGGGCAAAGAAGGGTCACTCGTCCGATTGGGTCCCTGTTCGGGCGCCAACTGAAGGAAGTGACCCGATTAGGGCCACCCGGGTCACTCGCGACCACCTCTCAGACTTTCATACAAATGAAGAGTCGGTCAGACAGTAGAGAATACAAACCAAAGTTATTTATTAGTATACGCTCGAGCGGAATCCGGTATGACCAGCCTCCTCAGATTGCGCCAGAGGGACTGACCCCCGTCCACATAGCAATACCAGATATACCTTTCCAGCATCCCTAGAGACCCGCCCAGACTGGAATTTTCCAGTCTCAGAGCTAACGAACAAAGGTGGTACAGAAAGATGAGCTACCATCCTGAGACTGGGTACATGCTATCTTAGTTTCAAGGTTACTCTGCCCGTGCCCGCCTCTCTGAGAGTGGGAGCAGGCCTACATACTGAGAAAGGCATGCAAAAAACAGAACAATCTATTCATTAGTGCAGCGAAGCTCAACCTTGAACACTAAAGAGAAACAATCGAGGCTGCTTTCTGCTGAGGAAACCAATGTAAAACAGAAGCTTGGTTTCGATCAGGGTACAAAATGGCAGCTGAATACAAAATGGTGCTGCAAATGCTAACTTAACTCGCACAATGCTACAAGGAGGCGGCAGAACACGTTTTCAGGTCCAACATTATGGAGAGAGCTCACTGAGCACTGATGACCAGCCCCTCCCCCCCATGGCACCCCTCCCCATGCGATAATTAATTACCAGGATTCTGAATTACCGTGACAGAGATACTACCCTTTGCTTGGCCCGGGACAAATGCACTTCGCAGTTTGAGGGAAACACAGTGTCTATCTATCCAGACTTCACGGTAACAGTAGGGGAGACCTGTGAAAAGGTGGGGGAGTGAGTAAGTGAAGGAATGGGTGAATGGCTGGATGGATTAGTGAAAGGATGAATGGATGAGTTAAATGTTTGAATGGATGGAGAATTAGAGAAAGGATGGATGTATGAGTGAGTGAGTGGAAGGATGGATGAGAGAAAGGGTAAATAAATAGATGTATGGGTGGATGTATGGGTGGAATGGTGGATGTAGGGGTAAAAGGGTGGATGTAGGGGTAAAAGGGTGGATGTAGGGGTAAAAGGGTGGATGGATGGGTAAAAGTGTGGATAGATGAGTGAAAGGGTGGACGATGGGCGAGTGAATGGGTGGATGGATGAGAGAAATTATGGGTAGATTGATGAATTGATAAGTGAAAGGGTGAATGGATGGACGGATGAGTTAAAGGGTGGATGTAAGGATGGATGAGTGAGTGAAAGGGAGGGTAGATGGGCAAAAGGATGGCTGGATGAGTGAAAGGGTGGATGGATGGATGAGACGAAGGATAGATGCATGAGTGATAGGGTCAATGGATGGATTGATGAGTGGATGGATGGATGGGTGAAGGGATGGCTAAGTGAACGGGGATGGAGAAAGAAAGGGAGGATGGATGGATGTATGAGTGAAAGTATGGATGGATGATTGACAGGATGGATGGACGATTGACAGGATGGATGGACGAATGGCTGTATGGATGAGTGAAAAGAAGGATGTAAGGATGTATGAGTGAAAGAATGCATAGATAAGTGAAAGGGAGAGTGAAGAGCTGGAATAAAGGATGTATGGGTGAGTGAAATGGTGAATGGATGGGCAAATGGACAGATGAGTGACTGGGTGAATGGATGGATGGATGAATAAGTGAAAGGATGGGTGAAAGGGTAAATGGTTGGATGGATGAGTGGATGGATGGATGGAAGTGTGGATGGATGAGTGAAAGGATGGATGGGGTTAAAGGGTGGATAGATGGATGATGGATGGATGAAAGAGTGGATGGAGGGATGGATGCGTGAGTGAAATGATGAATGGAAGGATAGATGATAGATAGGTTTGGAAATGGTTGAATAGGTTTGGATATGGATAGGCACACAGATGGAAGGATAGAATGGATGGTGAAAGACTGAATAATGGATGAAAGAATGAATGGATGCCACACCCCTGGGTGACTCAACCCCCATCCCAAACCAACACTACTACCTACCAATATGGATGACATCTAATTCTTACACCTGGTAGCCCTCAATGTCTTAAGTAACATTTCCTATACATTGACTTTCACATTTATGAGTCATTGTCTCTGTATAATATGTGTGTGATGTAATGCACTTTGACACCCTGCCGTACATACTTCAGATGAGTAGCACTATAAAAGAAATTAAATACACATGAGAGAGGTATGTGAAGTTGAGGGACACCATTGGAGGGTGGTAGCAAGTCCGGACTGGCTGTAACCACATCAGGCGTTTCCCTGGGAGGCTGGAATTTTGTTACTGGGGGCTGGAACTGCAAAGTTCCTTGTATATCCAGCAGTTTTCAGGCAACAATAAAAGTGTTTAGGTAACTCTGGTGACTAATGTACCTGTTGGAGAGAGATGGGAGTTTTGTTTAGCAACCGTTTTGAATCATCTAAGGTAGCACAGAGGGTTAATATGCCTGCTGCAAAGAATGTGCACCATGCCTATCAAAGAACAGTATTTTATGTGCAGAGCTCAGTGGGTTACTGCTTTTGTTACTGAGATTCTTTTGTTACTGTGCAGTTCATAAGTTACATACGTAATCTAGCACAGTGAGCTATGAACTGCCATCAAAGAGCTGCATCCAAGCTGCATGGTAAATGTTACAAAGTTATGTTTTCTTCCCAGTTTTTCATTGTCCTGATGTTGCTCAAAAAGGTTTGTTTGGGTAGTAATAAATTCTTATCATTAAAGTCAATACTAACTACTGTGTTATGTTCTGAATCCTGAATTTGAGCTTCTTCAGACCAAGCACTCATACAAAATGCCTACCAGTATGGGTGACATGCATCCTACACCTTGTAATCCCGGTAGCCTTATGTAACATTGTCTATACACTGATTTACACACGTGTGATACATTGTCTATGTATGTGTGTGTGATGTAAAGTGCTCTGGCACCCTACACTGGTATGAGAGGTGCTATAAAACAAATGAAATACATGTGAGAGAGAGGCACTGTTGGCGATAGTGAGGGAATCATTGAAGAGTCCCATCAAAGATTGTTGCATACTGGTGCACAGTGAAGCCATCATTTACTATGCTTTAGAAGCTAATACAATTGATATATAATGAGAAATGTTTTGTAGACTGCACCATGTTTTCCCAAATTTTCTTTGAGATGGGAAAACAAAGGCTGTAAGCTGTGAGTTTGTTTGTAACACACAGCTTTTAAATATCTGCAAATGAACTGTGCAAACATTTCAAAACATATCAGCAGTTGGGAAACCACAAATGGATCACTTGTTTATAATTCAGAAGTGTGCTGGAAACAGAGTATTATAGGATCAAAACAATCAAGATTCTTTACTGGGTGATGTTCAAATGATACATATTTGCAGAAACCACATTTCCACACTTTATTAATTGTGCACTATATAGTTTTATCAGTAAAACTGCATGTTGGCATTTTGCTTCCATAAAATAGAAAATGTTCTCTATGTAAAAGACAGTGCATCCTTCTACCCTACAATTATGCCTTAACAGTGTATACAATTTCAAGTCTGCAGCACACTTCTGTGCATCAATGAGAATCTGCAGTTTACAGCTCACAGAAATGAAACAGCCCAAACAGTATATTATTTCCAATATACAGGTAAAATAAGGAGGGCTGATATATGGCTAGCCAGGTCATTATATAGTAATGTCAACTCCTATCTAACCACTCTAACCCACAATAATACCATAACGCTTAGGCTCAGCAGTGTGCAGTCAATCAGAGCTCATGCAGGCTGGTTTATAACTCCCTTTTCCTGCTTAATGCTCTTACCCTCACACAAGACCTGTCCGCTATGGGTAATATCCATTACTCAGTACTGTACCAGCACCTATGCAAGTCATCACCAACTGAACAGAAATATAATACTTGAAGCGGGCTGACACTTAAAGCTGGCCACTCGGAGGACTGCACTCTAGTCCAGCACTGTAGGTCCCAATTAGCTACATCCTATGCGTGCCACTTTACATCTCACAATGGCACTAATGTGTCTGTAAAACGTTCCTTTTGTCCCGAAGTTTTGTCCTGAATTTTGACCTTCTGTCCTGAATTTTTGTCCTGAATTTTGAGCCGTTGTCCTGAATTTTTACACTCACCATCCTGAATTTGCATCCATGCCAGTTGGTCACCCTAGAAGTGAAGCATATCGGGAGAACCCCAAGGCACCACATTACCTAGATGGGTGAGCAGGGGTCTCTAAACATGTATATTGCAGGTCGTACAACACGATAGTGAAGCAGTACCTGAAGTGCTTGACATGGCGGGTCTGGTAAGACTCCGCATACACACATGTTCCAGGATTGGCACATTGTTCGTACAGCTCAGCAGAGACGAGAGGCCAGACAAAGGGGATGAAAGGCAGACTAGAATCATATTATGAAACCTGTCCCTCGTGCCGGTGGGGCTTGCTTCAAAAAGAGTGCGCGCCACTCACTGGTCCACATGTAACCCTAGCACCTAGTAACTGCCACCTCCTTTGATACTCCGCCAACACTTGGTTGTGGCTCGACTAGGGAGCACTGGCAGTTATTCTGATCACCTTTGGTGAATCTGGTGATTTGGTGCAGGTTTAGGCGAAGGTGCGCAGAAATGGTTGAATACATTTGAGAATAAGGTGCAACGTAAAACAAAAAGTAGCACGGAGACAGGGGTTAAGATGGAGATGCGCGAGAACCTAGGGAAACAGGAAGTGGTGGGAACAAGGGCAGCCGGGCAGAAACTGGGAAACATAGGTTTCAGATTGCTGTGTGTGACATTTTCACAATTTCAGTGTAATTATGAGTGACATTTCAACTTCTATGAGTGACACTTTCTTGCAAGCAAAATCAAGCAATGAAGAGGAGGGAAACATAGAAATATCAGACATTACACCCATTCGAGCAACGAGAAACTCTTAGAAGATCTTGCAAATGCTGCAGAGCACCAGAAATCAGGAGAGTGAGGCACACATTACAGCCAGCCAGGACACTGTATTAGACTTGACTTAGGGAAAGGCGGAGGAGCTCGAAGAACAGTAGAAATACGGAGGGGTAGGAGAGGCGGGTCACGGAAAGAGGGAGGAACAGTGCAACAGGCTGCCGGGAAGAGAAAGGGTAAAGAGGGGGATACAGGAAAGAGCAACAAGGAGGGGTGCTCGGGAGTTAAGAGGAGCAGACACACCATGGGAAATTGGAAGGGGTGAGAAGGAGCAATGTAGAATCGACAAAGGTTGACACAGTGAGGTTTAAAATAGTCGCTAATAAACAGCAATGCAACCATTACAGAGAAGTGTAAGGGTACACCGAAACAGCCAATAACATGAAGTGAGAGAGGTAATCTCTAGGCTCATCTAAAATGTGACTGACAATGTCACAATCCAGTGCTGAAAGAGCATTAGCCAAATATGCCAATGATTGAAGTGGGCTGACCCAAAGCAGACTATAGTTAAAATATAAGATTGCTGGAAACAATATGCGACATTCACAGTTGTGCTGTCTACTTAAAAACTGCAGAACCAGGTTACCAATTTTTTAGAAATGCAGCCACATCAAATCAACATTAAAAGTACTTCACTTACTCTCAGCATAGTTGGACATACACTTCAAGGTCTTCTGTACCATTAAAATGTCTATTGGAACAAAGTACCTTGATACCTGCAAAATCTGGCTTTACACTTTATCCTGACGACAACCTATGATTCATCAACTTGTACCTTATCCAACAACGAATCATTAGATGACTTAAACATAACAGTGCATCACTGAGAGCCTAGAGTCACAAAACCTGGAACACTTTGAACCCCAGCGTCAGAGCAGAACCAAACATCTCATGTTCTGCAAATACAACTCTTGAAAAATAAACTCTTTAGGAATGTTCTGCCAATGAGATCGGACCATGATAGCACTGAGTTGATAATACAGATTGGGGTACTACACCTTAAATCCACTTGAACTCTACTTACCCTATATTTTGTACCACAGCAGGAAAATTCAAATTCCTCAGCACTGGATATGAAGAGAAATTGGGTGGAAAATCAAATTCACAATAAAACAACTCACTATAAATTGTGTGTGGGGCGTCGGTGTTGGTGGTTGTATTCTCTTATGCAAAGTATTCTCAATCTGACTTGCCATAGAGAAAATTAAAACAGTGCTGTTCTGAATGACGCTCCTTCAGCCAAGAGAGTTGAAGAAGCTGTTCATAACTTGAATGAATAATAGACTTTAAAGCGTCTATTTATCAAAGAGACCTGATTATACCAAGAATGCCTCCTAGTCACAAACTTAGCAAAGGATTACTCAATTACAATTGTGATTTGTTCTTAGATACAGCCACCCTGAAACAGCCACAGATCCTTTATACCACCTAGGAGACTTATATTCCTAAATAATGCTTCAAAGTGAACAGAGCACATGTCTGGGGCCCTTAACTTTTGGTTCAAAGTTTAGGTTCAAAATAGTCTAGACGTCTAGCTGCCAAGATCAATGTTATGATCTCTTCTTTCAAATTGTTATTCCAAAATCTAAATCACACACAGGTCATTTACTTAACTCATTTAGTGCAACGAACCCCTTTACCTCCAGTGAAGAATGAGTGATCCTCGTCGTTTAGACAGAATAACAACTTACAGGGCGGGGTCTTTTGCCGATGACCATTGTTGAGTCCGTCTGGGGCTCTGCTGAGTATCGTCTGCTTGTACCTCAATAATGGAGTGATTGGGGTGGAAGACAGCATACGGCTGTGCGAGTTGCCGTTGGAACGAGCCATGACACCGGAAGTTCTTCTGCTGCACCACTACGACCTTGTAGTGGCGAGAACGACAGAGTGTTGCCTGGCATATAGACTAGCTCAACAAAGGCCTTACAGAGATGGGGAGCAGAATCGAAGTAGCACAACGGCTCAGGAGAAGAGGATGGTTTCTGAAGCAGGTGAAAGTGGTTTACATGTCAGGCAAAGAAAGCCTACTCCTGCAAGGGCAAGACAGAGAGAGTAAATTATAGGGGTGGGGGAGGGGCGTGGACAGCAACTCCCGGGTGCTGATGCTACATGAAAGAAAATACAGCAATTATCAGACACAATATACTGACAGTAATTCACGTAAGAGGGAAAAGGAAGAAATGAAGGGATAAATACCCCAGTACAAAGGGGGAAAAAAATAGAACCCTGGGAAGGGTGTATGACAAAATATCGAGAACAACAACATTGAGTGACAGCAATATTGTCTATTAAAATATCGAGTTTACATATTTTGTGTTAAACTAAAAAAATAAAAAGTAATGTATTTACAGTATTATATTAACAACAAATATAGAATTTAAATAGTTGTAATATTAACAATGTATATATATATATTTATTTTTTTAAATATAAAAATATTAATTAAACAATTTAATGCAATACATTTAAAAACAATATTATAAAAATTGACAAACATATATGTAACCAACAGAAGTATGTGACCTAACTTAAATATTAAAATTCATATATAATAGTTCGAATTAATACTGTAAACTAAGAATACAAATAAAATACATATAGAGATATAAAAACAATATTTAAACAATTAAAAATACATTCATATTGACAACTAAAAAATATAAATCATTAAGAAAAATATAAATCACACAACTACAAAAAATTAAAATAACAATTACCAAATATTTAAAAAATATATATGAGCATTAAAAAATAGAAAATATATAAACAATTAAAAATAAACAACAATAGCAAACATAAGGAATGCAATTGCACTTTAGAGGGATTACATTAATTATTCCCACACCAGCATAACCAAAGACAGAGAAAGCTGACTTTGGAGAGGATAGATTTACTATTCCCACTCCAATCTACGCAACAGTGAGGAAAGTGTTGGTCTTTAGAAGAGTTAAATTTACTATTCTCACTACAACATAACCAAAATCAGAGAAAGCGTTGGACTTCAAAGGGGTTAGCTTTATTAGTCCCACTCCAACATAACCAAAATCAGGGAAACTGTTGGACTTTGGAGGGGTTATATTTGCTATTCTTACTCCAATCTAAACAATAGCAGGAGAAAAATGTGGACTTTTTAGGGTGGGAGGGGGTAGATTTACCATGTCAACTTTAATATAAGCAACAGTAGGGAAAGTGTTGGATTTCAGTGGGGTTTAATATACTATTCCCACTGTAATCTAAGCAGCAGTAGGGAATATGTTTGGCTTTGGAGGGTTTAGCTTTACTATTCTCACTCCAGTTTTAGCAACAGTAGGGAAGGCGATGGACTTCAGAGAGGTTACATTTGCTGTTCCCACTCCAGTTGAGTTAACAGTTGGGAAATTGTTGGACTTCAAAGGGGTGACATTTACTATTCCCACTCCAACTTAAGCAAAATCAGCGAAAATGTTGGATTTCGGAGGTGTTACATATACCAATCCAACTCCCAATCTTTTTTTTTTTAAATTAATTATCTAACATAAAAGTAATAAAACATATTCAAAATAAAAAATATGCTATATAAATAAAGAATTACATTTAGGAAATAATAATAAAATAATAAAATATTGAACAAATAAAAAAATCACTGCCCTACCCACTATCCAAAAAAACACAAACTCCAAAAGAAATTCCTTGAAATATAAATAAAACAATAATAACATTAAAAAACTATTTAAAAAAACAAACAAAAACTAATAAAATTAATAATAAATGTAAAATACATTTCACACAGTTTATGATTAAATACGCTTATCAATCAATTAATAAAATTTACATAGCAAATAATCAATTTAAAAAATACATCACTAATGAAAAGTTTAATTCGTGTAAAATTTACCCAAAAAACAAAAAAAAATTAATACTTTCCCACCATATTACACTACTAACCAAAGTCCAGCTACTAAAATATAAATATGTGATTAAACTATACAAAAACAAAACAAACAGTAAGCATGAATTAAACTTAAATGAATAAAATAACAATCGATTAAACAATTTCCATAACTAATGACCATTAAATATTTAATTTACGTTAAAAAATGCAATTGCCATTAAAAACCAATAACTTATAATTTATTATCATTCAATCAATATAACTTTATTCGGTCTGATTGGAGATAGACCATAAAAGTACATAAAAATATTGCGCATACTCATAAAAATACATAAAATTTTAAAAAATGATCTTGCATTAAGAACAGGTAAAAAAGATATATGTACATAAACAGCTTAAAAATTCCTCAAATGCAAATCGTAATCAAATTTTAAAACACCATTACACTAATACAGAGAATGGCTGAGATTTTAAAGGAATGATGGGAAAGGAGAGAGAACAAAAACCTCTTATCAGGTCCGCTATGCACTCCTACTATCCCCCACAATTAAGCCAAAACATCTCAGCCAAGCTTCATATATTAAACTATAATTCTAGCGGATTAATCTAACATGGTTTTTCTACCCCAAATGGCTGCTTTCAAGAAGGCACAGACACTGAAAACAACTTCAGATAAACTCAGAGATTGTAAATAAAGGAGAGCTGGACTACAACTAGCCTCTGTAACAAAGGTGTTAAAAAGTGCTTTCGTGCTAGGCTCTGCAAATTGCAGCAAAACAAAGTGCAATAGTGGTTGTGTAGAGTTATTGTCACAAGGACAAGTGAAAACTATATTTCCCTCTGGGTCTAAAAAGTTTTGAAGAAAAAGGACCAATGAATTACCCTGCTGTGAAGCGAAAAAGAAGTGACCGCTCCCATCTTGACAAATCCAAAGATAAATATAAGGGGTATTCGTCTTTAAGTAAAAGACTACAATAATGCAAAACTGAGGGTTTAGATAACGTTTTTCAGTCTAATGTTTGCACAATAGTCCTTAAATAATATATTCACCTCCTTCTTGGCATTTTTGGGGATACGACTGGGATCAGTAAACCAAGAGGATATACTGAGGGATGCAAAAGTGTCCTGTATGTAACTCAGCCACGGTATGGAATAGGCCATATCCAACATCAGGCAATCAGATATAATTTCTATACAAAGCTTACCTGCTGGGTTCAACAAAATACTGACCCATAATAAAAGTAGCACCAGCTGAATCTTGTCTTCTATAAAGCCCTGGTTCAACTCGAAGTGGGTAATGAGACTAGAGGAGGACGGCGGTAAGCTCAGCAACCGCCGTCGCAAAAAGCGGTTTTCCTCAACCTGTAAAGAACAACATTTATGAAAACCCCAAACTCCAACAGCATAGGTGGCTGCGCTAATGCATTGTGAAGTATATACCTTCAGTAGAGGGAACACAATCCCCCGAATATCAGGTCCAATAGGATTGCAAACTGTGCCAGCGTTTTTTTTTAGTTTAGAGCTGGCCTGAACAAGATGCGGAGTCCACAACCCTGATGAACTAAAGGTTAACCCTAGATAACAAAAGTTATCAACACTCATCAGATCGTGCCCATTGATACTAATTTTGTTTAACCTTAGTTTGCCCGGACCACAAGACATGATGTGTGACTTAGTATAATTAGTTTTTAAGTTCAGGTTGTGCATAAAAGAGGCAAAACAATCCACCTGATGTCTCAGTGCGTTTGGAGTGAGGGCTAACAACACCGCGTCATCAGCATTCAGTAAGGCAGGAATTGGGGAGCCTGCCATTCTAGGTATATCTAGATGGGAGGAGGATAAATGAGCTGGTAGACCATTAATATATCAAATAAATAATAAGGGTGCCATTATACACACATGCCTCACTGCACTCTTCAATGGAAAATCAGAAGAGAGCTCCCCGTGAGAGTTTAAATGGACTTGAGCTGAGAGGTCTGAGTGTAGACAATACAGAAAGTTTACTAAAGGCGGGTCCACGCTGGGATCCAGCAGCATTAACCAAAGCTTGGCTCAATTCACTGAATCAAAGGCAGTGGATAAGTCCATAAATGCTAAGTAAATAGGAGAGCGCCTGGCCTTAGTGTATTGAGAAATAGTCAGCACCAGGTTAAGACATTGTTGGTTAGTTCCTAATTTCGGCCGAAAACCAAATTGAAAAGGGGAGAGTATATATCCTTATCAGCTGTCCATTTAACCAAGCGGTCATAGATGACTCTTCCAATGATTTTGATAGTACGGTCGATGAGAGAAATAGGCCGATAGCACTTAGGCGACATACAGTTAGAGTACAATCGTTGCGGTAGTCCATGAGGGGGGGAATAGTAACTGATAGACCGGTATTAAATGTATTAGTAATAAGGGGACCCCATATTTCGGGCATGGATTTCAACAGATCCATAGGTACCCCATCTGGGCCTGGTGCTTTCCCACCTTTGCTATGTTGGAAAGGCAGCTCGACTTCCTGTACTCTTAATAAAAGTGGAGGGAATTCTGCAGTTTATTGCGGAGGATAGCTAACATACTTGGTGCGTCTTTAATGTGGTAGATATAAGCGAAGTGGGTAACCCAGTCCGTGTCCAAGATGTTGTTTTGCAGGAGAGGGTTAAAAGGGGAATTCCTAGCTCTGATATGCTTTACTAAGTCCCAAAAGGATTTGCTATCCTTTCCCCGGGAAGCATGTTCCAAATGCTCCCAATCATGTTTGGATATTTCCCTCTTCCTGTTTATGAGTGCGATTTTATACTTAGAGCGTGCCAGGGAGATTTCACTCCTGATCCTGGGAGGTGCGTTTAGAGCTTCCCTCAGCTTCCTATTTGCCTGCAAACAGGCCAATCAAACCATCTTCGGTCCATATTCGATGTACGAAATGGCTTGAGCATGGACGCCCTAATTATGCATATTAGCCTATTATAGTGTAAGGCCATTGAGTCTTGTTCGTTCTCCGCTAGACAGTAAAAGAATATATTTAGGTGTGACTTAAGTAAGTCTGCTAATGAGTCTTTGGGCTTTTTCAGGCACCAAATTAGTCTTAAGCCATCCGAAGAATGATGTGTAACAGAGGCTAGATTACTATTACAGGCTAGTCCCTTAAGCGGTAGAAGCATAGTGGCGCTCAAGGCATTGTGCTCACCCCAGTCTGTGGGCAGGAACTCTCCTTTGGAAAAACAAGGTAAAAAATCAGGGCTTACGAACATATAGGGGCCGATTCCGATTTCGGCCGGAAGGGCACCGAACGATGGTCGGAGCCCTTCTGACCGAATCGGAACGTGCCGGCCGGATTCCTTTCCGACCAAGCCATTCCGATGGGCTCGGTCGGAAAGGAATCCGACTGGGATTTCCGGATGGCTTACGACGGGCTCGGAGAGCCCGTCCGCTGTCCGGAAATCCTTCAGTACTCCCCCGGCCGCCTCTTCACGACCGAGGGAGTACGATGGCAGTATTTCACTGCCTTTTCGTGCCGGTCTTTCCGGCACGAAAAGGCAGTCGGTAACTGTCTTTGGGGGCCCCCAATAGGGCCCCCATGGGTGCGAGGCTGCCGAATGACGGCCTGGGGGCACCTATGGTGCCCCTCTGTTGATCCCTGCACCCGGTGGCAGGCACCTTAGGGTGCCGGCCACAGGGTGCAGGGATGAACTGCACCCCTGCTTTCCACAATGCAAGCATGCATTCCGCTCGGAATGCGTGCTCCCATTGTGTAGTATACGAGTGCGACCGAACAGGGTTCGGTCGCATCGTACTTGCAGGGCCGTAACCGACGACAGCAGGTCGGTCGGTTACGGCTCCTGACCGATGTCGGACGGACCTGAGTCCATCCGACATCGGAATCGGCCCCATAGTCTATAAGGGAGGCTCTCCTCCCCTTCTAAATGACATTAACGTTTTGCTCGCCCCCCCTAAGGTATCAAGTAAGTCAACCAGACCATGAGCAGTAAGATACTTAAGAATCTCTGCTCCACTTGTGTCCTGCATAATGCAGCGTCCTTCCATATGAGTGTCTTGTGTACTGAGGCCCCCTCTAAGCTTTGCATTAAAATTACCACAGAGGAAAAAGTGAACTAGAAAAGTGCGTTTATCAACCTTAGTTTGTGAATGAGATATAAAATTAAACAGGCTATTATAGTGTGTACAACTAGAGGTAATAAAATCATTGTTATAGACATTTAGCAGATAAAAAACCCTATTAGTCTTTGGGACTAAAGGAAAGAGGAACCAGATTGAACCTGTGAAACTTCCAGCTGAAGACTTAGGCTAACCCAGATGGCTAATCCTCTGGCCGCACGGCCACATGGAGAAGGAATAGCAGGACTTGAATAACAAGCATAACTCTCAAAATACGAAGCAACAGTGAGCCAGGTCTCCTGCTATAGAATTAAATCATACTTGGAAACAAATGCCCTCCAGTCCTCCGTATTAATGTTCCCTTTAAGGCCTGCCACGTTCCAGCTAAGGACAGAAAGAATTCTATATTGCGTAGGCAGAGTAAGAGATGCATCTGCTGTTAGCCTCATAAAGGGGGCAACAGTAGATGTTACTAGCGATTTATCAATCATGGATGTAATACAACCAGTAACAGATGTTAGAACTGCTTTAGGACCAGTAAGTCAATCTAAGTCGGAGAGTGTATCGAATCTGTTAGATGTGAGTACAGAGCATGTTACAGAAGATGCATGCAGTGGAACCTGAGCTACAGCGGTGCATTAGAAGGTAGTACACTAACTATATCTGTCTGTATAAAATTATCTAAGTGTGTGTTAATGCTCCCATGAGAGGTAGTTAGACTTGTGACGTATGCGCTACAATTTAGAGATAAATTACATGGGCACTGCCCAAGATGGGTGGGAGGTCTATAAAATAAGCCTAGTGGGACCAGGGAAATGGAGCTTCTTGCCAAATTACTAGGTCTAGCATTAAATAGCAGATCGTGTGCCAGGTTTGGAAGACTAAAATTAATCTCAATACTGTTTCCCTGGGGTTCCGCATGCAAGATATCCTTGGCATGCCAAAACTGCATTCTTCTATATCATGCCAGCCAGTGTAAGCTTTTGTTAAAGAGTGCTCATAAGTTTCGCGCTGGTCCGGGCTTAATGAGGGAACCCCTCTTAGTACGGCCACGTACGGGCATGCAGCTGGAGGGAGATTAATAACTGGTAATTGTGTCTGTAACTGCGACTTTACTGGGATAGCTCTTCCTTCTATATCCCTCGTGGTATTAGGAAAATTAGAAGTAGTAGAAGGCAATTGAACTACTTTCTGCCTGGTTAGAGTATTTTTATTACATGAATAGTCTACGTGGACTAGTGGGTTGCTAAGAACTAACGGGGCCTGTGTTAGTGAAATGTGTTCTACCGAAGGTTCGTCAAGGTTATTATTCACAGTTTGGTACCTGATTAAAGTGTTAGATGTAATTCCTTTGGCAGGGCCTAAGAGGCCGGTACCAAGTGCAGCCAAATTGGTCTTAATAGTGTCCAATTGGGAAACCAGGGGCGAAAGTACAGTGTTAATCATTGAGCACAGTTTCTCTGAGAAGGTTTGTAAATGACTAACCACAAGGTCGTTGATGGAACTGTGAAATTAGGCTAAAACTGGAGCTCCTGAGCTTGATATTAAAACAGTCACGGGCTCAGTTTCAGATACTTGTAAAGTCTCAGGAGGGGATAAAAGAGGGCTACCATCTGCTTGCGAGCCTTGGCGTGTCTAGATCTCTTTGGCAGTGTGGTATGCAGAAAATTATTGTTCGCCGCATTTGAAGAAGAGGGATGAGTGGCTGTTGGAGGAGGGGCCACACAGTTCGTTATAGGACCTAGGATAGTAAGAGGTACAGCACTGCTTTGGGGTGAAACTATGGGCATATCCGGAGGGGGAACAAAGCAAACACAAAGAGATGATGGACGGAGTGCTGAAACTTTTCAGACACTCACCCCCAGTCACAGATCTGGGTTGAATCCATCATCGTTCTTTAGCTCACTTCGCCACCTCAGTTCAGACCCAGCTATATACAAATCAGCCTTGACCCTGTGCCTCATGGGAACAGTCCAGCCCGAACTGCCAAGCCAGGTCTTCCCTGAACCGAAAACAAGCATCCTGGGACCGGTTTCGGGGTGTAACACCCCTCATCAGCCAGGCTAGCTTGAATCCAGTTTCAAAGTGAGCAAGGGACCCACATCTGGGCATTCCCTGACAACTTAGGGCGAACAAAGCAAACACAAGGAGATGATGGACGGAGTGCTGAAACCTTTCAGACACTCACCCCCAGTCACAGATCTGGGTTGAATCCATCATCGTTCTTTAGCTCACTTCGCCACCTCAGTTCAGACCCAGCTATATGCAAATCAGCCTTGACCCTGTGCCTCATGGGAACAGTCCAGCCCGAACTGCCAAGCCAGGTCTTCCCTGAACCGGAAACAAGCATCCTGGGACCGGTTTCGGGGTAACACCCCTCATCAGCCAGGCTAGCTTGACTCCAGTAGCAAAGTGAGCAAGGGACCCACGCCTGGGCATACCCTGCCAACTTAGGGCGAACAAACCAAACACGAAGAGATGATGGACAAAGCACTGAAACTTTTCAGACACTCACCCCCAGTCACAGATCTGGGTTGAATCCATCATCGTTCTTTAGCTCACTTCACCACCTCAATTAAGACCCAGCTATATGCAAATCAGCCTTGACCCTGTGCCTCATGGGAACAGTCCAGCCCGAACTGCCAAGCCAGGTCTTCCCTGAACCGGAAACAAGCATCCTGGGACCGGTTTCGCGGTAACACAGGGTCAAGACCGATTTGCATATTGCAATGTTGGACACGCTCTTGTGTTGTTGGTTGCACCCTTGGATTGCTGGTCCTCTCTTCTCGCTCAACCCTTGTCCGACGTTTGCGTGCACTCTCAGTTGCTGAAGACTTCACTCTCGGATCGCTGGGCTCTCACGCTTCCCTCTTGAACTACCGGGTGGTTTAGTGAACTCCCACATCTGGCTGGGTCCCTTCTCAGGCCGCGGGGCGCGCTCTCTGAGGTCTGGAATGCACTTTTCGGTGTGGTTGGCCACGGGCTTGGAGCTTTGGTCCCGCTCTGCAGTGTCCGCGTCTGCTCTTCCCGGTGAGGCTTCTTAATGAGTCATGCAAGTGGATTGTGAGTCTTGCAAACCCGGTGTATAATGTATTAACTTCCCACCTTATTCTCCTACAAACCCAACAACCTGATATAAAATTATAATTAACAAATTATATTTTTTTTAAAACTCACATTTAAAATTACAAACTATAATAAAAAAGAATTAACACTTTCAGTAGGTTCAAGGTTCAAATACACTTTATTCGGATAGAATCGTATCCATAAAAGCACAAAACACAACTGCAAACATAAAAATCTGCAGGTTAAAAAGTCGTAATAAATCATTAAAACCATAGCAGCATACAATGTGCAATAATATTATAATTCATTCATAAAAGACATAAAACCTAGGGATTGGACATCGTTTGTCGTGCTCGAGCAGCAATTCTCAAAAAGTGCCAGTGCGAAAAACCAACTCTTCATCGTCTAGGGTAAGTAATTTTAAATAGGCATGTTCCAGACTGATGGGTGTATGTTTTTTAAAATAGGGAGTTAAGAACCACTTAATATATTTTAAATAATATTTGCAAAAGAACAGAAAGTGCTGGATAGATTGTCCGCTCTGACCATCGCACGGGCATGGAATATGATCAAGGTCATGGTGGTAACCAAGAGGGAAACAGTACAAATTTGATGGTACCAGCCCTTAAGCGAAACAGAAGGCTCCTCTCCCAATGGCTCATTGGCAGTCTGATATAATTCGCCAACTGGTGTGCACAGTCCGCAATGGCCATGTAGCTATGGACAAGAGGTTTATTGTATTCCTTCTCATATCTTTCTGTTCTATATAATGAGTAGAGCGCGCTCCTAAGCTCACTTTTATTTGCGGCCATCGCTGTACTAGGGTCTGTGTAAAAGCTTTCCTTATTGACACTGCAAAGGCTCTGGTGCACCCCTGACAGCCATGGTATGTCTTTACCTTTTGCACATGCCATGCAGTCACTAATGATCTCTCTTGTCAGGGATGCTGCCGGGTTTTTCCAGACTGATAACCAGAAGAGGGCAGGACGCGCTCTAATAAAATCTTCAATAAAATGTGAATTGAGATCATTATGGCAAATATATTGAGGTGTAGGGATTGGGACGCCTAGTAATTTCCTACAAAATCTATTTTCTTCCTGTTGGATGCAGGTACTGTTGGCAAAGCCCCAAATCTCAGTGCCGTGGGTGGCTGTGGGCACACATTGAGTCTTAAATTTTTTTTAAATAGCACCTGTTCTCTTTGGGCGTGGAAGGCTAAGAATCGAGTTGGGGGCCTTTGAGAACTTGCTCCTGGCGTGAGCCATATGCTCGCTCCAAGAGCCGTTCGCAGCAAAGACCACCCCAAGATAAGGAAAAGAACTAGTACTCATCAGCTTCTGATTGTTCACAAGTATAGTATTAAGTTGACGCTTCCTTGGGCCGCACGACATTACAAAAGACTTTTTAAAATTAGTGCGTAAACCCAGGCTGTCCATATGACTGACAAAACCCTGTACTAACCTGCGTAAGGAGTTCGGGGTGCGGCCGATAAGGACCGCATCGTCCGCATAGAGGAGTACGGGGAGAGGCCTCCCATTGATTTTTGGAACATCTTGATTTAAGGATTTTAAGGATTTGTTCAATCCATTGATGTAGATGATAAAAAGGAGGGGGGCCAAAACACAACCCTGTCTGACCCCCCTACCTACTTCAATGGCTTCGGAAACCTCACACCCGCGCTGTAAGATCTTTGTGCAGGTGTGCCAGAAAATACACCAGGGGCTTGTCCAATCCATAGGCCAGCAGGATAGACCAAAGCTTTGACCTATTAACAAGGTCGAAAGCCGAGGTCAAATCCATGAAGGCCAAATAGACCGGAGAAGCTTGTGCAATGGTGTATTTCCCCATGATTAGGTTGAGGTTAAGGCATTGTTCAATAGTGCCCACCTTACTGCGAAAGCCTAGTTGACACTTTCAGTAATAATGTCAACATCCAAATCTAATATACTAACAAATATATATTAAACACTATATTCATTTACAACTATATTAAAGTAAACACTAATAAATACAATAATATTTTCAAAAAACATATACTTAAAAATGATATTCTTACCTTTGACAGTCTATCAATATTTTTATAGTGACTATTTTTAGCTGATTTTCATGCCACACAATATTTTTGAATTAATATTTATGTCAATTACCCCCTGGTACATAAGACTAGGGATTAAAAAGTGGTGAGTGAGGAACAGGCAAAAAAGATATCCGAATAGAAGGATCCTCTAATGCTACCTGGCACAAAAAAAGGAAGTAAGACTATGCTTACATGCAAAGACTTGTGGTATTCTACAAATGCATGCAAATTGTGGCCCCATTTTTATAAACGAATATCATGTGGAATCAGTTTCCCAAGGGATCTCTGAAGAGAAAAAAGTAGAAAGCAGAACTGGATCACATACACACATTAATTACCTCTTGCTATTAACTCACAAGGAGATTATACTGTACACAGTGCCAGTGACCACAACAGAGGCAAAAGGCAAGTTTACAGCGTAAGAAATTGGATTAATATTTGGGGTGAGTGACTGCCCACCTCAAGGAATAATTACAACCCTTAATGTCACCGCCTGAGCTCAACCCTCTGGTAGCTTTTCACAGAGCAGACAGGATTAACTTAGGGCAATTTGTAAAGTATTTATACAATACCAAAACATTAATAATGTTAAAGCCAAAATAATAAAAAAATCCCTAAATTAGAAAAATAGAGTAAAATTTCATAAACAGAATTATACCAAAAGTACAAAAACTGATGAGGGGAGCTGGAAATATGATTTTTTTAAAGCTTTATGTAGAAAAAGTGCCAAGAAAGAGTAAAACGCTAAGGATAGTCAATGGTCATGGTAGACCGGAAAGAAGTGCAATTTCAGGCTGATCGCGGTAGAGCCCAGGTGGGAAACACCAAGCTGCTTGGACCTGATGAAAATGTGTAAGTCAGAAAGTTCAAAAAAGTTTCTAAGACCTGCTGGTCTGGACTAAAAGTTTTCAAAGGTTTCCAAACTTTCTTCTGGTGCCCAAACAACCACAGGAGTAAACCTCTAGAGCTCCCAGCACACCAGGAAAGGCATTTAGAGATTTGCAGGGTGCCAGGCAGAAGCCATCTGCAAGATCCAGTCCAGGTCTAGTTGCCACTAGTCAGCTGGGTACTTCCATGATAAGGCCTCTTACAGCTACTTGTTCCCAGTAGCAACACAGGTCAGTAAACTAACCCATGGAGTCCACTTCTTTGTCTTGAGTACAAGATGGAGCAGGTCCCATCCTTGAGGGCTCCTCTCAGGTCACAGACAGTAGGTACAGTCCTCTTCTGATGGTCTAGAGAGTATTCTGTTTAGCTGCCGCATTTATACCTTACAGCAGTTGGGGTGTGGTGACTCCTGGGCACCTCCTAAACAGTGAGTTCAACGGGCCAACTCTACCCCCTTTTTCAGTTGTTCATGCTTGCCTTAGAGGCTCAAAGTGCCATGTATCAGGGCATTTTCAAGATGATGAAAGTCTTCAGCCGCACTAAACGTGGACTCTGAGGGTTGGGGTTGTGTGTGGGAGTATCAGAGGGAAATCATTAGTGTCCACCCACATCTAACATTAAAATCCAATTTGAAGCAGGTACTGTATCCACAGCAAACCCCAAGACAGAAGTCTGATAGGACAAAAGCAAGATCCTTCAGCAACCAGATAGGGGATACATATGAATTGTCTTGGCATCCTGTTATCTCCCTTTCAAGTGCACCCCAAGTGTACCATGTGGCTCAACAGACCTGTTCAAGCAATATTTCACAATGTGGTTTTGCAGGATGCCTACATCCTCCACTCTGAAAATTCTGTGGAGTTCAGAGGAGTAATTTCTGTCGATTAAGTTCAACCTGTTGTTTGCTCCTTAGATGTATTTCACACATCTTTCACACCTATTCAAAGCTAATCGCTGGCTGGGCTACTGCTTAAGAGCTAATGCAAATTAGCCCCAGGAGCTTCAGGCAATAGAAAAGGTAACTTTCTAAAAGTTTATTTTCCTTAATAATTATTACGACCAGACCTCCCTATTGAATTTAGTTTTTAATAACTAGTAAAATAGTGGTTTAATTATATTTATAGCTGGTCACTTTTGCACTGTGGCTTTCTACAAAGAAGAACAGATAGACCTTCCACAGTCAAAATATTTTTTTGGGTCTCGTCACTGTAAGCACATGGTAACATTAGTTTTCTGCATGTCTCAGTTTTATATACCTGCACCCTACCCCATGGGCTACAAGACTTTCGTAGGGGTGACTTATGAACATTTAAAAGGGATGTTTTTACTTCTCAAAAAGGGTTATGTTAACAGGTTGTACTGCAGATTGTCTGCTACAGCAGCCAGGCTACACAGGATAGGCTTGTAGTCATGTTTGCACTGCCACTGGAGAGAGAGACATAATATATGCTGCAGTCCATATATGGCATGTAACTTCCAGGTCCTTGGTGCACTTTATACAACATATACTAGGGATTTAAAGGCAAGTTAAATGTGCTATTCTGGATTAAGCCAATTTAACCTTGGTTAAAAGGGGAGTACATGCACTTTACTACTGGTTAGCATTAAACAAAGAGACAACATAACTGGAAGATCAACATCTAAGAGACAACATTCAGTCCTCATACATAATTACAGCCTTTCATTATAAAGTAGGTTACGTTTATGTCCGTATATCACTCTGATCATACTGACTACACCTTAAAGGATGAAATGTTAGCTATGATAGCCCTACTAAATTCATCCCCTCAGTAGAGACAAATAATAGAAGAAGAAATCTCCGACAAAGAAATAAAAAAAGCTACAGATGATATGGGTACCGGGAAAGTTCCAGGAGAAGGCTCATTATCAGTAGAATATTTCAAGTTAAATAGAACATAGCTAGTGTCATTATCATGTCATATGTATATTGAAAGGCAGGTGAAAAAGAAGGCGTGATACCGAAATTTAAAAGAAATTGAGTTTCACTTATACAGAGGCTCACCTGAGACCCACTACAACATGGCAACTACAGACCATATCACTTACAAGTGGACTTAAAGATTTTAGCCAAAATATTAGAGAATATGTTAAAATTTGTAACACCTTATCTAACTCACCTTTCACAAGTGACATTTCCCCAATTGTTCTCAGTAACCCATTTAAGGACATTATCTCACATCCTATGACAAGCTAGGAATGATATTGATGAGAAACTTGTTTTGCATTTGGATGCCGAAAGGCTTTCAGCTGTGTGGAATGTTGGTACTTATCTAATATAATGGCAAAAACAGCTGATTTGAAGGCGATTTCATCCAAAAATGACTACCACATAAAAAGCAACTGCAGTGATAAACTGTGGGAGCTTCATACTCCAGTTTTTTGGGATGTGGAGAGGCAAGTCTGCTCACTATCTCAACTCATTTTTTTGTTTGCACTAGAACCACTAGCAATCACCTTTCGGCAATCTAAAAACATTACAGGAGTGGCAACACAGCAGCATACTCTGATGGCATAATGGTAACTTTAAGAAATCTAAACACATCTATCCCAGCAATGATTTCACTCATTATTAATTCTATATAGGATCAACTGGGAGTAGTGTGAGGCATTACTTCTAACAAGATGAACCACAAAAGCATCATTAAGCAATGTCCCCTTTAAATAGAAGGAATCGCAACTAAAATACTTAGGTATACTGGTTAATAGAAGGCTAGACAGCATGATGAGGGACAACCTATGTCCATTATTAAAGGTGATGAGTCTACACCGCTTATCAAATGGCCAACACTACAGTTCTCACTTGGGGAAGGGCTCAAATTGTTAAAATGATTATAGCACCACGCTTCAGTTATGCATTTGCCATGATCCCTTTAAAAGTCCCCACATATTTTCTATGTGTAATGTCAGGAAAAACTAAGGGGGAGATTTACTAAGATTTTGCGCCGTGTTTGCGTCATAAAAGTGACGCAAAACGGCACAAAATCTTTTTTGCTACTCAACTTTCCAGCGCTAAACTTGTTTAGCGCCGGAAATAACGTAAAAGTAATGCGAAGCAGCGCAATGCGCTGCTTCGCATTACTTTGCGCCGTGGGGACATGCCAAGGGTGGTATATGGGCGTTCCCATGCAACCACCCAAGATTTCTCAGGCTAAACCCAATTTACTAAAAACAGTAGATTGGGTTTAGCGTGAGAAAACTGCGCCCTTTTCAACTAGGCGCATGGAAGGAGAAATGCTTTCATTTCTCCTTCCTTTTCCGACTTTGCATGCGTGCTGCACTGTGCAGCACGCATACAAAGTGGGAAAAACTTTCCCTTGTGTGGAGCATAGTATTTTGTACAGGAAGGGTACCCTTCCTGTACAACACCTATGCTGGAATCATGCACACACCCTAGCACTGCAGCGCTAAGGTGTGTGCATGGCGCACGGCAGCTGTAATCAGTACTGGCGCAAGGGAAAGGGGAGGAGATAGCCATATCTGAATATATGGCGCTCTCTTGCTCCCTCCCTGTCGCGCAACGCAGCGCAGCCTCGCGATGGCCTGCGCTGCGCAACTTTTTCGTAAATCTCCCCCTAAGACTTTTGTATGGGGTGTGGACTCTAAATCAAGGATAAAAGCATTCAATTTACATACTTCTAATGAAGTGTGTGGCCTTTGGCTACCCTATGTGGAAGCCTATTAGATTGCACTTTAGATAGCCCAAACAAAATATGGGCCAAATGTGCGAAATTGCATGTTTGCGATTTCCTAATAGCGAATATTAGCAATTCGCTATTAGGAAATCGCAAACTTCTTTGTACAACTGGTTGAAGCTTGAGGATAACCATGATATGTTTCAAGGTATCATTGACGGATAAAACTTTGGAATCACATTTGGATTCAATATGACCCACATCTAGGAGGAATTGAACCTAGTACAAATTTCTGCATTTATTGGATTAACACATGACTTTACTCTTCCAATACGAGATAAGAATTTTTTTCTTTTGACATCAGTGCATATGAGTCCTGATGAAGTTCAAAAGAGATGTTTTGAACGAAATGCGTTGGCTGAATGTTCTTTGTATATTTATGGATTACAAGTGAAGAAGGAAAAATGAAAAAGATTTCTTATAAATATTGCATTGAAGTTTTTGGATGAGAACACTTTCCCCAGTGCACCTTTCCATTTGAATTATCGATGTACAACTGTGCGTTTGACACTGTTAGCGATTCGCAGTGGGTCGCAAATGGACCTGCCTCATCAATATTCATGAGACAGGTCGCAATCCGCGTCTCCATTGTGAATGGCTACAATCACAGGGATGGTGGCCTGCAGGGGTCTGCAGACCACCGTGTCTGTGATTGCTTTTTAAATAAAGCAATATTTATTTTTGTAATGTGGCCCATTTTACTTAAAGGAAACGGGATACCTTTAAAAAATACAAATGTTAGCTACCTTTTCATTTTGGAAGAGTAGGCAGTGGTCCGTGGGACCACTGCTTGCTCTTAAAAAATGTTGGCACCCACATTCACAGAAGGGAAGGGTTCTCTTGCGAATGGGTTACCACCAACTTGAAGTTGGTGGTAACTGCGACTGTTTTGTGACCGCATTCCCGGCCGCAAAACATTCATACATACCAGTGCTATTCGGTATTAGGAAGGGACGTCCTAAATACACCGAGTTGCATTTTGCCTTCAGTACATAGCAAAATGCATTTTACCTGTCGCAAACGGCCCAATGGGCCATTTACGACTGGTATAATGCTTTGTGCATCTGGCCCAAAGTGTTTTGCTTGTGCAAAGAGATCCCAACATGTGTACACATTAAAGTAACTATCCGGGGCTGAGGAGGGACGGCTCACATACTGTCAAAGTAGGAGAACAACAAAATCCAGTTATCAATTCGCTAGGGTTTGCATGGTGTTAAATTCCTGAGTTAGGCCCATGTAGGGAAGCAGCTTATTTCTTACATTGTACTCACAAATAAAATTTTCAGCTGTGACCTTTTGCACATATTTGTGAGCACAACAATGTTGGATTAGTTTCCCTGAAACTAAACTTGTTTACACATCTAGCTTTGCACAACATTATCACAATGCCCTGAACATCATGTACAAGGTCTCCTTTCGCACTATGTACAAATGTCATCACTATCTTCATCCACGGGGCAACAGGGCTATCTATATATCCATAACATCACTAGTCTATACGCACATCTAAAGGCTGCTTTCTATTATAAAAGATGAGCATTCCAATAGATTAGCAGAGGAGACCCTTCCGCTGACACAGAGGTCCGTACATGCTGAGAATTCACCAAGCAGGGGTCTGACATCTCGTCTGGGGTGTCCAGTTCGTGACCAAGAGGGGGTCCTTCATTCTCTCCCATCAGGTAATGGGGTTGGATCGTCCCTTGGGGGGATTCTTGGCTTTACAACTACTCACACTCTAGGTACACTTAGAGTAGGGTTCGCATCTTAAGAGTACGCTCTATTACCGCCTTGTTTTATATGCCTGCATATATACGTTGCTTTAGCACCATGGTAGAACTATATATACTATTTACGCTTTTGGTTCTTATCATCACCTTTATCTGCTTCTATTAATCATTGCAGCACACATATTTTATGGAAGAATAACTTTGGTTCATTAAATTTATTGAAAACATCCCACTGTGTATTCTCTGTATATTTCTCTAAAAATACGTGAGCACAAGTGACTGAGAGAAATGTTCTGTACTGTTTCCAAGATCTCTGAGGGGACGGAGTTGTCATTTTGATTAGTTGCCAGAAGCCATTTGCTTCTTGGTGAGGTTAGGGAGGCTTACGGTGGCACCGTGATCTAGCTGGTCCATAGGCTAACATATCCTGCGGGGGTGTCCGGAATCAGTCTTGGCACCAAGCCCCTAGTTTATGTTGTCCAAACAATGCACAGATCCTATGTGTAGGAAAGTAGGATCTGCTTCTTATGGTTACCCCCACTTTTTGCTTGATGTTACACTGTTTTTGACTAGTCTGACTGGGATCCTGCTAATCAGGACCCCAGTCTATCTGCTTTCTCCCTAAAATGTTATGCCATGTACTTAGGTACACTCCAGATCGGATACTGGGGTACCCTTGTCAGTCCATAGTATATGGTATCAATGTACCCAGGGCATAGGTACCCCAGAGGCCTCCCATGGGCTGAAGCATGTATTATGCCACCCATGAGAGGCCATGCAAAATGGAACTACAGGCCTGCCATTGCAGCCTGTGTAAGATGGTGCATGCACCACTTACTTTAGATATAGGTTTACTATATCTATAGGTCACTACACTTAAAACCTATAAGTCACCCCTATAGCAGGCCTTGACAATCTTGAAGGCAGGGTGCTGGGTTTTACGTGAGAGGGTGCCCCTGCATGAGCAGAGCACACCTGCAGCCTTCGGAGACCATTCTCCCGGGTTGTCGGTGATGCAGCCAGACATATACGTAGAGGTGCATTATATGCTCACGTAAAATGCTATCTCAAAAACGGCTGCTACAAACCATGTCGTGTTTGGTATCAAACACCTTGGAATCATACCTCCACACCGGTAACCGGTGTTGGAGGTATGATTCCATCCCTCAGAAGCAAGCTTCGTGGGTCCCTGGTCTTCCCGGTACCAGCCTTCTCGACCCGGACAGCACAAAATGGTAGCTGCCAACCAGAGACACATTTCTGCCCTCCTGCTGCTGAGCCAAGCTCGAGCAGAGGAAGGCAGCACAATAGGCATCCTGTCACAGGGAGGTGTGACCACCTCCCAGACAGGATTTAGTGTATTGGGGCTGGGTGGGTGCACTTCCAAAGTGCCTGAAAGTCTGCAAGAGGGGCACATTTGTGTTCCTGTGCATAGTCCAGTTCAACCAGTCCTGGGAGCCGTTGGCTCCTGCTCTGGCGCGAAACTGTACAAAGGACATGGGAGTAACCTCCCCACTATCCTGACCCTCCCCTGGGAGGGTCCCCTAAATCTGTCCAACCCTCTCCCGTGGGTACTTAAGGGCTTACCTGGCTGTAGGACCCTAGATTCGACATGGACAAGTTTCTGAACAAGAAACAACTGACCTACGACCGTCTGGACACTCTGGACTTCGCTGGACTTCAACTGGGCCCGACTTCGTCTCCCTCTCTGTTCAAAGCATCGTCTGTGCCCGTGCACCATACAGGTTCTGTGCAGGACCTGTGGAGCATCAAGGACAACTGAAGTATCTCCGTTGGAGTGAAGGAGTCACTCCCCTGCATTCTCAGGCACCATAATGCAACTGACTGGTCTGCTGATCCTGAGCTCCTGTGGACTCTGAAGGCTCCAGCAACACAGGAGGTGGGTTTCTATGTTCCTTGAGGTTAAGCTGCCCTCTCACCGAGTTTGAGGCCAGTATCCCTCATGGCAACCGCATAACCTGAACCCCTGTGCACTGCGTACTTTTGCAAGTGGATATGCTTGTTGGTGTTTCCCAACTTTGTGCATTGGGCTATCGATAGCTCTCACCTCTGCGCACATTTCGTACAAAGGACTCTAGCTTCCTTGCACTCTGTGCTCTGCAAGCTGTGATTTTGTGAAACAGCCATAAGGTCCCCGCGCGACTCCTGTGCCTTTGGCCTGTGGGTCCATTTGAGGGACAACGCTGCTTTACTTGGGCTCCCCTGGTTGCTCCAGGCCTGCCCTGACTCCCCTTGCTGTGGTGAGTCCTCTGGTCCTTGCTGGGCTAGACCGTAACCTTCTTTGACCTTCTTCGTGGGTTGCCGCTGCCAAGGCTTGTTGGTGCTCCCGCCGGACACCGACCCCTCAGCACTTGACATCCTTTGTGGGACAGCTCGTATCCAGCTCCTGGTCATCCTCAACATCTCCTGGTCCCTGCAACTGTAGAGTCAGGGTCTCCATCATCACACCTGAAGCACCCGACATCGGTGGGCATTCGTCTACCAAGCCCCTGGTCACTCCTGAGTGACCCAGACTCTGTCCCCTCTGCTTTCAGGATCCTTCCTTCAAGAATCCACCTGTAGGTTCAACCGGATACTTTTCTTCTTTCCAGCAGTGGCATTTCTTTGAAGATTCCCATTGAGAACGACAGCGGTTTCCAACGCCACTTCAGCCCTATGCCCCAGGCTTCCCTGGGATAGGTAACTCTGGTACTTCGGTATCCACGGGTGGGGTGGCTCTCCAACCCTCTAAGTTCCAAAGGGTTCCTCCGTAATCCACTGGGAAGGGTCCTTAAACTTTAAAACTGCAACCGCGACTCTCCCATTGAATTGTACGTAGCACGCGGTCGTGTTCTCACACTGCACCCGTCCTCCATGGTGTTCCTACTTACTCACCTTGGGTGGTTCCTTGGGGTGCCAGCGATTCTACAACCTCTAGACACTGTCTTGACTCGAGTCGTGGTTCTAATACCACTATTTTAGTATATGGTTTGGTCTCCCCCTGGAGCCCACTGTGTATGAGTGCTACTTATGTTTGTTTCTGTGCTACAGTATTGTGTGTTTTGTGTTTATCTGCGTGTAGCAGATACTGTGAGGTATTTCATGTGTGTTATAATAATAAATACATATTTTTATAACTACTGTGTGGTTCTCTTTTCATTTAACCCATACTATAAGGTTGCATTCTGGTAAAACAAGCTGCTTAACATTCCTTCAAGACTAAGCCTGAAGGCTGCTCTCCACAGCTAGCACTTGGATAGCTTTCTAAGGTTACCTTTGACCTCTTAAATCACCATAAGGGTTGTTTGGACAGGTGAAAGGTGCCCACTTTAATTAGTGGACATCATATACCAGGCCAACTTCTCACATTTATGGATTAGTAGGAACTACACGACAATGGCATAAAGCACATGTCATGCTAAAGGTACACAGTAGACTTCATGCACAGGTACCAATACGGCAGAACAAAGAGATTAGTATAGGAAAAAAGGCAGCGTCGTGGTAAATATGGAAAGATAAAGGCATCAGTATATTAAATGACTTATTCAGTGAAGGAAATTTTAAGGAAATTGCTGATTGATAATGTGATTATAATTCCTGCCATTCTGCGAGCTGGAGATACCGCCAACTGATTCATAGTTTACAGAAATGCCTGGGTCACCAGCCAGGCGCCCTCAAGCTCAACAATATCCAAAAATATACACCCATGGGATGCACCCACAGCCATGGTAACAAGGTTGTGCTGAACACTCATAGGACACACATTTTCTTGTCAAACAGCACAAAGAATGAAAGAATGGCGAGAAAGACAAACCAGCTACAGAATACAGAGAAAAATATTAGGAGAAATGCTTCGGAAAACATGACAGAGGGATGAGATAAGCCAGACTGAAGTTGAGTTAACTTAAAATACTGGATAAATGGCACTGGTTACCACACAAGCTACAAATAGCAGGACTGAGCTAAACATCTTCTTGCTGGAGATGCTCATAGCCAAATTGTGATGTTGTGCACACTTGTGGCAATGTAGCAAGCTAGATAGCTACCGGAATGACATATGGGAAGCTATCAAAGGAGAACTAAAGATAGCAACACCATTAAACACACATATAGCCCTCTTTATGATACTTTTGACATTCCTGAGATCACCCAGAAAGTTTGGAGATGATTCTCCACATCTTTTCAATGCTGTGACAAAAATATGTATTCTAAGGCTGTGGAAGACCCAGAGCATATCAACATATGATTTGAGCTTGACAGACGTTTATGAGATGGACAAATATGAGAAATGGATCCACAGATTAAAGGCCAGATGTATGAAGCCATTTAGTGGCCACAACCCCTGCAATTCACTAAATCACTGGGTTGGAGACTGCTTAATGGCTTTTCGTAAAACCATTTTGCCATTTGGTAACAGATTACCAAATCCTAAAATGGGTTTAGTAGGATAAAACGAATCACTATTTGGAATACACGTGTTTAGGGTGCCCCTTCCAAAGAGCAATTCGTTATGGTATGCATCAATCTTTTGCCACAGAATCCAGGCGCAACACATAACAAGAATTTGCAATGTAATAGGTCTTGCATTTGTGAGTGTTTGAGCTATTGGCATTGTAAATGACAATGCCTTTTATTTCTGTGTTTTGAAAAGCTGCGAGCGGTGCGTAAACATGCACTTTGTACTTATAGTCTTTGCTTAGGAGAAGCAAGGCTGGCATGCGCCTCTTTTACTGCCAGCCTCTAGTAAGCAGGGACTATAAGTACAAAGTAGGTGTTTACACACCGCTTGCATGTTTTGAAAACACAAATAAAAGGCATTGCCATTTACAATGGCAATTGCTCAAAATCTCGCAAATGCGAGACCTATTGCATTGCAAATGCTTGTTTGGGTGGCTGCTAACAGTCTACCCCAGAGAAAAAAATGGAGGTGAGTAAAAATTTTGGGCACTGCTGACTTTGAATTCTGCAGAACACTTCAAGTAGTAAATACTCAATACCATTTCCGCTTGTGTATTCTTTGCTTGATAAAGCGGGTTTGTGCGACATTGTCTGCGAATGGTGCATCTTGAAAAACTGATATGTATTGGCTATGAGCTCCGGCGTATAACGTGTCTGTTCAAGAGGTGTGTGCGCGCCCAAGTTAAAATGGCAGTCACTGTATGTATGTATGTATACTGGCGTGCGCATGGGACTGGTGCATATACTGCATCTCAAAGCTATCAGTGCTGGTGTATGTTCTCCAGTGACAGTAGAAATGATTGACTTTAATTTGGATACGGATGTGCGTCGCAATGTAAACAAAACCAGGATGTTTGCCCCATCCCGCAGCCAAAACACACACATGGCTTACAGCCCATCACCCCAAACACACACAAGCGATAACTTTACCCAATGAGAAGCTGCTGAGGGTGGAGACTAGATTTACAAAGGACTGATCAGGGAAACAGGAACGACCTGTTGTAGGCTTGACATCAGCACTGCTCCAGCGGAGTTTAAATGTGTATCTAGTCAACGCCAACAAAGCAATTGTGTGATGTACCAAACAGGGATAAATATCAGTCTGGACACATTAGCATGCGCTGCAGTTATAATGCAGCGACATCTCAGCACCGGCGAACAAGTGCCGAGTGCTCGGAACAAACACAGCCTTAAAAAACATATGTACAGGAACAGGGAGCGGGTACATTTCCACGGCCCGCCCCCGCTCGATACGGGGTGCAGACAGACAGAAAACGCAATCAAATTAAACGCCATGATGTTTGGAATATCTCTCAGATTGTATATTTGGAGGTGGGGAAGGATATGTTAGACACTTCTGCATTGCACTCAATTACCTTTCCCTTGTTAAGATCTTATTGGGCCTATCGTCCGTTTCAGCAAGCGGACTCCAGTCAGGCATTGGATAGCAGACGAAGACGCCCCTGACAACAACGGCGGAGTTGGAGAAAAATCTAATACAAGCATTTGCAATGCAATAGGTCTTGCATTTACACGAGACCTATTGCATTTCAAATGGTTGGCATCACGGACAACGGGAGGGAGGGCGGGGGGGGGGAAGGCACATACAATGGGAGGGCGAGTTTGAAGGCACGGACAACGGGAAGGCAGGGGGTGGGTTTTGGAGAAGGCACAGACAACGGGAGGGCAGGGTGGGTGGAGAAGGCAACCACAACTGGAGGGAGGTCGGGCGGGGGAATAAGGCACAGACAACAGGAGGGAGGCGGGGGTAAAGAAGGCACCAAAGCATGTCGTGTCTGCAGTAGGAGAACCTCATTAAAGAAAATAGTGCTCAAAGTCTAAATAACATGTACCGTGTAACAACCAAAGTAAAGGGGCCAGTCGCCATGGGAGGTGACAAATGAAGAGGCGACGGTGCTAAGGAGGGACTAACAAGCCTATTTACGAATCAGAAGCCAGCATTTAGGACAAACAATGACACAAGTCAATGGCAAATATGTGCGGAGAGTGGGTGGGGCTTCTATTCGCTACTCCACCACAACAAGTCTCGCAGAGCAGCGCATGCGCACTGAGTCTAGGCTCGACTTAAAAATGTTACTGACTCCCAACATGGTGTGGTAAGTCATACGCAAAAGGGAAGAGGACCCCTGTGAACCTTTCATGAATGTTTAAAAAAAAAAAAGTTTATTATGCAGCAGGCAGTGATCTAGAAGACCGCTGTCTATTCACAGATAACGTTTTAAAAAGTTTAAAGCTTTTTTTTTTCACTGAAGCCTGTTTCCTTCAAGGAACAAGGGCCATAATTAGAAAAAAATGTTGATCACAGATATGATGGCCTGCTAAACAAACAAGGCTATTGTCTTTTGATAACCACCAACTGTAGTGAGTAACAATTTCCGACCTACCTCATGAATATTGATGAGGTAGATTGGATTGCAATTCAATATGATTTGGAAATTTGTGAACCGCCCAATTAGTACAATTGTTGGTTTCCAAAATTCCACACAGGCCAAAAAAATACGAATCCCAATTTGCAGCAAGTGTTTCGTACATTTGGCTAAAATGTCTAAATTAAAATACATATGGGCAATTTTTTCAAACAATCATTAATACAATAAGAGGGAGCAGGCTAAAGTGTTAGGCAAAATTGACGGTGGGTGTGGTGGGGATACGAAAGGGGAGTGGAAAATTACAAGATCATTGCTGGATATCTAGTATGATAACAATGAATACTATTTAATTAATGACCTAATACTACAGTGGACACATAAAAAATTTTGATGCTATAAAGATGTTGGTATTCTTGTGATGCTAGCAAAAAAAAGTGGTTAAAAAACATACAAAACTCCAGTGGATGCAGGTGAATTCAGTATTGTTTGGCCCTCCTATAGTTTATTGATAGGAAGAATTTAATCCTTATAACTATCACAGTCATCCTTCTCTTTAAATTAGGTATTTAAGAAATGGAGAAAAATAACATCCATACATTACATTCTTATTATAATCAATTAGTTGAAACGCATTAATCAATAGTTTACATCCATGACACACTGTCTTGAGTGAAACTAAATATTATGATAAAGAAGGCAATGTGTGGGTGGGTGGGTGGGTGTGTGTGTGTGTGTGTGTATATGTATATATATATTTATTTTTATTTTTATTTTTAAACAGTGGCTGTCACCACTGAGTAGTGATAATTAGGACCTAGTTACCATAGGAAATGGATATTTGTTTTGCTAATAACTTAGTGCCATTTGACGAATTATCACAAAACTTTCAAAACACAAGGTTCATTCACATAAGCTCTTTCCTGGAAAGTTCAGGATGATCTGTGAAGCATGGCTGAGAAAAAGAGGGGATTCCAAAATGCTATTTCCCATTGTAATTTCCATAGTGCTTTTGTGTTTTGGTGTAAATTGGTACAGTACCTTTTGAAAAATGGAGAAACACAGTTGGGTATACGGGAGTCCTGTGGGCATGCAACTTCGAAAACTGATCTGATTGGCTGAGGGGTCTTATTTGCCCATCGTCTGCTTGAGATAGCACCCTGATTGGCTGGCCATAACATGAAGATAATTGTTGCGGCCACCATCACAGGACATGGTCTCCATATTCTGAAAATGTTTAAAAATATCTAAGCGATGAGGGTAGAGGCACCCAGACCCCCTAGACATTGTGGAGACCCAGGGCCAAATAAAAAACAATTGGGGTTGCCGCTATCCTGTGAGACTCTTGTGGGAGGCACACCAACCCCATTAGTCCTGCGGGATTAAAAAACAAATTAAAAAATTAAAAAACAAGTGGTGTGGGTGTCCCTTGGTGCAAGCCAGGCCCTGCATACAACCAATGCTAAAACCATGAGGCTAACGGCCTAGTAGTTTGTAAATCAATTCAACCAGAAGTCCGAGATGGTATTACCAGGCTCTATTGCGCGTTACCTTTTATTTTATTTTTATTTTTTATTTTTATTTTAAAGGTTTTATATAGCGCTGGCTAGACCCGGAGGTATCAGAGCGCTTTACATGAGTATCAGACCATAGTTGCAAGTTACATCGTTATAAAGGTTACACAGTTGTTAGAGCATGGCAACATAGTTACATGTAAGGTCGAGATAGACAATAAGGACATATACGTAAGGGAAAAAGCAGGCAAGGGGAGAGATTCAGGGGAGGGGGGTAGGAGCAGGGGAAGTAGACAGAGAATGAAGGAGGGAAAGAGGAGGGGAGGGTGAGAGACAACAGCGTGGAAAGAGGAGGGGGAGGGTGACGGGGACACAAACCGGTAGACGAGTCAAAGCTGCGTCCAAAGTCCAGTAAGCTGTGATCCCAGGGGAAGTGGTATCATTTCCTCATCTCTGTTGCGAGAGGTTCCCTTTACGCAGTGGACTCTCTCAGAGGGGTCTCTGAGACTCCAAGACCTACACACTGGATCCTTCCCCAAAAAGGGGAGAGGGAGTGCTTTGGCAAGGGGTGCCATACCATACCTCAACTGTGAGTGGCTCCTTGGCGCTGTGGACTCTCTCAGCGGGTTCGCTGAGACTCCAGAGTATAAATATTGGATCTTTCCCCAACAAGGGAGAAGGAGTGCTTAGTCAAAGGGCACGAAGGACAGGGGGCTGGGCGGTGAAGCAGGCAAGGGGAGGGATTCAGGGGAGAGGGGATAGGAGCAAAGGAAGTAGACAAAGAAAAGAGTACTAAATGGGAATAAACTTCAGTTTGGGGAATAGACTGTTTTCTCTCTGTGGCCATGAGTTTGCCCGATCTCTAAGGTAAAAACCTAGCACAGGCTATTCCAGAAGCTTGTGTTTCCAGGTCCATCTTTCTCGTGTCTACCGAATCGACGTTTTGTTGGAGCGTGGGCATGCGCGTGGTCGGATCTGTCCGGAGCTGGTCGATGGAGGCTTTCATGTCTTGATTTAGCTCAGCGCGTAGTTCAGCCTTAAAATCGCGCAATGAGGATAATAAGTCGTTACCTATTATGTATTTTCATGTTATGTGTTTATTTTGCAGAATTTAACTTTTTTTTAAAACTGTTTTTTCAGAGTGCAATGAGCAATATGCGCTGATTGGAATAACTTGCTGAAAAAGCAATGCACAATGGTAATGGCTAGTGGATTCATACCATGTGCAGTTCTTGCAAACTACCCAATTTATTAATTGTATTATAATTTATTATTATTAATTAATATAAGGCATGATTTCTGTCATTAACATTTTTTTTGTCAACATCATAGCGTTCACAGAATTCACCTGACACTTTTTATCCCCAATATCCCCGAACATGACATCACACAACTGATAACCCAGCTTACATCATAGAATGAGGTATCACAAAAGCGGATGGAAAATCCTGGAATAAATGTAAAAACAATAAAGCTTAAAAATTAAGGAAATAAAAAATTGGTTATCAACCTTATGTTTAATTTAGCAATAGCATCATATCGAAGAGTGCGACGTAATGCACCATTGTTGCCCTCGTTAGCTAGTAAACAAACTAAGGGTACTTGGTGCTAAAAGTAGTGCGAAGGTGCTCATATCATGGTTTATGGACAGGTTATGAAGATGTTATCAAATGTGCCGGTCCTATTCAAAGAACATGGATGTTGTCGTCATATTACAACCACATAAATGAAACTATACATTCAACACAATATGGGCCAGGCCCCACATTACAGATTGGGCGTACATTCCATGTTTCCGCCACCTCGCACCTTAAAAGCAGGTGTGCCGGGTGCAAAGATGGAAAGTATGCCCTATCAGGAAGAATGTGCTGCCCTCATGGCAGCTGTGAAGTAGATCTGCGCATTCAAAAGAAATACGGAGCAGCTGTTTTAAAGCTGCTCCATGTTTCTCTGTGCAGGCGGCAACCCACCTGCACTTTTAAAAGGGATTAGAGATCCCCTTGCAGGCGATTGCAGTGAGTGACTGCACCTGCCTCCAAGGGGATGTCTGGGAGTTCATGGGACCACCTTTCATCCCTTTAGAGGGCTGCATCTTTTTGTGGTGTACTTTCAGTGCTGTCTCTATTATATTGATCTTTAGAAAAAATAGGTTATGGAAATAGGCGATTTAACTAGTTCAAAAGAGGCAGATCCATGGGTAATGAAGTACAATCTCCTAGACACAACTTAAATCCAAAAAAGATGAAGCAGGATCCCTTAGCATAAAGGTGTTTTAACATATCTGCATTCAAGGTAGGAGAACCCCCTCAGCGGAGGCCCTGCCCCCTTTACTTCCCTGAGACTAGTCCTCCAACCGACCTAAGCTCTCGCAGACCTGGCTCCTGCGCCTCAAGGCTCTCGCCTCTTCTCCCACTCACGCTCTCTCTCTATCTCGTATCTCTGTCATCCACCTCTTGCTCTTTCTCACATTTACCCTCTACACTTCACTCTTTTTCCTTTCATTCATTGCCATTTTTCCTCCTGCCTTTTTGCTCCTTTTCACCCCTTTTGTGCCTTTTTGTTCTTTTGCACCCTTGCGCCTTTTTGTTCTTTTCACCGTTTGTGCCTTTTTTTCACCTTGAGCTCTTTTTCTCTCCCTCGTTTCCCTTTTCCTCTTTGCCTCTTGCGTGTGTTTTCCTTTGGCCTTTTGCTCTCTTTCATCCTCTTTGTGCCTTTTTGCTCTTTTTACCCTTTGTGCATTCTTCTCACAATTGTGCCTTTTTGCCTCTTTGTACCCTCTGTCCATCCTCCCGCGCCCTCTCCCACCTTTCCCCTCCTTACCTGTTGCTTCTTGTGCCGCTGCTTCTTCCCATGATCCTGATAAGCCCCACCCCTGCACTCCTCCCCCTTCCAGGGCCTACTTAATGGTGACTGCAGCATGGACATGCGTTGCTGGTACACCAAAGGCAAGTCTGTCTGCTCCTGAACTGTGTTCAACGCCATGAACCCTGGTCCTTCTGCCCCATTGTGCTACTCTGCATTGTTTCTTTGATCTTTTAACTCAGGACACCCGCCCCCACACTTCTGTCGCACATCACCGCGCAACACAGAAGGAGCTTTCGCATGCACCCACAATCGCTTCACGTGCAGCGTCCCACCCACCATGACCACACTTTCCACACAAACAATACACAGCACACCCCCTGCTCCCACCTACAAACATGCACCCCTAGACAAACTATCATGCATGCTCCTCAACATCCGCTCACTTATCAAACATGCAGTGGAAATCTGGGACATCCTAGATTTCAGCGCCTGGACCGCATCTTCCTAACAGAAACAAGGCTGACCTCCAAATTGGCACCCGACTTTGTCATGGTCATCCTGGGCAGGATGCAATCTCACATGACAGCGCCCCAAAACAAGTCAGGAGGAGGAATCGCTATAATATTCAAGGAATCCATCAACTGCACCACGACCACAAAGAATTGCTACCCCCTAAATTGAGCACCTACACTTAAAACTTCAAATAACAGCAACATACACCCTGACCAAAATTCATCTACCGACCACCAGGACCACAAGCTACCTTCACCAACAACATCGCAGAGTTCTGTGCTCCCCTCGCCATCAAGTCCAAAGACAATATCCTACTAGAAAACTTCAACTCCTACCTGGCACACAGGACTGACACCAGCTCTACAATACTCCTCGAAAGACTAGAAAACCTCAGACTGACATAAGACATCACAGGACCCACACACTTGCTATCTTCAATGGGATAAAAATCACCATAATCACGTTGCTCACCAGGACTGATCACGCCATCATCCAATTACAAATCAGCATCCCTCGACGAACAAAACCTGCCACCACAAACCTGACAAAACACAGTTGTAGCATCATCTCAGAAGCAAACTGGCCCGCCACCCTGTGCCTGAACCAAACAAACACCGCCTATGATGACCTAAAGAGCAAAATCATGCAGCTCGACGAATGGATCACAGAATGCGCCGACTCACTGCCACCCTTTAACACATCACATAGCAGAGAACTCGGAAGGCTAGTTGATACACTGAAGATCTTTTCACAACAAAACACCACTGCAAACAACTGGAAAGAAGATGGAGAGCGAACCTCAACGAAAATAAAAAGGAAACTTAAAAAGCAGCCCTAAGACATTACCACCAGCTGATCAGAGAAACCAATAGGAAGGCCCTAGCAGCGTGCATAGACAAAGAAAACTGCTCCAATAGCTGCAAAGAATTCTTCTCAATCATCAAAGACCTCACCTCCCCAGCTTCTACCACAAACATCATTCTCTCACAAGAACTATGCAATGCCCTTTCAAGATTCTTCAGCAGCAAAATCAAAACCATCTACAACAACTTCTACCTTTAATTAAACCCCTTCACCCTCACCTCCACCCTACCCACAAATAATCATGGGAATTCATGGACTTCCTAGGAAACTATTACCATGGATGAAACAGTCAACATCATGAGGACCATCCACTCTGGGACACCAGTGGACCCCTGCCCCCACCACATCTACAATTTTGGAGTCTCCCCCTTCAGCAAAGTCCTTGTCCGCATCCTGAACATCTCCATCACCACCACAACGTTCCCGATCCCTGGAAACATGCACTGTAAAAGAAATCCTCGGCAGACTCCACTGAAATAGCAAACTATCACCTGATCTCCCGTCTACCCTACCAAGCCAAGGTCATGAGGAAAGCCATCAACAACTTGCTCACTACCTCCACACACCAACTTCCAGACACCATACAGTCAGGCTTCAGTCCTTATCACTGCACCGAGATTACAGAGACAGCCCTCATCATAGCAACAGATGAAATCAGGATGATCCTTGACTGTGAAGATACAGAAGCCCTCATACTGCTCGACCTCTCTGCAGCCTTCAACAAGGTCTCCCACTTCACCCTGACAAGAAAACCACAGGCATCCAAGTACCACCTTCAGTTGGATCTGCTCCTTCTTCGCAAAAGGAACACAAAAAGTCAGCCTGCTTCCTTACACGTCGGAAGCAAAAAACCTCATCTGCGAAGTCCCCCAAGGATCTTCTCTCAGCCTGACCTTATTCAATATCTACATATCAGATCACATGGCATCAACATATTTCCTTACGCTAACACCACCAAACAGATTCTCACCTGGTCAGACAAGACCCCCATAACATAAAACACCTTCACCACCTGTATGAGCAAGGTAGCCACTTGGATCAAATCCAGCTGCCTCAAACTCAACATAGACATAATGGAAGTAGTGATCTCCAGAAGAAAAATCTCACCTTGTGACTCTACCTGGTGGCCAGCCCAGGTCTGCCCAGGTCTGCCCCACAGCTACCCCCACCACTAGTGCCAGATATTTAGGAATCATCCTGTACAACAAGCTCGACATGACAGCCCAAATAAACGCAGTGACTTCCAACTGCTTCTACATCCTGAAGATACTGCGTAAGATCTTCAAGTGGCTACCAGAGAAAACTAGAAAACAGGCACACAGGCCCAGATCCCCAGCAGACTTGATTATTGTAATGTAATCTATGCAGAAGTCACCAAGAAGCTCCTGAACAGGCTCCAAAGCATCCAAAATGCTGCAGAAAGACTCATCCTTGACCCACATTGCCACACCAACATCACTCAGTACTTTAGGGAACTTCAATGGCTCCCCACACACAAATGCACCCAGTTCAAACTCCTCACACACATATAAAACACTTCACAACACTGGCCTGTCTACCTTAACAGCCGTGTGCACTTCCACTGACCTCCCAGGCATCTCTGCTGAGCCAGACTCTCACTACCTCACGTACCCCGCATTCAGAAAACAAAATCCAGAGGCTGCGCTTTTTCCTACATCTCCTCCAAAGCATGGAACGATCTCCCTCACCACATCAGAGCTTTCTCATTGCTTCTTGAGTTTCACAAGAAGCTAAAAACCTGGCTCTTTGAATAAACTCTTCAAGGGGACACAAGCATGACCACCTGCAAAGTGCCTGGATACCCTCACGGGTGATTAGCACGTAACACAAATCAACATAACATAACAGTCTCTACATGGGGCCACAATGCTCACTGGGATTATGCTGCCAGACCTGGTGGGGAAAGCAGTGATACAGAACCATGAAACTAACCATGTTTTTCTATGTTCTTTGGAGCAGTCTTATAATTAGCTGAACTGTATCTGCACTAATTGCAGTATACCATAGTAGTAATGGTGGTCTCTAGTTGGCAATGGTTTGCACCTTTGTCCAAATAGGGACCTTCCTTCCTAGTCAGGGTAAGGGGGATACACTTCTAAAATAGCCCCTGGTCACCCCCTTGGTAGCTTGGCACGAGCAGACAGGCTTATCTCAGAGGCAGTGGGTAATGCATTTGTGCACACATACAGTAGTACAGAGAAAACACTACAAATGGACACCACACAGGTTTAGAAAAATAAATAATCTTTATCTAAACCAAACAAGACCAAAACGACAAAAACCCACAATACAGTAATCAAAATCTGATTTTTGAAAGGTAGAAATAGTTCTGTTCATAGAAAATGGTGGATGCGACACTTTCAACACAAAGTACCTTGGATGCGTCAACAACACAAGCAATAAGGGTCACAGGGAAAGTGATGCGTCGGTTCCTTACACACAGGTAAGGTGATGCATAGGTTCCTTGCTCCGGGGGAAGGTATGCGTCAGTTCCTTACTGCTGCACAGGGGAGGTGATGCGTCGGTTCCTTACCGGAGAGGAGGCGATGAGTTGGCTTCTTATTGCGTGGGAAGGTGATGTGTTGGTTTCTTACTGTGTACCCCAGCGATGCGACAGACCTGGCACCTCTATGCGATGCGTGATGATCCGGGACGATGCATGAAGATCCGGGATGCGCTGCGGCGATTCCAGCCGCGTCCCCTCGATGCGTCAGTTCTTACACAGCAGGGTCTGCGTCAGAGTCGGTGCGGTGATCTCAGACGTCGGAGATCGGTGTACAGGACTCATCGCACGGCAGACACTTCAGCCGCGGGCAGGCGCTGTGTCAATTCTTTGGCCGCGGAAATTCTTCTCGCACCGCGGCGATGCATCGGAACCTGGCGATGTGTCGATTCTCACAGTTCTTTAGTCTTTTGCAGTTCCCAGCCCCAGAAACAACCTCCAGAGGCCCAGAACACTGGCAGGCACCTTTTGGCAGGTCAGAACTCCCAGCAAAGGAGTTCAGGGGGGACTGGGGTGAAGTCTTTGTGTCCCTGAGACTTCAGAACAGGAGGCAAGCTCTACTTCAAGTCCTTGGAGATCTTCCTCAAGCAGGTGACACAAGTCCTCGTCCTTTCCTTGGCAGAAGCAGCCACTGCAGGCCAACCTCAGACAGCACACGGCAAAGGGGCAGTACTTCTCCTCAGTTTCCCCAGCTCTTCTCCTTGGCAAAGGTTCCTCTTGAATCCCAGAAGTAATCTAAAAGTCTGGGGTCTGGGCCCCACTTTTTATAGCACAAATTCCTTTGTTCTCTGGTGGCAGAGAAGCTCTTTGCCCAGCCAAAACCATTTCTGTTCTCTCTGGTGCAGCTTCCTGGCAGGAGATGGAGACAGCATTGTCCAAGGCAGACCAGGCTCACACAGGTGTGGAAGAAATCTCCTCCCCCTACTCTGAATGCAGCCCAGGCCTGTTCAGCCCTGCCCTGACTCACCCTGGGAAGGCAGGACAAACCTCCCCCCCCCGCAACCCCCTCCCACCCAAGTGGCTGTCTGAACAGAATGCACATCCCCAGCCCCTGTCACTCCAAAGCCAGACAGTCAATACACAAACCTAGCAGAGGCACACAGGATGGCTAAGCAAGAAAATACCTACTTTCTAAAACGGGTATTTTCAAACACAGAATGTAAAAATCATCCTCACTAATAGATGCGTCTTTATATTCTGAGTTCAGGCATACTAAACTGTACCTTCCTATCTTGTCCCAATGGGAAGTTATATTTATAAGATGTTATAAATGAACTGCCATTCTATCCTATGGGACAGATAGCCTTTCAAAGTGAAAAACGAAATTGGCAGTATTTCACTATCAGGACATGCCACACACATCAGGACATGTCCTACTTTTCACATACACTGCACCCTGCCCACAGGGGTACCTTGGGCCTACCTGAGGGGTGACTCGCATGTAAGAAAAGGGAAGGTTAGGGCCTGGCAAGTGGGTGCACTTGCCAGGTCGACATGGCAGTACCAGACTGCACACAAACACTGCAATGGCAGGCCTGAGACATTTTGCAAGGCTGCTTGTGTGGGTGGCACAATCAGTGCTGCAAGCCCAGTAGCAGCATTTTATTTACAGGCACTGGGCACAACAGTGCACTGTACTAGGGACTTAACAGTAAACCAAATAAGCCAATTATGCAAACACTAATCCATGACAACAATTTACAGAGGGAGCCCTTGCACTTTGGTACTGAACAGCAATGGCAAAGTGCCCAAAGCATCTAGATCAGTAAAAACCCAGGAGGCAAAAATACAGGGGAAACCCACGCCAAGGATGCCAGGTCTAAAAGTAGCCTTTTGGAAGTTCAGAAATTGTAGACGGAATTTTCATAACCTATGTTAGGGAACATATTATAATGTTTTTGGAGCATATCAATGGTAGTGTACTTCTTACGAGTGCAGCACCTAGTCTTACTACATAATTTGGCCACTTAATAAAAGAGAAGATTTCAGGTTAATTATAAGAATTGCTCATCTTCAATTGCTCGTGGACAGTCTTCTCCTCTGCTTTAAGGATGATACCAATAAATTTCTCTTTCTGGATTTTTAAGATTCAATTATTACTTCCATTTTAATGTGTTCAGTTTTACCACTCAGTGGTATCCTGGCTCTTTTCCACTACGATCCAGGTTCGAATCTACTCATCTGTTTAGATAGCTGTGTATGCTATTGTTGTATTTATATATGGATTCCTACAAAAGAACACAATACACACCCTACTAGCTTATGAAGATGGTGAACTGCTTCAGATCTAGGAAAGATCCTTGGCATTTGCCACATTCTTGTGTAGCACAAGGAGTATTAGTACACACCCTTACCAGCCTCTATCTTATATCGTAAAGAAAGAGGTGCCTAACATACTATGGTACTGATAAAAAACAGCAGCTGCAAATGTCACACTGACTTTATGCAACTGGTAATTTATTTTACCAACTGACCTATGTACTAATAAGTCAGATCACAAAAAAGGAATCTGAGTAGTTTGCAGAATGACCTGCCTAATGAATATTCATTAGGCGAATTGCGACTCCATCTGATTTGCTGGTTTCATAGCAATGGTGACCTGCAACCCCCATATCTGTGACAGTATTTCAAATTGTTTTTTTTTTTTTTTAAAGCCAGAGCTTCCCATGAAATGGAACTGCTTTAAAAAAAGTTTTTCAATTTTGAGAATCTTAAGTGAGAGCAGGCAGTGGTCTCCTGGTCCACTGCCTACTTCCCCTGCTGCCACCATGATTTCCACAGGAGATTTCCTTTCGCTAATCAGTTACCACCCTAATTTGGGATCAATGGTTTGTGACCGAAGTACAGTCGCAAGCCATTGATACATAGGATACCAATTCCCAATATGGAAGGGGCACCCCAATATGCCCCTTGCAAATTGCGGATAGGTAAACATTTCTGAATCAAATTAGTGATTCTGAATTTTTTTTCCAAATGCCCAAATGAGGATGGTACATTAGATAAAGGTTTTACCTGTCGCAAACCCTCTGGTTTAGCACATCTGAGGGTTTTTGACCAGTAAAACCTTTGCACATCTGACCTCTTGTCCATCTGGGACCATGGCGGTAAGAATAATCCAGCCACATTTTAGAAGGAGTGATGAAATGATAACGAATGCAGCACATATGAAAAACAAAGATAGGTCCATCCGATTCCCTTTTCATCAGGGCCATGAGAGTGTATTTTAGGAACATTAGCATTGGTGTATTGCACGCTGTAAGCAGAAGCTCAAATAAAAGGAATCTATGTGTGCATAGCGCTTGAGGTAAGCCAAGGGCCTCTTAAACAGAATAGTTTTAAGGTCCCTTTTTCCGGATGGAGTGAATCAGGGCAAGCCATTCCATGGCATAATGAAACAGGCTCAGCATATTCAGTGGAGGAGTATGGTAACAATTTAAAGGACGAGGTGCCAGAGACCACGTGTCGGGCTGGTGCGATGTATGATACCCCATGTTTAGAAGATAGGGGAGAGGTACAAGAATCTTCTTGTAGTGCTGATGAAGCAGAAGGCTCAGTTTTACAGAAATCCACCATTTCTAAATGTAGTGATAACAAGGGAAAGCACAGAGAGTGTGCAAAGCAATTGGAAAATAGAGAGCTTCTGCGATGAATGTCGTTGTGCTTTGTGTAGAACAATTACTGTTGCAAAATGTGACAAATGATTTGAATTCTTGGTAGCAGCTAATTTTGTCACAGACTTATGTGATGGCTTGATGTCTGTTTTTGGTCGTCTTTCAAATGTTTCCTTGCATCTAAGTGAAACTGCCTTGCTTTCCTATTCCCTGTGTAACAATCTTGCAGTTCAGCTACACAGGCGATGTTTCACAGTGGCAGGCTGATAGATTTAAGATTCCAGTGTCTAGACTAGTGCCTCTCCATAAATTAAACATGATTTGCACAAAATCTTTCAGGTGTTTTCCATTTCATTAAAGTGGCACTTAAGAGTTTTTATACCTGATTGACCAAAGTCTGCTGACATGTATTGAACGGAAATAGGAGAACGGTACAACTGAGAGTGCGTGCTCCTAATGCTGAAGAATTTGGAATAAAACATAGGGTAATTTTCGACAGGCACACACTGTTTGTTGACAGAGATGCAAGAGGAGCCATAATATTCTGGGCACTTCACTACTGTCAGGTTTCCCTAAATCACAAATTAAGAATTGGCTTCATCCTAGTTTTGCACCCCATTTGATTTATTTGAAAACTGGGAGGAATCAGGGAACTTAATTGTAAATTGTGGTAGCCTCATGGGTTGGCCCGATGCTCATATCTGCATAGGCTCATATAATGCCATCAACAGCAATCGCTCCACAGTACTAAAGTTTTTCCAACTAAAGAAGGCAGGTTATCCAGAGGTGTTACCAATAGACTAAACTAGGTGAACCTGGCTTTGACCAGGACAATGTGTCTAACTAACAAAATGAAATCAGTCTTCTGCGTTCATATGTTAACTCATAATTAGTGCTATTATACCAATAATTAGCCAGCACCGCTTAGACACAGGTTGACGATTCACCTGCTGATCTGTTTTTCTTGCTCCAGCACTCCCAATGCTGGACGGGAAGCAAATGATGATACATGCACCACATCTTGCACCCACCTTCATGGGCGCAGAGGTTTAGTGTGTGTATAGTATTCTCTGTAGATACTGACAGTGCCACCCCTGTAATCTTTACGGGGGCCATATTATACCTTAGAAGGCATCTATTGACCACGTCATAAGGGGGTGGAGTTTATGACTGCACCTTCTTTGTTGATGGGCTCTGTTTGGTCTCTGCGACCTTCCTTGCCCACTCTCACCTAGTACATACAGGTGTGTGCTAAATATGAGCCACATGCTGACTGGTTCACACTCAGTGCATCATCAAGAGGATTTTGATACACGGCAGCCCTCATTCTCCTGGACATTTCTGCAGCATTTGACACAGTCTCACACCTCATCCTCATCAGGCACCTGAACGAGATTGGCATCCCAGGCCCCGCTCTCCGCTGCGTCGGCTCCTTCTTAATGGACAGTACACAAGCTGTCAGCCTGGCACCTTACTCCTTGGAAGCCCGCAAACTCATCTGCGAAGTGCCTCAAGGGTCATCCCTCAGCCCCACCCTCCTCAATGCATACATGATCCACCTGGCCAATGTCATGCACGCACACTAAATCAACATCCTTTCCTTCATCGATGACACACAACTCACACTTTCCCTCTCGGACAAAGCCCTGAATACAAAAATAACCCACCACAAATCCCAACATCAAGAACTCAGCAGCCAGGCTCATACTCAGTCTCCCACATAGAAATCACACCACACCTCAGGGAGCTCCATTGGCTCACAAACAAAAGCACTCATTTCAAACTCCTCACACACACACATTCAAGACACTACACAACTTAGGCCCCACCTACCTGAATAATTGCTTCTCCTTCCACTAGCAACCTAGAAACCTCTGCTCTGCAGGACTCCTACTAGCACACATCCCACGCATACACAGAACCAGAACAGGAGAACGGGTCTTGTTTTACACAGTGATTAATTTGTAAAAAAAAAAAAAAGAAGAAGTTCCAGGGTTCCCGTCGGGAGGCAGCTTCGACCAACGCCTTTTCTCCTGTTAGTGCTGTCTAACACAGAACCAACAAACCCTACGAGTGGGGAGGGGATGTGGTGCAATGGCCAGAGATGCCGACTGGGAGCTGGGAAACCAGGTTCGAGTTTCGGCGGCGGCTCAACATCCCCAATCACTTAATCTCCCTGTGCCCACCAAAAATGAATCAGTCCTTAACTGGTGCTCAAGCGCCAGTGTTGATGGTTAAGTGCTGGTGCTGAGCACCGGAAACCACCGGCTCAAATTAAGCACTGGACTGGTCTTACATCAATCCTAATGCATGGAATGGCCTCCCAGCCCACATTAGAACCTCCTCCTCTGTTGTTGAGTTCCGCAAGAAGCTGAAGACCTGGCTTTTCAATTAACCAACAACCCTAGGCAGGGTTAGCCACACCTGATCAGCACCAAGATACCCTCACGGGTGATAGTGTGTTTTTACAAAAACACATACCATAACTGGGAGCATGCAGCTGCATGGATGCATTGCAGAGCACCTGTAACAGAAAGAGTTGGACAAACAGATTTGAACCCCTAGTTTAAGATTAATGTATCAATCTCCCAGGCCATGTATTTGTTAGACTAAGCATTGCACTGCCAAGGCCAAAAAAGGGAAAGGGAGAGACATACCACCGCTAGTCCTTGAAGAAAGGTGTGACTATTTTATAGTACAGTTGTCTTCAAAGTAAACTGAATTCTCTGGGGAAACCTCTGGATTTCTGTATAGCAAAACATGATTCACTTTTACATCAGTATTGTCAAACATACATAAATAACCATTAGCTTATAACCCCCCGCGCCCCGGACCAAGACTTACTGCTCGAGAAAGCTTGGTGCACAGAGCCAAACAATATAGAACGGTGAGAGTCAGGAAATTATTTTAGCTTTCAGCGACTGGACAACTGCAGAGACAAAAGGAAGGGAAGGTGAAAAACAGAGCACCGGCTATCGGAGCCTATCTCCTCAGCCACTGAAACAAGGGGAAAAAAATAAGTGTGTTGGGATGCAAGATAGAAGTGAACTATAGCGAGTGTGCAAGCCTCACAACAGACATTGCAAGTGCTGGAATACTGTCTCTGAGACACTTTTTTTGTTTGCATTAGTTTAAGTTCCTCTTGCCATATATGGTCAATGACTGTAATTGATCTGCCAGTGTTTCTTTACATTTCGCAAATATAAAGGAACTAATCAAGTTTCTTATATATTATACGATGGTTGAGCTACTTTGAAGCTCTTTAAGTGAAGGAATGGAAGGTAGCTGTGTGGCTCAGGGGTCAGTCCTCCCCTGCTGAATTAGGAGGTGCTGTTTTGGGTGCATAGGATCACCACATTCACCCATATGACGTCAACAGTTGTCTTTAAGGAACATGTCTTCTTCATCCTTATCTTCTTTGGTAGTGTCTGATTCTACTAATGCAGAAGGAGATTCTGGACACAACCTGGTTGTTGTGGTAATGGTGGTTGCTGTGAAGGTGGTGTAGGAAGCAGAAGCTGTTGATTTTGTGGGTTTGTGAATGTGTCCTAAATGAGACACTGATGATAGTCTAGCATAACCACCTCCCATCTGCTGCAGTTGTCTCACCACATCATGTTGTACTTGGAGAATAGGTGGTTTATGATATGTACCAGGATCCTGAAAGCCTTGGTCCTATTCATGTGCATTATAATGCGGATGGTTGTATTGCCAGTCTACATCATCAAAGGGGTGGAACAAGGGATGTGCTCGATATCATATGTTTCGGGGGTGGTCGGAAATATGGCTTCGGAGGCTTGTTAGGTTTTCAAATTATTGCTTTAATGTAGGGTTTTTACAGAGAAAAATAAAATCTCCATAAAGGAGGATAAGGGGAAAAGAACATGGGACAGAAAGAGTTATTTCGAGGAGTGTCAACCACGCAAATTTTCAAGTTTGCTTTACGTGCTGGGTTCCTTTTCTGGTCTTCTTTCTTTAGTATGGGGATACCGATGAAACCAGCACCCTCAGGAGAAGACCAGAACATCCAGGTAAGTATATATCATGAATATGAATCCTTAAGGGGCGTCGCTTCAGGGGAGGTGTTTGGAGTGTTACGCACCCCTAATAAATGTATTTTGGGAGAAATGGTTGGCTACCGGTGCTTTCAGTCAGGTATGGTGAGGTGTCTGTCGGGTTTCACCAGGAATTTGTTTTACACACAGACTGAAACGCAGACTCTCCCGGTTTGGAAAAAGAATGAAAAAATGTAGGCAATTTCACAAAATAATGGGTTTTCTCACTTAGTACCTCTACATATCCGCATTACACTACCTTTCCACTGCACCTTAAGCCTCTTTCGTGGCCCCTGCTTGTCGTATAAAGTATGTTGTCATTATGGGGTATATCTACTAAGATCTTGTACCGTGTTTGCATCACAAAAATGATGCAAATGAACACAAAATCTTTTTCCCCCAATTTACATTCAAGCGCAAAACTTGCTTTGTGCTGGATATTAAATTGAAAGTAATGCAAAGCAGCGTATAGAGCAGCTTGGCATTACTTGGTGCCAAGTGGGCATTCCATGGGTGGTTCATGGACGTTCCATGCAACCACCCATTCTTTTCGATGCAAAACCCCATTTACTAAAAAAAAGAAGACCTAGCTCTTTCTCAAATGATAATGCCCATTTCAAATAGGCACTATTAGGGAGAAATTCCTTTATTTCTCCTCTTCCGACTTTGCATGTGTGGTGCACTGTACAGCACACATACAAAGTGGGAAAAGTTTTAAAGTTAGTCTAAACATTGTATTTTGTACTGGAAAGCTATCCTTCGAGTACAAAACCTATGCTAGTCTCATGCAGATACCCTTGCACAATGATGTAAAGGTGTGTGCTGGGCGCATGGCTACCTGATTGTGCGCTGGTGCTAGGCACAAGGGAAGAGAATGCCATATATCTTTAAATATGGTGCTCTCCTTCTCACGCAGTGCAGTAAAGTGCAGCATTTTTGGCTGCTGCGCTGCATGAGAATTTGGTAAATAGACCCCTATGTGCCAGCGTGATTGTTGGGAAACCTGAAGCTCACCCCCCCAATCTTACTGACCAAGCTATGCCTCTGGAATCCTTTTCCCTTGGATATTTATCGAACGCGACTAGAGCAGTTTTCGCTCTTTTGCAAAACTTTATAGCCCTTCTCCCACATGTACTTGAGGGAGTTGCGAGAGATGGTGTCACTGGGCCCCCATTAACCAACTTTACGAGTCCCTCTTCCTATGTCACAGTATCACCTCTGTCTCCTGGGAGGTGTTACTAGGTATACAAATGTGGAGGGGTTAGGTATTCCTTTCACTTTTTCTAGTGCTCCACCCATTCCCACTTCACTTATTCCCGCCCCCCTGGAATAAATATTACAACCCTTAAACCAAAAGAGTGCACCCCATTATTCCCCTTTCCATGGCACTTTCCGTGGCACTTAATTAGAGGTCCCGATCACTCACCCGGTCTGCCACAACAAGTTGTGGCGGGCTTTCTCGCAACCACTGGCAGCATCCGCCACTCCTCGCACTACTTACTGGCATCCTTGCCTTTGGTTGAGGAGGCCGCCTTGCCTGTTTCTCGGTTCGAGCCTTGAGGTCTGCATTGTCCCCCTGAGTGTGGTCTTCCCCTCCTCGTTCCGCAGCAGTCCTCCAATTCTGTTTCCTCCTCTCGCTGTTCTTGACTCCCCCTCTTTCAAGAAGATTTGGTGGTGGCTGGGGCAAAACTTTGCTTGGTGAATTGTGTTCTAGAAAGATTTTGGTAAGAAAGCCATGTTCAGACATCATTGTCAGTGATGTCCTTTTCTTTGTAGTAGAAGAGGTAGAAGTAATGTTCATCATCGGTGGAACACTTGAGAGAAGCATCAACAGGAGCAGCGTAGTCGGCATAGGCCTTAAAGGAACAGCTGTTGAGGGAACAATTTATAGTAGACTTCGACAGAGCATGGACGATATCAGTCAAATAAGACTGCATCATAGGTGTTTACAGATTCTCTGACTATGGAAGGGATTCTTAAGGAGTCATCAAATATGGAACAGAGGAAGCTTCCTTCAATGTTGAAGGCAAGTGCTTCCTGGGCAGCTGAGGCATTAACTCCTTTCCATACACCATACTGTATGAGGATCTTTTCTTTAACAGTATGATTTGAGCAGTTCCATGTGGTGGAGTTCCTCGTCTGCAACAAGTTCAAGAGACCTCACCAGAAAAGATATTGCAGTGCTTTATATGAAGACACATGCAACGGTGATGTCAGTACCTTCCATTTTTCATGTCTCACAAAGAGGCTGAGAAGGATTAGTATGGAGACAAAGAAGAATAGACTAATGAAGCCAAAGAAAAAAAACAATATTGCATGCATCTTCAAGAGTGGGAGTTGGGACAGCGCTAAATTATCTGCGTAAGTTACTACATCTACCAGGAGGTTACCAGAATTATTATTCTTCAGTAGAAGCCTTTGGTGAACCATTCCTAAAGCATCCTAAAGGAAGAGCCTACCTTGAGTAGAATTCTCGAAAGTAAAATGTGTTACCAACTGTACTTCAGAGACTTTTGTGTTCACTGACTTTTATTCAGCTTCAGTTTATAATAGTAAAATTGTCTTCCAGTCACTATATCAACCCATTGACTATGTATTACTCTTTTCGACTAACAATACCTATGCTTACTAATATCAACATGTTATATTACGCCGTGTCTCTATTTGTTAATGACTTCTAATTCATTTTTAGTTTGAGGATACCGTTTTCATAATAGATTTTACCACAGGATTAGTTTTTCATTAGATTTGTTGCTCCTTGTTAGAATAGCCTGCCTCTTAGGCTTGGTGGATTTGCATATTATGGTGGCTTCTGTGTCAGTCTACAATTCCTATGACCACCGCGCGTCACGTCATCTAGATGCTCGGGCCATGGTGGCTATGGGTCGCCCTTTACTTAAAGCGAGGATTGGCATTCATGCTGCTTCCTCGCATGACAAACTCGAGGACTGCGGACTTTGAAGAGGTGAGCAAAGGCGCTCTTTTAGACCCATAAACTGATTTTAGCACTCCTGTCTCTCAAAGCTTGACTTGACCATTTCTTGTGGAATGTTAAGCGATTGTTGGATATTTGGTTGAATGTTGATCGTTTTTGATCATGGGTGATACTCTACCTAAGATAAGTCGGACTGGCAGCCTTATGACTGTTAAGGAGATCCCTTGAAGGTTGGTTAATTGCGGAGCGATAACCCCGCCCATTCCCCCCATGAGGGGTGCTCGATTTAGAAATAGTTGGATTTGACTCCTTTTCATAGTTTGCAGATGAGTGCATACTATTGTTGGTGTTGTCTCCTTAACCTGTGTCTCTGTGCTTGTACCCCTTAGCCCCATCTATGTGTGTATATCAACACTTAAGTTAAAGCCTAGCACTCAATGTGAGCTGCTACACTTTACAGCACAGTTTTGGGGTGATTGAAGAAGTGCATATATTACTCCTTATTGAATTATGACCCACTGATTAGAGCTGTTCTATATAACAACTGTTGTCTATTATCTATTTCTTTCTTTTTAGGTGCTGGTAACAGTGGGCCTACGTGGACTGATTGTAGGCCACTTTGAGGGATCTTAGAAGGATATAACCTTCTCTTTTCACCTTTTTGCACTTGTAACTAGCAGAGTGACAATTATTTACTTGTCCTGATAAATGCCCAGAACCCCCTGACAGGGTCCTATAATGGGCCGAAACATGTGGACCTGGTTTGAAGGCTTCACTTACCTCTGAGTTTTAATCTGCTGTTCGGGTACTTCTAATAAAGCTGTTGATCCACCATAAGACAGTTTTAATTTTACTTTTCACGAGCACCCAGCACTTTACACCCACAACCCACCCACACCTAGCTCTCAAAGGGACACCCCTTGATCCAACAAAAACACCTCAAAGAGAAGATCTCCTTCCATTGTGCACTTCTGGATAGAGCAAGAAGTTATAACCCGCACCATTGAATCAATTTTCTTAGTATGAGGAGGGGCCTGATGATGAAGCATGCCACCTCAGAGTGGATGAGGACTTCCATCCTAAATAGGAAAGACTTTTGATTTACAACACTGTCAGAAAACCTTAGAGAACAGAAATGCATGCGTTTTAACCAGAAGACCGCAGCAGATCAAGGTCTCCCAAGGCAACCCTGAAAGTGAACTGAAGGGAACTATTTCTGCAGTCCTTCCAAGAATCACAGAATCCTTGAAAAGAGAACCATAATCTAAGGAATAGCTTAAAAAAATAGCATTGAGATATGCTTTGACTGGGCCTGTATTAAAGCTTTTCTTAGCCACAGAATTGGAATTTGAGGAATTAGAACTGTACATGCACGAAAAGAATCTAAGGATCTACTGCAATATCAGGAGGCAAACACTGACCACTCGCTAGTATAAATCACTCTAGTCGATGGGCATCTAACTGCTAAAAGAACATCCAGAGCTTGTCATGGAAATGTATAAGATAAAAGGGGTACCCACTCAAGTTTCAGGTGTGCCCATTTGGGGATTTCAAGTCTGGATTAAAATTCCTACCCTGGCCCTAGGATAATTGATCATTATTCGGTGGTATAGGCCAAGGATCTGACTGACTCAACTGTAGTAGGTCCTGATACCAATGACTTGTCCTAGCAAGGGGCTATCGGAACGATCCAAACCTTGTGAAAACTGTTTCTGAAGTACTCTCTTCGAAACAGTGGGAACACAGAGATCTCCATACTTGCGTGTCAGTGAGGAAAGTGTTCTAATGATGTCCACGGTCATTTATCCTTCCCCTACAAATGAGCAACTGACAGAACAATTTATTTGCCAATATCAGAGCTCTATAGACTCTGCATACCGTTACCTGGACTCCAGTAATCTCAGATTATTTTGCTCAAATAAAACATTGTGGATGTGTTGTCTGTCAGAATCCAAACTTGCTTCCCATGCAGGTGTGGAAGAAAGGCCTTTAGCACTAGCTTGACTGCTTTCTGCTTCATAAGACTGATGTGGCAGGAGGGTTGTTTGTGCAATCAGGGAGCATTGTAGGTAGGATCACACAAGTGCAATTTCCAACCTTGAACATAGGCATGGCTTATTGTTAGCTGGGCCAAGGTGAGCTACATGGCTTGCCTTTGGGTAGGTTGTCAGGGGATTTCCAGCCATGTTAAGGACTGAAGAACTGCTGGTGTTAGGAGGATTCTGCTCAAGAAAAGATCATAGAACTGGTTCTACTGCTCACGTAACACCCTTTGCAGCAGTCCCATGCATAGGGGTGTTTGTGGCACTAGAAAAAATTCAGATGCCATAAGGCCCAGTAGTCTCAGCACAGCCTTGGAAGGTCTGAGATGAGTAGTTTTTGAATTGTAATTCCACCATAAATGTGCGGCTTAATCTGTCCAGTGGAATGTATGAATTTAATCTGTTTGTAAGCAGCAAGGTTGTCCAACCACAGCTTCGGAGATCAAGCCTTCAGAGGCTAATCATTCAAATATGGGTGATATAGATGCTGTGATAATGTAAGTTAACATGCAGTATAGCCATCTGCTTTGTCAATACCGGAATTGGGAGTGGAGGCCCCTCACAGTAAACCACAATTAATACTATTGTTAAGAAAGATTTATTTATGTAAATATGCACCTTGGAGATACTTAGAGACTAACAAACCAGTAAATAAGGAGCACGAGGAATGTGCTTAATATCATCGTCTTATATTTCGTCTTCAAGAATTTGATTATAAATCACAAGTCGAGAACAGCCAGCCTCTTTCTTTGGAATCATGAAGTACCTGGAATAGCTTCACTTTCCCTATTCAAATGGAGGGGTCAACTCTATGACATCCTTCGCCAGAGAAGAGATTTCCTTCATCAAGATGTTGATGTGGGGCACAGAGTATGCAGGTAATTGAGAGACAGAGAGTAACACACAAATATAAGCCGAAAGGCTAACTGGTATTGCTAATGAAAAATAATCTGACGAGACAAACCATAGTTGGCTTCATAAGATGAGCCCGAGTTGGCATTTCAGAAAGCTCAGGAAAAGTGAAAGTGGTTGGCGCCAAGAGCATAGCAGACAGCACCAAAACAACAGCACTCTACAAAGAGGCAGATGTTCAACAAAAGTTAATGATGCAGAGCTCAATGAAGGCAAAGATGCATTTGAATATGTTACAGCCAATGAAGCAGTAAACTTAGCAAAGATAGCTAAAGTGGCTCTACGGAGGGACTCCATTTGGTCGGCACAGATACCTGGAGGAGGAAAACTCACCTATTTACAAATAGGCTTCAAAATAGGAACAAGGTCAGAGGATCACAATTCTTCCTTAGACACTTTTATCTTAATCACATGGTGGAAAGAAGAGTGCTTATGCTCTTTTTCAATTTCATGTGTCGGTCACCAGACAGGACATTGGGAGCAGCTTTGAATTCTGGGTCTTGATTTCGTTTTCAAAAATCCATAAAATTGTTGTCTCACTCGAACAAATAGTTATAATGTGCATTTGAGAGCAAAGGTGGAGGCGACATGTAACTACCAAGGGTGACCACTTCACTCAAGATCTTTGTGGGCACTATCCCCAAGTGTTGGCCTCATCATCTACAAAATGTTTTCAGGTGTTTTAGTTTGCTTAGTTCAATGGATGAAAACCAAGAATTCAACATCTATTTAGGTGATCATACCAAATGTAGGCCTGGAAACAATATCCTTAATGACCTGGAAGGAGGTGGTCATCTAATTCACCACATATTAACAAAAGGGTATCAGTAAATAACATCGGTTGATGACTGGATGAATGGGCTCGAAGTTGAAGGTTTTGGTGTAGACTTTACGACTTAAAAAAATGAAAATTATTTGAAAAGAACTAAGGATAATACCCAGGTGGTTCTAGATGCTATGTCTGGTGTCATCGTCGTGTGTGCCTCCTAGCATAGCAAGTTAACTACACTGGTGAAAAAGATCTGGTGCCTGGAAAAGAATTCACTTTAAGAACCTGTTGGCTGTAACACACTCACTCAGCTCCTGTAATTAATAGTCAAGGCCATGTGAGGTCTTGTCACAACATGAAGGCAAATTAAACTATAATTTTGGTTTTTAATAACACATTTTATTGATTTTGCAGAACCACATAATCAACATGAAAGAAACCTTTGGCCTCAAGGGCCTTCATTTGAGCCCCAGGAGGCAATTATGGTAACAACCAATGCACCAGAGGCAAGATACATTTCCCATTTCAAAGACATGCAGGTAATCTTAAACATGAACAGACAGAGTCGCTATTGCCCACAATGAGTCCTGATCAGTTCATGGGGCCTCTATAGCATGTCCAGGGGGCCCATATCCGCTCAATATTCTGCGGAACACCCAGAGCTTTGAATACCAATTTATCCATAGCAGCACAGTGGTCCATGCCCCTAACGCACCTCCAATGCCACGCCAGGTCTCTCTTAGCCATCATATAAGCCATAGCAATGAAGGCACGCGTGGCATGAGACTCCCCCAGGGTGTCCATGATCCAAAACAGCAAAACTTTGGGGTCCATAGCTAGTGACCGGCACACCACCAGCCCAATCTGGCTGTTCACCTCTTGCCAGTAACCCTGGGTGTTTGGGCAGTCCCACAAAACATGATGAGAGGCCGGGGAGTGGCGACACCAGAGACACTCGGGCCCCTGGGTGCAACCCATCACCAGAGCTGCGCCGGGCAGTAATAAATATGGTTGAGGACAGGTACTTAAACTGTATAGACCCAAAGTGCATAGAAATAGCCAACATTCTCTGGGCTATTTTCGCCTCCACCCACTCATCATCATCATCAAGGGTCCCCACTATCCTCCTCCCACCTTGCCCTAAGGGCCATCAGGGGATCAAGGGCATTAACAGCCATTGATTTGTAGAGGTGTGAGTAGCCCCCTCGTCCCAGGTCCTACATTACCAACTTACATTCTAGATTATCAAATTCGGGGAGGGTAGCCAGTCTGTCCCCATAGCCCTCCAAAGCATGGTGCAGCTGAAGGTTTCTATAGAACTGCAAGGAGTGCAAATGGAATTCAGCTGCTAGCTATTGGAACAATTGCATGCGTCTTTTCCCCCAGACATCCCGGAGAGATGATATTCCAATGAGGTCTCAAGCATGAAACCCCACAAGGCCCACCATCTCCGACAGCCACGTCCTATGCCAGAGGGGGGGGCCGCCCCCATAAAAGCACCATACCAGTTCATGTGGCAGAGGGCCACATACCATCACTGAACGGGGACCTGGGTGACAGGCAGCAATGAGCGAGGGGGAAGTTCTACCGTACAGTAATGCACCGGGTCTCGCTTGTCCACCCAGAACCAGTCGTTAATGTTTAACAGCAGAGGAGCATACACACTCCCCAACGTCCACGCCAATCTTTCAAGAGTCCTGCATAGAATTACAAACCTCCCCATGGGTTCCGTGAACACCTCTAGCACCACCAGTGGAACATCCTTTAAGCAAAATGACCCCCCCCACCCAGATGTTCTCATGTATCCCGAGTGATAGACTCTGGAATACCCACATCGCCCCAAAAATGAACAGTTAGTTCCCAGTAGGTGGGTTTCCTGGAGCAGGATAACTGATGGGTGGTGCCGTCTGGTATACGTTGGGACTGTCTCCTGCTTGATCTTATCATTGAGGCCCAGGTGACTATTGTGGTCCCCCGATGGGACCTGTGACTGTGTCTGTATCATTGTAACCAATGATATCAACATACCAAGGGTAAAGGACTGAAATGGGGCCCTGCACCTCAAACGTATTGAACCACACAATGGTGAAGTAAACTCAAACAGCAACCCACTTGGGGTTCTGCAACTGGCGGAAGCCATAGACCCTCTCCTCCCCCACCTTACACTTCCCCCCCTTGAAGCATCTGTCGCCCAACTATGAAATAAACTATAACACCCAAACAATTAAAATAATACCAGGGGTAGGCTTCCTGGGCCCCCGTCAGTTGCTGTTGAACTACACACTGTGCCCATTAAGGTGGCGATCTGGAGGGCCCGGCAACCCTTGAAAGGACTCTACAGTGTGCCCCTTCTCCATGGATAGGGGAGTCCTCCATCGAAGCTGTTCGCAAGTGCTTCGAGCAGAAAGGAGTCACCTCCTCCAATATGTGCCTCTGTCTGCTACTCCTGGTACGTCGAGGCAGCTGCCGCCATGTTGTAGTGGTCAATTCAGTGCAGGGAGTGGCGGGCTGTAAAGATGCTAGTAGAGGGTAGATTTATAAAAACGGTTTAAGTAACTTCTTTCACCCCAGCCTCTTCTTTTCAGCTTGTCTCCTTACTAACCACCTTCTCAATCCAAATAAACATATTCTACACAGGAAACTTCCAAAGAGAATGCAGGCTTAACAATCTATGCCTTGCTCAGGATACCACACGGGCAACACATGTCTCCCAGCACTGAGGACTGGGTGCCCTTCCACTCATGCCCAGGCACTCTCCTGGGTGTTGAAGAACAGAGTTTGGTCATTGTGGAGGTCCTTGTATTTAATCTGCATGGCCCTAAGATTTTCTTTGGCAGCTTCCAATACTGCTGGACCTTCAGAGTGTAGCCCAGGAAGGGCATGACCTGCCCCCCCCCCCCATTGTAACTTTCCCAGCTTTTGGGCCTCCCTAAGTATTGTGTCCCTGTCAACTAAGTTTAGGAGTCGGGCTATAATAGGAGCCGGGGGACAGGGAGGCGGTCTGGCTGCAAGGGACCGGTCTGCCCACTTCACCACAAAGCAAGCGGGTAAGACCCCCTGGGGAATCCATGAATGAAACCAGTCCGCAATGAAGGTGGTGTGCCTTGGTCTCAGCACCCTCCGGAACCCACACTATACGAATGTAATTTCTTCTCGACCGACCCTCCACATCCTCTACTCTGGTCTCCAGGAGAACGTGGTGTGGAAGGTCTTGGTCATGTCCTTGACCACCGGCAGCCTCCCCTCTGCTTCCGACATCCTCTTGACCTTGTTGTAGAGATCCTGACAGAGTATGGACAGGTCGGCACTGAGTTCCCCAATCTTCCCCTCCAGCGAGGAACGGGAGTTGTGAATGGCCTGTAAATGGAAGCCATGGTCTCCGGCAGGGCACCAACCAGCTGAGACCCATCTCCACCACACTCTCTCTTGTCCACTGCAAGCCGGGAAACACTATCAATATCCTTGTCCTTACCCATAGCGCCACACCTGACCTCCCCGTCCAGCTATGGGTGACAGCGGGGTCCTGCAACGGCACTGCTCGCTGGCCGTGTGCCAAGGGGAAAGGCACAAACAGGGGGGGAGGGGCGGCTGTAGTATAGCCATCGGACTCCTTGGACCAGAAACACTCTAGTGTCCCACTCCCACCCTCAAGCTCCTCGAGGCAGTCCAGCCCCCTGTTCGGCAGCAATCATCCGGTCCCCAGCACCACCAGTCCCCCTGGGGCTTCTGCCCAGGGCCAAGGCCACCACACCAACCACGTGGGAAGACCAGTCCCCAGCCACTCCACAACTAGCAGCTGAACCGCCCAGCCACCGACAGGGCCCAGGCCTCCAGCACACGGCCCACACCGGTCACAGTCCTGCGCCATCTTTACCAGGTACATAAGGGGGCCACTCCGCTACAAGTCCTGGACAGTGGCACCTCGCTCTCTGGAGGCTGACCACCTGCTGCACAGCTGCACTAACTCTGGCGGCACAGCCTCAGTCCTTCCTGCTAGTGGGCAACACTTTCCCCTCGTTCCTCAATATCCAATGGCCCTCACAGCCCAGGCAGCACTTCTGGCCAGCTGCTCCAGGCCTTTCATTCCTCCGGAGGGTCAGATGACAATCCCCACCTCACGAGGCCTCGTAGCCACCATGCCACCCCGGATCACTAGGGGCACAACGGCTGAGCTCCGTGACTATGGCAGCTCCGGGCCCTCTGCACCCCACCGGGGTCTCCTGCCATCTCCTCCTCTCCATGGCCGCTCACACACTGTGCTGCCCAGCCCTCAATCATGCAGGCTGGTGTCGTTACTCCTCTGCCCCTCCTGGCCTAGGCGTCTGGGCTAGAAGTGGCTCACAGCACCTCTGGGGGAGACAGGGACATGGGACCACTGACTCCATGCCAAAAGAAGGTCTCAGAGTGCCGTATATTCCAGGAGTCGGCTACAGAGCTCAAAACGCTGCGGCTGTCATCTTGGCCGCTAGCCCCCACTGTAATGTTAAAGCTACACTCATCAAATTTATTTTAGCATAGAAAATTTGGACCACCGTTTTGACATGGACTAAAATTCCCAATTCTAAACAGACTAGAAGGCAGTCCACATGAGATCATTTATTTTCAGCAGCAAAAGACACAAAAGGGTTTCGAACAGACTAGAGACAGGTCATCCAACAGCATATCCAATTGCGCACTGAAGTGCCATTATGTGCTATTAAGGTACTAGTTTAGAGGGAAGACCCTTCAAATAATTCAGTATTCCTCCCGTGTGTACCCACTTGCTCTGATCCAGTTCAGGTAGTACTGAGATTGTCTCAATTCTACAGTCTGTAGGGAACCGATCAGATGAATACAATTCCCTTTAAGTTGCCGATCTAGGTAACAAAGATTGAACTTTGTTAGCTAAGATCTTTGATTGCAAATAAATCCAATACTTGACTACAAAGAACTTTCAGAGTGGGACTTGGTTCTCGTTGCTAGGTCACTCGAAGAGTGTCACTCTTCTCCCTTGTTGGAGCTGTGAGCATATCCCTTTGCGGAAAGCCAGTTCTTCAGACTTTTTACTCAGTATTAGTCTTAGAGTGCCCAAGCACCACTATTTGAAAGGGTGCGATAAATTTGCAGATCAAAGTGAGAGGTTGCTATGCTAACCATCCAGCAGAGTTAGCTAGTCAAAGCCCAGTTACCACCAACTAGATTGGCTTAGAGAAACACATTTTTCAGGACTTTGCAATTTGAGAGTAAAAGACTTTTCTTGGGCACTACAGCCATCTACCTTATAGTGCACTTCAGGAATTATTTTGGTTACCTGCAAGCCATGTTTTTAACTCAGTGGAAGGTTTCGACTTCAATGTAGCATTTACCAAACCACACAAATTATGTGACAAACATCCCTTCCCGCAGTGCAACCTGTCCTGATGAGTGAGGTCTAGTGTGATTACATCAGTCATAGGCTGTACATGTAGTTTGATGATTTAAATATAGGTAAAGTTTGTCAGTGGGCTACTTACAGAGAAATCAGTTGAATCACTAACATGGTCTTGCATTTTCAAGTTTTGCTTGGTTAAAATTAGCTGAGCCAAATATCTTCATGCATTTTCTAAAAAAAATTGATTTGTGATTTTTCAATAGTATAAATTATACCAGACTAAACAGTAATACCTTTTAGTCTTTCATATACCTAACCAATTATTATGCGACTAGCTGGCAGCTCCCAATTCTTGGAGGCGCCAATGAGAAAAGAGCCATTTCAGAGATAATCCAATACGTCCGTATAACAAAATCTGTAGATACAAGTTTTTACAATGTACAGGTGCCTTTCCTGTGGGGAGGTTGGAATCAGCTATTAAAACCCGACTTGTAGGGGACATAGATTCATCATACGGAAGAGCCATTTGAAATGCTCTTGGAATATGAAAAGGAAGATTCCACAGCACACCTAGAAATTAGGAGCCAATGATGCACTCCAAGCACCCAAATCTCCTAGGGAGGTTTTAATGCAATGAGATCACTCAGACCTCTTTGTGGGAAGGTTCAGGCAACATTTGGCTCTCTTGCAGGACCAGGACTAGGTTCCAAAATCTTCCCAAAAACATTGGTCCTCTCGCCCCTGATGGGGATAATACCTTTGTCACTGGCATTGCAGATGTCCATCTTGCACCACTAAAGAATGAAATGCCATATACAGGGATTTCGGACTTAAGGGGCCAAAAAATTACAACTGGATTACTTCAATGATCCAAGACTTCTCTAGCTTCTGATGTCTATTGGAATCAACACTTTTATAAGTCCTTTGAGGAAGCTACATCTGTGCACCTTTTACCTTTGCAGACAGAATTATGATTTTGTGGTGTTTGCGTAACGGATGTTGCTGACACTCAGATGCTAGACATGCAAGCAGAAGACAAACGTTCACCTGCAGAGCACCAAGCATTTAGAACAGCATCCTGAAGAACGGACTGACAGGGTCAGTCTTCCAGTAAGGAAGGAAGGACCTCCCTCAAATTTCAATAACTAGGAATCATTTGAAGAATGACCTCCACACCTTTATCCTAATGAAAATTTGAGCTTACTTTTACCATATGCGGCACTCTATTGCTACATAGTTAGGTCTGAGCTTTGCATTTAGTAAGTGCTACCACATGTATGTCTACAGATAAAAAAAAGTCAGGATCTATGCTTGAGCGAGTTCCTTAGACAGGATCTACAGAAGGGATATGAAAAAATCCTGAGTCGATCTGCTGTCAGGCAGAGCTTTCCTTTAAAAACATGGTCAAAGTCTGACTCCATGCACCCCATCAATTGTATTTCTAGTGAATTATCCCATTCCTTTTGTGAAAAATGTACACTAATGCCACGTCGAGGTTCAATGGTAGGTTTGTGCAGGATGATAAATGTTACTAACAAGAGATAGGCAGATAAAAAGGTCTCCAGACTCTGCCTCCCACAAACATAATAAGGCTAGCTATCGAAAAGAAACAATACATTTTGAGTTTGTGCTAGACTGAAATCTTTTAAAGTATCAACACAAACTGCAGTTACTTTTTTGCTATTAAACTTACATATTGTGTTTACACCTCTTTGCTTAATTCGGCTCCACACAATTTGAGAATCAGATGCCTTCTATCAACTGTGGCACAAAGTAAACTGAAATATGAAGTCAAAAGTATCTTAGACCCTTGTCTGTGCCACAGTCAGCTATGGTATTTAGTTGAAATGGAGAGCTCTATTCCAAAGGATGACTCTTGGGAGTTTTCTACTTAATAATATTTACCAAGCCTTGCCATTGTCCTTTACCGCTGAAATGCAACAGTCTTATGTAGGAAACATAGCAAGATGTTGTGTCCAGTTTACAATGTCAGTTGCAGCAGGCCATGTCTTTCAATCCTTAGGATGGAGCTCGCTGTGCTGTCATTGACTGCCAACAAGTGTGGGACTGTGGATGCTCATTTATCTCAACACCTTAGTTAAGCATGTGCTCCTCTTCGTTTGGGGAAACCACATACCTCACGCAAGAAAGGTCTATGTCCTAATGTAGCCATTTGTTTGGTTAGGAATCCATGCATAATACAGACCTTTCGAATACTCCCTGTTAAATTATGACGATTCCTTCAAAAGAGGAGTATCATCTCATTTTACTTTGTGGCCCTGTCTAGTGCCTGATGTATACAGCAACTCCTGTTTTTCCTGTAGACCTAATAGTGTGTACAATTGGAAAGAAACTAGTGTCAGGACAGTGTCACTGACCTAAGAATGAGGGCAGGTTTACTTTGTTGGCAGCATTATTTCCTACTGCAAGCTTTTCTGGAAAGCAGTTTCTACAGGTTTCTTTGGGCTTCTGTTTGCCTAGAAGAGGCAGTCCAGAAAACATTTTCCCATAGAGGTTGTATTACTAAACAGAAGGAGATGACTTACAACTACAACCAAAAAGAACATCCTACTGCAGTAAGACCCTCAATATCAGATTATCCTGATGCTCAGGATTTGGAGATAAAGGTTGGTTTTTTTTAATTAAAAGAATGGTTGGAATGTACATTGATATTTTGTACTATTTATGTAACAATTAAACAGCACAGTTCTTTGGTGGTCTCAGTACTGCATATTACCGGCTTCCGGAATCGAACATTTAATGAGTGTGGTGGTAAGCCTCCAGAATACTTTGCTAATTCTTAGGTCCTCATGTGCGAATGTCTAGTAACCCCGGCATATAAAGATAGTTATTGGATTTGAATCACATGTGCATACACAGAAACAAACTAATTGTATATTTTGCTCTTCAGTTCCATTCCAATCTACTCCCTGGCTGCTTGTATGCTGAGTTTCTATAATCTGGTATAGGTACATGAAAGATGGGAGCTGGGAATCCTCCCATTAGTGAAGACCATTAGCATCTGTCACCAGATTTATGGTGTTGAAGGGATCCGTTCTACAGTTTTTGATGTAGGTGTTAGGAACTCTTTGAAGTGGATATCATTTACAACGCTTAAATAATTCTGTCCTGACCATTTGGAAGTGAAATGAGGCAACAGTGCTAGCTATTCAAAACCAGCTGTCTCTGGACCAGAATTTTGACAACTTTACAATTCAGGAATGGGCTAACCAGTTTCCCCAGCAATAATACTAAACACGGGTTACAAACTTTGTACAAAGTTTGAAGAAACGTTGTTCAAGGCTCTCCTGCTAGGAAAAGCAGAAGAGTAATAAATCCTCAACTTGTGTCCTTGTCTTGACTTGTGTCTTTGCTACATATGTGGTTCCAGAGCTGTACCATTGAGTATTTCGCAGTGCCTGATCTGGGTCGTGCCTGTCTGCTGGGAGTCACAGTGCCTTGGATGTTTGTTTCCATCTGGTGGCTGCACTGCAGAAATAACAGAGGAGTCAGGTGCCCTCAGTAGCTTCTTAAAGACAAGAGGTGTATGCTCCCAGCCCTGACAGTAGACTGGGTAAGTAGAAGCGGTGGGGAAATGTTTGCATACCACGTGGTTGTTACTCCCAAGTGGGCTGGGTTTGTAGCACTAACTTCTGAAGAAACCTGAAACACCATTTAGATACCACTGCTTTTACCACATAGTACTATACAGAGAAGCTGGACACCCCTCCAGCCCCAGTGTTGGACATATTCTATCTACAGACTTTGAAGAAGTGTGTAATTAGAAGCAGAAGGCTAAGGGTCTCACATAAGCTCGACAGATGAGACCAAAGAGGAACACCCCTCATTCCAGCAGTATGTGATCTGCCACATTTAGCATTTCCAACCATGGAGTTGGGATTTTCCCTTACAGCACTTTCTACTTCACTGGTGGAAGTGGCTACATAGGAAAACTGTGTTAAGGCAATTAGACGTTTCCTGGCTGGCCTGGTGCAAAACTGCCATCAGAAATGTAGGTACTGAAAGTGTAACCCAAGCTGGGGGTATATTTTCATTACCTACATGACCAACATTCCTGATGTGCTGGGAGTTTTCTCCCAGCACACCAAGAACATTTTAAATGCTTTCTGCACAAGACCACTACAGTTTTCATGGAGTCCTGCATAAATGTGGTACTGCCAAAAAAGGTGAGGAGACAACATGCCTAACTTGAGCTGATGGCAGGACACATTTTATTGGTGCCACTACAGCAGTCTTAGGGTTAGGATTAAGGCTTTTCACTACGTGTGACACTGGTATACAGTGGTAAGCGTAAGGGACTACAGTCTATACATAATACAAATCCTGTCCTTGCTCACCTCTATATCATTACTAAAGTCAAAAGGGAAATATTTTCACCAGTTCAAATCTCTCACTTAGGTCATCCGTACTCACTGAGCAAGTTACCCTTCTCATATTTCTGAAAGAGTACTTGGTATGCGGGTATCACCACCAGGTAAAGTGAGGAATAGCATTGACAGATTTTTCGTTCACCTCTGGGATTCTAGATAGCAAAGGCTCTCGGGTTAAGCAGGTACACCACAGCCAAACATCAGGTCTCCTAGCAGGATTGCTATAGTGCTAATCAAACCATACCAGAGAGACTGTGTCTTTGTAATTGTTTCTCTTCCATTAATGCTGCTCATTCGTTTTTTCAGAAGAAAAAAATCAGAATCTACAAAATCACGACCTTTCACAAGTGTATGTTTGAAAAAAATATAACACTTCATCACGGCAAAATTGTTATCAATTCTTTATTACTGAAAACAAAATGGAAAATTATCTTTTCTGGCACATAAAACAATTATTTCTACAAAAAGGAAAGTCTAAAAATTTTACAAATAGTATTTTTCTCAAAAAATAAAAATTTACTTTAGTAAACTTATTTTGTGCTCTTTTCAGCACTGTCTGTAATAATCTGCCATAATCCCTGAGCAGAGACATATTTTAACACATTTTTGACATACTTTAAAAAAAGGTATTTAAGTCTCCTACGACAGGACAAACTGGAATTTTTTTGTCAACGTTCATTCTTTTACTGTTGAAGAAACCCAGTTATTAATGATAACTTTAAGACCATAGTAAGCTATAAATCAATTGTTTTAATGAACAAAAAAATAGAAGATTGGTTGCGTCAAAAGAGCAAAGAGCAGACAAAGAGTCTAGAAATAGGCACCCAGCAAATTCCAATGATTGTGCAACAGTAACAAATCTGCATGAGATATGTCAATCTTAAGAAGTAAGTTTGCATTTTAGACCAGTAAATGTAGAAGAGAATGCTGAAAGGGACCACCTCCTTCCAACTGTTGAAAGACATATGTTGATATGCAATGATTTTAAATGTGCACTTTGTGAATACGCGAATAACTCAAACCCAAGTTTCCAGATTCAATAGCGATGTACGAGATTTTTACCCTAAATATATATAATTTATTTTTAAGATTATGAAATACATTTTCAAAACTCGGGCAAGAGTGTTGCAAGAATGCTTTCTTAGCGATCACCACTGCTTATAAATAAAAGCCTTAGCCCCGATGCTGGGCTGCGACCTAATAAAAAACTATTTTTAAAAAGCAGCGGGGTGACAAAAATGCATGAAGGATCCACTGCACCTTTGGTTGAGTGCAATTTGCCAGATTTCAATATGTGTTGAGACACTCCACATCTGATCTGAACTCGTCCTACTCTGATCAATCAAAACCTTGAGTTTAAGGTCGCACCATCAATCAAGGAGCCTTTTGAAACTTTCAGGTAAAAGACTGCAAAATGCTAGGTAGATGAACATGGGGAATTTACATAGGAACATACATGATGCTTTGAAGATGGACGCTTTCCACTTGACATAGGTAAAAGATAATATTATACAGATTGTGTGATGGGAGGAACAGAAAGAGCAAGGGCTGTAACCCAATTCCTCAAATAGTGTCTAGAGAAAAATATAATGTGCAACTCAACCTACTTAAAATTATCAGTTGCAAAATAATTCCATATCAAAAGAAATGTTTCCTCAAATTTGAGAAATCAACCTTCAATAAATAAATAAATAGATTACTGTATTTTCTCCAAGGATTACACAGTAATGGAATGCTACTCCATAACTGTCTAATTCATCCTTATAAATCTGGTTCGAAGAACTTAAGAGAAACTGAGCTTCATCTATGACTGGCATGTAAGTTACGCAAAGTCTTACTTCTGATGGCAAGCTGAAGCTGGACAAAGCATTCAGTGATTGGCAGAAACTAGAACTTCACTGCCGATAAAAATGTGTTATGTGTATTAACCCTGGCATACAGAGCAAAAAATAATGTAAATTTAACACCAATGTCTGTAAAGTATCCCTTATATATTACACAGTTCAGTAGGGCTGCGTTTGTGCATTTGAAGCTACATGATTTTACTATTTGTTTAGTCTTGTAGAAGATAATTATTTTAACATCATTGCCAATGTGTGGACTCTGTCATTGATTCTGTCACTGACATTGGCCTCGACTGTAACTGACGAAAGACTTCCATGTAATACGGTAAGGACTCCACTGAATTCAGAGCAACCAAGTGATGCCTTCTGTCATGCAGCAATCCTGACTGACTATGGCAAAGTATTATTCCCTTTTTGGCAAAACATTCCCATCAGGGTGCTTCTAGTTAAAGTAAATTCACATCTACTATTTACAGCACATCTCACTAGAAGGAAATGTGTGTAAAACAGAAGTTCATCGTCAGAAACAGCCTCTCATATAAATTAGTGTAAAAGAATGCTACATAGACTCTAGCTTGTGGCTCTCTAACTGGATATGCTTTCGCTTTCACTTTTAAATCCAGACAAATGAGACACAAAGGGCAACTTAATCAACCTGCCTAGTGGTGATCTAGTAATGTTTGCGGAGTCTAAGGTCTATGTAAGGCATAGACAAGGAGCCAGTAAACACGATTTAGGTAACATTAGGCCGATCTTAATTCAAGGCCAATAATTATTTAGCACTTCTCTACAGACCAACCAAAATTAGTAAACAGCTAAAATGGAAGTCAAACAAAACATACATTTACGTGAAGTCTATTAAACTGAAAAACAAATTATTGGATTTCGAGAAATAGGGTAGCACTTGGATAAACTATGCACACATTGCATGTATTTGGCCAAGCATATGTTTGAAGTGAAGGTCTTGGTTACTTTCAGGTGAACCATATACTTTGTTCGCTCGCTCTGTTTCACAGGCAGTGCATTTCCAATGATTGCAATGAGGCCATAAATGAATATTGTGTGGCTGAGCCCCAACAAGAAGACCTAAGTGCATAAAATGCACCACTTTGTTGTGGCCATTGCTAACACTTTTAAATCCTTCATTAGGGTCTCCAATACTAACTACCTCTCCTTTTTGGCAAAACTACAGCACCAGAAGCAGAATTATCTCCTAGCAGCAGTGGAGATCCGCAGATCTGTGCAGTTAGATTCAGTCTGATCTCGGAAAACTCAATTTCCCACAAACTACAATCTCCTCCTTTTGTTCTTCGTGTCACGTTTTGGAAGTTTTTAACCCTTGCTTTTCCATGATATTCCAAAGCTTGCGAAGATTTGATTGAGTGATGATATCGTCAGGTTTGAAGTGAAGAGCCCGAAGGTAGTTGGCTTCAGCCTCTACGAGTTTACCATTGAGGTGAAGAATGGCTCCAAGGTTCATCAAGGCTGCCGGGTACTAGAAAATAAAAAAGTAATAGTAAATATTAAAATCTTCTTATGCTGTATAAAAACATTCTTTCAACTAGTTTTCGTGCTTGTGGGAGCATATATGGAAGCAAATGAACAACTGTGCGCCAGTGACAAGGAGAACGTGAACATGTTGACAAATGGAGCTGTGCAGTGCTCATTTTAGAGAGTTTAAAAATATTTCTGCACTGAGAAAATTCAGGGTACATAAACAATCAATAAATTATACCAGCAAACAATTACAAAAAAAACATGCGATGAACACTGGAGAGTAAAGGCAGATTTGGTGTGCCATAAAAGATAACAAAAAACAGAATGTTCGCATTGTGCTCGAAGCTCTCATGAGTATTCCATAGTAACACATCATCAGCAATGGGGAACATCAACGTTTAGGCTTGCAACTGGCTATTGTGAAAATGCAAAGCAGGTGGTTCAACGGTTTTTAATACAACATGCAACCTAAAAGACTTCTCTAAAAACCTGTAGTTCAAAGATTCATATTAGGTTCAGATTTATAGCTTGAAGAAAAAACATTCGACAACACTCTTAAATTCTACTTGAAAACGATCTTTAATGAAGTGGATTCCCCTTGGCACATCAAGCTGGGCCAAGCAATAGGGACCCTGAAAATGGAAGCGGACAGCATGCCCTTACACGAGATTACACACTTGGCCTGGACAAATGCAGTAAAGCGGCAGGTTCGGTCCACCTCGCTGGAAAATGATCAAGCCTCACTCCGTTATAACATCATCACGACGCCACTGGACAGGTCTTACATCCAAGGGAAAGCACAACACTACCTGCAAGAAGGACTCTCAACCCAAGCGCGAAGGAAAATCTTGTTTTTGCGGCTCACAGGCCTTAGGATTTTGGATTTCAACTCAACATGGGCACGAAAGGACGGGGTAGTGTAGATATCACAATGAATCTTGGCTCCACCTATTATGCTATTGCCCCACATTGGCCACTGAACGCCATTGGCTGCTATGCCCGATATTTAGGCTCAAGGGCACAATGTCCTGTAAGGAGGCCTCGGATTGGTGTTTTACAGAAACAAACACCTGCCTCCTTGCAAGAGCGGGAAAATGTATACATCTAATCAGAACTGCACTTGATGCCCAGCTACTGCCCCCACAAATTAGGGCGGGCAGCAATCATGAACAAAAAATCTAGCCAGTGCCCCTGCAGGCCAAGCATGAAACCAAAACGATGGACAACGACAATAACAACCCTACAATCAAGGCAGCAGCAGGGCCCAGCAGTGGGAATAAATAGAACAGTAAAACCAAGTTCGAAGGGAAACCATAATGGGCAGCCGCATTAGCATAACCGTAAACATGGAAAGACATCTGACTTTAAGGTCATAATGGGGCAACAAAAACGCACCGCTATGCTCGAAGACAAAGATGGGACTTACCAAAGAAAGTGGCATCAGTATGTCTTGTGTGTTTTAGGCAATCAGGGGACGAGAGGACGCAAGGGTGGAACAAATCCCTTTGATCTTCTAACAGGTTTTGGTAACGCTCGAGCAACGACAACAAAATAAATCAATAAATCTCCTGCTCGACACTTTTAATGGATTTTAAGGAAACGTCACCGTAACAAAAACGCAATACTTTGCTAGTTGGCAAAGAAGGGATTCACCAATAATTGGGGTACTAGGAAATTGGGTGTGCTTTAAGTTTTAAGGGATGGGTGGCTTTGAGGGAGGAGGAAGCTGGGGTGGCGGGGTGAAGATTGTGTGCTTTTTAAACTAAAGATTTTAAATAATTGTACGGTTTATAAACAAACTTACTTACGTAGTTGATTATGGCCCAAATGTTGTCATAATGTTCACTTTGTTTCCCACACTTAGGCTCAAAATATGTTGATTTCGTTGGCCTCAAATGTGCTGAATTTAGCTGCACAATGTTTTACTCCGTCGCTCAAACATCCAGCTATCGCACACCATTGCTTACTGGGCTCCAGTGGGTCTTACAATGCCTTCTCGTACGTGCCCGTTGATGCCAGATGAGAAGTATAGCACCCTGAACTGATATATTTGTATCTTAGGGACAAGACCAGCTAGCTGGCAGAGATCTGAACTGATGTAAGTAACAAGACATGCCGTGAACCATCCTTCTTACATGTTATTCAAAGGCACATTGCATTTTTGGGAGGAGGTTGTGAACTGAAGATCCCAGGGCAGTGAGAGCAACATTTTGCCCCTTTGGACACCTTTCCAGTTAATAAACAGGAAGGTCGTCAGCAGCCACACATCCAAATAAGGCTTCCAGACCACAGTTTCATCCGTTTATAAGATCTACAAATGGTCCACCAAACCATCAATGTGTGCAGCACGGCGAGTCCACGATAGCATATGATAAGCATGAAGGGTCAACCAGCTTTTGACATAAGGGATTGTTATATACTTAGCTGATCATGGATCGTCGCACTGCCAGGCACCTACCAAAGGATGGAGCAAAGATGCCAACCACTGGCCTGAAGGAAGGACTTAAATCCGATGGCGGATCAAAAAGAAAACCAATGTTCATCATTGGCAAAATTAAAAGTGTCATCCAAACATAACCAGTCCATCTCTTTGAAAGTATCCAACAAAAGGCTACTAACTGCAATGCTTATTTGGTAAATTTGCTTTCATAATGCGGTGGTAAAAGATGTCTGCACCGAGTACTGCTTTCCTTGCCACCAAGGGCATGAAATCGTGCCGGTCAAATGTTTTCCGAAACTGCTCCAGGTGTTGCCCACCGCACACAAAACCGTTGGTTATTCAGGCCCTCATCATGAGTGGCGGGGGGCTCGGCGAGATATTTAATCAATGGTGATATCCCGGGGATTGTTATTTATAGGGTACGATAAATATCAGCAATTATGAGGCAAGTTTCCTCATAACAATGAGGAATAAGTTGTGAATTCTGAGGTGCTCTCTGCACCAAAATCTGCATGCCACATCATTTACCAGCCATTTTTCCCCTTGTGAATGTCGACACGGTTCACCTTTTTAAAGTGACCGTGGGAAAATTGATAGGGTGAACACCCCATGCAGTTCTCTCTGCACTGCTCTCAAGTTCGAGGGTCGCTGCACATGTCAGTAATTCACCGGTGAACTCACAATAAATACCTTAAGCTACAAATCCTGATGCAAACAGGTACCTACAAAGTCGTCTCATTTCCTGTGCCTAACAGTTTGAGTCCACTGACAAACATCACTCCGGTAATTCTGGCATGAATGGAGGTCAAGCACAATTAAAGATACATTTAGCAATAGAAGCTGCAAATGAGTCTCTGTTCAAGAGCATTCATTCTTGGTCAGGTGGCAGTGTGTCGGAGGCAATCAATGACTCTCTTCTAGCATGCACAGGACCTAAGATGAGTCAATGATTCACTGAAAGGTAGGGCAGGTTTAACAGTATAGGAGACAATTCCACTTTACTAATTCTCCAGAAGGGGGCAAACACTTACACTGCTAGAGCTTGCCAAACACGTTGATAAAGCTCTTGAAAGTAAGACACTCAGCGCTTTGTCAAAACATTCTGTTTTCTTTAGCATTCTGCTAACGTAGCACTTATTCTTGGTAATCATTGACTACTATGATCAAATTGTCTATAGAATAAATTGTGTTTTTTTTTAGTTAATCACATTTCATCACTGAACCCTACAGAGGAATATGCCTACAGGCCATTTTCAAATTGTGCATCTTTTAACATTTTGATGCACATACACATCAACCATCCAAGTGGTGGATGATGCTATCCATGTTGCGCACCCGGTCTCCTCATCAGACTCAACCAAAATGTAGCTTTTTACATAAATGACCAGAAAGCCCTGCTCAACACCCAAACCTCACAAATGGGATTCAGGACATCATCTTCAGTGGCTAACCCCCTACCTGACTAACATATTCCAATTTATCCAAAAGAACAAGTAAAAATCACGGTGTATCCCTGTGGCCAGTGGTGTACCACAAGGCACCATTGCGTCACATGTCACCATCAACCTCTACACCGCAGTGCTAAAAAATACACCGGGCCAGCAGTAATGCAAAGATCCACCAACGCATGAACAACACACAGCTCTACACACAAGGTTATATGGTAGTGAAACTGATGATGAAAGGGCTGCCTCACTACCTGGATATCGAAAGCCACCCAAAACTAAACCACTAGAAAACAGAGTTTGCCCTAACAACCAATGACAGCACATAAGCTCCAGTCCCGGCCGGCATGGCTCCCTTGGGAGGCTGGGGGGACGGGCAGATCAGGGGGACGGGGGGTTCGGGAGGGGGGAGTTTTAATTCAATGATAAATATATTTTTTTTAAACTTACCTTTCCCCGGCCCCACGTCTTCTTGGCTCCTGCTTATGCTCTCCTGCCTCTGGCAGGACCAGGAAGCAAGCAGCCTCCCTCCCCTAAGCCAATCATAACGCTGCAATGGCAGCGTTGTGATTGGTGGGGACGCCGCCCAGCCAGTGGCTTACGGGGAGGCTATTTTCTCCAAGTAGGCTGCATTGCAGCCTGCATGGAGAAAGGGCAGAGTGCGCATGACTTGTTTGGTCGGCCCCAGAGGGCCGACCAAACCAGTCATGCACACTCAGGAGTGCCCACACCACTGCTCCACTTCCCAGCCCTGCTTATCACAGAGCAGCCCCGAACAACCAAACCTGTATGCTTTCTTGCAGCGTGAGAAGTAGAAACATAAAATGGTACTTATTACCATTTTATGTTTCTGCTTCTCGCACTGTGAGAAAGCAGTGGGGCGACGCTCCTCTGCCCTAGTGGAGGAGCCGCCCCCGATAAGCTCATGTTAAGGAAAAGTGCCCTCCGCTTCAAAACGCACAGTGCTAGGAAGATTCATTCTGCTTGACACCTACTCTCACTTCTTTGCAGCCAAGGTTGAACACAACTTCAGAGTAGTCATTCAAGCACAGGTCCTAACAGTACCTGGATGAATGCCAGGTCCTGCTCGAAAGCAACTCCAACATAGACGTGGCACCTTTGAAAACCATCTCCCATGCAACTGTGCAAGTGATCAAGGGACTGAGAAAGATCAATGGGATCACACTGACTCCACTGTATGCCTCTGCCCAGATGCAAAAACACTACAGACACTATGTGACAAATGGCCCTTATACCTGTATTATGAACTTGCATCCCTCTCTGTTTCCAACCAGATCTCTTGTACAGGACAACGTTTCTTTGCAACTTGGGTTATGCTTGATGTGCACACATACAGAGATATATTTGTATAAAGTTTGCCCTTGAAACCTACATGTAGGACTGACTGCTTTCTAATTTTATTCAAAACTGCAACTCCCTGTTACGGTTAGACTTGACTTGCAAAAAGGTTCGCTACCTCTTCTTTCCAGCGGAAGAATGTAAGCTAGAATCATCCACTCTACCGGTTCTATTTCATAAGGAAGATGAGTCTCAAACAAACTTTATGATGTTGCTTTCAGCAATACAGCTTTCAGCATATACTGAATAGTCATCTATCTTTATTCATACTTGTGTAGATCAGTCTAACATTCACAACACTGCACTATGAAGACTCTCTCAGTCATATGCATAGGTCATATGCAAGAGAAAAGGCCCGCTGCCCACACAAAAACAGAGCACAGCAACGACTGGCATCACTGCCATAGTTGAAATGGTATAGTTGGAAGGCTATTTCTTCTTCTAATAATAAGCATAGCAAATACTTTCTACTGAAATAAAATTTCACCATAGACATACAATCAAATGAGCAGAACTTAAGTCATTCATTGCTTTGAAAATGGAGTCCATGAGTTGCCATCTCTCCAAAATCTGTATTCCGAATATGTTCAAGTTGTAATAATATTTCTTTTTGGATTTCTTCATTAAAACATCATATGAAAGTACACCTCAGTGTTTGATAATTCACCACATATTAAAAAGTAACAATTATCAAAATACATATTTCAAATAAAACCAATAGAAAAATCAACTAAAACAACCATTCACAGAAATTTCTAGATGTACAAATATCAAAATGGCTTTCTTTGAGTGGAGGTAGAAACATTCATCCAAAACTTGTTAAAGTTGTCCAAAGGTCTTTTACTTCAGCAATAAAGATACAGTTGTAGAAAGCAGGACAGCCAACATGATTTGTGGCAGACATCCGCACTAGGGTCTTAAGGGTTGGCGTACTTCTTACGTTAATCAAGTTTTGGGCCTTCTCCATTAATATCAAAAATGTTTCCTTAATAATGAATCTTAAAAATTTACCAATAGTATTGGAAAGTGTGATGGTTATGAAATTACAACATCAATTAGAACAAACACAGTGGCAGATGGCATTCGAAGTAATGTGGGCCGAGATCAAGCCTGCAACACATCTGGGGTATGTATGGTTTTAAAATTAGACCTCTCAACAGCTTGTGAGACAGGAGTGCATCACTGCTTGGAAATTAGTACAGCTATATGGTTCTGGAATCCACTCCTCTACTTTGCAATTTCTTACAAGTGAGATCACCCCTCTTCCCAAATCATAGGTACATCTTTTTTCTATGGAGAAATCATGTAGACAATCAATAATAAGAATCACCCATGTTGGTACCAAATGATATTGGTTCAGGTTTTAAATCTTAAAGGATATTTGTTTACCATTTCTACGTCCACAATTTAATATCTGAATGGGAGAGGAGTAAGTACAAGATAAATGCTGTTCTGTGTTCAATGTGGTAAACACAAGGAGATGATGGACAGAGCGCTGAAACTTTTCAGTCACTCACCCCCAGTCACAGATCTGGGTTGAATCCATCATCATTCTTTAGCTCACTTCGCCACCTCAGTTCAGACCCAGCTATATGCAAATCAGTCTTGGCCCTGTGCCTCATGGGAACAGTCCAGCCCGAACTGCCAAGCCAGGTCTTCCCTGAACCGGAAACAAGCATCCTGGGACCGGTTTCTGGGTAACACCCTTCATCAGCCAGGCTAGCTTGAATCCAGTGGCAAAGTGAGCAAGGGACCCACGTCTGGGCAAACCCTGCCAACTTAGGGCGAACAAAGTAAACACAAGGAGATGATGGACGGAGCGCTGAAACTTTTCAGACACTCACCCCCAGTCACTGATCTGGGTTGAATCCATCATCATTCTTTAGCTCACTTCGCCACCTCAGTTCAGACCCAGCTCTCCATGCCACTGTAGTCAAGCTATCCTGGCTGATGAGGGCTAAAAGCCCGAAAACGGTCCTAGGATGCTCGTTTCCAGTCCAGGGAGGACCTGGCCTGGCAGTTCGGGCTGGACTGTTTCCATTGGGCGCAGGGTCAAGACTGATTTGCATATGGCTGGGTTCAAACTGGAATGGCATGGTGAGCAAAAAAACGATGGATTTAGGCCCAGATCTCTGTACTGGGGTGAATGTATGACATTGTTTTGCATTCTGTCCATCAATTGTTCTTTTTGCATTTGTCACCCCGAGTGGGACGGGTATGTCCAGACGTGGGTCCCGTGCTCTCCATGCCACTGGAGTCAAGCTATCCTGGCTGATGAGGGCTGAAAGCCCGAAACCGGTCCTAGGATGCTTGTTTCCAGTCCAGGGAGGACCTGGCCTGGCAGTTCGGGCTGGACTGTTCCCATTGGGCGCAGGGTCAAGACTGATTTGCATATGGCTGGGTCCAAACTGGAATGGCATGGTGAGCAAAAAAAACATGGATTTAGGCCCAGATCTCTGTACTGGGGTGAATGTATGACATTGTTCTGCATCCTGTCCATCAATTGTTCGTTAGCAACATTACATTTCTCAGAGACTAAATATTCAGATGTTGGCAGCGATTTGTTTGTAGAAAGATTAGCGAACACCAGCATTCTTCCAAAGTGTGTAGTGCAAAGCGCCAATTCAATTAAATGTTTGTTCCAAAACCCCTGAACGTGCCTGTGTGGTAAGATTATTTTTCCATTTGTATTTAACTGTAATCCAAATTGTCTCTTAGCACCGTCTTCCCTTGATATCGGCATGACTGACCTCTGATAACACATGGGGGAGCAACTTGGAATGCATTTTGCAACTAACTCAGGGGCATTTACCTTGATGCTGGCTTGTGGATGCTTGCAACTGCCGTAAGAAGTTCATAGCCTCAATCTACATTCCACTTTTTAAGAGGGTAAAACCTACAATTGGGTGTTTTAAAAAGGACCAGCCACTGCCTTCCCATTGTTGATGGCCCAGTTTACCTTCTGAGGAATGCTCTAGACTCAGAATAACACTGTCGATGGTGGGACCCCCAAAGAATTATTTCTCAAAGGCAATGCATTTTTACATTTCCTCTTTCCAACTGTTAAAGAAAGAGAAGCTACAAGTTCCTATAGTGCCCAACTACATCATTTACAAACAGGAAGCCCAAACAGACAATCCAAGCCCTGATGGTGTCCTTGACTCTCCTGTTGAAGGTTGGGCAGGCTTAAGCCTCAAACCTTTAACAAGAACTGCAAATGCAGGAAACGTGATTGAATGCAGAACCCTCAAAAGCTTCATTTATGCACATACAAACGACCTTGGCAAAACAATGTTAACTATTTCACAGAATGTTAGTACGGGGGGTTATAAATATGTACTATAATGGCCTATCAAGCAATATATCAATGGAAAACACTATTCAGAAAATGATCGGTGTGGATAGAAGTCCTCGTGAAATCAAGGCTCTTGATTGAGTTGAATCTAGAAAGCCTTGTCTGTGTACCGCAGGGGTGTCAGCTGAGAAGAGAAGTTGTCTTCACAGAAGGTCTTTGCTGTGGTGCAGGGCTCTCTTAAGAAGCTCCGTGTTGCAATAGATTCTCAAACCTCAGTTTCTGATGCATCTGGTGTAAGGACAATGCTGCATAATGCCAACGGCCTGATCTGTCATTGTCCTGAGGACGTTTGTGCATTTCTGTTTTTGTACAATATTAACAATGCGCAAAATGTGGTTTTACATTCAATTACACATGTACACACTAGTATAGTATTGTTTAAACAAGTTTCCTATAACATACAGAAGTGTGTTTTCCTGATTCTTGTTAACCAGGCCGCAATTAGGGCCTAGCAGCCATCTTTTCTAAAATGGATGCTTCCCCTTGCACGTTTCACTTCGTTATTCCTGCAGTACACAGTCAAGCAAAGTCATTTTTGTTTATTTCAACGGTCCTGAATCATGTGTCTAGAGATACACAGCACTAGATGCACCAACAAGGGTGAAAACCTATAGACCAGTGATACTCAAAGTACGGCCCGGGGGCAACATGCGGCCCTCCCGACTTTTAAAAGCGGCCCCAGGTCAACAGCAGCATTGGGCTGCTATTTACTGGACTCAGCACCAGCCTTAAAAATATGTAAAATAAAAGTTCAAGCATTTATTTACAATTTATTGGAAGATACAAAAGGAAGCAACTAGAGTGTCCTGCAGCACTTAACTGTAGGAATACTATCATGTTTAAATACATATTTTAACAAATGTGCAAAAGTACAGATAAATTCTCTTCAAATTCAAAAACTGTATTTCATTAACATGCAGAACCGCTTTACTTTAGTACATCAGATTATATCAGTGTATTGAGAATTTTTTTTTTTTTTTTTTAAATGACAGTTTTCAAACACGGATTTAGAAACGTTAGTGTTTCCACCCACCCTGACAACAATAACAATGCTAATAGTGAACTAAGAAGCAAGTCGATTGTTATGTGCACCCTTTGGGTGGCCTGGGTTGCTAATACACATGGACAACATTATAATTAGGGCTCCCGGTTTTATGGTATTTATATTTTTGTCATTTCTGTCTGTATTTATCCATATTTATTTTTTGCTAATTTTACCTGTATTTATCCATATTTATTTTAGGTTTTGTTAAACAATGAAGCTGAAATGTATATATTTCTGCATTTATTTAACCATTTAATGTACACATTTTCGTATCAAGGTTGAGCAAATCTACTGCTGTTTAAGGCTCTTTACTAAAGTTCCTTAATTTTTTTAATCCGTTGCCTGTCAATCGGCAAAACTTTTGGCCTGGTAGTCATGGTTGACAGCATTCAGAATCACTCAAAAACAACTCAATTTCCGTTTTTATCCACATTTAAAAATGAATACAGACAGGAATATAAATGGTTTTCTGTCTGTATTTATCTGTAAAAATCTGTAAAAACGTAAAACAGGGAGCCTTAATTATAATTTATTAAATCAAACACAAGAAAATGTTTTGTACATTGCACTTCTTGAAGCCATGCATTTCAAGGTCTTCTTATATGTGATAATGAAATAAAAGGAGGGAAAGTGATATAAAACAATTGCCCAGGATCACACAATTAGGTCAAGTGGGAAAGTCAGGATTGATTTCGGACTTTCTGGTTTCACATTTTGCAAATGCGCCACAAATAATAATAACAATCTTTATTGCGTCATTCTTTATAAAACCATTGAAATACCGTACACAATAAAACATTGGTAAAATTCATAAAGTGTGCACAGTTAGTAATAAACATAAAACAATTGCATCCTCACATCAAGAAAACCATATGATTGAGATGTTATGAGGAGAACTGCGAAGGGGGTACCCTTCTTGCCCTATAGCATAAAATGGGCTAAAATTAGCCTCTAGGCCAGAGAGTCTGATGGATCGGCAGTGAGAAGGAGTTCATAGCTTAAGCCCTATGGAAGGGGCCTGTTCCAAATGTGAAATTGAGCCACTAGATGTACAAGCATTTCTTCCTTTACACCCACCTCTATCCCTCCTCCCAAACCACCACCCTGCTAACATCAGTGCGGCCCTTGGTCACACCACAGGCCAAACTTTTCGGCCCCAGGAAAAATGTTTGCGAGTACCCATGCTATAGATGGTCAATGAAGTAAGTGTTATCATGCACTGCATTTACCATGATGCATTGGGGGTGAACTGAGTGCTGGGATGTGAGGCAGTGTGCTCCCACCTTCTTTTTGTTTGAAAAGGCTCCCGTTAGCTAATGAGCTCTGGCTGATGCACCTGCGTCCAGTGACTGGTACAGAGTCCTGAGAAGACTTTGGGCACCATTTCCAGCCCCCCCCCAAGAAATGTCTAGATCTCTACTGAAGAAGGACAACTATCCTGAAACACGTGTCTAGAGATACGCACCATTGGCTGCAACAAGGGTGAAAAACTTAAGACTGCCACTGAAGTATCATGCACTGCATTTACCATGATGCATTGAGGCGAATTGAGAGCTGGGAGTAAGGCAGTGTGCTCCTACCCTCTTTTTGGTTCCAAAAATGTAATTGCAAACCATTTCTTGTGACCAAGTCAGAGTATAAAGGGAACATTTTCATCAGTTTCTTACCCTTTAAAATGTCTCTAGCAAGTCAACATTTTAGCATTAAGAGGCTTTGATAATTAATGCAAAAAGAGGCTTCCCCATAAGTTGTGCAGTCTTTATGCTTATCTAATAGGCAATAGGGAAAACTAAGCTAGAGCAAGGCACAGGGGTTAAGGAAAAGTAACTTTTGAACACTCTTACGGTAGGCAGATATAGAAAACCCCCAGTGTTGTGGTGTGATCCTCTGTCAAAAGACATTTTACTCAAGACTCCAGAGGAAACCTCTCTCCCCTCCCCATCAATGTATTTATTTATTGGGTTTTATAGAACGCATGCATTAACTCACTAGGGTATCCTGGCTCTAGAAAAACAATTTTTTTTTTTAAAACTCCAGCTACTACAAAATGTTGCTTGCTGCAAGGAAGAGTTAAAAAACAACCAATGTATGTGACAGCAGGTCTATGTAGAGATGAGGGGCACTTTTGCCAGGTGTTAGTGAGGGAATCCGAGGAGGAAGTCATGGTGAGGGGGTGTGCCAAAAAAGACTGTTGCACCAGGCGCCACCAGCGCTAAGGCCGGCCCTGACTGTACTAGGGGTGGTGTTGGCAACAGCTAAAGTAGAAACTGGAAGAGAGAAATGTGAGTGATGTCATAATCTGAAGATGCCCGACGTTGTGTTTCAACAGAGTAGCAGACTACAAGGGCTATACAGGTTGCAAATTGGCTCCTTTAACCAGCCACGGCTGGTTCTTCTTTTATAGTCATTAGCCTTGGTGTAGTGGCTTTGGCATTAATAGGGGGAAACTACTGTATTGGAATTACAGCTGTGGAGCATGGTGCAAGCAGCTTCAGTACACATTTTTCTTGCATATTATACAAGTGCATTGTGCTACAGTACGCATCAGTGCCTGGAGTAATCACTTTATCCTGTAGCATTACAGATTCAAGTTGCTCCCTGTAACTGTCTTGTCTATGACTCCGAATTAAGTCACTGAAATAGCACCTATGTAAGAAATGTCTGGAACAGGAAATGTCATCTTAAGCAAGAGTATTTTTCTACTACTGTCTGGATAAAAAGCCTGGGGCCGTAAATAAGAGGACACGCTGAACCCGTTTGCCCGAAGCCCACTTTCAAATTGGTGCAACTGGCACAAACAGGGACAGTACACCCTATTGCTGATAGTGCGCCGCCCACAGGACAGAAAGGAACTGGTGCATTAGTGAAAGGCAGAGCAGATGCATGTAGCAGCCCCTCAGTCTTTCACAGTGCAGGCAGCACCCGCCTGAACTTCAACCGGAGGGCAGTGAGTGACTGCACCCACCCGAAGGAGGATGTATGTGGTGTCCATGGGAACCTATTCACCCCTTTCAGTGGGCTGCCCTAACGGAATACACTGAGATGATGCCAGCTTTTTGCAGCGTACAGTTAGGGTACCGCCTGAAGTCCTCTTCCTCTGCGCCCATGACCATATACAGTGAGAGCGCGGAGGCAAAATGTGTCATGCCTCTTGAAAATGAGGGAACACCTTCTAAAGATAGCGCCAGCAATGAGATGCACAAAACTCACGTTTTTTTTCTGTAATACTGCAGTGACCCCACGGCTGGACTGTGAACAGCAACCAGCCCTGGCAATCTGCTCGACCGACCCCGGTAGTGGGGGCAGATATTGCAGCACTGCAAACCTGGCCCCCACGTGTCAAAACCAGCCCCCACTCTTCCGGCCCACTGAGAAAACTCCTGGTGCCCGCTACGCCCAGGCTGGCCCTGAGTGACATGGGGTGCACAAAAACAGCGCACATGCTTGTGGCACCCCCAGGGCACAGAATGTAATATGCCCCCTGGTGTTTGGGGTAAAAGTAAAGTCAACTGGAGTGTCTGAAGCAGTGGTGAGGATTTGAAGTGAATATTTAGTGGCTATTCGAGAGGCAGCTCCTGTCCCCCGAAATATGAAAAGTGTTTCTTGCAAGGTTCACAGTTTAAATCTTTCAGAGAGCAACCAGACTAAGATTGAAATAATATACCCTTCTATCAAATCTATGACATGCTGAAATTCTAGCCAAGTGAAAGGCACACTGACCACACAACCGCTTTTGGTTAGTTTGACTCGTTTGTAGCTTCCGTCCTAAATGTAAATACATTAAAAAATAAAAGGTATCAAAAGCATTATAACACTCTGCAGTCAAGCCCATGCACAGAATGAGCGGGCTAGTTATAAAATATGTAAGAAGCATATCGCACTTAGGAGGTCGGAATGACACCCCCCTGATTTATACAAACTACATGGATCTCTGGAATCTACAATAAAGTGTGGCACTTTTATCCTCACAGAAGGGAAATATATTGAGTGGGCAACCAGTCTGGTACCTCTAGGCCAGCAAGCTAGCAACAGTTTTGGCAAGGGCTCACCTGGCTGAGATCCTTCATTTTTGGGAGCCGTGGGGAACATGACATACTAGCGGCATAAAACACCCGCTCAAACTTGGCCTCTTTTGGTCTAGAGGAGGAAGAGGAAATCTGGGCCTTAAAATGCTTGCATAGGTTCTGCCCAGGTCACCAACTTTGATAATGATGTCAATTGCTATTGTGCTCTTTTATCCTACATGGATAATAGTAGGTACTCTTCCGGCCATTGAAATGCTGCAAAGGTCTGCTCATACTTCACCATCTGGTTTATTTGGCAGATTGCATGCTCTTTTGATGTAAACAAACAGTGTCCGCAGCCCAAAGGGGTAGGTAGGCTGGTGATGTCAACATTCATTTAAGTAAGCGAGAAACCCAGAGACCTACCAAAGGTAATTAAATCTTAAAATGGAGATAAGAAGAAACCTAGAAACATCCGACACTTTAAGAAGACCACCTTGTATACCTCCAACACAATAGAGGGAAGGAAGCCCACTAGACTAAGTTCAAAGAACACTTACTATCATGACACACCAAGAAAAAACATACAGTCGACTGCACCAAACAGCATTCACCTATAAGAAACAACACATCTCCAAACACCCCTTCACACTCATTCTACCCACGAAGCCATTCATCCACCCTGATCCCTGTCATGACGACAGAGCAAGAGAATTCAGAGGTAATTTGCAGAAACCTTCAGTCTTAAAAACAAAAAACCAGATGTACTGACACATTTTCTTGTAGCAATCCCTACGAATCGGTACCATAGAATTTTAAAGCTGCATTTAAAAAAAGTTGCGCTGCATTTGATGTTATTTATCCCTCATGTTTCACCTCTCCAAATAAAAAGTTGCAGAGAGTCAGGCTGGCATGAAGCTCAGATCAAAATTAATCAAGTTAGTTAAGATCTATCGCGTCTCTGCTGCTGAAGTTTTTACATGGCCTACGTGACCAGAGAGATCATTTCCCAGTCCTGGATTACTTGACAAACAAATGCATTCTGGAAGTAGCGGCGTTAGGTCACTTCGATTGAACTGTTGGATTAACACACAAAACAACAATGGGTAGTAAAACTCCACGACAACAGCATGGGGTGCCCCGTTTGCCTGTGTGGAGTGCTAAAGCATCACTGCTGATGCCCACATTCTAACTGCTGCATGTGTGCAAAAGGTTTGCACTGCTGTCAGTGCTGTGTGCGGGGCTACTGCACCCAGGCAGCCCGTGCCGGCGCTGTGTCTGAGCGACACTTGCAGCTCTGCTGTGTTGAGAGAAGTGTTTGTGTCTGAGCGTAGTTAGCACTGCTGCTGCTGATAGAGCGCCTTGTTCTTGTGAAATTGTAGGGGTGCAGCATAATCACTGGTAGTTCGCACCCACATATATCTAGAGATGTATCCAATATATTCAGATATATTCATGTATGTTTAGCAAGAGTAGATAATTCACAGGTATTAAAGTGAATCAGTAGTGTAATTGTGCTATGAAAATCATGCAATGTAATGCTTAATTGAATGGAGTGAAAAATAATGCATGGGTGAATCAGCCCATGTGTAATCCAGCTGCAATAGTTTAACGAGTACTATATTAAGTTACACATGTAGTTCACTTTCCGAATATGTCATGTAATGAATTAATGCTTATAGAGAAATTAAGTTGTGCGTTTAAATGTGTAAAGGCCGGATTACATATACGACAGGGAAAGGCCTGGTTTGTTCTTATGTTAGCTTATTTTGCAGGCAGGGAAAAGTTTCTCTTGGAAAGGCTCTCTGGGAACCAACGGTAGATTTAATTAGCACAGTAGAGGGTTTTTGTTGAACGTATCTTCTGTTGCAGGTGCAAGGACACATGCCTCGTTAGTAAAGACTGGCTCTTTGTTTCACAAAGTTAGAGAGATGGGAGGCATGGAACTGGGAGTGCAATGGAATTTAGGGATGATACTTTCAGCGGAGAAGGTGCCTGGGACTCAAGGTCATCGCAACCGTCCAGGATGAAGTAACCGTTTCGATGGAAAAATACAAGAAAGAAGACCTGGCCAAAGAGGCGTGACAAAGGCGTGTTCAATTGTATTGGGATTTTGTATTAGGGATAGTGCCCCGAGGGAGGAGGCCGGAGATGAGGTAGGGGAGACCAGAGAGGACAGAGAGGGTCCTGATGAAGGAGCATCTAAATTTCTGAGCATAGGTACTAAGTGATTGTACTTCTTAGGAAGTCTTCACAGCTGACACCTTTACTTTTATTTACTCTTGCTTGGGAAAATCGTTAAGTAGGGATGTCACTTAGTGTTAGTGTAGGGACAGAGATTGATTTATGCTTATTTAGATAAATGAAGAGCAACATAGAAATTGGAGCAATCATTGCTTGTTTGATTCTTTTAGAACTATCAATTCTCCTTATTCTGAGTCGGATGAGACTCCTGCGTAGATTATTATTTGTATTAGTTCCCATTTATTTCTTTAACCTCGTGTTGAGGTGCTTACATGTTCAGTTATTTTTGGCGATAATAAATTCCTAAACTTGAATTCGGAGTCAGTGATCCTTTCAGGTAATCTGGTCAAATCGTTATATAACCAGATGAGATTCTCTCCTTTACACTATTCAACAGGTAAAAAGATCCTGGCGACCAGAAGGTTCTTATAGGTGATTAGATAAGAATCGGCGTTATCACTGCCATGGTGGACTGTGTAGAAGAGGGCAGTTTATACCGCTGATGCGATGAGCTACTTGTTCTATGTGTGAGGAAATCAAATGATGCACTGCTGACGAGAGTGAGTGAGTGTGTGTTTAAGTGTAAATGAGCATGCCTGCGAGACAGACAGTGTGTGATGGGATGTTGCTCTGGTGCTGCGCGTCGTCCCTGGCCTGTGTTATGGGACGCTTGCACTGCTACTGTTCACATCGCACCTATTTGGTGTATTATGGTGAATCTTGAGAAAAAAATACGACACAAAAAATTAACTTTGTCAATTTTTTTATTTTATTTTTTATGCTAGTGCTGTTTGCCTAAGACTTCTTTCAAGGCAGCAATCAACGTGCTGTACAAGGCACAAGACTGTCTACCAATAAAAAAAAGACGCTTAGAGTGTTTTCCGTTTCTTTTTGGTGCTCATGGCAGCTCCTTTAGGATGCGCCTTTGGTTTACAACGATCAAGAGTAGTGGTCGGTGTTACAAAAGAGAAAACAACGTTTGCCAGTGATACCCGACACGCGCTGCCAAGCCCCTCTGCGTTGCTGGCTTACAGTATCTGTTGAATATTTATATCAGATGTACACCAAAATAAATGCTCTCCCTTTTTCACCTCACTCCACCCCCCAAAGCAATCTGCATGCTTTAAGTTAGCAGAGCACTTTTCTGGCAGGGACCAGGGTTCACGGAGAGGACTACTGTAATTATTTTCTCAGACTTTAACGAATTCCAAAAATTGAATTCTAACACACAGTTTAAAGATACCAAAGAACTATAGGGCCAAGAGCAGGGTTAACATTTGGCCTGTCACTCATAATTACACAGCACTTATTACTGCTGCAAAAATCAAAGGTCCTCTGAAGTCATGACCTCTATTAGCCAGCTGCAAACAGCAATGCCAGATACCACTTGTACATAACAGCCTTGCCGTGAGGAAAAGCAGCTGCCTTCACGATCATGGCCCTTTCCAATTACATGTGCGCGCTTGATGCATGTAATCTACTACCAAATCCATGCCAAGGTGGTGCCGAAACAATGGGAGTAGGGTAAATCTCCTTGACCAAAACCCATGGCATTTGTATTTTTATGCTTTTTGTTTTGGCAGAAACATGAATTCCTACTAAGAATGAAAGTGAATGTGCCAAGGAGAAAATGTCAAAAGGGCAGGAGAATACCACTTTATTAAACAAACAACAAGGGACTGTGCAACCTAGAAGAAACTACTGGGATGGCAAGGTGTGGTGGGTTGATGTGTATGATTTAATGGGAAATGAAAACTGAGAAACCACATTGGAAGAAACCAAATCATGGAAAAACAATTTTATGGAAAGACAATTTTAAGGGAATACAAAAAAATCGAAAATTAAAGGAAGCATTTTAAAGGAAGGATTATATTCAGGAAAAATCCAAAATTACATTAAATTTGGGTGGAGATTAGAACTACTGTGGGGTTTTTGGATTAATCAATGAGTAATGTTTAGGGTGATTAGGGCTATTTTAGGGGCCAGGAATAATTGGAGTTAGGGCATAGAAAGAGGTTTTTAGGGTTCAGGGATGGGTGTAGGGGTGGTGAGTGATTTGTAGGGTTCACGGATGAGTGGTGTTTAGGTGTGTGAGGTGTTTTTAGGTTTCAGGAATAGGTGGAGTGTAAGGGTGTTGAGGGGTCTTTAGTGTCATGGAGGGGAGGAGTTTATTGCTGGTGAGGGTCTTAAAGGTTCAATTATGGGTAGCAGCTGGGCTCGTGATTTGTTTTTAGGGTTAATGATGTGGAGGAGTTTAGGGAGGCGAGGGGTTTTTAGTGTTTAGGGATGAGCAGTTTAGGGTGATGAGGCGTTCTTATGGGTCATGGATGACTGGCGTTTAAGAGCGGTGAGAGTTTTTTTAGGATTCAGGGATGGATGGAGTTTGGGCGTGCTGAGGTGTTTTAAGAGGTGTGGAATGGGTGGGATTTATATGCAGAAAGGGGTTTTTAGGGTTCAGGAATGGGTGGAGATTGGGGTAGTGAGTAATTTTATGGTTCAGGGATGGTGGATAATTGGGATAGGAGGGATTTCAGGCTTCAGGAATGAGCGTAGTTTAGGTGTGGGGATGGGCTTTAGGGGGAAGGGATTGATGGTGTTTAGGCGCTTTGAGGAGTCGGCGATGGACGGTGTTTATAAGTCAGCAAATTAAAAGCATTTGAAGTTATTTGACAATGTAAAATATATAAATATGAAATAATGTCTCCTAATGCAAAGCACTAAAATAAATATCTTCAACAAAACTGTTTCTGAAAGTAAGACCTGCACCCATCGCATCTACACTTAAAAAATAAGCATTCAAAAGCCAATTTAGACCAAAAAGACAATCTATAGATTGGTTTCTACGAAAAGGTAAATGCCTTAAATTCGGAAGATTTGTATTACAAATTTTAGATGAAATGGTTTCTCAGTAATGGTATTCCATGAAATTGTTTTTCTATGAAATCACATACAACTGGGGTGAGGACAGGGTGGGACTGACAGCCTGGCTCTGTTAGGGCAAGAATCTACCAAATGTGTAATGGGCGTGCAGAGCTACAGCCTGGCTTAGGACTGAGGCGTGATCTGACTAGAACTCGCCAGACTGGAGAAAAAAGTTCAACTCTTTCCCCATAAGAGGAGTAGGTGAAATCTTAGCTTTTAAACTGATTATTCTTACAAATGTTATTATTTTTAAGTAAATGTAGAAAAGTAAGCATTATCACCTCATGTCAAAAAGGTCCATAGCTCCTGATGATGTCACCAACTGATTGCTTCACCGACTGTACTATTACTCATGTGATTTACTTTCACTCGTTTAGCACCATCACAGTCTTAAAGTGTTAAATAGTCATGCTGCATGTTACAATCTGGATTGCTGGACCCACTGAGATTATGCTCTCTGCTGCTCCTCAGGCTTGGCTGGAATTAAGCTGAGTAGTATGTGTGAGAAACCTAAAGCACAGTTGACCTAGAAAATGTTGTGTAGCTTCTCTGCATGTCACCATTTTGAGTACTGAGCCTTTAGGGATCACGCTGTTTTGATGTAAACACACTCGGTGTGTGCCCGTCTCTCTTGCTAGGTTGGTGTTGTGTAGATGAATATAAGCATGCCACCAAAAAGTAATGAATGTTGTAGCACAGATGGCAACTGATATACACATTTCGAAAATAACTTACTAGACACCACGTCGTGTACACCTAACACTGTATTGTATTGTAATTGCATTTATATATCGCTTACTACCCCTGACGAGGCATTGAAGCGCTTTTTCGGCGAGTGCTACTCCGGAACCCATAAAGGATTAGTGTTGAGTTAGTATAGTGAAACATGAAAGTAATTTGAGTGGTGGATAGGTTAGTCAGTTATTTGGATTGAGAAGGATAGCGGTGGGATAGAAGAGGGAAAAAAGGTTAGCATTTATATAGCGCTTGTTACCCCCTAATGGGGTGTTGAAGCACTTTCTTGGCGAGTAGCACGCTACTCCGAAACCCATAAGGATTAGTGGTGAATTAGTATAGTGAAATATGAAAGTAATTTGAGTGGTGGATATTAATCAGTTATTTGGATTGAGAAGGATAGCGGAGGGATAGAAGAGGGAAAAGGTTTTGCATTTATATAGCGCTTGTTACCGCTGATGGGGTGTTGAAGCGTTTTTTTTTTTTTGGCGAGTAGCCCACTACTCCGGAACCCATTAAAGGATTAGTGTTGAATTAGTATAGTCAAATATGAAAGTAATTTGAGTGGTGGATGTTAGTTATTTGGATTGAGAAGGGTAGCAGAGGGATAGAAGGGGGACAAATGTTTGCATATATATATATAGCGCTTGTTACCCCTAATGGGGTGTTGATGCGCTTTCTCAGCGAGTAGCACGCTACTCCGGAACCCATAAAGGATTAGTGGTGAATTAGTATTGTGAAATATGAAATTTAAGAAGTGGACATGTTAGTCTTATTTCGATTGAAAAGGATAGTGGAGGGATAGAAGAGTGAAGGCTTTAGACTTTCTTTTTTTGTTTTTTTTGGAGGTCATAGCAGTAGTGGGAGGGTTGGGATAAGTAAAAAGGGATGTGGAGGGGAAGAGTCAGAGGGAAGAGTTTAGGAAGGCTTGTTTTGGGGGATCAGTATAGTAAAAGAGGTGTCAGGTGGTGCAAGGAGGGGTAGAGTAGGGGAGAGTCTAGAAAGGCCTATTTTGGGGATCATAGTAGTGGTATGGGGTTTGGGATGAATGAGAGAGTGGAGGTAGTGGATACATTGATAGAGGTATAGGGTGAGAAATAGGCTAGTGCATTGGAAAGAGTAGTAGAAAGAGGTTTGAGATGAGTCAGAGAGTTGAGGTAGAAGATATATTGAGAGAGGTATAGGGTGAAAATAGGTTAGTGCATTGTATAAGCTGAATTAGAAGAAAGTAATAAATATATAGATCCAAGTACATGGAAGGTATATAGATGCATAAAGGAAGTAAGTATAAGTAGATTAAAGATGCATTCGATAAACTCTGGTTTTGAAGTGTTGTTCTTAAAAAAGTATTTTCTTTTTAAACATATGTATTCTACATGTTAATACAAAGGAATACACATATATAGGTACATATCTATAGTACAAATAAATGCTTATATACAGAGGGATATGCTGTATATTTCTGTTTGCGTATGGTGCTTATGTGGGGAAGAGCCAATTCTTGAGTAGTTTTCTGAAGATAAGGTGGTTGTCGGTGGATCTTATGTTGGGGGTAAAGAGTTCCATATTTTGGCTGCTTGAACAGAGAAGTATGTGCCACCCATGGTTTTTTCTTGTATCTTGGGATTTTGAGGCGAGGTGCCACTCTAGAGCGGAGGTTCCTATGATGAATGTGTTTGGTGATTTTATTCCTGATGAAGAGCAGTCCCATTCCATGTATGGCTTTGTGGGTGATACAAAGCAGCTTGAACGTGGATCTTCTGTCAACCGGTAACCAATGCAGGGCTTTCACGGCAGGGGAGATGTGGTCTCGTGGTTTGATATGCAATAGTAGTCTGGCAGGCGGGTTCTGAATCCGTTGTAGTCTTTTTATAGTCGTTAAAGAAGATCCGTGGTAGAGGCTATTGGCGTAATCGAGTTTGGACAGAACAAGGGAGATGGTAGCTTGGACCTTGTGTGGGAATCCCAAATGGGGGAAGATTCGTTACAGAGTTTTTATAGTAACAAAGCTTGATCTTGCTAGTTTGTCCACTTGGGCATTCATCGATAGCTTGGAGTCCATGGTCATTCCGAGGTTTCTTACTTCCTTCGATACTGTAGGCGGTGATCCCAGTTCATCAGGCCAGGCGGCAAGTGGGTCATAATGTTGCCAATCGACACACGTGAGTATTTCAGCTTTGGAAGCATTCAATTTTCAATTTGAGATGGCTCCAAGTCATCCATTGATCCACGGCTCTGAGACAACTGAAAATTGGCGCGTATCCAATGTCTTTGGAGCATTCCAGTTGAAGGAGTATTTGGGTGTCATCTGCATTGTTATAGCACGTGAGTTTAAATTGATTGATTAGTACCGGTAATGACTTCATGTAAATGTTGAAAAGCATGGGCGAGATAATAGAGCATTGAGGGACCCCTGCTTTTGTGAAGTACGGTTTGGACGAGAAAGATGGTGTATAGATGACATTAGTTCTGATGCGAAGGTAGGAAGCGATCCAGTCTAGAGCAGTCCCCTCTATGCCGGCTTCGTAGAGTCTTTGTATTAGAGTGTCATGGTCAACAGTGTCAAAGGCAGCCGAGAGGTCCAAGAGGAGTGGCGCAGCAACCCCATTGCGGTCAACTGTGTTCTTCAGGTCATCCCAGATGGCAAGGAGGGCAGATTCTGTGCCTCTTCCCGGACGAAATCCTGTTTTGAAGTCTGAATGTATGGCATTCTCTTCAATGAATTGTGACATTTGGGCGAATGCTGCTCTTTCTATCAGTTTGCCCAGGAAAGATCCATTAGTAATGGGTCTGTAGTTGTCAGGGTTCAGCGGGTCCAGGTTTGTTTTCTTCAGTAAAGGGCATATGTATGACTTTTTGAGTTCTTCTGGAAATATTCCGGTAGCTAAGGAATCGTTGATGATTTTTCTTACTGGAGTGGCAGCAGAGGTTGTTAGAATACTCTTGAAGGTTTGTGGTGGACATGGGTCAGAAGGGCTGCCGGCAGGCCTGCTTGCTTTGACCAGGTCCATAAATTAATCGTGTGAAATGTGTTGGAATGAACGGAGAGGCTGAGTTAGAGTATTCTTGGATTGTTGTTTTGTAAAAGGGTTAGTGCTTGTGCTTTGTCTCTGTTTTAAGTACGAGTCCAACCTGTCTGCTTTGTCTGTGTAATGATTTGCCAGTTTGTCAGTAAATCTTGAGTAACGGGATGAGTTCCTTCTAGGCAATTTGGTTTACGAAATTCATTGAGTATTTTATAGAATTCTTTATTTGCACATTTAGCATTTTGAATTCTGTCTGAATAGTACCTTTTCTTTGCTTTTTTGATAGCTGACTTGTATAATCTGTTAATTTTCTGTACGTGAAGTTTGTCTGGTTTGTTTTTTGTTTTGAGCCAGGCACGTTGCAGCTTTCTAATTTGTAGTTTTATGTCTTTTATCTCTGTATTTCTCCAAGGTGCTTTTTTTCTTTTGTTCTGTTGAGTGGTTTTGAGTGGTATCAGGATCTCAAAGGCTTCCTGTAGCCACTCATAGTTTTTTAACAGAATTTATTGTTTCCAGATCTGTACTGGATGTTAGTTGTGTTTCTAAGTGTTCCAAATTGAGTTTGTTCCACGGTCGATAGGTGGATGCACATAAGGTGGTTTTAGGTGAGTCGCTTAGTGTTGTTTTATGTTTGAAAGCAAGCATATGGTGGTCTGGAGTTACAGTTTGAAAGGTAACTAGTTCGGTATTAGCAAAAATGACATCTAGGATATGTCCAGCGATGTGTGTGTGGGTTTGTGGACAATCTGATGCAGGTTCAGTGTGTCTAGGCCAGTGATTATTGTTTTTGGATGGGTCATATTGGGTTTGTCAAACCAAATGTTGAGGTCACACAGAACGCATAGGTTGGAGTGTATTGTTATCAGATTTAAAACTGTGTCTAGAAGTGCGTCTGGGAATGTCGCCCTGCTAGGTGGAGGTCTGTAAAGGAGCAGGAAGTTACAGGTGGAAGACGGTGTAGGATTGCATCTGGTGAGAAGAGCCTCACAATTCTTTATGGAGATGTCGTCAACTTTAGCGATATATAATGTTTGCCTGAACACAACAGCTAGACCACCTCCTTTTTTGTCTATAAGATTTTGGGTGATCGTTTGATAGCCTAGTGGAATGGCTTCATGCAGGACTGGAGACATATCTCCCAACCATGATTCAGTTATGAAAAGTATGTCTGGTTTTGCATCGGTGAGAAGGTCGTAGATGTGATGTTTGTTTTTAGAGAGCGATCGAGCATTTATTAGTAGACAGTTTAGAGAATGTGTTTTGCTGATAGTGAGACTTTGTTTTGTAGAAGAGTGATCAGTATTGTGTACTGTGCAGATATACCATAGTTATAGATTAGCTAGAACTGTGCTCACAGCAGTACTTGACACAATGACATACCATGCAGCAACATCGAACACAGCATACTGGACAGAACTGCAAGGTAAGTTATGTAGTCTGCAGCTGTTTTACCCAGTAGTAATCGCCACCCAAACACACTCCTTTCCACTCACACTTATAGTTCACCTTTTTCAAATAGAACATTCTAGGCAGACGACAGGTGCCATTGTGTGCAAACCATATTAAAGCCATAAAGTTGCCCCACCCCAACATTCGTCTAAGGGACATTCAGATTAAGTAAGCCTAAATTTATCACACCATCAAGTTCAAAGCACAGTATCATAGCTATTTGCCTGGATGGTGATGGAAATTGTTTTTAAGCCCTGTTAGATAATCACATGACCTGGACCGGGCATCAGAAGACCCAGCTCCGCTGCACGAAAAAAGGCAAACAGCAAAGGCCTTCAGAAAACCCATCTAATATCCTTGAAAGTACGAACATCTTTAGCAGGATCAAACTCATTTTAATCTCGCACTACCCAACAAACACCATTACTAAACTTGACAAATCTCTAATAAACAAACACAATCGAAGACTAAAATACCAGCACCTTGCAAAAATGCCACCCAGGCTAAGAAATCATTTTGGTGCCATACTAACTGAAGACAGCAATATACGAATGCTGATAATACAAATATTTGGACTAAGGTTCCATCACAAAACTATCTAAACTCCTAATTATTAAAATATATCATGAACAATTTTAATGAGCAAGTGAGCCTCCAGTAGGTAAACACATTTTGCAAATTTTCTGGTCTTACAGGAAGCTAATCTTTGTTTCTTCTTCTATGACAATGAGTATCCACTAGGACTAGGATCTGCTCTTTCCTCTAGTTCTTTGCAACCCCATGAACTTCATACTTCTACTGATTTTTTATTTAATGTTTGTAGAACCTCAAATCAGATATGCTTTTTCTAGCATTTACTGTGGGGACAACCTTGGAGAAAATGGCTAGTTTGTTTAGAGCCAACGTCATGACACTATGTATGCTAATGTTTGTTCAGGTGCAGGCCCAGCAAAACTTTTCCAAGTATACACCTGTTGGAAATATAAAGTTGGTGTGATGTTACAATCGGGGTTATCAGATGGATGATTTGCTGCAATTCAATGGTTTTTGGTTGAGCTTCTGTCAATGTAATGCCATAATATCTAAGATGTTTCTCCAAAGTCAATCCCACCCTTCAGTTTTGTGTGGTCAGAAAACTGTACCTCCTACGAATTTAAATCTACGCTGCTGTCTGCATGGACTCCACCATGCTCCTTCACTCCTCCTCCTCTTGTAGATGCCACCGTCTGGTAACAAAGCACAGTTATGAGATGCGCACAGCATTAGAATCTCTTGTCAAAAGGAGAGGAGGTGAGGCACCAATAAATGGCTACAAAAATAACGTCTAGCATTAGGCAGCTCACTGAATTCTTTCTTGCAGTACAGACACTATTTTCAGTTCTGAAACCAGAGACCAGTGCCTACACCGTGATATACAATTGAGTAAAAGATGACGCAGGGCTAGAAGACAGACTAATAATGCTATACAGCCATACAGTGAAAAGGTAACACACTCACTGTCTCGGTTGTGGTGGATGGTAACAGCTTGAAAAACATTCCCAGACATGTCTATTTTGTGGACCTCCCTTAGAACTGGGGTAGCTGGCACAGTTTAAAAGAAGTATAACGTGATTAAAAAGTATACAAACTAAGGAAGTGTGAGTGGCTCAAGCCTGCCCAGCTAGACCTATTGGTGGCTTCTGACATCACGAGAGAACCGTCTGCCACCTGCAGGAAGAGCTAGGGCCCTTTTGGCAAGGGAAGGGCATATGAGTTTAAATTCATAGTGCACACACAAGTATATCACTCCAATATTTAAACGTATAAAATAGGATAAGCCCTAGGTATAAATCAAGGATCTCCATCAGGTCAATTGCAAGCTACCAGTAATTTGCTGCCAGTAGCTTGCTCCCTGCCTCTCAGCAGCTCGCACATAAGCGCCCGTTAGCTGGCTTGAAAGTATGCAGCAACACTTTTGCTTCAGCAGCACTTTGAAACATGGTGCTCCCCTTCCTTTGCTCTTCCTTTCTAGCCTTTTTTTCCGCCTTTTTTTGCTTTCTCCTTTCTATTGCTTTATTTACTTTTCCTTCAGCCCTGCCTTTCAATTTTCATCTTCCTTTATTGCTCTTTTTTGCAGTTTTTCTTTCTCTACTTTTATCTTATCCTTTCTTCCTCTACATTTGTCATTTATTTATTTGTTCTTTATGTTCCTTTCTACTTTCTTTTACTTTTTCCTTGCTCACTCCTTTCTGTACTTATTTTTCGTTTTATTTACTTCCTCGCCTTTCATTCACTCCATTTTGTGGTTTTTTTTTACTTCATTTCTCTTTTTTCTGCTTCTTTCTTGTTCCTTCTTTATACCTTTCGACTTTTTTCCTTTTGTCTCTTTTCTTTGTTTTCTGATTTTTTCTTTTACTTCCATCCTTTCTTCTGCCTTCTCTTTCTTCCTTTTCTGCTCATTTCCCTTTTCACAGTCTTCATTTCTTTCTTCATTCCTTTTATCTGCTCCTTTCCTTTCTTCCTTTCCTGCTCCTGTTTATTCCTTTGAGCCCTTGGGCCTTCTTTTTCTTTCATCATCCCTTTTCTTTTCCTTCCTTTCCCGTCTTCCTTTTTCTACCTTCTTCATTCCTTTATTGTTGATTTTCTTTCTTTTTGATCCTTCCTTTCTGTAGATTTCCTAGATTTTGATCCATCCTTTCTGTAGATTTCCTAGATCTCCTAGATGCCACAGGTTAACCTTTTGTGATACGCTTGTTGTGACAGTGCAGTATGCTCACTGGAGCATAACTGGGGTTGCTTGAGCTGCCGGGCTTAAGTTGTGTACCCTTTCGGAATCCTGATGTCGGGCAGTACCTCAGGAAAGTTTTCACTGATCAGAAGTAGCTCTCACTATAGGAAAGGCTGGAGATCACAGGTCTAAAAGCAGCAGTGGGTGAATATAGTAATAAAAATCTCAACTCTATTTCTGTACTGGAAGTCTTTTAAATGGCATATTCTGTCATCTCCTTCCTATGGAATTTATTGCCAAGATGACTGATCATGAGTAATTTACCAATGCCTCAGTAACTGCTACCACCTTGCTTTGCCGTTCCATTGAGCACTGCTCATATTCTCCAGAGAATTCACTATGATGTGTTTGTGCTGAGGTAGATCATTTAGGCACAAGCCTCTATTAGAACAAGAGGGCTGCATTCGTCTGGGGGTGTAGTGGACAGACTCTGCTATTGTTCGTATCTACTTCAGCTCATACTGTGTTAATGAGGCACTCACCATTGTCAGAGATTTAGTAATCTACCTTATGCTTGATTATTCACCTCGATTTTGACCATCTCGTTTAAATGTCTCATTTAATGTCTTAGGAGAATGGAAAAATTAAACAGGGGAGCATTTGTCTTTAATATTAAAGCAAATCATTTAGAAGAACTAGTTCTCTGCCATTTCCAAAGCAGGATCTGTCAAAGTTTCTTTTGAGTGAACTAGACAGGCATCTGGGAAGCATGCGTAGACTGGATTGTAAGGCTCGCGTGCAGTCCCTACAGATTTCAACATTTAAAATCTGATGCAGGGGCTGGTTGAAAGAATGTTCAACATTCAACACACAAACAACTCCACAGTATTCCCTTGAAGGCCTTCCCCATATCCAGTGCTTAATTCTATGAAAGAATAAATGCCGGGGACCAATGTTTTGCTCAGAAGCCCAAAACCAGTTCTATCAAAAGTCAGGTGCCTAATTCCAAGGATGCATAGTATGCATAGCCTTGATTCTGTCTGATGTCTCTTTAATCCACCGCCAGACACTCCCTGACTATTTAACTCACTCTTGTAGTTTCTTCTGCATCTCAACTTTTTCCCACTCATGGACTGGTTGTTGCTTCCTGCTGAGGAGATCTGCAAGTTGATTGTCCACCCCCCGGAGGTAGTCCGCTAACATGAATGTTGTATCGGAGAGCCCATTTCCAAATGTTTTGGGCTAGTTGGGAAAGCTGTGGGGACAGGGTGCCACTCAGCTTCTGGAGATAAAACATTGTTGTCGTGTGGTCCGTTTTGATGAGGACTACCTTGTTAATTAGGTGTGGAAGGAATGGTTTCAATGCTCGGTGAACAGCTAGTAACTCCAGGTGATTGATGTAAAGTTTTGTTTGACTGGGTGACATTTGTCCCTGGACAGTGAATTGTTGTGCATGCGCTCCCCATTCTGTAAGAGAAGCATCCGTTATTACTGTCCTCGGCAGAACTGAGTCTAAAAAAGGCCGTCCTTTCAACAGGTTGTTGATGTTCCACCACTGCAGAGAGTGGCAAGCTTGACGGCTGATCAACATTAGATCTTCTAATTGACCCTCTGCCTGAGTCCATTAGTGCGAAAAGCACTCTTGTAACAGACGCATATTGAGTCTGGCATGAGGAACTATGGCTATGCACAAAGTCATCATATCAAGAAGACGCATGTCTGCCCTGTTTGTGAACTTCTGATAATGCTGGAAAAAAGGCATGAGCGCCTGGAAGGATTGAATCCTGGCTGCACTGAAGTAAGCTATCCCATGCTGTGAGTTGAGGATAGCTCCCAGGTAGGGCTGTATTTGAAGGGATAGGAGGTGGGATTCGACTGCATTGACGGTGAAACCTAGTTGATTAAGTCAGTTTATGGTGGCCAGAATATACTGGAAGCACTTTTGACGAGTTGCACTTTCGTTTAGCCAGCCGACTAGATATGGAAAGACATGTATGTTTTGGCTGCACAGACGAGCACCTACTACTTACTGTATGACATTTAGTGAACACCCTGGGGGTGATTGTGACCGTGAAGGGAAGCACTTTGAATTGAAAATGTTGCCCGCTTATGATAAACCTGAGGTATTGGCGATGTGGAAATAGGGGTCCTTTAGGTCGAGTGTGCCCATGAAGTCGCCTGGTTACAGTAACGGAAGAATGACATCTTGAAGACTTACCATGTGAAAGTGGTGTGAGAGAATGTATTCGTTTAGGAGTCTGAGGTCTAATATTGGTCTCAAGCAAAGAAAGTTTTTTGCCACAAAACCAATGACTGCAATTTTTCGTATACCGCCCTACCCACCAAGGCCCTCATTACAGGTGGCCCGGTTACTGGGTCCATCTGATTTCCAAGTTTTTGATTTTCACACTGACGTTTCAGCTGCTGACAGTGGCTGAAGTCATTTTGTGAAGAACTTGGAAACACATAAGAGAATCTGCACGAAAAAACGGATTCTCGCATGCTATTCTCCAAAATCTTTCACTCCCCTCTGAGTTTCCTTCCCTTAGATTTACTGGGATTCCTGGTAACAGTAATTCTGTGGAGGGGAAATAACAGGGATATTTCCAGGACTCTCTTAATCGAGGCCCAAGAAGCTAAATAAGTTAAAAGCTTGGGTTCCAGAAACAAACCTCTCAAGCTTTGGTTCTCTGCTGTGTGATGGAATTTTACCTCACTGCATGGATTTCACTCTGTTCTCAAATTTTTAGCAGGTAACTTTTGTCCTGCATCTTCACACCGAATAAAGATACCTTCCTCTTTTAAAACTTCAGATTTGCTGTTTAAATAGTAGTCTTATCGAACTTAGAATGCCTTAACAATTCTTCCAAGACCCTGCTGGAAAACAATAATGGAAGTCACAAGATCACACGCAGCACTTGACAGAATCTACACCCACTCAAAGAGCTTTCTTCCAATCTGTATCAAAGCGAGAATGAAATATAGTCCCTATTCACTGTTTACATTCACATGATAATTGATTTTCTCCAACTGAACAACCAAATGTTAGTTTAATTGTAGATGAGAATAAAATCTGACGTTTTGACAAATAGATGACTGTAAGTTACACTCAGGACTGACGTCTTGGATGGTCTTCAGACTCATGGGTTTGAATTCTGGCAAGGTGACATGGCCTTCCATCATTCCAAGAGCTATACATTGAGTAACACTAAATAAGGTGATGGTAACTTCTGATCTTTACAGAACGAAGGAACAGTGTAAGTGAGGTATGTAGTGCTATACAGAAGAACTTATCACAGCTGCATAATACAATAAAGTTCACAGATGAATATTTTTAAAGAAAATAGGTTGCATATCGCCCGTGGTTCAAAGAAGTAAGATAGGGGAAAAGGAATACTACGATTCTAGGTGTTTTTGAAGAAAATGCCTGTTTTCTGTGCCACGTTACAGCATTACATCTACTATTACAACGATCTAAGATAGCAATGTAATATTTATGTGGGTTCCTGCTGGTATGAGAGAGCATTCATTGCAATTTCAATGTATTACTGCCAGAAAAACAACCTTAATTACACCCATTAAACGTATGTATATGCGTATCCCTCAGCTTTACTCACGTTTTACGGACAATGAACAATAAAATAAAGCAAAAATATGCCTAAGCTACCATAGTCCAAACAATACTCTCTAAAATGTTATATCAAATTATATTCACAACCAGTCAGCATGATTTTTTCTAGTTATGTTATTTTTTAAGATTACATTTTGAAACAATAAAATGTCCCTGAACAGGATACCCCAAATCACTACAAAGTGAAGTGTGGGTGTACAATTTAATAATAAAAAAAGAAGGAAACCACAAAAATATGTTCTTCAGACCTCACAAAGTGCTCCAAATTAAAAGCCTTGAGTTTTTCCAGTCCAAGCGTAGCTCTGTATTACAGTTTGTACAGCATGTAATAATTATACCCAACTTTCATAGCATTTTACTTTCCAGCTCACATGTTCACCCAAACATCTTCCATGCCCAAACATTTGTTTATACGACGCTAAAGTAACGTGATCATGTTAACCTTCTCTCCGATTACTTTACGCTGCAGATATTTTACTAGCCAGTCTATTTCAAGGTACTTGCACAATCTGAGGCGCACAAGAGAGAAATGAAAAGTGAACGCAGTGGAAGGACAAGAGATGAGAATTTCTTTTTAATTTACATTAAGGGAAAAAAACACAAGTTCACACAATGATTATACTTTGGTGAACCAGGGTTTATCATCAACTGCAACCCTAGTTGGACATTAAATTTCAACACCTGTTTGTCTTGGATTGGAATTTTAAATTGGTAAGTGAACCCATCGCCCTACGTTTCCCCTTGGTGAATTTCAGAATGTCAAACCTGCTGAAATTTACAAGGTGAAAAAATGCAGTAAATTGCAATACATGAAAAACGTATTGCATGAAGGACCAATTTCTGTACGCAGTTCCTCATTTTTACAAGTAAAATTCAGAACAGGAACTATTTACTGCATCCGGTAAATACCACACTCATATTGTAGGTGTTTTACAGGTGCATTCAAATCCTCACCCACCTAATCCAATCAAACAGGGCCAAAAAGACAAAGGTCGTAAGATGCAACTTCGCTCCCTGGACCACTACAGCAACTTGAAACAGATTCCTGTTGAAAATGAGAATAAACACTCCACCTGCCACACGCGCTAAAGGAAGGAAATAGTCACACACCTTTTTAATTAAAATATATATATGGAGAATATTAATTCCCCAGTAAGTATCTGTTTGGCGCATGTAGTGCTGTAGATTCACATGCTTAGCATAAGTCTGCCATTTAGTATTGGGCTTGGATGTGTGCAAGTTGTTTTTTCCTGCAGAAGTCTTTCAAATCATGTGGTAGTGTGACTTCTCCTCTTGCTGGTTTTGCACATTGTCATTGACTCCATTGTTAGATTGTTTTCCCGCATGACAGGTGAGGATGGAACGTAATGTATAGTGTAGTATAAGCGACGTCTATGGGAAAGGAGTTTTTGTGAAGTAACTAAAACAAACACGTGTTCGGGGAGGAGGGTGGGCGTATGTGAATCTGCAGCACTACATGCCACAAACAGATGATTAAAGGGTAAGTAACATTTTTTGTTTGAGGCATCTGTGGCTGTAGATGCACATGCTTAGCATAGAATGTAAAGCAGTTCTCCTCCCTAAGTGGTGGCTAACCTGTGGGAGTTACAGTTGTTTGAAAGGGTCCGCAGTACTGCTGGTCTTACATTCGCTTGTTGACGTGCCAATACATCTACTAAGTAATGTTTTGTAAATGTATAAGGGGTAGACCATGTAGCTGCCTTACATATTTCAGCTATAGTTATGTTTACTAGGAAGGCCATGAAAGCTTCTTTTTTACGAGTGGAGTGAGCTTCAGGGGGAACATGCACAGTTCTTGTAGCTTTAGCATAGCATGTTTGGATGCATTTAACAATCCATCTTGCAATGCCGGAGTTAGAAATGGCCTTGCCCTTGTGAGATTTTGTGAAAGCAACAAACAATTGTATTTTTCTAAATGGTTTAGTCCTGTCAATATAATACATGAGATCTCTTTTTACGTCTAAGGTATCTAATGCCCTTTCTGCAACTAAGTCAGGTTGTGGGAAAAAGACAGGTAGTTCAATATACTTATTAATATGGAATTGTGAAACCACCTTAGGTAGAAATTGTGGGTTAGTACGAAGTACAACTCTGTGTTTATGTATTCTGAAGAATTATTCCTCTAAGTCGAATTCCTGGAGCTCACTGACTCTTCCGAGTGAAGTGACAAAAATTAGAAAAGTTACCTTCCAGGATAAATACTGGAGGGGGCAGGAGTGGAGGGGTTAAGGTGGAGGGCCCATTAGTCTTGTTAATACAATTTTGAGGTTCCATGTGGGAGCTAGTAGAGCTCTAGGAGGAATAACCCTTTTGAGCCCCCCTAGAAAGGCTTTGACAACTGGAAGTCTAAACAAGGAAGTATGCTGTCTATTTTGAAGATATACAGCTACAGCTGACAGGTGTAGCTTTATAGATGTTAAAGCTAGACCTGATGTTTGTAAATGAAGTAAGTAGCAGACAATGTCTTTTGTGTAGCTGCTAAGGGATCAATGTTTTTGGATTGACAATAGTAAACACATTTTTTCCATTTTTAGCAGCATAACAGGTCAGACAGGCCAGTGTGCTTCTTTAAGAATATCCATACAGTGTTGTAGGAGATTGAGATGGCCAAATTCTCAGACTTCAGGTGCCAGATTGCAAGGTTGAGTGATCTAAGATTGGGATGTATGATTTCTCCATGATTCTGCGTGAGAAGGTCCTGTCTGTTCGGTAGTGCCTCGTGAGGGACTACTTACATTTCGAGAAGTGTGGTGAACCATGGTTGTCTAGCTCATCTGGGAGCGACTAAGATGAGGATGACATATGTCTGCCAAAGTTTGCAAACCAGAAATGGAAGTAGTGGGAGAGGCGGAAAAGCATAAGCAAATATACCCGACCAATTCATCCATAATGCATTGACCCTAGAATGTGGGTGTGGGAACCTGGAGGCGAAGCTTGCGCAATCTGCATTTTTGACTGTGGCGAAGAGGTCTATTTTTGGTTGTCCCCAACGCTGGAAATATAGTAGGAGGATTTGTAGGTGGAGTTCCCACTCATGAACTTGTTGTTGCTTCCTGCTGTGGAGATCTACAAGTTGATTGTCCACCCCCCAGAGGTAGTCCGCTAACATGTGAATGTTGTATCGGAGAGCCCATTTCCAAATGTTTTGGGCTAGTTGGGAAATCTGTGGGGACAGGGTGCCACCCAGCTTCTGGAGATAATACATTGTTGTCATGTGGTCCGTTTTGAGGAGGACTACCTTGTTGATTAGGTGTGGAAGGAATGCTTTCAATGCTAGGTGAACAGCTAGTTACTCCAGGTGATTGATGTGAGGTTTTGTTTGACTGGGTGTCCATTGTCCCTGAACAGTGAATTGTTCGGAATGCGCTACCCATACTGTAAGAGAAGCATCCATTGTTAATGTCGTTTGCAGAACTGGGTCTAAAAAAAGGGCATCCTTTCAACAGATTATTGATGCTACACCACTGCAGAGAGTGGCAAGTTTGACAGCTGATCAGCATTAGCTCTTCTAATTGACCCTCCGCCTGAATCCATTAGTGAGAAAAGTACTCTTGTAACATACGCATATTGAGTCTTGCATGAGGAACTATGGCTATGCACAAAGTCATCATATCAAGAAGACGCATGACTGCACTGACTGTGAACTTCTGATAATGCTGGAAAAGAGGCATGAGCGCCTGGAAGAATTGAATCCTGGCTGCACTGGAGTAAGCTATCCCGAGCTACGAGTGGAGGATAGCTCCCAGATAGGGTTGTATTTGAAGGGATAGGAGGTGGGATTCAACTGCATTGATGGTAAAACCTAGTTGATTAAGTAGGTTTATGGTGGCATGAATATGCTGGAAGCACTTTTGACGAGTTGCGCTTTTGATTAGTCAGCCGACTAGACAAGGAAAGACATGCATTTTTTGTCTGCACAGACGAGCGCCTAATACTTACTGTATGACATTTGGTGAACACCCTGGGGGCGATTGTGACCCTGAAGGGAAGCACTTTGACAAACCTGAGGTATTGGTGATGTGCCGGGTGAATAGGAATGTGGAAATAGGTGTCCTGTAGGTCGAGTGTGCCCATGAAGTCGCCTTGTTACAGTAACAGAATGACATCTTGAAGAGTTATCATGTGAAAGTGGTGTGAGAGAATGTATTCGTTTAGGGGTCTGAGGTCTAATATTGGTCTCAGGGACCGGCCCTTTTTGGGAATAAGGAAGTAGAGTGAAATGACTCCTGTGCTTTGCTGGTGTATTGACACTGGTTCTATGGCTCCTTTTTTGAGGAGTGCCTGAATTTCTTCCTTGAGCAACACTTGATGTTGTGATGAGAGCTTGCGGTTGCGAGGTGGAATGTTTGGAGGTGTGGAAGTGAGCTCCAGACAATGACCATGGTGGATAATGTCCAACACCGCTGGTCGGAAGTAATATTCCACCATGTGGGAAAGATCGGTTGTATTTGACCCCCGGCAGGGTTTTTGTGGTCAGGAGGGAGGGATGGCCTTTACCCATGGAATAATTGCCCCTATAGGTTCCTCTGTAGTATCCCCTGGATGAGGTGATGTGTGCCTGGGGACACTGGCAGAATTTGGAGGTCTCAGGATCCTCCACGATAAGAGGAACAACGAAAGGAACCGCGTTGCGATGATGTCCAACACCCCCCGGGCCTTGGCCGTTTTTACTATCTTTTTTTATCTTTTCTAATAGGATGTTGACCTGGGGACCAAGCAGGTATTCTATGTCGAATGGGAGAGTCAAGAGATTCTGCTGCACTCCAGGTCTAAAACCAGATACAGTAAGTCAGGCATGTCTCAGAAGGAGTTGACTAGAATTTATCCCTCTATCTGCGGTGTCAGCAGCATCGAGGGCGCACTGAGTTGTTGTATTTAAAATTAGTTTGCTTTCAGAGACAATCTTGTATGCCCGCTTCTTGTGCTCCTCTGGGAGATGTTGGAGGAGCTACTCCATCTCATCCCAGTTGGCCCTGTTGTACCGGAATAGGAGGACAATGGAGTCAGTGATTCTCCAGTGGTAGGCTGCCTGGGCAGCTACCCTCTTTCCGGTGGCATCAATTTTGTTGCTATCTTTATCTGGTGGGGGTGCATCACAAGATATTTGAGAGTTGGGGTGTATTTTCTGTCGACCCTAGGTGTGATAACCCTCTATCTAACAGTGTCGCTGAATATGTCTGGCAATACCTTTCAACATGGGCAGGTACTGTGCTGAGTGTTGGCTGGAGGAGAGAGTTCCAAATAAGAAATCATCCACTCATGAGTCAGTATGAAGTTGGACTTTGTGGAAGGCTGCAGCTCTGCCTATTAGGTCATGATAGGTAGTTGTGTCATCTGGAGGAGAGGGCTAAGCTGAATACAGGTGGGTCTGCATCATAAGAGTCCCACAGGTCATCTTGTGGTGGGATGAGAAAATCATCTCTGTCGTCTCCTCTCCCGTGAAAGAGTTTATGGAACCCTCTGGAGAATATGGTGCAGGCTCTATAGGTGTGGTGCGCAGCAGGCGCTCGTGGTGGGTTAAGGTGCACTGGGCTTGTGGCCTTGTTCACCTTCTTTCTCTACTTTGGTGGTATAGGAACTTTTACAGCTTCCTCAAATGATAATTGTCTCCTGGCTGGCTGTGCACCAGATTGAGGAGATCTCCAAACAATACGACTAGTGTCTGGGTGTATCATAATGTGTTTTTTCCTGGAATCTATCTCCTCTTGCAGCCGTTGTAGCACTGGTTCCACAGGCTCTGTATGCTTGCATAATGTGTGGGATTTTGGCTCCAACAATGAAGTTTTTGGTGCCGGCATTTTCGGTGCCGAGGGTTTCGGGTTCAAGGCTGGAATTTTCAGCGCCGAAGTGAAACGATGTTTCGACGGCGAGAATCTCGGGTCCGTAAGTTGGTTTGACTCCAATGGAGGAAGAGTCGGTTCTGTAGCGTGTGACCTATGCTGCTTTTTCGGCGCCGAGCCAGGGCTGAACATGTCCGATGCAACCTGTCGGTGCTGACCATGGCCCAAAGGCAGTGGTGGCCCAACTATATTCTTTGGCCAATCTGAAAGAGGTAGGTGACCCTTTGTGGTGAACTGTTGTGGTCATAGGGGAGGTTTATAAGGCACCATACTCGCAGCTTGACCTGGTTTGAGTTCCTGCAATTCCAGTTCGAATCTGGGTAGTCCTCATGTGAGAAGGGGCCCTCATCAGCAGCTGACGCCTGGGCCTGTGCCACCTCTTGAAGATCCTCGGTCCGAAGTGGTCTTGTGTATCCTCAGCACTATGGCGGGACATCTCTAGTCATCAAGCTCGGTCACGCAGCATCTTCTTTGACCGAAATGACTTATAGGCCTAGCAGGTAGCTTCCTCGTGTTCAGGGGAGAGGCACACACCTGGTGGAGATCGGTGCGTGTAAACTTGCTTGGCAGCGAGGACAGAAGCGGAAAGGTGTCTGTTTCATCGCCGAGGGGACATGGCATGGAATAACATTGAAGTTATGAAGTGCGCCCCGAAGAGCAAAGGACCAAAGGGGCTGCAACCGACCCGAGTCGCCCCGTCGAAGTCGACGTTTTTTAACGGACAAGGGAGACTGAGGAAAGCCTCGATCGAAAAAATACAGATGGTATAATATGGAAAAGTAGAAACAACTACAGTGCCAAACCGAAGCTGTAAAGCATATGTTTGAACCTGGACGGCGGAAGAAACTATCTAGCAATGGAATTGATGACAATGCGCATTGCCAGCAAGAGGAGGAGTCACATTACCTTGTGACTCGAAAGAAAAACAACTTGCACACATCCAAGCCCAACACTAGATGGCAGACTTATGCTAAGCATGTGTATCTACAGCCACAGATGCCTCAAATTTTATATATACGGAGAGCGTTAAATGGCTGCAAATTATATAAAGTGTTACAGGTTCCAATACGTTACCTAATGCAGGCTTTACTTGTGAAACTTTAATTTACCGCTGCAAGATGATTGGTCACGATGTTTTAAATCCAAAAGGTTAAATTTAGCAAGGCATCAGTCTACAACCTTTAACCAGAGCAATCCGCATTGCTAGATTACCTGCTGCCCTCAGTCGAGCCGGTTTGTAGTTTAATTTACCCACAGTATAACCTCAAGCTAGACTCACTGTAAACCGTTTTGAAACCAAACACAATCAGCTGCTGCATGTTTGAAATTTTAAACACCCACATCTTCTACAGCACCACAACACGGGTACCCATTCATAATTTTAAAAAAAATAAGTACGACGACTAGCTTCATTCACACCCCAAATTATCTCTTTCTGCCCGCCTGGGAAGAGTGCTCACCACTCATACACAGGTTGGGAGAATAGGACAATGACACCAATTGTCTGTCTGTCCACTGTTCAAGATAATCATTCGGATGTTTTTGAGCACCTTACTCTGACCATGCTTTTTTTCTCACATATATAACTGTCTGTAATGAAACACCCTTTCCAAAGTTTCTAAACTCTTTAATACACACAAAGTTTTTCTCTCAGTATTTGCCTTAAAATACATTCTTGCATAGATCAGCGTGTAAGCTGTAACTTGGCCAGCACAGCCAAGACCTGCGCATCTTCACAGCTGACCTCACGCACTGAGCTTAAATTAAACTGGCATACACAGTATCTAAGGTGAAGCTTGCAGAGGTGGTGCAGAAGGTGCCGATATCAAACTGCTGCCTTCTATAGAACTTTGGGCGACACAGAAATATCTTTGTTCGCCTGACACAAGATTTGATTCCTCCAGCCTCTTCTGAAAGCATGCAAAGCTATCTTAGCAAACTTAAATCGACCTGCAATAATTAATATATGAAGGTTTTTCTTGCACTGCATCACTCAACACACTTCATAATATCAAATTTAAAACACTTTGTTGCTTCAAATTTAAAAAAGTTACATCTGTTCAGCAGGCCCTCGCGAGATTTCCTATTCTATACAGTCACAAGTAGTTAGCTGGAGCTCCACTGTACCATTAGTTCTTGCCCTGCCCCTAAACACCTGATAATCCCATCTGAAGAGTCCAAAGCACATATCCTGTCCCTCATCACCAGATGGTCTCTTGTGTAGAGTCCATAAGGCAAGAGTCCAACGTCTACATCTATGAAAAAAACATAGCCCTTAACAAGTCAGGCCTAGAGAACTAGGAAGCTATGTCATCCCTTTGAGACAGTCTATCATATGCAAGACAATAGTGTTAATTTTCACTTATCAGTTGTCACTCGAATAGACTGCTAATTATAACTATGGATGCATACATTTCTACTTGTATATAAAATAAGATGGCAATTTCTAGACCACTGTACACTATGAAGGAAGAAATAAAATACTTCACTTGAATTAGTTGTTGAACTCACATTTTAACCACTCTCCCCCCAGCCTGCCAAAAAGGAACACAGCTTGTCAGGTAGCACTGGGTAAAAATGGCCCTCCCACACCACCATTTTACAAGAACCCCATACCGCCCTCCAATGGCCAGATCATGCTTTCAGGCACATAGCTGCTGTTGAGCACATGTGATTAACAGACCGTTCTCACAAGTGTCACAGATGGCTCCTTCCACATAACCAATGGGCTCATGACCCAGCCCACAAACATGAGACGCATCTCTCCTTGCCTGCCATACGGTATGCGACTCTTAGCTTCTGTACCAGATGCCCTGCTCCTGGCACACACTCTGGTCGCCCCCACACATCAGGCAGATCTTTACTCACACTATGTTACTGCAAGACACATGAATCTCCGGCATTTATGGTACACACTGATCCATGGATTAAAGGTTTAAGATAAAGTAGAGGATTTTGAGGAGGAGCAGTCTCAGTCATGTTTGGACAGACAGCATATAAAGATACGGTCCACATAAAGATGATATCTACACGGTTTGAATGAGCAAGACTGACTTTTGTATTGCAGGCTAGACTTCTGAAGTCCTGGGCTTAGGCAGGGTCATGCTGCTTCTCACCTATGACTTATAACTTGCACTGGGTTCTCGGCTGTTAATGTGGCTCTGAGAATAGTGTCATGGCCACTGGGGCTGTGGGGTAGGAGACTGAGGGAGAAAGTGAAATTACAAGTATGTGCTTACAAAGAGAGAACTTAGTGAGAGTGCATGTGTGATCGAATGAGCGTGTCTGGGAGCCTGTGTGTGTGTGTGTGTGTGTGTGTGTGTGTATTCAAGAGAGCGTGCCAGTGCATTTAAGTGTTTGGCCTTGAGCTGCAGATCATCAGATTTGAAGCTAGAATTTGGGAAAAACTAACATGATTAGCAGGGTCCCAGCAGGGAAAAGACTGGAATATCATAAAAACAATGCAATATCCAACTTCTCATGTTTACTCCCTTAGCTACCCATTCTCTCCTCTTGCAACGTTTAATTCACAAACAATGCTGAAGAGTCTACTGGAAACATAAGTCACTGAAACTGGGGGGTTGGGAGGGTCGTATCTTTTGTTGCCTCCCTCCGCTATCATGCCCATAAGCATCGCTAAGCACTTCCAGCAGACAGCAAAAGAGGGCCTCTTATCTTTATAGGCTGAAGAGGTTGCCCAATAACTTCCCTTGTAGTTGAAGATTTCCGGTAATGCTGCAGCAAAAAAATATCCCTGATAAAGCAAAGAAAAAAAACATACTTTGTATATTTACCAGCAGTGAATGTGATGACCAGTTCATGGTTCTGGTCTAAGCTCAGTGTCCTGATATGAATATGTTTTATAATAAAAAGTGAGGAAGTGAGTCTAGCATGCAAGAATATCGTTCAGTTAGAGCATGGTAAGTAATTATATCATTGTTGGGGGGGGGATAAATGACTAGGACCTCAGCCTGTTCTGTGCGGCCGTTTTCTGGCTGTACTTCAACCACAACACTTCATCATCAAGAAAGCAGAGCTGCAAGCCTGGCTTCTTCAAACAGCAAAACCCTCCCTTTTATGGGGTAATTTTGAGAAGGACCAACTAACAGACTGCAGCTAAAAACAATATTCCCCATGCAGTTTTAAAATCATGTTTTGTAAAGGTTTACTTAGTTTTCCAAAACGTTTTTCAATCTCACAGGTAATATCGGCCCCTGCTAACGGTTATTTGTTCATACATGACAATGACAAGTGTGACGTCCTTTTCCAACTGACATCACAGACAGACACACAGACTGGGCATTCCCACAAGGGTTCAGACTGTATTGTCATTGCTAGAGGGATTTTTAAGTTATAACATCCTGCAGACAAGGTGAAAAAAGTCAGTTATGATTATGTTAACTGCCGCCGCAACAGCTTCCATCGTGATCTTGAAAAGAAAGGGGTTTCAGGTGGATCCCTGCCGCTGTGTTTAGGGATTTGCTTTCCCACTCAGACACGTGAAGAGAGGGCAGTGTACAACAGTTGGGTAAGGGCTAATAGGCGTCTTCCTACCCCTATTCTGGAGTACCTGGAAGAGGTAGTCCCAATCCAGTGCATCAAAAGCACTTTCGCCAGGTGCAAGACCAGGAATACCAAGTGAGGATACTGAGGGGACGCCAGATTTATAACATGTAGCAATTGCTGGATATTGAGAGAGGTGCTACGTGGGGGCACTAAGCCATTTTGGACAGAGTGGATAAGGCCCGAGAGAATTTGTACATATCGGCAGGCCAAAATCTTGCTTAAGGTTCTATAGTCCGTGCCCAATATCGCTAAAAGGCCAGTAGGGACGGATCTCGGTCAGGTTTGGGGATGAAGACTAGGAGGGATCCTGAAGAGATGGGGGGAAGGGTTTCCACCTGAAGGGCCTCAGTATACATCACAGCTAGGCAGGGGGCCAGGAGAGAGAGAAACGTTTTGAAGTATTCGAGAGGTAGCCTGTTGAGACCAGGAGTTTCTCCAGTCGCAAAGTCACAAATGGCTAGTTTAATTTCTTGTTTGGTTATTGGACGTCTAAGTCTTCCAGTCTGTCAACAGGTATACTTAGGAGGGTAAGGGGTGTCGGGAATTAGGCCCCAGCTCCGGATGGAGGCCAGTGTATGTCCCTTGGAAACTCCAGCACGCAAAACTGCTGACATTCCGTGTTCTCTGCTGAGGGAAACAGATCTAACCAAGGCTCTCCCCACTGCTGAACGAGATCTTGCGCCACCTCCAGATGGAGATGCCACTTGTGATCTGCTAAGCATCGACGGCTGAGTTTGTCCGCCCTGGCGTTCAGGGAACCTGCCAGGTGTTGAACCACCAGGGATATGCCCTGCTGTTCCAGCCACGTCCAGAGACTCAGGGCCTCCTGACAAAGAGTCCACAACCCCACTCCACCCTCTTTGTTGCAGTACCACATGGAGGTGGTGTTGTTTGTGAACACTTGAACTAGCCTTCCTTTGATGGAGGGTAGAAAGGATTTCAATGACAATCGGATCGCTCGGACCTCCAGCATAATGATGTGGTCTCCGGATTCTGCTGGAGACCAAAGTCCTCTGATCTCCACCTCTCCCAGATGGCTGCCCCATCCCAGGAGTGATGCATCTGTCACTACTGTGAGATCTGTTTGGAGAAGGGAGAGAGGTTTGCCTCTGACCCAGTCATGGTCTGTTAGCCACCACTGCAGGTCTCGTGCAGTTCTCTCCAAGATCTGGACCATGTTGGAGAGATTCCCCTGATGCTGCACCCACTGGAATTTCAGGTCCCACTGCAGGGCGCGCATATGCCATCTGGCATGTGTCACTATCAGGATGCAGGAGGCCATAAGGCCCAGAAGCTTCAGAGTCATTCTCACTGAAATCCAGGATCAAGGCTGAAACATTGTTATCATTGCCTAAATATCCTGGACTTGCCGTTCGGGAGGATAGGCCTGAAATTTCACTGTGTTCAGAATAGCTCAGATGAAAGGGAACACCTGAGAGGGACTCAGGTGTGACTTCAGCACGCTGATAGTGACCCCAGTGAATGCAGGAGGTCCGCCGTAGTCTGGAGGTGGGAGATGACAGCCTGGGGCGAGCCCGCCTTCAACAGCCAGTCGTCGAGAAAGGGAAGACTAGCACCCCTGATCTACGCAGATGATCACCGAAAATGGCCATCACCTTGTTGAACACCCGAGGGGCGCTGGTAAGACCAAAAGGGAGCAGCGTGAAATTGAAGTGCCCGTTGCCCACCATGAATTGCAGGTAACGCCTGTGTGATGGCAGGACGGGGGTGTGAAAATATGTGTCCTTCAAGTCCAATACTACCATCCAGTCTCCTGGGTCTAGGGCAGACAAGACCTAAGCCAATGTGAGCATCTTTAATTTCTCCATTTTTAGGAAGTAGTTGAGGGCCTGTAGGTCTAGGATAGGACAAAGGCCCTTGTCCTTTTTCAGGATCAGTGGCGGGAATAGCAACCACAGCCTATTTCTGGTGCCAGAACCCTCTCTATGGCTCCCTTGGCTAAGATTGCCATGACTTCCTTCTGGAGCAAAAGTAGATGATCCTCCGTCAGCTGGTCGAAGGATGGAGGCATGGAGGGAGGGATGGTCTTGAAGGAAAGGAAATAGCCCCTTCGGATAATCTGGAGAACTCATCTGTCCGAAGTAATGTTTTGACAGTGATGGAGGTGATAGAGGATCCTGCCACCAACTGGACGCCCATGTTCCTGAAGGGCAAGACTAGAAGGGTTTGGAGGCGGAAGCTGCCGGGGGTGGTGGCTTGACTGGACCTCTGGCTACCCGACCCATGGGGACAGAACGAACCGCCCCCTCTTCCGCACAGGGGTTGTGGAACTTGCGTGGTTGGGGTACGGCTTGCATGGTTAAAAGCCCCTTCTGTAGCCACGAAAGCAGTGAAAGGCAGACTGGGGACAAGAGGCAGCTGAGATGGCCAAGGACTTGGCCTTAGCCGTGAGTCCTTAAAGCACTCCAGCCCCGTGTCTGCCTCGTCTCTGAAGAGACGGGTGCCATCAAAGGGCATGTCCAAGAGCGAAGCCTGGACATCCCCCGAAAAGCCAGATGTTCTCAGCCAGGCATGGCGTCTAACAGCCACCATAGTAGAAATCACTTTACCCAGTGAGTCAATTGCGTCTAAGCCACATCAAATGGCGAACTTTGCTGCATCTCTCCCGTCTGTTAGAGCTTGGGAGAGGATGGCCTGGGCCTCCTCCGGGACCTATGGCAGCACTTGCGCAACCGTTTCCTACAGAGAATGGGAATAATGGCTCAATAAGCATGCGCTTTTCACCGACCGCAATACAAGGCTGGTGGAAGAAAGTATTTTCTTGCCCCAACAGTCCAGCCTCTTGGATTCCCTGTCTGGGGGGGGGGGCAGCAGAGAATGCTCCCTTGGAGGTAGAGGCTTGGACTACCAAGCTCTCTGGGGTGGGGTGGGTAGTGAGGAAGTTTGTGTCACTCGGGGCAGAGCAGTGGCGGCGGGCGATCGTCTTGTTCGCAGGAGTCCCTGTGCAGGGTTTGGACCATGTTGTCATGGCCATGGGCTGCGGCTCTAGGGGCACTACCACCATGCTGCCGCCATCTGGTGGTAGTTATGTATGGTGCTGTGTTGCAAGACATTATCTGTGGCGTTGTTCCAAACAACTTACTGTGTGGCAAAATGCATGGACCTTATATCACAGTGCGATATTGGTGGCGCTGTCAATGTCACTAATATGACTTTCATGCGCCAATGTTTGTATGGACCTTAGACCGCATGTGCCAAGATGACATTTAACATTCATGTCCATTTCTTAAGTATTGTTCGTATTTACACTAATTATAACCGGGTTGTCCTGTTAGCCTTTCGTCATTCTTGTTTTAACTATTTTGACCAGTAGCGAGCTTGATAGTTAGCTCCGCCTCCGTACGTCACTGAAACACGCTCTAGATGGAACCAGCGTGACAGCTATTTTGTTGCAGATCCAGGGAGTAGAAGTGTCCTGGATTCTGTCGTCGGCGTGCAGCAGGAGTGTCTCCGAGGTTTCTTTGCATGCTGTGAGCTGCAGAAGGAAATGGACAAAAGCAGTTTTATAGATTCAGGACGACATGTTGGAATGTAAGAGATCGGTCTTATCTCACGGTTAGGAGCGCTTTTCGCACAATGTGAAAGACATAATTTATGCCATCTCTGACTCTGCCAAAAAACTTGGCCCCTTGAGGTTTGAATATATTGTGATGAACAGCTAAAACTTGTATAAAGTTGCGTGGCAGGTACCGCATAGTTCATGAAGCATCCCAAGGAACAGACTGTGTTAAGAGACAATTAACGGAATTCCCATCATGCTTTACTGTCTTCAGCTTCCAGTTCTTTTGATGTTGCTGGTCTCTGATTAAGACTATTAAAGAGTGAGATTTGATAGGCATATTGTTACGAAACTAAAGTAAGACATGCTATATATTGATTCTTGTACTTATAGTATAAAGGCATACGTACTATAGTGATATATGTTACTGTAGGAAAGTAGGATCTGTTTTCATGGTTACCCCGACTTTTTGCCTGGTGTTATGCTGTTTCTGACTTGTCTGACTATCCTGCTGATCAGGACCCCAGTCTCTGTGCTTTCTCCCCTAAATTGGTTATGGTGAGTACCTAGGTACATCCCAGATTGGCTACTGGTGTACACTTATAAGTCCCTAGTATATGGTACTGAAGTACCCAGGGCATAGGTACACCAGGAGTCCCCCATGGGTTGAAGCATGTATTATGCCACCCATGGGAGACCAAACTGTGACTACAGGCCTGCCATTGCAGCCTGTGTAAGCTGGTGCTAGCACCACTTACGACAGATATAGGTTTTCCAATATCTGCGGTCACTGCAATTAAAACCTATAAGTCACCCCTAAGGTAGGCCTTTCAATCCTGAAGGCAGGGTGCTCGGTTCCAAGTGTGAGGGCGCCCCTGCATGAGCAGGACACCCCTACAACCTACGGAGTCCATTCTCCCGGGTTGTAAGTGAATCAGCCATATAACATATAGAAGGGCCATGCATCCTTACGCGATGACCATCTCTAAACTGGCTGCAACGAACCCTGTCATGTTTGGTATCAAACATGTTGGAATCATACCTCCCACACCGTAAACGGTGTGGGAGGTATGATTCCATACACTGTAAAGCTTCTCTGGGGGCCCTCAGTGCTCCCGGTACCAGTCTTCGAGAACCGGACAGAAAGCTAGCGCTGCTGCAGACTAGAGACATGTTTCTGACCTCATGCTGCTGAGCCAAGCTCGAGCAGGGGAAGGCAGAACAACAGATATCCTGTCACAGGGAGGTGTGACCACCTCCCAGACAGGGTTTAGTGTATTGGGGCAGGGTGGGGGTGCTTGCCAGCGCCACTGATCCTGCTTGAAGGGCACACTTGGTGCCCTCCTAGCATACTCCAGTTCAAACCAGTTCAGGGAGCCATTGGCTCCCGCTCTGGCGCAAAACTGGACAAAAGACATTGGAGTTTCCTCCCCACTGCCAAGCCCCTCCTCTGGGAGGGATCCCTGAATTGTCCCAACCCTCTCCTTCGGGTATTTAAGGGCTTACCTGAGGGTGGGTCCCTTGATTCGTTGTGGGACAAGATTCATATCAAGATACCACTTCATCTTCGTCTGTCTGGGCACTCTGGACTTTGCTCTGGGCACCGAGACTGCAACTGGGAAGACTCCTGCTGCTCCTGGTCTCGTCGTCCTGCTCGTCAGCTGCAACGTCTGTGCCTGTGCTCCATACAGGATCCTTCCAAGGCCTGTGGGCATCCAAGTCACCTGAAGGAATCTCTCTTGAATTGAAGGAGTCACTTCCCTGCATCTGCAGGAACCGCAACAAAGCTGACCGGTCTGCTGCTCCTGGGCTCCCACGGACTCCGAAAGGCTCAGCAACACAGGTGGTGATTCTACAACTCCCTCGAGGCCTGCACTGTCTTCTCACCGAGTTCGAGGCCAGTATCCCACGTCAGAACCGCAGGAACCAAACCCCTGTGCACCGCGTCGACTTGCCGTTGCAAAGGCTTGTTGGCTTCCTTCCTCCAAGATTTTCGGGCTCCAAGTAACCCCACCCTCAAGCATCCCATGTGACCAAGATATTCCTCTTGACCACATCGCTTGCACTGCGGGCCTGCATCTTTGGTGAGCTGCTCAAGGTCCTCTTGCAACTCCAGTGCCTCCGGCCTGTGGGTCCTTGTGAGGGTCTACTTTGATTCCAGTGGGCTCCCCTGATTGCTCGGGGCCTACTCTGACCCCCCTGCTTGTGGTGAGTCCTTTGGACCTTGCTGGTCCCGACATTGCACCTTTTTCGCTTGCCACGTTGTTTGCAGTTGCCAAGGCTTGTTGGTGTTCCCGACGGACACCGACCCCTCAACTCTCGACATCCGACGTGGGACAGCTTGTGAACGGCTCCTGGTCTTCCACAGCATCGCCTAGTCCACACAGCTGCAGCTCCAAGGTCATCGTCAACTCTCCTGCAACACCAGACATTGGTGGGCATTCGTCTTCTGTGCCTCCTGGTCACTACTGAGTGGCATAGACACTGTCCCCTCTGCTTGCAGGTACTTCTAAACTTGAATCCAACTTTGGATTCCACTGGACACTTTCACCTTCTTTGCCAGCGGCATCTTCCTGAAGTCCTCCATTGAGTTCGATGGCGGTTTCCAACGCCACTTCGCACCTATGCACCCAGCTTTCCTGGTGTAGGTATCCTGGTTCCTAGGATATCCATGGGTGGGGTGGCTCTCCAACCTTCTGTCTTTCACGGGGTTTCTTCAGGGTCCACTGGGAAGGGTCCTTTTTCCTTAAAATTGCAACCGCGACTTACCCATTGACTTGAATTGAGCACGCGGTCGCGTTCCCACTCTGCACACGCCTCCGTGGGGCTCCTGGTTACTTACCTCAGGTGGTTCCTTCGGTCCCAGCACTTCTACGTTTTCTGGGTATAGTCTTAATTTGGGTCGTGGTTCGCATAACACTTTTTTAGTATATGGTTTGGTCCCCCCTGGTGACCACTGTCTATATCGTGCTACTTACCTGTTTTCTTTGCAAAGTATTGTGTCATTGTGTATGTCTCTGGGTAGGAGATATCTATATGTGTTATTGAGTGTCTTATAATAAATACCTATTTTTATAAATACATTGTGTGGTTCTTTTTCACTTAATCTATACCAATAAGATTACGTTCTGGTAAAACAAGCTGCTTTACACTCCTTCTGGACTAAGCCTGAAGGCTGCTCTCCACAGCTACCACTTCTAGAGCTTTCTAAGGTTGTCTAAGACCACTAAAATCACATAAGGGTTGTCTGGATTAGTGCAGGGTGCTACACTTACATAAGTGAGCACCATATACTAAGCCAGCCTCCTACAGTTACCTTTTTCTTTCCTAGGTATACAGTCACTCCTCATTCCCCAAGCAATAACAGAACAGCCCTCAGGTGAATATCCCTTGAGTAGTAGTTATTATTGGGGTAGTGCAGAAGAGAAATCATTAACAATTAAGCACACTCTTGGTTTTCTCTTACAGGTCTCATTCCAGCTGTTCCTTCCCCAACACCCCTTCCCCCACCTGGCCACTCCAATAGTTTGCGTCATAACGGCATTCAGACTTGGTGGTGCCTGGAGGTGGACCTTCTGGCATCGAGCAAGCTCCGAGGAATTACATCACCTGGCACATGTTCCCAGAAGGACGTCCATGAGGGCTACATTAAAAGGGAGCAACGGTTCTGAAGAAGAAGCTCCTGGCTGTAGCACCTCTGTCAAGATGTTAGTCTTGACCACCACAGAGGGTGGCTGGCGGTCAAGGACCTCAGCCGCCCTACGCACCACCATTGCGCAAGATGCTCCCTCCTCCGTAGCCACGGTGGGGGGATAAAGCATGCCAGTATCTGGAGAGGTATCCAGGCCACTGGCTTCACCCAATTCCTCATACCAGTACATGTTCTGTTCAAAAGGCTGGTCTTCTAAAGGGTTCAGCGACCCCTCCCATTCTTCTCCTCAATCCTAGCCCTCCAGAATAAGGCGCGGGAGACGACCTAGGACCTGTTGGTCCTGTCAGCTTTGGAATCGGCGTTGATTGATACAGTACCGGCTCCGTGTCATTGGGGATGAGAATAGGCTAGCACAACTGGGGTCGCCGGGAGCATCAGCGTCAGGACCGGCATCGGGGAAGGTCGCAATGGCATGACTGACACTGGCCTGGTTCCATGGACGGATCCGGGGGAACATCAGGGCTGGAGCCAACGGAGCAGAACCCGATGGAACCCCCTCTAAACCCACAGGGCTCAAAGGCGCGCCGGAGAGGTCAGGCCGCTCAAAAATGAGGCACATGGCTTTATAAAATTCTTTGACTAAAGCGGGGTCGCTCCATATCACGGAAAAGCAGGAAGGCGTGAAGCTGACCCAGGCGCAGGTTCTGAAAAACAAGACCTTGAACGCCGAGGCTCCCCCGTCATGTTGGCCGACGGACGGGGAGAAGTTGAAGCACGCCACAACTTCTTGTGCCTCTTACCTGAGTGTCCCGAAGATTGTGAGTGGCACAAAGAAGACTTGGGGGTCCTGGAGTGGCCCTGGGACCTTCTTCTCGATCAGGACTGAGACCACCGAGGAGTCTGGCATGGCATCGCCTGCCAGGCCTCAAGCAGCTTTAGGGACCGCTCCCTCAAAGCCTTCAGAGCCATGGCCCAGCAGTTGGAGCATGACTTGGAGTCTTGGTCGCGCTCCAGACACCACAATCAAACCAAATGCGGGTCCGTCACCAACATGGCGCGGTGACAGGTGCCGCATGGCTTGAATCCTCAAGTCTTCCTAGACATGAATCCTACACACCAAGAAAAAGGGGTCGACAAAAAGTCGAACAATTCTGTCAAAAAGTGACAGAGGGTAGCTGTCTTCACTGATCAGCGCTTGACTGGTGAGGAAAGAAAAGAACTGACATCAGCGTGTCGTAGTGGCGCCCATTTAGGTGATGCAGATGTCACTTCCGGTGCGGACGACGTAGACGAAGTCACATGGAGCAGACCGACGCTTCCTACCGGCGCGAAGGGGCATTGCTCGAAGAAAAATCTTCCGGATCCAGTCTGACGCCTGGGAAATTCAAAGGTAAGGAGTCTGCAGCTAAATGTCTCTATCAAATATTGGGGTATGAATTTGGATGCACCACATACCAGTAATGGTGATAACAGAATACTAGGGTCCTGCAGCAAACGGCTGCATGTCCAAACAAGGTACAAAGCTGAAACAGAGGCCACACTAGATCCAATGAGGCTGCACTGCTGCTCGCTAGCCCCCAGCAGCTCCAGGTAGTGTTCAGTTTGCTCCCATTATGGCAGCAACTGTGGAGGCAATCAGCTCTTGGATCCAAGCTCCAGTTGTGAGATATGCGCCCTAGCGCTCCCCTCACAGTGGGAGTCCTCTAGCCTTTCACCTCAAGGTTTCAGAGGCCGCTGCTACAAGGAAGGCAGCCAGCACATGAAGCTGGGCCAACGTGGTGCCACCGGGCCCAGTGTCCGGCATCGCACTGCCACCCAGAGGGTCCTCCGAGACTCACCGATGGGCCAAACAGGATGTTAAAGTGAAGCAACAGCTAGGGCACACCGATCGCAAAGTGTGCCCATCTTCAGCACCACGACTGTAGCTCCACGATGGCCACTGGTTCAGTGTCTGGACGGGCCGCCTCTGTTCACCAGGGGAAGCGATGCACCCACACGACCGTCAAGCACTACTGCTGCAATCAGGAGCTCCACTAAAGGTGGATGGCAGCTGGAGGACCAGGTTTGTTGCGGTTAATTGTGTGAGTTGGGACACTGGGCTTGAACTCTTCTAGTCGTTGTCCGCTAGCTAGTTTGGATACCACCCCAGATAGAGTCCCCGCAAAAGATTTGGCACCCCATCTAAACAACGCTTCTGAAATGCCTGTTTGAGTATATTTCGGTGGAGTGGAATACCCCTCTTGCCTCTTCAAATACACACCCTCTATTCCTGTACTTCACAACGGGTCTAAGGACTTATCTGCTCACTTAAGAAGTATTTCACTTTGGAAAGCAGAGAGAAACAATAATGGCTCCAGTTTTTGCTACATAAATATCAAATGCTGTACAATCAAGTGATGTATAAAATGACTGGGTTTATGATTCCGCCTGGTGTCACTAGGAGTAAACCCACCTTTCTGCAGATAAAGTCAGCAAAATAAATACTGATGTTATCAAAAAAGGAAAGCACGGTAGATTTGCTTAGTATCAGCTCTGCAATTCAAGTATGTGAACAGTACAGTCCCGGATTTAAACTAAAGTACTGCATATGCCGGAAAAACTACCTCCAACAGCTTGATTAATTAATGAACTAGTGATACAGACCTGCGCTTCGGATCTTCAGCTGTGAAGAACAACAGTAGCGATGCTCCATTGGCTCAAATAAATACCTCACTCTGGATTTCAATTATAAGTAACTGTGAAAACAATATGACGAAGTGTCTACACAGATCCTTTCCCTAGTAAAAGAAAGCCAGACTGGCATGTGCTCCCAAAGTTATGGTAAGAAAAGCTACAAACTGCTGTAAAAGCACCAGCCAAGACCAAACATGTAAAGTCCATTAGGAAAGAGTCACACGAAACAAAAGAAAAACAGTGTGACTTAAGAAGAAAATAATGTGCCTTTCGCACACAGAACACTTGTAGGCAGTACAAAGAAGGGCATTTGTACACTTCAAAAACAAACATCGCCACTCAACATTTCAAGATTAACCCAGAACAGGCAATTTATTGTGTAAAAACCTATTCATGGACAATGCTGTTTCACTTTATCCCTTTATTGTATAAAAAATCTGACATTTATAGGTAATAAAGAGAAGGAAGATTGAAAAAACATTTCAATATTTTTATTTATTTAAAAATGTTTATCACACACTTGCAGCCCAGGGAGAGCTCTGGCAGGGAATATAGCATTGGGAAGCTGAACACAGACCATATCTCAAAAAGCACTGGTGGAGCCAAGAGGTCTAACCTTGGCTACTAGCCTTCTGGCTTTGCCAATGCTTTTTAAGTTTTCTCGTGGTTTTTGTAAAGCCTATTGTCGGAGCAGCTGCAGAGTCCTTGTCAACCTAAAGAAAATGGCTAAATACATAAATATTGTCATAGTATTCACTGGCACTTGAAGAGAACTACTTTGTGGGCAGATGTTCTCCTCGTGAAAGAACACAATGCAGTCACTCACAGTGGATTTAGCCTATGGCTGAAGTGGGCTGACCCACTGCCCCACGTTGTACTGGGCAGAAACAAATGTAAATACTTAACAAAAGACCAATGGATGAAGAAGGCTGACCGAAAGCCGATGCAAGTAAGTATATTGTACATATAATTTTAGTAAAATGTAAAGGTCTTGGCTAAAGATTGACCTAAAAATTACATTACCAAAAATAGGAATAACTTTAAGCAACATAATCAATCAATTATGGGTCTTATCTAGCGCTAGCACTGCAAATGGCAACAAAGCGCTGCATGGATACAGACCGTAACACTCAAAAGTGTTCAATGATTTGATAAAGACCAGAATATCCTCTCCTTACACATCTCAGGTTTTCAGGGACTTTATTCCAGGCAGATTATAGTGAAATTGGAAAAGCTTTCCCTCTGCCCTTTTCCTCATGTTCTTTAAGCGGTTCTGGTGACTTGACAAAATGGTTCCAAGCTTTCCATCAAAGACTGTCAAATTAGGTCTGTAATGACGAGTTACAAATAATGCTTTGGTCTTACTTTCAGATTAGTATGTTATGTCTCATTGACTGTGCTACTGGTGTATACGCCTGGGCATTCCTTATAGGATCCTGCATGAATCACAGTTATTATCTCTGGTAGAAGAACAGAGGGCAGCAGCAGTCCTGTACAAGGGATCACAGGAACGGGGAGGAGTGGTGGCACTCTCTTAAAAGCGCATGACTGTTTGGCCCGCCAAACAGTCATGCGCACTTCGCATGTTCTCCACAGCCTGATTGCACAGCCTGGATGGAGCACATGTCCAGGCCCTCAGTTCCTGTCTGAACAATAAACCACAGCGCTCAGACCAATCAACGCTGCTGTAATGCAGCTTCGTGATTGGCTAGGGGAGTCTGGGAGCCTGGGTGGTTCCGGCTTCCTTCCTGCTCTTGGAGTGATGAAGAGGACTGAGTGGCGGCAGCCAGCGTGCAGGTAAGTGGTATTTTTTATTTATTCCCTCCCCCAGCCTGCCTCACCACCCCTGTTAAGCAGCAGCCGCCACTGTCAAAAAGATGAGAACCACTGCCAGCACAGTCACTTAACAATGCCTTTACCCTATAGTTGGATATTAGCTTATCTGCTCAGTAGTAGGAATATGCGTCCCAGATCCAGAAAAAGCACAGGTCAAACATTACTTTTTACCTTTAAATAGGCGCCAGGGATTCCCTTGTAACTAACGTACCAGATGAGACTACAAGAAAACAGGCTAGAGCAGCACTGAGCAAACTCTAATGGGGAGAGTTGCTGATATACACGTCTACACCTGTGAGCTAGAAGTGCAGCAGCAGATCCGACACAGGGACCAGGGAGATGATCCAGTTCTGATTTTAATTGCGAAAAATAACTATTTTGTGACAAAAATTGAAGGAGCAATGAACTCCTCCAAGGAACTTTTCACAACAGTTAAAAACTATCAAAACTTCCTGATCCTAAAAACCCAAAAACTAATCAAGAATTCTGTAACAAACTAGCACTCCACTTTCAGGATAAAGTTAAGTCTGTCTATAGTTCCTTCCTAAACTTGAGCCAAACGGCTGACTTAGATTCTAAATCTCCGAAAGGAACACACAATATCAGTGTTCTAGCTGACTTTGGACCTCGGACGGTCATTCAGACGCAAAGGATACTGATGCAGATCAAATCAGGCTCTCCACAGGACCCTTGTCCGGCCAGAACAATTCACTTAGCCCCAGAGGTGATAGCCTCACACCTCACGGCCATTTTTAACAATCTCCTTGAAGTAGGTTTGTTTCCAAAAGATTGGAAGGTAGGGTCTATTCTGCCATTATTAAAAAAGGCTAACTTAGACACTGGTGACCCCAACCACTATAGACCAATAACTCGATTACCATTCCCTGCCAAACGGGTTGAAAAAATCATCATTAATGAAGTGACCTTCTTAGAAAAAACCAAGAGTTTGGATTCTACACAGTTCGGTTTTCGTAGTCATCACAGCACCGAACTGGCGCTGATTACAGCCACGGAAGAAATTAGGAAAACGATAAGACAGCGGGGGAAATGCAGCTCTCATCCTTCTGGACCTATCCGCCGCATTTGATACGGTCAACCATGCTCTTCTCATTGATCGCCTTGAATCAATCGGGATAAAAAATAACACACTCAAGTTCCTGACTTCTTTTCTGACCAACCGCATTCAAACAGCCTCCCTAGGTGATTTCACCTCACCAGCTTTCTCTTTACCTTGCGGAGTCCCTCAGGGCTCATCCTTGAGTCCTACCTTGTTCAATCTTTACGTTACCCCACTTGCAGCCTTAATTAAATCTTTTGGCTTTTCCCTGGTTTCATATGAGGATGACACACAAATCGTTGTCTCAGTCACCAACAATCCGGCATCCACAGCTTCCCAGTTTCACAACTGCATGCTCCATGTTGGTAACTGGACGAGCAGCAATTGCCTGAAACTGAACTCCTCAAAAACGGAGGTCCTGCTGCTTGGCAACAACCCTTCCTTTTGGTCAAACAAGTGGTGGCCCCAGGAACTAGGGAATCTGCTACCCCCAGGGAAAAAGCAAAAAACCTGGGGGTGATTATTGATACCAAGCTATCCTTTGAAGGACAAATTAATCATATCACTTCCTTGTGTTTCCTCATTTTGAAAATCTTAAGGAAAGTTTTACCTTTTATCCCACCTAGCCTGCAAAAGAGGGTAGTCACGACTCTAATCTCATCCAAAGTAGATTATGGCAATGCACTTTTTATTAACATCCAAAAACGTTTTCTACATAAGTTACAAACACTACAGAATGCTGCAGCCAGGCTACTGCTGGGCATTCCAAAACATACTTCTGTTTCTCAGGCACTCATTCAACTACACTGGCTGGCCATTGACAAACGTATACAGTTTAAAGCACTCTGCATTGCCTTCAGGGTACAACATGCTGTTGGCCCAGACTACTCTATACAGCATTTTCATCGATATATCCCAACGCGCTCACTGCGATCATCCACAAGTGGAAATCTGGTAATCCCCAGATTTAAGATAACCAACTGGGGTGGGAGAGCTTTCATTTTATGCACATCAAGATTATGAAATTCTCTTCCTGCAGAACTAAAATTCAAAACAAACTTATTAGAGTTTAGGAAAGAACTAAAAACTTGGCTTTTTTCCAAATAATTCTGCCATCTTCTGGATCTTCTCAGCCTGTCAGATTCTGCTTAGCGCTTAGATACCCGAGTGATTGTCGTGGTTTACAAATTTTATTTTCATTTCATGCAGCAGAAGACAGGAAGGAAGCAAGGCTCAGGAGAATGAGAGAAGCTGCTGGGAAGTGAGCTAAGATAAGGCAGCCAAAGGCAGATCACTGCAGATTGGAGTAGGGGTGGTCTTGGAGAGCAGGAAGCTGAACTTGCAAGCATAAGCACTTCACAGACTTAATTAGTAGCAGGCATGTGAAAACGGCAGTGTTGCTTGCAGCATTACGGTAAACTGCAGCAGTGACCCGAAATACAATGTGCTGTCTGCATTCCACCAACAGACCTAGTTCTGAGAATCCATAATTTCTGGGACTTTCCATCATTAAGAACAAATGTAGTGGCAATGACAGTGTGTTCTACCAATCTTCATAGGATTGTTCCTTTTTCCCTATTTGGATCATCTGTGCGGAAAAGAATCCGTCAATTAAATGAGGACTGTTGTCTCTTCCAGCAGACCCCTCTCTAAAGTCAATATTTAATTAACTGGACTGCTGTACTTCTAGTCGTTCAAAATATATCTGCCTGCCCTTTCAGCAGCAGCAGTGTTACGTGCATGAAGATGTAGAAAAGACCAGGACTTGAAGAGGACTTGGAAGGTACGTTCACTTCTCCCGGAACACCTTACGATCGCACCAATAATAGTTTTCCTTCTTCCAGATGCCATTTGCACAACAACCCATTGACCTGTGGGTGCAGATGGAACTTATCCTGAGAGCTCTAATACCAGCAGGAATCCACTTTCCCGCCTGTAATCAATGATTTCACATTCCGAGCATGCCTACGAATTATGTATCCTAGCCCCGAGCAATACTTCCTTACAAAGGATGAATGGAGGGTACTTGAATTAATTACTACTAGGCGAAGTAAAGCTACGTAAACAAGAGGTTCAGTGTGTCCTGTTCTATTCGTGAGGACCTTGGTCTCAGAAGCAGTAGCAGAGCAATGACCTGATCCAAGCAGAACTGCGACCAGTTCATCTATGGAAATAAACTCGCTTTATTTGGCCAATTTTTCTTTCCTTCACTTATTCAACATGAAATAAATAAATGTGTTTAAAGCCTTTTCATAACCATTTTTAAACATCACTGATGCTTAAAATCCCTCCTCTTTACTACTAATAGAAAGCATACCGCTCAAAATGTTAAAAAACTTCCATTTCAAAACCACCATAACCAGGTCCATGCATAACTCCCATCCTCCCTGGTGTCGTTTTCTAATTGCCTTTTTTCTGAATTACATATTTAGTTCCTCCCCTTGTTTTTGTAACACAGTTTTCCAATTCCATCCAGCAGTCAAGCATGTCAATCACATGCCTACAGTCGAAGCAATCACCTCTACCCGCTTCACAGTGAAATGTCGCCTGGTCGCTACAGGACACCGCTGTACGTTGATCCTGTTTGGCAATTGCCTTTGGATTGTGAATTGTAACTGCTGGAATCTGTGCTGCCTATTGAGTGTTTACGTTCACCATAAGTAACATTAATACACTTGCTTCTAGTTCCATAGTATGCTTCCCAAAGAATGAAAAGATTTTTAAGTGTGTAATAAATGGGGGACTGCAGTGGCGACGGATGTGTCTTTTCAGGCAAGGGATCCTTCTAACCCGAGTGCGACAACGCGACTCACACCTATGGTGTAGTACCTACAGAGACCATGACGCATGCCCTGTGCAAGACCTTTGCATGCTAGTTGCGCCTCTATGCAGATTTAGCTCTGATACATAGGACATGGACATCACCTACAAACCCGATCCCTTCGACTGAGCGCCATTTACGTTTGCATAAACTAATTGCGCAATGGCTGACTGATGGATGCATCACACAGTGGGGCTCAGGTTCTGTTGCCCTTTGTGCACTGGACTATACGAGAACAGTTACAAAAAGACAGTCATCATTATGGACAGAAGAAAGTAGTATTGTGTTATGCAATTAGGGCAAGTGGGTTCAACTGGATTACTCAATTACAGGCATAACACTGGAGAGGAAGGACGCCTGCTTGCAGCAGAGACAGTTTAGAATGGACACATTAAGTAAAGGTGTCACGCCAGTACATAATGGTTGACGAAAAATGATTTATTTTGCAGATGACGGCAGCAACACTGTGATCACTATGTATCAGACTTAAAGGGAAAGGCCCCCAGAAACTATATTTTAAAGAGTAACACACTACTTGAGACTCGTGGGCGGATGCTAAAGAGACTAAACTGAGAACAAAAACAATAGGAAAGAAGGACTGTACAGCAGAATTCATTGTATACAGAACAGACGATAGATGCCCCAAATGCAAGAAAGAGGAGGTGACTTCCCACCTGATTTAAGAACGCCCTAGAAAAAATAAGACTTTAAGAACCAAATCAATTGTGCATGCTGGGAGAAGTCCACAAAACCAAGAGGGAGCATGCTGAGACTGCTAATGGGACATGCGAGGCGATGGCACTACTTTCAAGTGTCTGGGGCATGTTCCATCTCTCCATCGCCTACATGCACCATGATGTGATCATACAAAGAACGGAAACACATTCACACCTCCCGCTCTCTTCTTAGGCCTGGTGCGGTGGTTGGCCAACCCTACATTGACCTGCGAGGCACTTTAGTACAGAATATGCCAAGCTAGCCCTCTTGAAGCCATGACTGCTCTTTGTGAGCCTGTCCTGTTTAGCAAGCCTCATCAGACCACATTAGGCAAAAGCAGGTGCACACACTTGTCGAAAACCAACAGAAAATAATTTCCACTTAAATTCTTAGCTGGTTTCTTGTCGTAGAACGGTGCCTCAGGGATCGTCCAACTTAAATGCAACGAAAACTCCAACTTCTGTACACAGTAATGTTTTAGTATTGAACGAGTAAACTGTAAACAGAACCGGCGCCCTTGCAAGTTCACTTTTCCACCTTTCTGGAGTCAGGTGGGGACAAGCAGCTTTAACTAGTGTCTTCTGAATGTGTCATTCTCAAGAAAGGTGAAACAATGCTTGAACACGGACTGGGCCGACAGGACTGCTCGGTGAATGCACGACAGCTGCTGAGATGAGATGATTTGGAGGGCATGAGCTCAAACCGGGCAAGGCTGACTCAGCCTTTCATCCTCTCGATATATTATTAAACTGGGTGATGTAACAGCTGGTGTTTACAGCGTTTAGAAACGGCACAAGGGCGGTATGAAACGCTATATAAAAAGGAAGTTATTACACTGAAAATTAGGTTTCTTCTACACGGAGGTATGTCTATGTTTACACTATGACCAACATCTGAGGGGAGTGAAAAAAAACATTAATTCGACTTTAAAGAATAATTGATTCTGTCTGCTCATACATAAACGCTGTCATTTTGCACATACACAGACGACACATTTATAAATATGGCTTGGGTCTGAATGCCTCAAAGCAGTTTCCTCCTACACCACGTGATGAAGCCATCATGCTGCAGGCATGCTTCCCTCTCCCTAAAGGTGAAAACCACACGGTCTCCTCAATAGGCGTGCGCGCGCGAGTCGGGGTGTCTGCTGCTACAGGTCGACGTTTAATCAAACCCTTTTGAAGCGGCCAAATGAAAACAGCTGCCCCTAACAATATGCTGCTGACAGGAGGCTTAGAGCTGTCAAAGAGTTGCAGAATCCTAGCAGCGCTAATGCCGGGTGGGAGGGCACGGGCTTCCAGGTCGTGGCATCGCCCCGTGGAATGCATCAGGACCAATCAGCTCAAGATGGCGGCTCAGGCCCCACAGATCTGCTGAGCTTTGCCTTAATTCCCTGGTGCGAGACATCAAAGAGACCGCTCTTCTTGCGAGGCCCTAACCAGATGTGTGGGTGTTTTATCAGCTTTTTTAGGATCAGTTCAAATTTGGCCTTCATCAAGACCGAAATATAAAAAAGATGTCCCAACAAAAAAGTAGCTGAAAAAATAAACCTCGGCAGATGATTTTCTAAACAGCAATCGAAAAATCAAAGAAAACGCCATTTTCCACCACAAAAGGAGCTCAAAGAGTTGGAGGGGAGGACAGGAAAGGAGAGGAAGGAGAGGAGCAGACAGACATTAGACAGTTTACTTTTTATTGTCTAAAAATAGAAATTTCTAAAAACCTCAAGAGCAGGACTGGTAGAAACATGTTTTTGACGCAGAATTATTGCAGCAATTGCAAAAGTTAAATGAGCAGACGACACAGGCGAAGTCTAGTTTTGAATATGGCCCTGTCCTGAGTGGTGAAGTTGAATTGTAGCTAAGTGAGTAAATTAAGAGCTAATTAAGTAAAAGTATCTCAAGTATCTGAACAAGAGAAAATTAAAGCTTGTCCTAGTGAAGAGCATCAATATGTGCTTCGGCTGCCCCTCTCGAGAGACAGCCATGATTTTCCAGAAGTTTCTAGTTACACATGTTTCACATATTATTCTTGAAAGCATTAGAATCCACATAAAATATTTGGTCACGTTTGCAAGGTTCATCTGATGCCAGGACTATTTCAGAATACACAGTACAATCCCCACGGAAGTCATGGAAAGCATAGTTTGTACGCTAGGCCCTGGTCTATCACATGCTGGGAGCGGACTGGCACAGTGAATGGTGGTCTTGAAGTGATCCCACCTTTTGAGGGACTGCATGCAGGCAGAGGAGGCCTTTATGTTGGTTCCATGTTAGACGGTGGATCCAAACCTACTGCATTGGCATGAAAATAATATCAAGCATAATGTTATGTCCAGGACGTTGTTTAAAGACAGTACAAAAAGTGATGGAAATTGCCTGAGTGAATCCCAGCTGAAGGTAATACTCATGGTGGCATTCCATACTTTTAAGCTTCTTTGTGCCATTAGAGGCAGGAATCCACCTCAAGCAAATGAGTCTTGGCACCATTCCAAAAGGGTCAGCCCAGTCCAAACTGGTATGTCACGCCCCTAAAAATATTTACACAAGCAAACCCAGGACTATATTTGTTTTTCTCGATTGAGGACACAGGAGTAAAACCAGACTATACTTAAACATGAACAATCATAAAACTGCACTGGTAACACATGTATTTGTTTCATAATTTATCATTTAAACAAGAGAAAAACACTTACTAAAGGGAATCAACTGATAATGAGAGCCAAATGCAACAGTAGAATTTTAGCACCTAATAACGAAACACGCCAACAGCAGTAACCAAATACAAATACTTACAGTTACGTCAAATATTAAAACAGTGGTACCAGAAAAAAACCCAGCAATAACCGTGGAACAGAATTTGAAAGACGCGGATGAGCACCAATAATAGTGTTGTACTCCATATTCTACAGATTGCAGAAGGATCCTTACCTAAACGCAGAAAGGTGGGTAACAACATTCTAGGCTGGTATTTGAGCTGAAAATACTAACCACCGAGAGGTATTTCAACCACTCAATTTTTAAACTCATCATCTGAGCACTCCTGAATAAGGGAACATGATATGAATGTATCTTCAATCATTGCTTAGCTTGTCTTAAAACGGATTTTAATATAGACTTTTGTTTTCTGGAACCATTTACCACCTCTCCCAACCTTCCTGCCAACTCCGGAACATAGCAGCAGTGAGAAATGAAAAGTCCAATACTGAACACACCTGCATCTCACATTCACTTAAAGGATAGTAGGCAGCAGGTCTTCAGTGAATAGACCAACACAAATATACTAGAGATAGCGTGGAAACTGAAGGAAGCAAGCGCTCAATCTAGTGGCAACCAGACCGAAAACAATCTGCCCCAAAGATAGTAAAATACCAAAAGAGTTTGAAGGTGAGAAAACAAGATACTTGTTTTAGTCTGTCTTGAACTATGAGGCCCTGGTACTGCTCAAAAGCTTTCCGAACCAATGAAAACAATTGTGGCAGGTGAGGGCAATCAACATGATGGAATTCACAAAGTCAATGCTGGTACGATAGTCCACCATAGAGTACCATACTGTGAGAAAGAGGATTATTTGTTGGGGTGGATGGTAGTCAACCTCAAGTAATAAGGTCATTATTCTTGGAAGGTGCAGTAAAGGTTTCAATAATTTAAATCTAAGCTCAACACCTGGTAACTATGGCACAGAGCAGACAGGCTTAACTTGAGAAAATATGTAAAGCATTTAGAAAAACCAAAACAGAAGTCGAAATCACAAGATAATAAAAATCCCAATCCAATTTATAAGAATAGAGAGTAATTCAATGCACAAAATGACACTGTTAGAACTGGGGGTCTCTAGACAGGCTTATCTCAGAGGCAGTGTGTAAAGCATTTGTGACCACATACAGTAATACAGTGAAAACACTACAGATGGACACCACACAGGTTGTTTATGTAAAAATAAGTAATCTTTATATAGACTTATCACAAGACCCAATAGCAAAAATCCACAATACTGTAATCAAAAATAGACTTAAAATGATAGAGACAGTTCACGTTATCTTCAAAAATAGGATAGTCAATCAAATAAAGCTTGTAGCAACAAATAACTCCACTTGGAGTTATCACGACGTCGTGACCGGTGGAAATCCCAAAGTACGGCGCCGACCGCGAGGTGCGCGGCGTCGGGCCCGGAGTCGAGCAGACCCACAAAGAACAGTACCTGGAATTCGATGAAAACAAAGACGGTGCACGGCGTCGGGGAGGTGATGCTTCGTTGGCGCCGGCGGCGCCGGTTCCTTACGACCCCAGGGGAGGTGATGTCTCGGTTCCTTACTGCAGCGCAGGGGAGGTGAGGCGTCGGTTCCTTACTGTGTCGGGGAGGTGACGTCACGGATGGCGGCGAGGCGTCGGTTCCTTACGATGGTGCGGCGTCGATGGATTCGGGGTCACCCACGTCGAGGATCGGCTCCGCGATGATGAAGCCCTGGCGTCGGTGAAGTCGGGGCTGCGGTGCGAGTCGGGACGGTGCGTCGTGAGCGTCACGAGCGGTGTCCTCGGCTCCGGTGCAGGCAGCGGCCTCGATGACGGCTTCGGAGTCGATGTCGCACGGCGTCGGCAGGCGTCGGGCCTACGGTGCAAGTCGGGGCGGTGCGTCGTGCTCTTCACGAGCGGTGCCCACGGCTTCGGTGCAGGTTACGGCGTCGCTCGCCGGCGTCGGTGTTGCAATTTCCCTCTGTTAGCAGCTAAAACAGCAGTTCCAGATGCAGGCAAACAGAAGGGGTGAAGTCTTTGTGTCCCTGTGACTTCAGGCAGGAGGCAAGCTCAGTTCAAGCCCTTGGAGATTCCCTTCTTCAAGATGACAAAGCACAGCAAAGTCTTTTCTCCTGTCCTTGGCAGAAAGCAACCACTGCAGGCCAACCCCAATCAGCAAAACAGCACAGGGGCAGTACTCCTCCTTCAGCTTCTCCGGTTCTTCTCCTTGGCAACAGGTTTCTTGATTTCCCAGAAGTGATCTAATTTCCTAGGGGTCTGGGTCCCCTTTTTATACACAGTTTTCCTTTGTTCTCTGAAGGCAGAGAGGCCTCTGCCTAGTCCAAAACCAGTTCTGGTCAGTCCTGGAGCACTTTGTTTTTCTGACTCCTTCTTTCCTTTGTGAGTGAGGGGCAGAGCCATCAGACGCCCGGCAGGAGGTGGAGCCAGCATTGTGGAAGGCAGGCACAGCCCTATTCAGACCCAGGTGCAACTCCTCCCTCCACTCTGGATGCAGACCTTCCTATTCAGCCCTGTGCTGACTCACCCTGTCTCCTGTAGCCACCCCCAGCCCCGGTCACTCAATCTCCAGACAAGGAATACACAACCTAGCAGAGGCAGGCTTGGAAGTTTAGGCAAGAAAATACCCACTTTCTAAAAGTGGTATTTTCAAACACAGAATGTTAAAACCAACTTCACTAAAAGATGTATTTTATCATTCTGAGTTCAGGCATACTAAATTCGTTTTTCTACCATGTTCCCTGGGTCAGTTCTGACTATAAAGTGTAATAGTCAGTCTGCCCATTCTGGCCTATGGGGAGCAGGTAGCCTTGCAATAGTGAAAAACGAAAATGGCTGTAATTCACTATCAGGACATGCCACACACACCAGGGCATGTCCTACCTTATACTTACAATGCACCCTGCCCTTGGGCCTACCTTAGGGGTGTCTGATATGAAGATAAGGGAAGGTTTAGGGACTGGCAAGTGGCTGCACTTGCCAAGTCGACATGGCAGTCACAGACTGCACACAGGCTCTGCAATGGCAGGCCTGAGACACATTTTACAAGCTGCTTCTGTGGGTGGCACAACCAGTGCTGCAAGCCCACCAGCAGCATTGGATTTACAAGCCCTGGGCACACGCAGTGCACTGTACTAGGGACTGACAAGTAAACCAATCATCCAATCATGGAGTCACTAATCCATAACACAATTTACAGTAGGGAGCACTTGCACTGTGGCACTGAACAGCAGTGGCACAGTGCCCAAAAGCATCTAAAACCAGCAAAACATAAGAGGCAACAGCAAAAAAATGGAAGGGAGACCCACGCCAATGGTGCCAAGTCTAACACGTGTCCCCTCCAGCTGAAATGTGGGGAGAACTACCCTTCCTCCTGGGAGTTCTCATCACTAAGGCGGAAAAATCTGGACAGACCATCAGCATTGGCGTGTTCTGTACCAGGGCGGTGCTCCACCGTGAAGTCCATCCCCTGTAGGGAAATGGACCACCTCAACAGTTTTGGGTTCTCACCCCTCATCTGCATTAACCATCTGAGGGGCCTGTGGTCTGTCTGAACCCGGAAGTGAGTCCCAAACAAGTATGGTCTCAACTTCTTCAGTGCCCAGACCACAGCAAATGCCTCACGTTCAATCGCACTCCACCTCTGTTCCCGTGGGAGTAACCTCCTACTAATAAAGGCTACAGGTTGGTCTAGGCCCTCCTCATTCATCTGTGAAAGCACAGCCCCAACACCATGCTCTGAAGCATCTGTCTGCACAATGAATTCCCTTGAGAAGTTGGGCGCCTGAAGCACGGGCGCCGTGCACATGGCAGATTTCAGGGCATCAAAAGCCTTTTGGCAGGCATCAGTCCAGTTCACTTTCCTGGGCTGCTTCCTGGAAGTCAGCTCAGTCAAGGGTGCAACAATGTTGCCATACCCCTTGACAAACCTCCTGTAATACCCGGTGAGTCCTAAGAAGGCCCTCACCTCTGTTTGGGTTTTGGGGGTTCCCAAGCCAGGATGGTATCTATCTTGGGCTGTAGGGGCGCCACCTGGCCGCTCCCTACCTGGTGTCCCAAGTACACCACAGAACCCTGCCCGATCTGGCACTTACTCGCCTTGATCGTGAGGCCTGCCCTCCGCAGCGCCTTCAACACTTCCCAGAGGTGGTGCAGATGTTCCTCCCAAGTGGCGCTGAACACTGCAATGTCATCCAGGTAGGCGGCACTGAAATCCTCCAGCCCAGCCAACACCTGGTTGACCAACCTCTGAAAGGTGGCAGGGGCATTCTTCATCCCAAAGGGCATCACCCGGAATTGGTAGTGCCCATCTGGTGTGGAGAATGCTGACCTCTCTTTGGCCCCATCAGTTAAGGCGATCTGCCAGTACCCAGACGTTAGATCAAACGTGCTGAGGTACCGGGCAGCCCCTAACCGATCAATGAGCTCATCAGCTCGGGGGATGGGGTGCGCGTCAGTCCTGGTGACTGAATTGAGTCCTCGGTAGTCCACACAGAACCGGAGTTCGGGTGTGGCACCAGGCGTGGCAGCCTTTGGGACCAAGACCACTGGGCTGGCCCAAGGGCTGTTAGAGGACTCAATCACCCCTAAGGCAAACATCTTGGAGACCTCCTCCTTGATGCAAGCTCTCACCCTGTCAGTCACTCTGTAAGTTTTGTGCTTCACAGGAGGACTGTCCCCAGTGTCCACATCATGGATGCACCATTCAGTGATACTGGGAGCCAGGGAGAACAGATCAGCAAACTGCCCCAACAGTTGGCGACAGTCATTCTGCTGCTCCGGGGTCAGGGTGGGAGAGAGGTTCACACCATCCACTGACCCATCTTGCTCTTTTGCATACAGGAGGTCAGGAAGAGGTTCAGTCTCCTCTTCCATCCCAGCATCTGTTGCTAAGAGCATGCCCACTTCAGACCTCTCAAAGTGGGGCTTCAGGCGGTTCACATGCAGGACCCGCAAGGGGTTCCTGGGAGACTGCAAGTCCACCAAGTAGGTGACTTCACTCTTGCGCTCCACCACCTCAAATGGTCCGGTCCACTTATCCTGGAGCGCACAGGGCTCCACTGGGGCCATGACCCACACCTTTTGTCCAGGCTGAAACTCGATCAGAGTGGCATTCTGATCATGCCAACGTTTCATCTCTTCCTGGCTGGCTTCCAGATTCGCCTCAGCGAGTTGTCTGAAACGCCGAGTCTGGTTTCTGAAGGCCAGCATGTAACTAAATACATCCTGGGGAGTTTTCCTGGGAGCTTCCTCCCAGCCTTCCTTGACCAGACTCAGAGGTCCTCTTACAGGATGGCCGTACAGCAGTTCAAAGGGACTGAACCCTAAGGACTTCTGGGGCACCTCTCTGTAAGCAAAGAGCAGGCATGGCAAGAGGACGTCCCACTTACGCCTCATGGGTTCTTCCAGACCCATAATCATGCCCTTAAGGGTCCGGTTGAATCTCTCAACCAGCCCATTACCTTGGGGGTGGTAAGGAGTGGTGAACTTATAGGTTACACCACACTCCTGCCACAGGGACTTCATATACTTGGAAATGAAGTTGGTACCACGGTCAGACACCACCTCCTTGGGGAACCCCACACGGGAGAAAATCCCCATCAGTGCACGTCCCACCACGGGGGCCGTCACTGTCCGAAGAGGGATGGCTTCCGGGTACCGGGTGGCATGGTCCACCAAGACCAGGATGAACCTGTTGCCCATGGCTGTCTTGGGATCCAGAGGCCCCACAATGTCAATACCCACCCTCTCAAAGGGGGTGCTGACAACAGGGAAAGGTTGGAGAGGAGCCTTGTGCTTCCTCCCACTCTTACCACTTGCCTGGCAAGTCTGACAGGTCCTGCAATGAGTATCTGAACTCTTGCGCATTTGGGGCCAATGAAAGTGGGTGACAAGCCTTTGAAAGGTCTTGTCTTGCCCCAAATGTCCTGCTAAAGGCACATCATGAGCCAGACCCAGTAGGAAGGCTCTGAAGCGCTGGGGTACCACCAGCACACGGGCTGACCCAGGCTCAGCAACCTTAGGCTCACTATACAGGAGACCATTCTCCCAGTAGATCCAGTGTGATCCAGACTGATCACCTGCTGCCTGGCTTACAGCCTGTTGCCGCAAGCCCTCAAGAGAAGGGCACTTCTTCTGCTCCTCGCAGAACTCTTCCCTGGAGGGGCCTCCTTCCTGCTGCCAATGGGTCAGCTCAGGCAGGTCCCCCAGTTCAGCCACTTGTTCCCCTGTAGGTTCCAGGGCATCCCCCTCAAGGTCTGCCTCCTCCTGGACCGTGGGAACTTCGGGGGCCGGTTTCCCGCGCCCCCTGCCTCCTCTCTTTAAGGCAGGCACCTGGGCCCTTCTTCCAGGCTCCAGGTCCTCTTGAATACCCTTACCGGCTGCCATTGACCGAGTGGTCACACACGCCCACTCTGGCAGACCCAACATCTCCAAATGAGACCTCCGCTCCACCTTCGCCCAAGGGGAGCTCTCCAAATCATTGCCTAGCAGACAGTCAACAGGCATGGCTGGCCTCACAGCTACTTGAAGGATACCTGAGACCCCCCCCACTCAAAGGGAACCTGGGCCACCTTGCAGTGGCTCTCTGAGTTGTCAGCGGCAACTACAGGGTAGAATACATTGGGGACCACCTGCTCCTCAGACACCAGCCGACAACTGACAGCTGTCACACTGGCCCCGGTGTCTCTCAGAGCCTCCACCCTATGGCCATTGATGGTCACCCACTGCCTGTATTTCTTAGTGTTATCAGGCAGCTGGGTCCTAGGGACCATCTCACTGTCTCCTAAAGAGACCAGGGACATCTCTGCGGGACCCCACCCACCTTGGGCACCCAACTCCTCCCCCAGGGCTACACTAGCCATCTGCCGGGGTGGTGCACCAGTGGGTGCAGTGGTCACAGTATTGGGGCACTTGGGACTTCCTACAAAGTGACCCACCTGACCACAACTAAAACATGCTTTGGGCCCCTTCTGAACAGACTTATCTGTTGGGACCCATGGTCTTTTCTCAGTGGGAGGCTGGGAACCCTTACCTTGGTTCCCTTGGGGTTTACTTTGGGGCCCTTTTTGGAACTCCTTCTGTTTACCCTTGTCCCCCCCACTCTTCTGCTGGGGACCCTGCCCACCTTTGGCGGAGTCTCCCACAAGACCCTTGTGGACCCGGGTACTGACCCAGCGGTCCGCCTCCCCAGCAAGCTTCCTAGGATTAGTCAGCTTACTGTCAACAAGGTGCTGGCGTAGCTCTGGAAAACAACTACTGGACAAGTGCTCCCATGCAATTAAATCATAGAACTCCTGCAAGTCATTTACTTTGCTACCCTTCACCCATCCATCCAATGCTCTGCAAAAATAAGACACATACTCCACCCAGGTACTAGACTCCAGCTTTTTGCAGTTCCTAAACTTCTGTCTATACAGCTCTGGAGTTAACCCATACCTTGCCACTAAAGCTTCCTTCAGGTGGGCATAGGACATCTGATCCACTGTGGGCAAGGCTAGCAAGGTTTCCCTTCCCTCACCTGCAAAGCGGCCCCACAACCCCGCTCCCCAATCCTTCTCAGGGACCCGGTGTGATGTCATGGCGATCTCATAAGCTTTAAACCATTGCCCAATGTCCTCCCCCTTCATGAAATCCTTAATAACCTCCTTGGGGATGTACACTCTACTTTCTACAGGCACTGGAGGTGTGCTGCCACCAGAGGGAGTGATTTCTAGGCTCCTAGCCTTTAGCTCTAGCTCCCTCACCACTCTCTCATGCTCTAAAAGCATCTTCTTTTCTTCCATGGCCAACCTCTTACTTTCTAACTCCAATTTCTTATGCTCAAGGCTATCATGGCTTCCCTGTTTCAGTTTGGCCATTTCCATTTCATGCATCCTGCTTTTGTCCCTGTCCTCCAGCTCCTCTGGAGACAGGCCCTTTGAGAAACACTGCTGCCCTCCCTGGAAGGCACTCTCCTCCCAGTTAAGCCCAATGGCCCCTCAAGCTGCCCATCTAAATTCTCTGCCTCCTCCACAGGCTCCTCGGACTGCCCACTGGCATTCCGTGCTTCCAACCAGGCCCTTAGCGCCTTGTGAAACTCCTCCTTCCTGGTGAGGCCTCTCATAGAGATTTTAAACTTTTTGCAAACAGCTTTGAGTTCTGGCACAGTGTAGGTATCAACCCTATCTTCTTCAAATTCAATATCTGCAGGTGCAATGGATCCTTTTTTGCTCATGGTGAAAATTGGCAGTTCTCAACAAAAATAAAGGTTCCAAGGAAAAAAGTCCTATCAAAATGTATGTGGTCGCGTATTGGTCTGCACTCACTAGTAGTGTACACCAATCACTGTATATGAATCACAAATGCAAGTCCAAATCCTCACCGCTGACCACCAATGTTAGAACTGGGGGTCTCTAGTTGGCAATGGTTTGCACCTTTGTCCAAATAGGGACCCTTGCTTCTAGTCAGGATAAGGGGGAAACACTCCTAAAATAACCCCTGCTCACCCCCTGGTAGCTTGGCACGAGCAGACAGGCTTATCTCAGAGGCAGTGTGTAAAGCATTTGTGACCACATACAGTAATACAGTGAAAACACTACAGATGGACACCACACAGGTTGTTTATGTAAAAATAAGTAATCTTTATATAGACTTATCACAAGACCCAATAGCAAAAATCCACAATACTGTAATCAAAAATAGACTTAAAATGATAGAGACAGTTCACGTTATCTTCAAAAATAGGATAGTCAATCAAATAAAGCTTGTAGCAACAAATAACTCCACTTGGAGTTATCACGACGTCGTGACCGGTGGAAATCCCAAAGTACGGCGCCGACCGCGAGGTGCGCGGCGTCGGGCCCGGAGTCGAGCAGACCCACAAAGAACAGTACCTGGAATTCGATGAAAACAAAGACGGTGCACGGCGTCGGGGAGGTGATGCTTCGTTGGCGCCGGCGGCGTCGGTTCCTTACGACCCCAGGGGAGGTGATGTCTCGGTTCCTTACTGCAGCGCAGGGGAGGTGAGGCGTCGGTTCCTTACTGTGTCGGGGAGGTGACGTCACGGATGGCGGCGAGGCGTCGGTTCCTTACGATGGTGCGGCGTCGATGGATTCGGGGGTCACCCACGTCGAGGATCGGCTCCGCGATGATGAAGCCCTGGCGTCGGTGAAGTCGGGGCTGCGGTGCGAGTCGGGACGGTGCGTCGTGAGCGTCACGAGCGGTGTCCTCGGCTCCGGTGCAGGCAGCGGCCTCGATGACGGCTTCGGAGTCGATGTCGCACGGCGTCGGCAGGCGTCGGGCCTACGGTGCAAGTCGGGCGGTGCGTCGTGCTCTTCACGAGCGGTGCCCACGGCTTCGGTGCAGGTTACGGCGTCGCTCGCCGGCGTCGGTGTTGCAATTTCCCTCTGTTAGCAGCTAAAACAGCAGTTCCAGATGCAGGCAAACAGAAGGGGTGAAGTCTTTGTGTCCCTGTGACTTCAGGCAGGAGGCAAGCTCAGTTCAAGCCCTTGGAGATTCCCTTCTTCAAGATGACAAAGCACAGCAAAGTCTTTTCTCCTGTCCTTGGCAGAAAGCAACCACTGCAGGCCAACCCCAATCAGCAAAACAGCACAGGGGCAGTACTCCTCCTTCAGCTTCTCCGGTTCTTCTCCTTGGCAACAGGTTTCTTGATTTCCCAGAAGTGATCTAATTTCCTAGGGGTCTGGGTCCCCTTTTTATACACAGTTTTCCTTTGTTCTCTGAAGGCAGAGAGGCCTCTGCCTAGTCCAAAACCAGTTCTGGTCAGTCCTGGAGCACTTTGTTTTTCTGACTCCTTCTTTCCTTTGTGAGTGAGGGGCAGAGCCATCAGACGCCCGGCAGGAGGTGGAGCCAGCATTGTGGAAGGCAGGCACAGCCCTATTCAGACCCAGGTGCAACTCCTCCCTCCACTCTGGATGCAGACCTTCCTATTCAGCCCTGTGCTGACTCACCCTGTCTCCTGTAGCCACCCCCAGCCCCGGTCACTCAATCTCCAGACAAGGAATACACAACCTAGCAGAGGCAGGCTTGGAAGTTTAGGCAAGAAAATACCCACTTTCTAAAAGTGGTATTTTCAAACACAGAATGTTAAAACCAACTTCACTAAAAGATGTATTTTATCATTCTGAGTTCAGGCATACTAAATTCGTTTTTCTACCATGTTCCCTGGGTCAGTTCTGACTATAAAGTGTAATAGTCAGTCTGCCCATTCTGGCCTATGGGGAGCAGGTAGCCTTGCAATAGTGAAAAACGAAAATGGCTGTAATTCACTATCAGGACATGCCACACACACCAGGGCATGTCCTACCTTATACTTACAATGCACCCTGCCCTTGGGCCTACCTTAGGGGTGTCTGATATGAAGATAAGGGAAGGTTTAGGGACTGGCAAGTGGCTGCACTTGCCAAGTCGACATGGCAGTCACAGACTGCACACAGGCTCTGCAATGGCAGGCCTGAGACACATTTTACAAGCTGCTTCTGTGGGTGGCACAACCAGTGCTGCAAGCCCACCAGCAGCATTGGATTTACAAGCCCTGGGCACACGCAGTGCACTGTACTAGGGACTGACAAGTAAACCAATCATCCAATCATGGAGTCACTAATCCATAACACAATTTACAGTAGGGAGCACTTGCACTGTGGCACTGAACAGCAGTGGCACAGTGCCCAAAAGCATCTAAAACCAGCAAAACATAAGAGGCAACAGCAAAAAAATGGAAGGGAGACCCACGCCAATGGTGCCAAGTCTAACAGACACAAACGACAAAAACCCAATAAAGGGAATCAGAGATACGAATTTTTAAAGTTGGAAATAACAATAGGACCAATTAAAGTTAAGCTCCAACCACAGACATCTGGTTGCACTAGGCGTGATTTAGGGCTGACCCTGCTGAAGCGCGGTTCAAATACAGGAACCAAAACTGACCCAGTTGAAAGTTTTACCTTCGGACTTAGTCTCTGGGAAATAAGTTAGAAATCCTCAGGAGGGCAAGGCAGCAGGCTCGGGCAAAAAGGGCTCCATGAGGTTTTAGACCGCCGTTGGACAAGGTCCTGGTGAAGCTGTTGACTTTTGGCGGGAAACCTCCAGCAGGGCAAGGCTGAAAACTGTACCCGTACAGGGATCCACGAGGCTGAAAACCCTCTATGCCACGTCCAACTGAAATGAATTTGCTGTTGCACCCTCAATCACCCTGCACCCAGCACCCTCAACTTCTGTCCCACCGGCAACACAAATCGGATTGACTTGGATGATATGTCCCGGTCCTTCTGAGATTTTTAGAGCCAAAAAGTTTTCAAGTTTCCCATTTTTCAAGATGTTAGGAGAAGAACACTTTGACAGAGCCAAAGGTCAACTTCAGGAGCAGCACTTGGGGGTCAGGACTTACTCCAGCAGAAGCCACCAGAAGGGTCCAGGGCAGGTCAAGTTTGAAGTGGTCAGCTGGGCTCTTCAGGACAAGGGCTTCTTGCAGCTTGCTATTTCCCTGTAGCTTAACGGGTCAGGAGACTGACCCTTAAAGTCCACTTCTTTGTACTGGGTGCAAGTGGGTGCAGATTCAGCCCTTCTGATCCCCTCACAGGTCTCAAACAGCAAGTGTAGTTTTCCTTCTGTTCTTCCACAGGTCCAGAGGGTTCTGGAGAAGGTATCCAGGTGTGCCACATGTATGTCTGGCACTAGCTTGTGGGAGGGGAAGACTCCTGGCATCTCCCTGACCAATAGGGAAAAGTTTCCATGTGTAACCCTACCCACTTTTGCAGCACTTCCTGTTAGCCTTACAGGAAACAATCCCAAACTGCATCTCTCTACCTAAATCCAACATGGCAAAACCCTGCTTCCTCGGTTCAGAGCCTGTATCTTTGACTTTCTAAATGTAATTACAAATTCGATTTTACTATTAAATTGGATTTTTAATAACTATTATAAATAGTGTTTGAAATATGTTTCCTAACCAAAATGTTCATATTAAATATAATAATGTAACCCAGTGTTTCCCTATGGAACAGCCAGAGTTGCTGCAGTGAAAAACAGCGGCGTTTTCGCTTTAAGGACATATTTAACATTAAAGATTTATATGACCTTCTTTTGAATACCGTGCACCCGGCCTTATGAGCAGTAAGCCCTACTTAGAGGTGACTTGTTAATATTTAAAAAGGAGGTTTGGGCCTGTCAAAAGGAATATTTTTCACACGTTGAATTTGCAGTTCAAAACTGCAACAGCTAGGCTACAATGGTAGGCCAGCAGTCATGTTTACACTGTCACTGTAATGGTTGGCACAATAGATGCTGCAGTCCACTAGTGACATTTAACTTACAGGCCCTGGGTACACTTTGTATCATATACTAGGGACTTATGGTTAAGGTAAATATGCAGATTAGGAGTATAACCAATGTCAACGTGTTTTAGGGGTCAGAGAACATGCCCTGGGGCCTGGTTAGTGGAGTCCCAGTGCACAGAGTTAAAAAACCAACAGCATTTAATTAAAAATTAAATGTCTAATTGGCAACCAATGAAACAGCAGAGAATGTGATGATTTCATACTAACAGGCAGGACGCCATGGGACTTGGTACTACACGAACTGCAAAGATAAGACCTAACCTAGCACATCTTATGGAAGAAGTTAGATAAGTAGAGATCCCAGCATCAGGATCTTCAAATCAACGTCATGGTAAACGAGCATTGGCATAGCCAATAGGTCTCGCCTTTGGGACCTTATAAGTATTTAGTTATGCAGCACAATATCCTTGGTGCAACAACATCAACTGTTGCATGGCTAAACACTTATAAGGTCCCAAAGGCGAGACCTATTGGCTATGCCAATGCTTGTCTTTAACTGTAAGCCAGCATAGGAATTTCAGGGCTGGTGTGATGCTACTGTATCATTTCACACCAAACAAGGTGCGAGCTGCATGGTTTTACAGTCTCTCTAGCTGTGACAGAGATATACAGTGGAGACCAGGGTATCATCCACACTTCACATAGCCACAGCTACAATTAATGCGATTTTCTGAGGGTAATGGAGTAGCGGCAGTACAACTTTTAGCAGGCAAAGATGGTGGAATGCTGATTTGAAGAACGACTTGATCTGGGGGAAATGTTGAGCCCCCGTTCGAGTGCCCTCCCCACTTGCAGGCCTCATTCCCAGAGACGGGTCAGAGGGAGCAATGCCCAATTCCTCCGGCCAAAGTAAAGCTCCGACGTTTCCCAGGCCGTGCACCGGTAACTCACCCAGCCAGGCCCAGGCACCTCCCCCATTGCATTGTGGAACTTGTAGTTCTGTTTCCCATTATAAAATAGGATCTAGAAGCCCCAGAATGAAAAGCAGAAACCTGGACAAGTTGAGCTAATCACGCACAGACATGGGAAACTTGAAAGGTCTATCGGAGCAGAGGAACGAGTGGCTGGACTGTCAGAGTCCGGGAGCAGGATTTAAGGAAAATTATTACAGTAAAATGGTACTCGATCCAATAATTTAAATCAAATACATTTTTCAAGGAGATACGCATTTGCTTAGATGTCATTTTTAAAAAAATCTAATTTGGTAGTGTTCTTTTGGGGGAGAAGGGGCTGGCTCTCTTTCGGTATAGATTGGAGGGAGGGGTGTCACGCTATGATGGTCACTTGAGTAGGGGTGTCTGAGTTGAAGCAAGTTGGGGAATCTGTTTAAAAATTGTTCGGGTTTGTGTGGGCTTTCTGTGCCTCACCCTCAGAGTGGGGTCTCTGACTGCCTCTCGCTCTGAATGCCATTATGGAAAGTGGCGTTCAGTGCAGGTTTGAAACATGATTGGGGGTGTCGGTTTAGAGAGAGTGTCGGGGTGGGCTTTTCTGCGGGGGTTGACTCGCGCGGTCTCTCTCTGAGGTTCTCTCGCCTTCGATAGTTTAGCAGAAAGTGGTCTGCAATGGGCTGAAACATGACTGGGGGGTTGTTTAGAGGTGAGCCCGTTTGTGTGGGAGTGGGTGGCTTGCTGTGCGCAGACTCTGGTCTCGCTGTGAGAGTGGGGAGTCTCTTGCTGGGGGTTTCTCGCTTGGGGTGGTTAAGTAAGAAGTGGTCTGTCTCTTCTGGGTTAAAATGTTTGGGGAGTTCTGTTAGGAGAGGTGCGTGCCGGGGTGGCTGTGAGTCTCGCGTTCTGTCTTGAAGGGGGGCGGGGGGGTCTCTTACCCTGCACGTCCAAGGCGAGCTTCTTCCAGATGGGGGCGAATTTCTGACAGTGTCCGCACCAGGACGCGTAGAACTCAGTGAACCAGGCGCTGCTGGAGTTGAGGAGGTGATAGCGGGCCGAGTCGGAGTCCAAGATGACCAGGGGGTCTTCCCGGGAGTACATGCCGGCCCAGCCGGGGGCCCACAGGGCCCAGAGGAGCCACAGCACACGCATCTCGGGCATCATTCTACGGGGACCAGCGCTGCAGGGCCAGCCGGAGAGAAGACATGGAGAAGGCGGAGCGTGGGCGGGACAAGGGAGGACGGGCCTCTGGATGGACCTGCCGCGAGGAGAGAGGGAGGGGGAGCGCGAGCCTGAGTGACAGGCCATATGACAGGCTCGTAGGCAGGAGCACTGGTGGTTGAGGGCCGACGACGAGTACACGGGCACTGGTTAAACAAGCACGCGAGTGGTGCGCACGCCCGAGGAGACACAGCTGGGCTAAACAAGTGCTGCGCGCGCGCCACAGCGAGACATCTGTTTTGCATTATCGGGCACGATAATGCAAAACAGATGTCGGCCGCGCGGGTATCCGCCCGAAAAAGGCCATGACGCACGAGCGTCTGGTCAGCTTTTGGATTCCCCTACATAATGCTTCGCCAGAAGCAGCGCTTGCGCGCTACTCTAGGCTCAACCTAAAAACTGCTGTCACATTAAGCTGTTCATAAGAAGTACTGCATACCGTGGGACAGTTTGATTCAACTGAGGGGCTTTTCAAGCAAGTTTCACATGTCCTGGGCAAGAAAAGACTCTGCTGGAAACAAACCACTACTTCATCAGGTTAGTGCTTCTGTCTCAGCGACGGAAAACATTCCAAAGGTAATGTAGTTTATCAATGAGCCTGTAGCCATGTCCATACGTTCTTATATTGGCTACCAAAAGCCTGCACCAAAGTATTCTGGGCACTACCGAGAATCACTCTCTGCCGAGCAACTCAAATTCAGGCTCCATGCTGCCTCAACCTTTAAAGTAGATGTCATGTTTTGAAAATCTGTGATTATTTGTTGGTTAAACATCTGCTACTCCATACGTCATAGACGGCCTGAGAGAAGAGGATGCTGATACTAAGCGTGATTCTTGACCTGGCAGGATTAGTTCGAATATCTCCAGGCTGATGTAAAAGGATCTTTATTCTTGGCAAAAACGGTGATGGTGTCTATCCTGCGCATGTGCAGGAAGGGACATGGTATAAGCAAGCAGAGTCATGCAAGCTAAAGATTACACATACCGATGGCTGTTTCAGGTGATCTTACCCCCACCATAAATGAGACAAATTGTTGAATTCATTACATATGCAGGCTGCACCTGGTAGTTACAGCAGTCGCCCGGTCAGCGCCCAAAAGTTATTCTTCACTATTAATTTCTCCACTATTTTTTTCCCAACCGAACCATTCTCAGTTTTAGGAGCAGGTGTGCTCATTCATGACATAATTGTGCAGTAGTACCAGCATCCCTTTACTTTTACTACAAAATGTGAAAGAGGAGGATCATGTCATCTGTGAGCTAGCAGTGATTCTTTCATTGGGCCCATCAGAGGAGCCGCCAGACATTTTGACAACCTTTACATGGCAACATTTTTCCAAGTGCAGTTGGGCGCCTTAGAACAGTGTCATCATGGGGAGGTTGCACAAAGCTCATAATTGTACATTTGATAAAATAACTCTATGCATATTGATTCTCACACAGTTAAGAACTGTCAACATGAATTACTTCAAATTTTTAAAAATACGTTTTTTCCCCCACTGCAGCAGTAAGATTCCGTTTAAAAAAACCAAACAAAAAAAAACAGGTACCCGTTGACCGACAACTCATCTCACAGTTTTCTACTCATTAGCCATAATTGCGAATATTTGTAGATACTTACATCCGGCCTTAGTCCTGCTGCCATTTCGTAATACATCTCAGCCGCTTCGTTAAGACTGGCTTGGCTAAAAAAGGGAATAAGAAAAAAAACACTCTTAAAAAAACACAGAAAGGGTCCTGGAAGACCAGCAGCCTGACCTGTGCATTGCTGAGATGCGGGGTCGGCTTTAGCACAAAACTCTCAGCTTGAAATGTATACATCACTCCTAAGAACAGACAAATGTATCGGTGCTTTGGAGATGGGCTGGGCAAGGCATGGCGCATTACCTGACGCCCGAACATCTAAATGCATCACTAGACCAAAAGTATCGCTACTAATTACTGTTTTTAGGTCTCGCCTGAGCCAGCGCATGGGTTTTCAAAGTGCTACCACACGCTTTTGCTTGCCTAGCGCTTGCGGTGATGCGCGCATGCACGCGCGCAATCGCCATCTGGCTTTCCTCTCGGCCTTTAGCCGTCGCTCTCCCTCAGAGCCTCCTCTCCGCCCCCTTCCCTGCTGCTCTTTCACACCAGCCACTTCACGCGCCGCGCCATCTGGCTTTCCTCTCGGCCTTTAGCCGTCGCTCTCCCTCAGAGCCTCCTCTCCGCCCCCTCATTCATTCATTGCTGATCCTCTCTCGCCCTCTACATGTGCCACATTTCTACACTTTACCAGATTTCTTGCACACATTCTTACCGGCAGTTGCCACCGCTTCCCAGCTGCCGACCGTCTCTCCGACCCCCTATTTTTTAATCCAATCTCACCTATGGGTACAGTTAAGCCCCTGGGTGGGGTCTGTTATTTGCCCTGCCCTGTCATCGATCGTCCCCTCGCGCCACCGGAGAGCGCGCCTGTGTTCCCCTGTCATTCCTACTGTTTCCCCGTAGGCTCCAACACCATCTCTCCCTCTGTCTCTATCGATCAACCCCGTGTTTCGGGGTTCCCTCCTGCTTTTCCTCTGTACCTTCAATGATTCCCCCTCCTACGATTGTCTCGTTTGGTTTTCCCTCGCGCCCCTGCGATCTCTGCTGGTTCTCCCGTGCATCCAGCGATTTCGCCTGGATTTCCCGTCATCCTCTTGATTTCTCCTGTACCTTCAGTGAGCGCCATTGTTATTCCCCCGTGTCACCTATGACCTCTGCTGTTAAGTGTGCCTCCAGTGACCTCTCCTGCATTTACCCTTTGCCTCAGATATCCCCTATTCCCCCGTATGCCTAGTGTGATGGTTGCCGTTTGCCCTGTGCCTCTCTCTCTCTAGTGGTCTCGCCCGCACTTCCATCGTGCCTCCAGTGGTCTCGCCCACACTTCCCTTGTGCCTCCGGCTGTTTCCAATGCGCTTCTAGTCATCCCCTCTCTCCTGTATCTCCCGGTTTCCATTCACTTCCTGTGCGCCTGTATGATGATAACCCCTCTCTGCCCATTGCCTGTCTTGTGCGGTGGCTCAAGATGCCTCCATAAAAGCATCCTTTGTGCAGCTGTTCCGTCACCTGGATCCGCAGCCATTAATGGACTCTTGTGTGGGTGATTAAGGCCCGGCTGCGGCTCCCATTGAGCCCGGAGCTGACAAGTGAGCACACAGCACTGTTATCTGTCCCCTCCTCTCCCTCCAGATAAGACCCCCCACCCTGGGCAGGCCTGCCTGAAAAAACAAGCATTGGCATAGCCAATAGGTCTCGCCTTTGGGACCTTATAAGTGTTTAACCATGCAACAGTTAATGTTGTTGCACCAAGGATATTGTGCTGCATAACTAAATACTTATAAGGTCCCAAAAGCGAGACCTATTGGCTATGCCAATGCTTGTTTGAAAAGGAGGCAAGTTTACTTTTTAGACAAGTTAACAATTGTCCAATTATTTAAAGCCAGGTGGCTTGTAGCACTAAACTCTCCTTGGACGTTTTGAATTTGCGATGGAACAAACATTTTTATTGCTAGGTTTACCCGTTGTGAAGCACGACAGGAAAACTTTTTACCGGAAAAACACAAATTACAAACAAACACTCCAACAAAAAAATATGTTGAAAGCAGGTAAGTACCAAGCAACGTAATTTGCTTTATTTAAAACAGAATTTGCGCGCATGCGCGCAAGACCTGCAATGCTTGTGGCTGTGCTTGACTTTTTACGCATGGAGTTAACGTGCACCGACACTGCGGCTCGTGCAGTACCGGCCTGATTATGAGAAACTTATAGTGCTTTTAGCTACATCGTAAATTATCCCAGTGTGACTGTGTGCCCTGTACGGCATGCCCTGCACTGCATGTTTTAGTGCGTTTTGTATGTACGTGCACAGTTTGCACTGTTCCCTGTGCTGTGCATGGTGATGATTCAGGGGAAGCATGTAATAATGCTGGTTGTGCTGTACCTTTGTTAGTGTATGCATCGTGCACATCTTCTGCCTGCGTCCCGGTTCAGAGTGTACCTGGCCTGGCAGGTCAGGCTGCACTGCTCCTATCGGAGCAAGTCCATAGCTGATTTGCATATGGACTCTCTTCTGCCTTATCGCCGCACCGGGGTGAGAGCCTGGTCCAGGGACTTCACTTCCCAGGCTCCCCCGCACTGCTGACACTGCTTCCCGCGCCCGGAGGCGCATAAATTTCACAGAGAGCTCCCGCTGTGTGGGACTCTCTTCTGCCTGATCGCCGTATCGGGGTGAGAGCCTGGTCCAGGGACTTCACTTCCCAGGCTCCCCCGCACCGCTCACATTGCTTCCCGGGCGGGGGGGCACATATTTCTCAGAGAGCTCCTGCTGTGTGGGACTCTCTTCTGCCTTATTGCCGCATCGGGATGAGAGCCTGGTCCAGGGACTTCACTTCCCAGGCTCCCCCGCACCGCTGACACTGCTTTCCGCACCCGGAGGTGCATAAATTTCACAGAGAGCTCCCACTGAATGGGACTCTCTTCTGCCTGATCGCTGCATCGTCGTGAGAGCCTGGTCCAGGGACTTCACTTCCCAGGCTCCCCCGCACCGCTGACACTGCTTCCCGCGCCTGGAGGCGCATACATTTCACAGAGAGCTCCCGCTGCGCGGGCAAGCCAGGGTCAAGGGCGGGTCCGTCCTTGCCCGTCAGAGCCCGGAGGAGGCTGGGCTGGGCCACCCCTCTTTAAGCTACACCCAGAGCAAGAGGCTCGAGGTGAGTGTTTGATAATATCAACATGTCGGGACCATTAAATTTGACAAGAACCGACTAGGAACATTTGCAAAGGGGAAGCATATTGGGACATCGTCCGCACGCCCTATCACCAGCAGCATTGACAGCATGCTAGAAAGGGTGGTTAGTATTGTATCAGGCGAGATCGAACTGACAGAGCACCGGTTGTCCCTGGGTAATGAGGGCCTACTGAACAGTCCCCACTCTAGAGGGGTCACAACCGACCCTGAGCCTTCCACTGTATTGCGTTCCTCACAGTATCAGAGGATTGACACTAATAATACCCCACTCGCTAGTGGGAGCCCAAGAGGGCGTGACACAGTCGAGTCAAAGTTAAACATGGACACCCCAACAACTGTGGGAATCCCGGCTGTTAAACGCAAGAGGAAGAGTGGGAAGCCTGTTTGCACCAAAAGGAAACAAGCCAGTTCGTGGGGGTTCTCTCGCACTTGCTTATCTGCATGGATGCAGTCATCTTCGAGCACCGGTATTTCTGACGCAGCGTTTAATGGGAAGTCGCGCCACTACATCTGCACACAGACTGAGGTGGTATCGGACTATGGTGGTTTTGGGGACGCCTTTGCTAATATTGTTACTGACACTGTGTCCAAGCGAATTAATGAGTTGTTAGACACAAAACTTACATCTCTTTCGGAACGCTTAGATCACTTTGACACACTTATGAAAAAGCTTAGTCAACCACTGGAAACAGTACAAATTAAGGCTGCCCTGGGGGAAGGGCCCACTGTTATCCCTAGTACCTCTCTTATTGCTAACCAACCCCACATTGCTAACTCTATTGCCACCTTCTCCCACTGGGACTTTGGCTGACAGCACGTGCAGTACATGTAGACAAGTTAGGGAATGTTTTCAACCTAAGGCGAGCGCAGTACCAAACCTTCTCCCTTACAGTAATGGTTCATTATCTACAGATGAGTTAGTCACAAATGTGCTCTCTAATTTTATTCCACGTTGTATTAATAGATCACACGGTTAACATCCAAAGTTAATGCAAGGCAAACCAAGTGGTAATGCATCCGACACTTTGAGGAAAAATTCTCTGAGGCCAAACTCAGATGTTTTGGGTTTACCACCGGCCGATTGCCCTTATGTGCTGGTGCTAACAGGTGTGCCAACTCTTAAGAGGGACCAGAGGGAGACCTGGGTTGATCTACGTAATAAATGCATGGATTGGTTATCAAAGAACAGGAGGTTCAATGTGTTAGACATGAATGACATCATTATGGTACGCAGAGTTGGGTGGGTTGGTGTCTCTCCTAAGAACATAGGAGACTGTGTTGTGATCAATTTTCGCAGACCATCCATGGTAAGATCCCTATTGAGAGCCCTTGAGACCACAACAATTAACAGCACTAATATCAGTCCATTACCATTGGGCTACTTCTATAAACAGAGCCCTGGTCCTTCTATAAATGAGCCTCCCTTCCCGACCACACACAACAGGTTTCTGGCTTTGTCTGAATTGGAGACCAAGGAGTGATTACTGTCACCACTGGAATCTCACGGCACTGTTCACATGCTTGTATCTCCCCGGCCTGTAACTGAGACCCATGACCCTGACATCCCAACTAAGGTTTCCGCCGGTCCAGATTTGAGTATTTTGAGAAGGAATGTGGCAGGCCTACAGTCTAAAATACATCAACTGGACTGGCTAAAACTGGTGAGACAGCAGGATACCCTCATGTTTCAAGAGACATGGGCGACTCAAGAACTATGCATCGATGGGTTTGAATGTTTCAATATTGTAGCCTCAACCCCTAAATTCGGTCGACACTCGGGGGGGGCCTATCAATCTGGGTAAACATTGCTGCAGGAGGTAGCGTTAAGGCCCTTTGTACCAAAAGTGACAAGTTCCACGTTTTATTGTATAAAAGGGGTGTTTCTATTTATCGAATTAACTTCTACAACAACGACTTCCACTCGACACCAAATGGAAACTTTACAAACCTATTCGAATTTGTCGCCACCCTACAGTACTGCAATGGTCTCAATAAAACAGCTGGTATTTGTTTGGGAGGTGACTTTAACGCTAAGTTACCATGTACTAGGACCAGTAAATGGCCATTTAGTAGCGGACAAATTTGCAGCAGGGGTGAGGAATTAATGGAACATTTGAATAATCACAACCTAATCTATGTTATGGACATTGCGGCCGTAACAATTGATGATAACCCGCCTGAGCCGACATTTAGAGGGAGGGGCAGTGCTTCCACCATTGATTATGTTTTTATTTCCCCCGCCCTGGAGGATTGTTTATTGAAAGCTGACTGAAGTCATCGCCACAACTCACAGTGATCACAATCCTATTAAAACAGTGCTGAGATTGTCCCCCAGGCCGATATTCAATACCGAATGTGGTGCCAGGAACCTATCACTCTCCACAGACAACTTAAGACTGGTCTGGCGGGGCATCAATTATACTGACCTGTTCTGTATGATGCCAAAGGACAACCCAAGCCTTATTGACTCTTGTCGGTTAGCACAGGACCCTTACCCTGAGGTAATTAATGTTTTTACTAAACTTTGTGAGGCCATCAAATCCTTACTATCGAAACCCACCACTGCTGTGCAACGAGGACCTAGATGGTTTAACCATGAGTGCTCAGAGGCTAATAAACAGTTACACAAGGCCCTGTTGACCAGTCCAAGGTGCATCCCACTTGTTAAATCGTTAAGGCAGAAGTATAAGCTAGCAACAGCTAAAAGGAAGGAAGAAATACTAAAAGATCGCTGGGACGCACTTGTCAATGCGGCCAGTCGAAAGAACGGGAATACATTCTGGGCTGCTGTTAAGGATTTGAGGTCAACGGGACAGTTACTAACTCCGATAAGCTGCAATATAACAAGCGAAACATGGGAAGCCCATTTCTCAATGATCTACACAGCCCCCGCACAAGAAGCAGACCCTTTTAAGCACAGGGCCCAAACTAGGATTTTTATATCGTTGTCTGAGGTTGAGGAAGCTATCCACCAGAGTGTGGGTAATAAAGCCCCAGGTCCTGATGGGTCACCCATCGATCTCATTAAGTACAAACCTGATTTCTGGGCGCCGCTTCTGTTAAATGTTTTTAATAACTTAACTAATGCTCCGCTACCAAGCTCATGGTCAACAAGCATTATTGTTCCGATTTTTAAAAAGGGTGATTGCTCCCAACCCAGTTGCTACAGACCGATTTCCTTGATAGATAACACCCTGAAAATCTTAGGCAGAGTTTTATACAATAAGATCCTAATATGGACAGAGGAAAACTGTATTTTAGAACCATGTCAACTGGGATTTAGGAGCAAAGTAGGCACAAGAACAATGCCTAAACCTTAACTGCATCATTGGGAAATATAGCATAGCACAGCGATCACCAATATATTTGACTTTTATGGATTTGACCTCTGCTTTTGATTTCGTTAACAGGTCACGCTTATGGTCCATTCTCTTAGAATATGGCCTGGACGAGGCACTGGTGCATTTTCTGGCCTACCTACATAAAGATTTGAAAGCCCGGGTTAGGATCAATGTCGGGGGCAAGGTTTCCAACGACATTAAAGTATGTAGAGGGGTCAGGCAGGGGTGCGTCTTGGCCCCTCTTCTTTTTATTATTTATATTAATAATTTGCACAAATCATTGATCACACTCACTAACGATGTTCCCAGAGTCAACGGCAAAATACTTCCTGTGTTATTATATGCTGATGACGCGGTTTTAATGGGCCGTACACCTAATGCCCTACGCACTTTAGTGCAGGGATTCGTTGATGTTATGGCCAGTCTAGATTTGTGTACCAATTTTAAAAAATCGTTCATAATGTCTTTTGGGCCGAGAAAACATTCCCTAAATTCCATATCTGTGGGTAATCAAATATTAAAATGCACTAGCACTTTTCCTTACCTTGGGTTGGTCTTTGCTGCGAACGTCACCTGGTCTGAACATATGGTGTATTGTAAGAACAAGTTCTCAAAGGCCACCAATTCCATTCTTAGGCTTCCTCGGCCAAAGAGGACAGGGGCTATTTTAGCGATCTTAAACATTTTTAAATCCCAGTGTATACCTACAGCTACCTATGGCGCAGAGGTTTGAGGTACCGCTAAAAGCTACAGCATCCAGCAGGAGGAAAACAGATTCTGTCCGAAGCTATTGGGCACACCGATCTCCATTCTCCAGTACGTTTGCCATAGCAAACTGAAATTAAGCTACATTGAGGATTTTATAAGGGCCAGCCCCGCCTTATTCTGGCTTGTCATATGGAAAAATCCAGCAGCGTCCCTCACAAGAGAGATAATAGGTGATTGTATTGATTGTGAGAAGGGGATGGATATCCCATGGCTTGCCGCGGTGAGTCGGAGCCTAAGTAGCGTTAATTTTGGCAGGCTTTTTTTTAAGTCCAAATGCAACTGAGACTGTATATAAGAAAGCCCCTAGGGCGGCACTATACGCACTTTATAGCATGGAAAGAGTGGAGAGGGAATCTAAGACATCAACTGTTGTAAATTTTATGACCATTGAGCACACCTCGTATCTCCCGCTTAGTTATCTTAGAATACCTATATGTCATTGGGAGAGGGGACTCCTTTTCCGTTTGAGGGCCGGCACTGTAAAATTCTTGCTCTGTTTCCCCCTTGGGTACAACGCGAACCTTGATTCTTTGCCTTGCCCGTGTGACGGTCAGAGTGGTCAAACAATGTTAAATTTTTTATTTTTCTACAAGTTTTACATAAAGTATGCAAAATGGCTCTTAATACCGTATTTTAAAAAACCTCTGCCTATCCACTTAGTAGATGCATATAGGAGGATACTCAAATTGGAAGATGATGAATTAGCTTTCCGTGTTGGCACCTTTTTGAGAATTGCTGTACGAGCTCGTAAAACAATGTGCAACCCGTGAAGAGTGCCTTGGAATGTGCGGGTTCGGCTAGAAAGTTGCTGTATGTGTCTCTTAATATTTTGCCCTTGTGACAAATTTTATTGAAATTGTTTTATTGTAACATGAATTTGTGCTTTTAATTTGTTGTACGCGATTGTGCTTTTATGGGTATGGTCCTATCCGAATAAAGTATTTTGACTTTGCATATGGCTGGGTCCGGTCTGAGGTAGAATGGTGGGCAAAAAACACAAGATGGACCAGGATGCGGCCTGCACAATCACCACGGGCTGCGATTAATGCAGGCATTCCACCCTTTACTTTTTTGTATTCCTCCAAGCAATACGCCTTAGATTGCTGCATCCTGATTAGATAACCAAGGCCTTGGGAATCTTACTCCTCCTTCACAAAGCTCACGAAGGGGTGAAATGCAAAATGGAGATCACCTTACAGGTGGTTTATATTCTGTCTCGCCTCCAGTGGGGGCCCAGCGTTCGGATAATGGAATCATGTGTCAGGCCAATAAGGTTTTCCCACTTGTATTGGCAAACAGGAAATCCCCATTAAGTCATGGCTACTTCAGTAATGCTCACAGATGTGGTGTTACAAGAGTACTAGCAACTGCAGCTGTACAACTAAAGAGTCTACCCGTCAAACAAGAGGTTCAACTCTTGGGAGCGCACACAAGGCCCACAGAGAAGATAACATTAGACTTCAGCAACAAGAACAACCACATGTTTGACAATACCCGTTCAAAGAGACAGGCAACAGCACATTTCTGCAAATGAAGAGAAAATTAACGCACTTTATGACCTGTACACTATTTAACGAACCTTTCAAAAAGCAAATAGATGACAGTGACACAAAATTAGTTTTTGCTTTTAAATGTCACAGGGGTCAGTTCAACAGAGGGGAAAATTCCTTCTCGGTAACATTAATTCTCCTGCTCCAGCATTTATAGATTCACATGCTTATACGTTTCTACAGCAAACCTTATGTTTATCAAAATGAACTGTCAGACATACCTTCCACTAACAGCAGGAGTCTCCTAATGCCCTGCTTAGGCGGATTAAATAAAACTGGATTATACACACTACACAGCAGGCCAAGCTGCTGCCTCAGACCTTTCTTGCTAAGGACTAGCATGTCATATGAATGAAGAATGACACCTATGCTAGGCATGTCATTTGAAATAAGTCATATTTTTTACTCCAGAGTAGGATTTTCTCGATTGCTCAGAGAAGACAAGAGCCGGTAAAGGGAGCCTCAGCATACTTTTGTTTGTGGAGGGGGTGGAGGTTGGACAGGGTGCAGGAGAGGCTCTCAGGCAACTCTCGCATGAAATCCGGACCATTGCAAGGCCCCGCCCCCTCATCACGCCGTGATTGTACTTTGTAAGTTGGCAGGTTTGCCACTGGTAAAAGACATGTGTGTGACAAAGAATGACGAACACTTGCCTCTATATGTGCAGAGTAACAGCTGAGCAATGGGGACTGTTTGGAAAACCAGAGCTAAAGAGTTGGCCGGTAGACACAAACACCGTAATAAGCATGATAAATATCCCCCCACACCCCCCGCTTTACTCACCTGATGAACATTTCTAGAAAGGATTATCCTGCCATTTTTAGTACTTAGGCGGTCACAAGAGTCGCTCCTTAGAGCCATTGTTATTAATTTTGATTACGCAACACAACCTCCGGTGCTTGCGAAGTTAAAGCATACTGGACTACATGTTGTACTCATTTCAACTAAAAAATAACTGTGGGCATATATTTGTATTACTTTATTAAAAAGCAGTCTTTTTAGAGCTATCGATTTTTTTTTTTTTTTTTTACATCAGTCAACCTGACCTCATTGTTGAATAGTCGCTTTGAAAAACATGGGACGGCTTGAGGAGAGTTTAACTACTCAACACTAAAAGAGAGAACAAGTAGTTGCCCAATAAATGTCCCTTTACCCACATGGTGTGCAGAGGCGCTGTGTGAGCGCGTCGTGTTTTCATACCCCTGGAACACGCTGCTTTCACCACGCCAATACACTGAGTTCATTAGCGGGGACTTCACACCGCAGCTGAGAGCAGCCAGCACGTGCTCTGATTCTCGGGCCTCTCCGGGCCAAAATACCTCTTCCACGAGCCACTGGATGCGAGCCATCCAGCCAGACCCAGCCCAGGGGTGTTCATTCTAACCTGTGCTACAAGGACGCTGTGGCTTCGTGGCCTGCTTCTAACCCAACAAAACAGTGGGTTTACTGTAAAAAAAAACACATTAATTACATTTAAAAAATGCACCTCTTACTATGATTCAGTGAGAAATAACCACCATTCACAAGATGTAACTTCCTGTAAACCCTCCGTTAACTATTTTTGCTACCCACTTCTTCATTCATCTTCACGAAAAGTACATTCAAGACTGTTTTAATGTCGCAAATGACGCGACTGAAACCTTGGCCAAGAATCACTAAAGGAACAAACGTAAAATAAGCGACGGACCCCCAGTGTGTCCAACTAGCAGCTCATGAGAACCATCTTCAAACTGCAGACCTCTAGTCAGGCGCAGCTCGTGCAGGTAAGAGTGGTGGGGCGAGGGGAGGCGATAGACGACGAGGTAAACAAATTTAAAAAAAACTAAAACCACTTACCTTGCCCTCGCCGCATTGCCGGACGACAGGGCTTCGGGAGGACAAATCATCAAACTGAGGTTATGTTATCAAAGGCACTCCAGGTGGCCACTGGGCGACTGCACTGGTTTTAGCCCTTTGGCGAACTGGACTATTACAGAAGCGGCCGCAGATGAGCCCCCTCTGCAGTGCCCCATTGACAGGAGGCACAGTTATAGTGCCTGAGGAATGTATATTAGGTGTTCCTCCTGGAGGCAATACAGGTGCTTGTGCAACAAACAGCTCCATATTACCAGGGCACAGTGCGTTATTTTCGAATAAGTGCCCGGGCCCAGAGGTTTGCTCAGAAGCCCGCGGTCAATCAGGGTGCCGAATCCCAAGCAGCGTAGTCTTGGTTTCATCTCAGGCTTCTTTTATCCAAGACTAGACTCTACATGCCTCTTTATTTCACTCCTGTAGGTTCTTTTTCATTCCTGCTTTCTTCCTTTGTCGCTGTTTTTCATCTTTCTCTTCCTCCTCCTTTCTCCCTTTTATGTTTTTCTCTCTGTTGCTCTGGATCAAACTCTATTGTAAAATGAGGGACAGTCCCTAAAAAATGCTGCCGGTCGACCCGACCTACAACTGCCGTCTCAAATTCAGCAATGTCTGGACAGGTAGACAAGCATGTGAAAAGTGGGTATTCACTCATTTGCATGCAGGCGTGGCCCCGTGCAGATCCAGGGATGCCACTGCCTCTGCAACTGCGTCACATCACAGAGGCAGGAAACCGCGCAAAAAGAACCTGGATGGAAGTTTTAATTCTGCACCAACTTATCAGTGCCATTCCCCGTTTCGCCCTATGGGATTGTGAACAGTGTGTTGTAGAGACTCCCCCTTAAACAACAGAGGTGACATTCATAGACTGTCTTTGGTCGCAAACAAACGTAGGTTGGGACTAGGGACAGTCTATGAATGTCACACCTGTGGCTGTATGTTAATGATAGGAGACTCTTCAGACACATAATGGTCGGCCTTAAGCCATCCACAGAGTGCATGCCACATCCTGCACACATGCCCAACTCAGGCACCTGTGTACAGTTTGTGCCCACTCCAGTGCAGGCAATGTGGCGGCTTTCAGTGTTTCCTGGTGTTAGCCAATAGAATGATTATGGGAAATGCAAAAGAAATAGAAAAGCCCCAACAAGAACAAAAACAGAATTAGAGCACCTAAAGATAACAGCCTAGCCTAAAAAAAAATTACTTGGTAAAGAGGCAGGTCTTGAGCACCGTCCTGGACTGCAGCAAATCAGTTAGGTATAGACCTTAATGAGGGAGAAAGTGAATTCCAAAGCTTGGCTGCACCGAACATAAATGTCTGGCCACCTTGCCTAGATTTCCTGAACTTGGTCACACATAGCAGATTGGCTGATGCAGATCTAAGAGATCTGCTAGGAGTATACCTTCTCAGCCTATTTCGCAGGGGAACAGGGCCCAGCCCCTGAAAGGTTTTATATGCGATGCAGAGCGATTTAATCTAAATGCTTGGCTTAAGCAGTAGCCAATGTAGCTCCTTCAATGCCAGGGAGGCAGAGGCTCCCCTAGGTCTATCCAGGGCAAGTTTGGCTGCTGCAACCTGAACCCTCGACAACCGATGCAAAAAATACTCTGGTGCAACCAGAAGAACATTACAGTAGTCCAGGCGACTGAGAATAACACTACAGACTACCAAAGCTCTGGTGGAATGAGGAAGCACTGGCAAGATCTTGAGCAGAGTTCTCAAGAGCGCAAAGCAGGTGCCTGCAACTTTATTCACGTGACTCTCCATACTAAGTTTATCATCACATGTGACGCCCAAATTACGGACCGACTTAACGGGACATCAGGCTCCTCAAATGACCCATGCCAGAAATTGTGGGGGGAAGTACAACTGGAACTATTTGGGCTGCACAGCAGAGCAGCTCCATCTTGTCACCATTAAACTTTAAGGAGTTTAAACTGAGCCAGTGAATAATGTCCTTCATGCAATCATGAAAAGAAGAAAGTTGCGGATTGCTTGCTAACGAAAGAATAAGCTGAGTGTCGTCAGCATAGTTGACAAAGGTCAACTTATAAGACTTAATCAGTCTGATCAAGAGGGCCATATAGATGTTGAACAAAATCGGGCTAGTGGAAGAGCCCTGTGGCACTCCATGTTTAATAGCCCTAACCTTGGAACGGAGGGAGAGCAACTGCTTGACATCTGTCCAATAAATATAAGCAGAACCATTCCAAGACTGTTGCGCCGACCCCAATGGTCGCTAACCGAGCTAAGAGTGTAGTATGACAGACTGTATCGAATGCAGCCAAAACGTCCAATAAAACAGCACAGCTGGTTACCCCTCATCGACTCACATCCTTAACTTGTCCATGGCTGTAATCAAGGCAAATTCGGTCCTGTGGCCAGAACTAAATCCAAATTGCTCCTCTTCCAAACAATTATTATTTTCTAGATATTGGGCCAGTAGCTTACTGATGTGACGTTCCAAGATTTTAACCAGGTAAGGCAGGAGAGAAATAGGTCTATATTTACTCAAAATAGCTGGGTCCAGAGACGTCATTCTCAGCTTATCTGGTCACTGCATACACCTGTGATTCGTACAGTATAGGTCTCTCTTAATTAGTGTTTCCAGAAACCAAACCTATGGGATTCATTTATTTATAACTTTTATAAATCAGTTGTATGAACCAAATGCCCCAAACGGCTCATACGAGCAGCAAGAGGAGAAAATACAGGAACAAGCTGATTCAAGATCAAATGCTTGACAAGTGATTGTCCTCCGGATGTTAGTGAAATTTTCTGAAGCTGGTCTCGCATCAAACGGACAAAGTCAAGGGGCTTGAGAAGGCTGAAACTTGAGAGTACTTAGCGTTCCTCCAAATTGTCTTCCTCTGGATGGCAGCATTTAAAAGAGGTATTGAAGTCAACCTTTATTTTAGGCCTGTCTAAAGCACGTGGTTATGCACATATCTTGGAGAAGCTTCGAATGCCCCCTTTTGGCAGTTGTTCTTCAACTTCCTTCGTACATACTTCCATGCAAATAATGTTTTGTTTGTATTCCAGTACTAGAGCCACAAAGACTACTTTACATAAATACCCTATTGTTGGGGTTACCTAGAAAAATGTGCAATTTGGATGTATTTAGAATGTACGTTACTAAGATGAGTGAGACACGGAAATTAGATGATGTTATTTATGTGCTATACAATGTTCATCCGTTGCCTGCTGAGACAACATTATTCTTTGTCAGACTTAAGACCATATGACATGTTCTAGCTTACTGAGCTAAAAAGCTGAAACTGCTGGGCCATTCAAGTAAGATGTCTGAGTTCAATGCATAATGGTGTATTTTGTTGATTTAAACACAACAAACCCACCTGAGATTGTATTTTGCTTACAATATGTCCCTCAGGATCCTACCCGAAACATTCTACTATTGGACATACACAAAAATGTGACGGATGTCCTCACATGAACCTAGGTGTCATGCTTCATCATAGGACACCCCACGCTCTCCAAAAACCCGGTTTGATGGAGAGCGGGCCTGCACCTGAAATCAGGAGGCACTTCTACCCAAGGACGGACCCGTGATCTATACAGATTAAAAACCGTGACATACTAAACAGACTTTTATATTTACTAGTAATATCACTTGATGTTAAAAACCAGTGTGGAGAAAAGGGGAATTAGTACCATGAACCTTCACCCTCTCAGACGGGACGCTCAAATTAAGCGCCTGCGATATGTTTCATCAACCCTCCTCAAAATAAGAAACTACATCCCCCATGAGCTAGTAACTCGGGTGGATACCCAGGATTGGCCTATCATAGGCGAAGCCCCGATGATGTTGGATGACGCGGTCATGCCGCGCACTGAGGACATCACCCACAACCAAGTGCTTCAGCTGCGATGCCGCCGCAGGTAACGGCACTTCCCCTGGTGGGTTAGTACTCTTCAATTAAGAGGCTACAGCTGTACACGAGGATGTAATTGCAAAAGGGGCCACACTTTAAATACCAGGCTACGCCCCCACTCCCTTGTACGTCGGGAGGAAAGAGCGGATGCAGCCAGGTTTGCAGACAGGAATGCACCTTGTCCAAGGATACTGATCCCATGTTGAGTATTACCGAGAATGGGGAAAGGTATAGTGATTTACTGAAAACATAACCACACTTCCTCCCGCATTGCTGTTTTTAGAGTATGACTACAGGGGTTCCTGAGTCCTTCCTCCATGGGGCCCAGATGACCTGATAGTGGAACAAGAATGTGAGCTGGTCTCACAATTTGATGTATTTGAAAACAATGTTGTTTCACGAGTGCAGTGTCACTTTCTCGCCAAGCATGCGAGTGTTGCATGCTGATGGTCATTTCTACCAAACTTAAGGGATCTCAAAAACATATCGCAATTCCCCTTTTCTCCAAGCTTCTTTTTAACACCAGTGATATTTGTAGTAAATATAAAAGTCTGTTAAGGATGACACATTGGTTTTTAATCTGTATAGATCACAGGCCCATTCTTAGGTTTAAGAGCCTCCCTGATTCCATCAAACCGGTTTTTGGAGAGTGAGGGGTGTCCTATGATGAAGCATAACATCTGGTGGTGGGTGAGGACAACCAGTCACATTTGTGTGCATGTCCAATAGTAGAATGTTTTGGGTAGAATCCTGAATGATATATAGCAAGCAAAACACTATCGGTGGCTTTGTTGTGTTTAAGACATTGTGTTGGGAGGCCAGCTCACCCTTGAGGCCCCATTGCCTCTAATTACCTGACTTGAATATCCTCCAGGGGCGTGTGTTTGGATATTATGTGGATTGCCTGGCACCAGAGAAACAATGAGTGGTAAAGCTAATAGGCCTATCCAGGTGACAACAGTTCTCATAACGTTCTTCATCAGACTGACTGAACTGAAGTCTCTTTATTTATATTTGGCGATCTGTAGAAAGATGAAGAACAGCCATAGGGCAAACAATCCACATTCAGTGGCTTAACATTCCACTGCAAACTATGCTCTTAATCATGATTAGAATGTGGCCCACAGAAGCTGACAACAGAGATTGTTACAGCTACAATTACACAAGGAATGGCTTCTTCAGTCACAGCTTTTCATTCGAGCTGCAACCTTTAAAATCCTGTAAAATTTCAGGTGGCAGAAGGAAATGAAATACTGTGGAGTACAAGGGCACCGTCCATCAAAGAGTTTCAATAATATCATTAATCATGCCTGTCGTTTCCCAAAGTCATCACAGCCCCAGAGACTGCAAAGTACGCATGCAGCCCGCGTGCTGTTCCCATTTTATTTATCTTTTATATACTTGAGCATTTCAAATTTTGCAAAGCTATAGTAAAAACCCGTGGCTGCTTTCACATCCGTCACCTTCAAATTTCCTTTGTGATGGACGTCTTTAAAAAGGCTTACTAGTGGAAATGAAAGGAGAACAGACTATCCTACTCTACATGCCTGCGCACAGAGGATTACAAGCACTGTGAAATGTGCCAAGTTTGCGGAAATAGATACCTAAACATTTATAATTTCCTATACCCGCATATCCGTCTTTCAGGGACAAAAAGGGCTTATGTTAATAGGGTGTATCGTTGACGCTTCAACATACAAAAAAAAACACATTAAATTTCACCTCACGGAGACTGTGCATCTCACTCATAGGACTCCAATCCAACATCAACACGTTGGAAACATCACCTCCAACTGGGACTGGAAACTGCTTCATGCAGATGCTATTACTTCTGAGAATACACATTACTGTCTATGGGCTGCCCGGTCCCGAATATCCCTTACGCGTAAATTTCAGTTCTCCAGAGTGATCACCAGCTGTAACCAGACCTTGGTGTATGGTGAAAGGGGATTATGAGAGGTTGAAGTAGTAGAAGAAAGCCCAAGTTGCCACAAGTAGTAGAGATATCAAGTCAACTTTGTTGAACATTATCATCTTTGTCTCGCCCATTTACTGAACAGGTATCCGATCAAAGAAATATCTAGTGATAAGGTGGCAAGCATGACTTCAAGCACACAAAGTCCTGCATGGATGAAGTCAGAAAACATGTATTTAACCATCAAAATGTGAAATTGCAGTCTTTCCAGTTACATAAATGTTTTTGACATTTTGAAAACCCACCAATATCTTTTACAGGAAGCACCAGAAAATTTATCATTGTTAGATGATGGATTTGTGCAAGGGTTTGTGGGGTAAGGAGGTGGACTGTGGACTTTTGTGGCGCAGGTCTATATAGATTGTACAATAGTTTCTGCTATACATGTAAGAAGACAGCTATATGGTGCAGAAGCCAGTAGCTGATGAGAAGCATTTTTGCATGGAGGTCACCAGGACTATCAAGACTGGACAGATAACATCCACATTGTAATTAAGAAACTAAGCTGTCGTGCTCAGGCTAGTCGACAGTAAGGAGGAATAGCAGATCTTGCCTTCTTTTGGAGTTAAATTCAAATCAGATGAGCATACTTTAGTTTCCATTTACAAAAGCACAGTCTTAGCACACCCTTATTAATCATAAATAATTTCACAAAAGTATTTATCAAATAAATAAATGTCCTGGCACCAAATATTGAAATCCTTAAGTCCACAGGCGAGTAAATCCTATTCAGATCATGTGTAAATTTTGAAATACCATCCACGGATCACATCCATTGAAAAAAAGTTCTCATTTATTCATATGCAACAAATTCCCAGCAATTATTGAAGCCAACACGTGTTTCGTCTGTACACATCAGTATTCAGACTTTTTCAAGGCAGAATAGCTGAAACATAAGTCAAAGTTCCACTGCGCAACAGGTCCTCCTTATTAGTAGTGTCCAAGTATACACTGCTGATAATATGAATATTAAGAAATCTGGCAGGTCCACCGCTCTACCCGTTTGGTGCTCCCAATGGTGCTATTTCTTGTTGTAAAGGATACTCCCCGAATCTAGAGTCCACATCTTGGGCAAGTAGTGCCCCTCGTAGTCTTGTCAATGACGACACACTGTCAGTAGAGTAAAAAACACCACTCTTTTCAAGTTGGGCCAAACCTTGATAAGTCGGTTCCCTCTCACGCCTGCGTAATAGAAGAAAACACCGGTCCGTGTACTTGTTCCTGTCACACCGAAGTTTCCTACAGTACCAAATGTCTGGCTCATGCTACAGGACTCATTGTAAAACCTGTAGTGAAGTCAGCCAATAGCAAGCAAAAAGGGATTTGCAACTGTTTGCAAAGCAAATACACTACAACCAGAGAAGTGAATAGTAGGGATAAAACTAGGTGTCAGACCATTCTCGAGGGAAAACCAAGTAACCCCATAATGAGTCACCAGTGTTTCACAATGAAATTTGGCTTGTGGAATACTTCTTTAAAGCCCCTCAACTTTTGGAGTCTATTCTTTACATAAGGTAAAGTGTATTTCAAAAGCCGCCCCTTCTATGGGATGCTCTGCGACAGGTGTGGAATTCTAGGCTTACCAAAGACCATACCAAGTTATTTGGGAATTCAAAAATCATCTGGCTTAAAAATATTCTGGGCTTTTTGGTTTCTCAATTCGCCTTACTTGCTCTAAAAAGATGACCAGTAATCTGTGACTGGAACTTGCAAGGATGCTTATAACAGGAAGAAGCCGTGAAGGTTACTCAATGATGGAAAATAACCACATATTCCGCATCTCTTGAAACGGGGCTTATGCGGCACAGAACTACAGAGAGAACATCTACAAGATATACTGAGGCTTTGCTTTCTGAGTGGAAAAGCCACATGGGAAAAGGCTCCTAAATGAGCCGATGAAAAGGAAGAAGAGGTAAAATGCTTAAGGACGAAAGGGATCCTAAAAACGTCCTGTACATCTACATACATACATACATATATATGTATATATTTTTGTTTATACTCTGAGGCAGTTTCCAGTAGCCAAATAAAGTAAAAGGTGTTCTATGAGGTACAAAAAAAACCCTGCGTGCCATGCAAGGGCAATAACAGTGACGACAAGAAAGGGAAAGAGCCAAAGGCTTCATATTTAGACTTGTCTGAAAAGATGCAATACACAGGAGTGGAAAGGGGGTGGAAGTCTATCTGGCAAAAAGAAAGACTCAGTAGGCTTGCTAGCAATAGTACCCAGACAAAGAGGTGCATGCTGGGTTGGGTGACTGCATTCACCGAACCAATTTTGTCTGAGAAAATGGGTCTTCTATTGGGGCTTTAAATGCTATGAATGGCGGGTCTTCAAAGGTGCCTGAGGTGAGCCTTTGAAGACAGCTATAAGAAAGATCAACAATTTATTGTTTATAAACAAAAATATGCTGCATTCAATACAAAATAGGAAAGGTGAAGATATACTGAATACATTTGCATTGCATATCATTTTCTAATTAAATATGTTTGAACACTGTTGGCCCTACTAAGAATACTATCCAAATTAAAGGATATCACCGATTGACGGTAAAAAAAATTGGCGTGCATGAGTTAAAGGAACAGCGCATCATTTTTAGGTGTTCTGAGAACATACGAGCGCTTGAGATCAATACATCAAAAAGAAGTACGGAGAGTGAGTGAATTCTGGTTTAGCCCTCTTCAGCCATTGACCTTCATGCGTTTTGCCTGGAGTCCCATTGCTTGGATGGGTGATCTGTTAAGGTCATGGCATTTTGAGGATGGTAACATTGTCCTATTTTTGCTCCAATTAGATTTTTGGGGTATTCCTTTTGCTAAACTGCTGAGATGTGTAGCTTGAAATTGATACCCAGTTTGTGTTCTTTGACAGCTTTGCTGGCACGAGGACATTTTACTTGCCCATTTATGGCTAAACTGTTTACTGTCTGGATGCCTAAGTTTGCCATAAAACGAAGGCGCAGTGATATTCATTAATTGCTCATGCGCATTAATTTGCTTTAGTTTCATGTCACAATAAAATGGTGGCTTTACAGCTTTTTTTAAAATTCACAAAATAGATATCTGCAGGCACATAGGCTGGCCCTTCATCAAAAATGTTTAAAATGCAATATTTGCTGTGTATGTCTCTTTTTAACTTTACCAGTTTCAACACAAACTTCCTCGTCTGTGTCCATTTCATAACACTGATTTGAGAGGACAGCGTAACTCTGATAATGCTACCTGTTCAGAGAAGGGACCATTTCAAAATCATCATTACAATGCACCTACATTCAATTATATTATTACACCATTCTTTCTGTTCTCCTCAAAGACTCGACTGTCTATATTTCATGCTGTGAAGTGCAAGCAACAAGATTAACTCATTTATAGTGTCAATTATAATAAACCAATCGTTTATAAGTAAAAAAGCATGCTTTCTTACTAACAGTACACTTATCATAGTTACCACATCTGCCAAGCCTATCTATCATACGCATCAAGTCTGCGTACCATAACTACCATCTCTACCTAACATACATAGAACACCTTCCCTAACAAAAGGAACCTACCTACCATAGCTATCATACCAGAAACTACCAAAACTACCTACCTTGCATAACCTACCTACTACTCTGCAAAGCGCATCTCTTACGCCTGCCCTGAGGTGTCAGTTGAGTGGAAAAGGGCCAAGTTAAGCCTATGGTATGTCTAGTAAGGCATTAAGGTAATGCAGCACTTTACGGAAAGCACTTGCCTGCAACTCACATGACCTCTAGTGATGGCCTAAGTACTGGACCCTGCATCGGGAAAGGACAGATTGCAGCTTCTGAAGGGCATGACAATGTAAAGGCCATTGCTTCTTTAAAAGTACCAAGACCTGTTGGTTAGGTAATACTTGCTTGTCACGTGATGGTCTTCTAACTCCAAATCAAAGCCACCAAATACCGTCCACAGTGTTTTCCTAGTACAGCGTTTGGACATGTTCATGCCATCTCATTGCGGCTTGATAAATATTACACTAGCATGACTCCTCTGCATTGGAACACGTGCAGACTATAATGGCCATTCACATATCAAGCACTGACAAAGTCAACAGGCTTCGCCTAAGCAAGACCATTTGGCTTTGTCGATGTCTTTTAGACATGCTATTCAGCAAAAAAAGCACTATGACATGCCAGCGTTGACCTCGTCATAGTGCTTTTTTTAAAATTAAACCATGTTGCACAGCAGTATACATTGCTGTGCAATGTGTCTAAAACCATTTAACAACGCCAAATAGCACTGACATCCATTTCATGCTTTTTGTTGAGGACAGAAGGGTTGGAGGGGGCAAGGGGAACCATGGGAGGAAGTGGGTTTAGCAACACAACGGACATGAAGAGAAGGATGGTGAGGGAAAACAACACGAGGGAGGAGGGGAAGAGAAGGAACACCACAGAGGGCAGATGGAGTGCAGGAGGGGGGTTAAGCAACTAGAGGGAAGTTTGTGGGTGGAGGGGAGGGGCAACAACACGACAGAGGGCAGGGAGAGTACGGGGCAAGCAACACAAGGGAGGTGTGGGGAGAGGAAGGAGGGGATTGCCACACAATGGAGAGCGGGCGGGTGGTGGGGGCAAGAGTACAAACAGTGGGAGGGACTGGAAACATATGCACTCGTATAGAGTGTATGTTAAAAAAAAGTTAAATAAAGTACTTGCAGGAGGTACGGCTTGTGGAAGGACTGGCCGCAAAGAGGAAACTAACTGGTTCATGCTCCACGGCAGGAATAAACACTTGAAGACCAGCAGAAAGTAGGAGGCAAGCAGGAGGTGGTGACCAATAGAAGCAAGGAAACAATAGGGACGTCGAAGCCAACCAATGGTAAGTAATGGGTAAGTCTGTTTTTAAGCTTTATTTTTGTTGACAAAGGATTTCGCTGACACAGCATGTGCGCTGTCTCAGGCGAAACCTAAAAATTTCAAGCACAGTTTCTCCTAAGATATGTGAAAAATGGTCTAAGAGAGGTAAATTAAAACCACCTGGAAGAGGTGATGATAAAAGTTAGGCACCTTTGTAATTTTGCGAAAAGTTGTTCACTACAGTGAAAGTGAAATGAAAACTCAAATAACTCTCACGGTGCCGGAGAATGAAAATCGGTGTTCTCAGATCTGCAGTAAGGGCAATTATACAGCAGCAAACAAACAAGGCCTCTGTGCTGAAGGACGTTTTCCAGCAATACTAAATGCAGAAGAGAATGCGCTTTTACGTCATCTCATATTTTTCCACAATTTCTGTATTTTGCGTCTGGATCATGTTAAACATTGTTCTTTGTTTTGATTTAACATCAAAATAAACGTTTAAGAAAGGAACACAGAAGAAAAGTAGACATGTTGTGCTTAATTGTACTGAATTTAACTGCTTTAGAAATATCTCACAAAGGAAAACAATATTCAGAGGCAGACCAACAATCTCGGCGACCTCTTTAAAGCTCTTTGTACCAATAAAGAAGGCCAGTATGTTTTTCTAACTCGTTCAGATATGTTTATTTTAGGGCACTCCTCCCTAAATCGTTTGCTTTCATTGGGTAGAAAGTGATGGAGAAGGTTTTTTTTATAGAAGAGCGTCTGCACCTTTCAGTAGGAAATAGGTACTCGGAGATAGTGAGTACCTACACTTTTATATTTATATTTCAAGCACTCCCAATAAAGCACGAAACAACCACTTCTGTATATACTAAAATACCATCTCACTGTGCACCTTTTATGGTAAACAGCAGGGAAACAATAAAAATGATACATTTAGTCAACGTGCTGCAGCGTACTGGGCCCCACGTACCGGAGCATGTGAGCGGCATTGAAGACCACGTCGAACTCCGAGCTGTCAAGTTCCGCCGCCTTCTTTGCCATTTCCGCTGCTTCGATTAGACGCGATTCTTCCAGAAGGAACTGACCTGCAAACAGAAATGAACCGGTTCTCTAAGCGGGTAATCATGACCTTAAGGAGAGCGGGCTAAACAATGCACGCGCGATGCCATTTTAGGTGCATGTAGCCAAAGACATGTTTAAAATGTAAAGAAATCAGATCTATGGCAGGATACCACATATGCAGCTTTCTATAAGGGTTTCTTGTATGCAGCATGCACAGAGGCACCTGTGTGGCATAGCATTTAAACTATATAAAAATCACAGTTGTTTGTAAGTAGCGGCCATAAAAAGTGCTTCACAGGAGCTCAATGTACACTGAGGTGGCAAACGCTTAGGGTTGCGCTATTTTCATTTATCCATGCCAAGCATTGTTGCTCTCGCTCATTGAATGGGACCTATGCTTCATCATACCCGGGGTCTCTCTTCTTTAAAACCTAGAACCTGCTCCAGGTACTCCTGGTTTTCACTCCCATCAGGTAGGTTAGTTTTCTACACTAGCACTTGCTCCCTTCTCACCCTGCATGGATTCTCTTTCTTCCTTTAGCATCCATCTATTCTCCCTCCAGAGTCGCTCACACGCTACACAGACCGCCTTCGTAGTTCAGCACCTGTCCCACCTTCATGAAGAAATACTCTCACCCTTCTTTGGGCCTCTCCTTCCAACCGAGGCACCAAATATGAATTCCCCCTCATCCCAGTCAGTCTATGCCTTCCTTTCTAGCCACATATTGCTTTTTTCTACCACGGTCTTTCTCCTGCATGAGCCCCATATCTTGTATGGGACGAGTTCTTCCTCTCACCGGGGCTTATCTCCCCTTACACAGGTCCTCCCTCTTGAGAAGGGCACTCGTTCTTTAACACTCATGGGTTTCTCTGTCCTGCCGAGGGTGCTACTTTCTATACTAGCACCCACTTTCCTCATGATCCAGGCCTCTCCCCTCGCATGTTATGTTAAAGAAATTTGTAGAAGCATGGCGACCCAAAGGCATCCCAGTGCTGATTGAGGGAAACAGACTGTAGACTTCAACTCCCGGGGTAACTTCACAAACAGAAAGGTGTTTAGCCCTTTTCTGAAGGCCGGTTCGTTATCAATTACCTGCAGGGAAAGGGGCAAGGTGTTCCAGAGTTTATCCACATTGTACCTAAACGATCTTCCTCCCTTTCTAGCCCTCTTCAAGGGTGGTACTACAGCCAATATGGTGAGAGAGGAGCCTGGACGCTCAGCCACCTTTTACTACTCTTCTCGTGGTCTTTCACCCTCCTTCTTCCTTAACCAGGCAGGTGTTCTGTCAATACCCCCTGCAGCTCTTAGCCAGCATGGATCCTCAGCATCCCATCTTTTCCTTACACATGGGTTGGTCATGCTTATTCTAAGCCCTGCTCTCTGCCCCCTGGATCTTTCTCCCATTGCACAGATCCTATATCTCTGTAGCCTAGAAGTGCTTCCCTGGAGCAGAGTTTATTAAGACTACTCATTTTCTAAAGAGGTTAGGGGTTCCGGTAAAACGAATGAGTCAGTCACTATTAAAAGGCTAAATAGAAAGTCTGTCAAATGCAACTGCAAGTATGACTTCACACTGGAGTGTGCATGACATGATGGGGAATTCAACAATAAAAAGGGTGATGAGAGAGCGATACTCAGTTTTCTTCCAAGGCTTTAAGATCTGCACAAAAAATAGATGTGTTGTGTGTCGAGTATGCAGATGTGCATTGTGCAACTGTGTGCATGTATGTGTGAATATACGTTCTCAAGTGAGCTGGTGACATTGAAAGAAAAATATATAGGCAATTGTTGGCAGACAGAAAGCCACACACACTTCTCAACAGGGCTGATTTACTTTCATTGGGCACTATCCAGTGGTGTCTTGCGCATACAGGGAGGTAGGATCCTGTCCCATCAACACCAGCCTGCATACACGGAGGAGCTGCTCTCCGCAGCCTCAACATTCAGAAAGGAAAACAGACAAATTGTAACAATGTCACAGTCGTGTTTTTAGTTCCTTCGACAGTGAACTGAGAGTGCATAGTGCGCATGGCAGCAGCACAGGGGAGGGGTTGTCTGAAGGGCACCACGGATCATGCATGTTTGGGGAAGCTGATCTTTCCTACCGCCTAATACATCCACAACACATACACATGCTACGCATGCCCACACAGCCATGTCGAGGATAGGAGGCCCTATGGCACTAACACTATCTTTGCACAGTCTCCCCATACCCAGTTTGAAGTTGCGATAAGGCGGACCTGACTGGCGAATGATTAGCACTCAGCCCTATTCTAGCTTCTGATAAAGCAGTTAGAAGGCCCCCAACCAGACATAACAGGCTCGCGGAGCCCACCCAGCCACTGCAAAGAGCCTTGGATAAGGCCTAACTGCTGGTAAAGTTACCCCTCCTTGTTTCAGTGAAATGCGAGTCTGTACTACAAGGTGAATGCACTGTGCAAACTGTCACTGAGTGACAAGAGCTGTCCAGGGTCACATCAGAAGCAGATTTACAGCTCACTTCAAAGAACCCCACCTAAAAATGGCACCAATCTATCCAGAAAAGCCACCATTGCTGCCCTGCACCTTGACAATGACGCCTCTTCCTGCACCTCAGGACACTAGAGCCATCGCCACTACAATCACTACTCTCATGCACCTGTTGCCACCCACACCATACCATGCTGCCACCAAAGCCTACCACAGCCCTCTCTTATACAGCTCCATGCACTCACACCGAAGTAAAACAGGATTCAGTCCTGGACAGCAAACACTGTCTGCTGCTAAAGCCAGTCACAACCATGTCTATGGCTTTTTAAATAATTCCTTCAGCAGGAAGCAGTTAAAATAACAAGCATTGGCATAGCCAATTGGTCTCGCCTTTGGGACCTTATAAGTGTTTAGCCATGCAACAGTTGATGTTGTTGCACCAAGGATATTGTGCTGAATAACTAAACACTTATAAGATCCCAAAGGCGAGAACTATTGGCTATGCCAATGCTTGTTTTTTAAAGTTATTCTTATGAGTTTTAACAGCCTCCTCAGATTATAGTAGTTCAAAATCAGTACCATTTCTTTGTGCCAGTAAGAATTTTTTTTAATGAGGAGTATTAACACTGGAAAGGGTTTCTACAGAAAAGTAAATCTGTCAGCTGTGAAGTATCTTGACTATTTTTTCTTTTTTTTAACAATTATAAGTGACGATTATTTTTTTAATTAATTTTGTTATTGCAAACAAATAACTTCTACTTTAGGATGCTGTGCGTGTTTTTTTTTTTAAATGAATAAAGATATTATAAAACATAAAGAAGCGTCACACCAGCTGATCTAGGCCAGACCTGTTGGCTTTGCCAATGTTTATTCAGAAAGGGGCAGTGTGCTCATCAGTGCTTTAGGCTACTGTGTAGGAGGTCCTTTCTTCTCCCTTAGTGGCCGTTAGCACTTTGATACACGGAGGATTTCATTCTGTATTTATTACCAGAGCTGCCAAGTCTATTTCCTTGCACATGTGCAATTCTCAAGTGTGTGTGCCTGCCTGCGAAACTCCTAAGGCCCATTTCAATAAAGAGAAAAAGAATCGAGAAACAAGCGTTCGGCAAAGACAGCAGCTCTGGCTTCTAACAGAGAAAGTTTTACACGTAACACTGTACATTTTTATTTAGCTAGACTTTTTTTTTTTTTTTTTTTTAAATCTATTGAATTTTTTAATGCCCTAAATTACATTATAAATTGGAGAACAAAAAATGAAGGGGAGGTTGTTAAAGTGGTAGTGTTATCGGGAAATAGAGGGCGAAGCGATACAGTAGTTTTAATCTTTCGCTGTATGTCAGAGTACATTAGTGAAAATGGAAAAAGAAAACATTCAGCATATATTAAGAAACAGGGCGAGGTGTAAAAACATGCTGATTGAATATGGTTTATGCAAACGAATCGATGTAATGCACATTTGTATATGCAAAAGAATTGGTCTAAAACGAATTTGTTCAGAAAGTGCAATAATGGTTTATTTTCGAGATATATAGATTGTTTTATCGGTCATTTAAAAACGGAGCACGACAATACTTTGTGGCTTCATGTTGGGCAATTGTTCAGATCATGCATGCAGGGCCTCGTGTAGGGGAGGGCTTCAGGCGTGGGTGGGTTAATTACTTAATCTGCGATCCCCTTCACACACACGAAAGCACCAAAAATATATAATACAGGGCAAGAGCCAGCAGGCAGCCTGTTCACCTGTGAAAGCATGGCCAGCTATGCACTGAAATGGAACGGAGGACCCCAAATGCACGGTCAGTGGTGCGGGGCCAGTCCTGGGTGTTCATATAGTCTCTGCGGAGCTCACCTTCGTCAAATATGTTCCCTTGGCACTTCTCCACCGAGTTCATCCCAGGACCGAGAGCTAGGAGGGGGGGATCGAGAGAGGAGGAGACGAAAGAGAGAACACGGGGTGGGGCAGAGAAACCTAGAAAATGGAACGTAAGGGAGAGAAAATGAGGGGGAGCAAAGAAGAAAGAAAAAAGATGGAGAAAAAGGGTGAGAGAGAACGTGAGGGAGCAGAAGCGGGAAGAGGGAAATTCTGGTGACAGGAGGGTAGAGAGCGAGGTTCAGAACCGAGAGCGAGGGAGGGGAGAAAGAGGGAGGGGGCAGGCACAGAAAGGAGGTTTCAGACGGGGGCGAGACTCGCACAGCGTTTACCTTGCGGGAGCGAGCAGCGGCGCCATCTGTTTCGAAAGCGCGAGCGCGATAATTGCAAACAGATGGCACCGCTGCTCGCTCCCGCAAGGTAAACGCCGTACATGCACGAGTGCCCATTGGAAACAGTGCAGAACATGCATGAGTTTCCACAAAAGCCCGGAGTGATTCCAAGAGGTCACTCCAACGCAGCGCAAGCGCTGCGTAGGCGAGACCTAAAAAGGTGACTAAACTCACCACTGTGCTGGCAGTTCTGGACCGACTCCAGGTGTTTGATGCAGCAGGGTATAGTACTGTGACTCCCAGCACAGAGCCTGGCCCAAAAGAAGGAAGGCCCTGAAAGACTGGTTGGGTACTGTGGGGATGGGCTCCATCCTTGCATGGGAGATAACATGCCTCTGGAGCCGGGTCCAGGTCTGTTTGTTGCCAGTACCTCCCAGCACAGGGTATATGTTTCTACACGAAGTCTAAGTATGTTAAATATGTACAGCATGAGACTCTCGACGCCATTCATTCTTTAAAACTTCCCTTGATATATACTGCAGCTGTGGGATCAGAACCAGTTGCGAAGACATCATTGCCAGGGTCTTGAAATTTCTTTCAGTCAGTGACATGAGCGCCACTGCTACATCACTGTGAGATGAGAGATGGTGACATAATTGCATGGGGCTACAAAACCACTATCATGTACTAAAACGCATCGATTAGGAAGCTGTGATGCACCATCTCAGAGCTCGGATATTGCTAGTTTCCGAGAGCACTGCTAGAGCCTGATGCTTACGTCAGATCCTCCGATACAATTGCGAGGTACTTACATAACTTCTGAACTGTGACATGGCTACCAGGGACTGTTTGTCAGTGCAGCGGTTGTTACATCACTACCAGGAGCTGTGGCACCACTACCAGGGACTGGCATCAATACCAAAAACTAGGACAACTGCGCTTTGTATGGTTAAACCCGCGAGCTGAAGACTGCAACCTCACTGGCAGAAACTTATGAGCCCTTGTGCGAGTGAATGAGGATGTGTGTGTTTGGTCAGGTCCAATTATCTCTAAGACCCCACCACTGCCAAACTCAACTTCCAGAAAGGAATGCAAGACGTCGCAGTCTGGATGACCAACAGCTGCCTGAAGCTCAATGCCGAGAAGACAGAAGTCCTCGTCCTCGGTACCACCCCTTCTGCATGGAACAGCACCTGGTGGCCGACCGCCCTTGGAAGCCCACCTACCCCCTCAGACCACGCCAAGAACCTCGGCATCGTACTCGACTCATCACTCACCATGAACCGACAGGTCAACGCCGTCACCTCCAGCTGCTTCAACACCCTCCGCATCCTCCGCAAGACCTTCAAGTGGATCCCCCCTGAGTCAAGGAAGACAGTCACCCACACACTCATCACCAGCAGACTGGACTATGGAAACGCACTCTGCGCCGGCATAAACAAGTCCCTACTCCGCAAACTCCAAACAATACAGAACACCGCCGCCAGACTCGTCCTCGGCATCCCCCGACACGAACACATCAGCCAACACCTACGAAGTCTCCACTGGCTCCCCGTGGAGAAAAGAGTCACTTTCAAAATCCTCACTCACGCCTACAAATGCCTACACAACAACGGACCCAAATACCTCAACGACAGAATCAACTTCCACGTACCCAAAAGAAACCTCCGATCTTCCAACCTCGCACTGGCCGAAACCCCGCGCATCCACAGAGCCAGAACAGGCGGAAGATCCTGCTCTCACATTGCAGCCAAGACCTGGAACGAGCTACCGGCAGACATCAGATGCGCCCCCTCCCTGAACACCTTCAGGAAGACCCTCAAGACCTGGCTCTTCGGCTAAACAGATCTGCGGACCCCCCCCCACCTCAGTGCCTTGAGACCCTCACGGGTGAGTAGCACGCTTACAATTCCCTGATTGATTGATTGATTGATCTCTTGCATGCCCTACTGTACCAAATGCATGCATATTATGGGCATTCTTGGTCACCTCGACATGATGGCCCATCAGCGATTTGGAGATATTTTGGCTATTTCTGACATGGTGTCCCAGCCGTAACATATTTCTAGCCATTCTTGGGGACATTCAGGCTAACCTTGACATCAGGAACCCATCAGTGATTTGGTGACATACTAATCTTGACAAGCTGGCAGTCAGTGACATTTCTGGACACTCTATGCATGCTAGCTATATTTGCTTAGTCGCCACCCAATGACCCTTTTATTACCATTCTTGGCAACATCTGGCTATCCCAGGCATCATGGTAGTAATCCTTGCTATAATGTGGGCATGCTTGGTAATAGTCTGACTACCATGACAAAATAGTGGCCCATCCTTGCCATTTTCTGGCCAAGACTGATAACATTGTCACTGTCCCTGCTAAAACATCAGTCTATCCTTGACTTATTGATCCGATTCCTGCCATAATTGGCATCTCTGTAATAATCCTGCTGAACATTGTGGAAATGTGATCAACATACCTGGTATGTGCTGATAAATCGACATGAAATATGCCTATGTTCGGCAACAAATGTGAGTAATTGGTGAAAATGTCAAGCTGTGGACCAAAAATATATTTAGTAAAAATGAAAACCTGGACAACATTTCTGAACTAAATATTATTTTCCTGGAAGTGAGAAGCTTGTGTTTGGAGGAACTGATCGCATTTGCAAAAATGAAAATGTGTTTCAAGGTGAAATGCTTATTTTCAGAAATTCACAAACTGATGTTTTGAACATTTCTGAAGTATATTTAAAGTTAATATTTTACAGAGAATTCAGGCCGAGTGTGGGGGACTTATTTCTGAGTTTTATTCCCTGGTACCAGAGGACACTTCCTACCATGCTTATTATTTCATGACTTGCCTGAAGGCATTTTGTCTTCTATATTTATAAAGCTTTTATGATATCACAACTGCTGCTAAAATGACGGAGCATGGAGGGTAGGTGTGATGCATGCGATCTGATTCTGTGTCACTTAGCAGTAAGTAGTATTGAGCCTGTAGGCTACCTGCAGACAATTCGTCGCCTGCACTGCCGCGCCTACTAATTAAAAAGCGCTGGAGTTGTAGGTGGCGAACTGCCTAGCAGGGGTATGGGGAGGGGGGCAAACACCGACGTTGAGAGTGTATCGGCGTTTGCCCTGCGGTGAATTGTCTGCAAATCCTGAAAATCTACTGTGAAAAGACTAGACTGAAACAAGGGAGGGAAGAAACATTTTATATGCATTTTGAAAAGTGTTAAGCCACGTTACCTTGTATTACAAGATATTCTACCTGCTTGTGATATCGATCTATGTAGCTCTTTTAGCTAATATTGCTTCCATTGTGTTGTCATCATTTTAAGAAAGGTTTCTGAAGAGGCAACATCCCCGGGAAGGGAAGGTTTGTCTCACACTCAACAAAATGATTAAACTGGGTCAACAATGTGCTTTTGACGCTGCTCTTTTTCCAAACCCCCCGACCTCCTACAGAAGTCCGGCTGAGGCCGGGTTGGTCACTTCGCTTCACTCCGTCAATCCGATTCAAGGAAGGCATTTACAACCAAAAACTTTCCAAGTTCATCAGCTCTTCTGAGCTGCGGTGCACTACGATCTCGGTGCCTGCCTCCAACAAACCGAACTGATACAATACAGACACAAAATGCACGCGTCACTCAAACACAGAAAAAGTACTTAACAGACCGCATTACAGTGCAAGCATAACTCACGCAGCACAGTAGGACAGGCTCTACATGCTCAATGAAGAGCTCCAGCACAGGCAGCAGGAATACAAGTGCCCGTCATACAGGTACACACATGCACAACTGTCTAGCTGCTGTGCAGTACTAACACACAGGGATGGCAGACTCTGCCCAAGTCAGCAAGACAAATGACAAAACGATGCAGCGCTTAAGGAGAGAAATGAATATAGTAAGTCCAAATGCAGTTTGTAACATTTGCAACTGAATATCACAAGCACACAATGTTTTTTGCTGGATTCATTGGTCCATTTGGGATAACACTTACAATCTTCATCATAAACTTGATGTTTTGTCATGAAACCACTCTGATTTGCCTTATTCAAAACCAAGGAAGAGATTAAGTAATCAGTTGAAGGTGTGCTTGTGTGGGCTGGCACAACTCATTTGAAAGTGTTAAAACCAGGTTTGACTCCTGTGACTGCTAGGTTATCTAGTTCAGCACATGAAGGAAAGCATTGCTGAGTATTAATACAATGTCCTGTTTATGCCATGGTTAGTTGCATTATACTAACAACTAGTAACCGCTTAAGCAGATCAGCCATAGTCAGCCAGAGCATCAAGAGGATCGTGGCAGAAGACAGTAGGCTAGCAGGGAAATAAAGAGTAAACCCAACAAGGTTGGCACAACAGCCATACAGGCTGGGATTGTGGTCTACTGCAAAGTGCTTTTAAAAAAACTACAAGTAGTCAACTTGCATTGTATCATTAAATAACTCAGTAGGCGCCATGATGCCGCTCTGCGTAGACACCGCTTCGCCCCAGAAGTGATGCCCACCCAAGCGCATTGACGTCAGTTTCTTTCTTGACACAGTTCGTACCCAAGAACCAATTGTTTGTGCTAGTGTGCAGATCACTAATTTGGGAACTTTTTAGATGGAAAAAAGTTTACTCCACAGAACGGGAGGGTGGGAGGGTGGTGAGACATCTGCAGTTAGATGGAGTATCCACCAGGAAGTACTTAAGTAACAAAGGTAATTAACTTGTTCTTCTGATGGATACGTTTAACCGTAGATGCTTCACTTTCAGAATAGATACCAGATATGCTTATCTGCTGGTAAGGTTGATGAGCGGGATGCAGGGAGCCAATAGTCCAAGAAGCCTCAGAGCCACTCTCACTGAGACCCAGGACCGAGGCTAAAGCATAGGGATCTTAGCACGAATGTCCTGGAGTCTCTGGTCTAGAGGGAATGTCTGATAACGCACCATATCCAGGATGGCTCCAATGAAAGGGAGTCTTTGTGAAGGAGTCAGATGTGAATTTGGCACGTTGATAATGAACCCTAATGATGTTAGGAGACTCAGTTGTCTGAAGGTGGTCCACGATGCACTATGGGAAACCCCCTTCAACACCCCTATCGTTGAGGTAGGGAAAGGCTGGTACCCCCTATCGTTGAGGTAGGGAAAGACTAGTACACCCAATCTTCGAAGGTACTCTGTGACCACCCCCATCACCTTTTTTTTAACACCTGAGGGGCACTGATGAGGCCGAAGGGAGCATCACAACCTGAAAATGCTCATTGCCCACCTTGAACTGCAAGTAGCGCCTGTGGGCCTGCAAGACAGACATGGAAGCAGCTGTCCTGAAAGTCAAGCCCTACCATCCAATCTCCTGGATCCAGGGCAGATAGAACCCAGGCTAGTGTAAGCATTTTGGATTTGTCCTTCCATAGACAGAAATTGAGAAGTTGAAAATCTAGAACCGGACTAAGGCCTCTGCCCTTTTTTGGCACAAAGAACTAACAGGAGTAATATCCAGTTCTGATTTTGAGGCCTGGACTCTCTCTGTGGCTACTTTAGCCAAAAGAGCCTGAAATTCCTGAAGCAAGATGCACAAGTGGTCCTCCAAAAGCTGCCTTGATGTAGTTGGAAGGGGCAGTGGGTCAAAAAGGAATGGCAGGGCGCAGCCTCGTTAAACCATAGGCAGGATCTACCTGTCAGATGTTATTGCCTGCAACCCATAGAGAAAATTACTGATTCTGCCTCCAACAGGGTGGTTCCATGCCGCAAAGGGCAAACTAAAGCAGCTAGGAGTCTGCTGTTGGAGGGACCAGGGACTAGGAGGTTTACTGTCTTTGCAGGCCTGAACGTTATGTAGATGTCTGTATGTTACATCACTTACCCCCACAGGATTAGGGTACCTGTTGCTGGGGTGTCTTTGGCTCAACTTTCCTTTCAAGCGCTCTAGGGCGAAATCAACCTTCTCGTCAAATAGGCAACACCCCTGAGTGATGCCTAAATGTCACCGAAAAGTCTCTGGGTCTCATTCATATGTGGAGCCAGAGCACCACGCTAATCCCCACTGCTCTTCCTGAACTGTTGATTGTGTTGAGGCCCCACCATATGACAACTGGTTTGGTCTGTACCAAGTTGGTGTGGAATTCCTCCGGGACTGCTGGCAAGATCTCTGCAACAGAGTCCCATAATGTGTGGGAGCCCCTACCCAGCAAATATCTGGCGCTAACTGACCGAAGAACAAGAACAGATGAAGAGGACACTTGCTTTCTAAAAGCCTTCGGTACAGTAGGAAATGATCCCAATATACAATACTTCAACATAAAAACAGTTTAAATAGATATTTGCCAACAATCATATAAACCACAAAATACACGAGTGAAAAGGAACAATGTTATTTAATCACACTGTCACCTTACTTTGTATATACATCATAACATATATTCACATTGATAAGCAAGTGCCCAAAGGAAGGGAGAAGTGAAGGGTGAATAAGGTGAAAATAATGTGATAAAAAAGGGATAGGGTTAATGTATAAAGAACATATTCATTTTTGAACAGTACAAAACAGTTATTCCTTATTTTTGCTCAAAATCGCCAAATTCCTACATCAATCCTTTCGCCATGCATATAGAACAAAAACACAGTAACACAATCACTGTTGTTTAATATGCTAGCCCTAAACAAGTAGTGTCGACGTTTCGACCCCGGAGATCTGTAGGTTCATTAGCACCTTACGATGGGGTCTTCCTCAGGACAGGAAGAGGGAAGTGGGCACCTACGAATAAGTATGATAATGGCATTAACCTCATAGGAAGTGATAGAAGACATAAAAAATTCAGTATGGGCCAAAAATCCCTATATTTACCATGGAAAGCCTTAATACACAGGCCGGTCTTGATAACAAGTTGGGCATGAAGCTCCAAAGTCACGAGAGCAGATTAACTGCACCTGCAAAAGTAAGGTGTAGTTTAACAATGGCCCGCCCAAATAACATGAGCATCGGGCCCGTGTTTGAATCAGAAATAAAACCTCAGTCAAAAATAGTAAACAGCGAAGAATTGAACTTACGCTCATTATATTAGTCCGATATCGCATTTAATTTTATTAAGCGATCCAACCCATGTTAATCCGTTAAATGATTCAATCCTAAAAATGAGAAAAAACAAAAACTGTATCTAAACCTAACCAGGACCTTTGAATTAAAATCTGTCCACCACCTGGCCCCACAGCTATAGCAATGATTACCTGCCAGTGCCACAATAAATGCGGTATATCAGAGGGCTTGGAATCTGGAGGAGAAAACAAAGAAAGGGCGGGAGATAAGGTATAAATCACAAAAACCCCTGCTTAGAGACTCAGCAGCTCCAAACCACTAGAATATTGATCCACTCACCGCTATTCTATACGATACCGACCCTCCAGCCCAGCGCGCCAGCGTCTAGGATCAAAGGAGATAATGTTTCAGCCAAAGAAACAGAAAGCCGAATGCGCTCATAAGAGTCACAGAATTAATAACATTGTAACGAGCGGAGAAGGCTTACCGCTCGACGCCCGACTGAATCTACAGCTGGAAGGATGGAAGAAGGGGGAACGAGTGCTCAGCAGTTTATATACTGCCTCGTACGTGAGAAAACCCACGAGTAAGACGTGCCGGTGGCAGCAGCTGGATGCTGACACAGCCACATCCACGTCCATCCGGGTTGCAATGGAAAGCAACAATAGACTTGCCCTAAATCGAGCTTTTAACAAGATTAATGGAATATCTTAAAAATAAATAAAATAAACAGTCAGTTAAACTAGAGTATTTATAAAAAAGGGGAGAGTATTAAGGAACCAATACAGACTGTTCTTGTGTTAAAAAATGGTAGATAGTCTAAAGCTCCAAATAAGGTATATAATCATCAATATTGGTAACCCAAAAATAAGGGCGCCACTCAAAGAATAGATTATTAAAGAAAAGGGGGAATCAAATATAAGCCCCTAAACCATACCCTATTTAGTGCTACCTCCATAAATAATTCTTGAAACAGACCATCTCATTATTATGGCAATTTGCCATTCATTACAAGGATAACATGATGGATAAAAGGTATGACAGCATGTTCTCACACATATTAGAACAGTTGAAAAATAGTTCACATCATCCACGATTAATTTACATTGTTCAAAACTAGAGTAAAGGACAGTTTATCACAAAAACCTCCAGGCAAAGAAGGATATTATAAACATATTATTCTAACATAATGTGTTTACTAAATGTTAATGCAAACGACAAATCAAAAATTGCTAAATATCCATGAGTAACGTATACACCTTAATATGCTACAGCTAGCACCACATACTATAATCATCAAGATTAGATACATCAAAAGAGTAACGGCATATCGGATCATGGAGCTACACAACATGGCTGAACAAGGAGAATGAAAATTCAAGAAAACAGCCCCAATGAAGATGCCCATGGTTCAAAATTGTATAGAAGATACACCCAAGCTCCTATTTAGAGACATGCTAGCTGGGCATGGCTGGACTCCACTTCGTTCAATCCATTCTGTATCGAGTCAAGACGTGTCATCCATTTAAATTCCCTTAAATTAAGGATCGGGCCAATGTTGCCACCTCTAGGCCCCAAGGTGACTTTCTCCAACACAAGCCATTTAAGGTCCTCTGGTGTATGTGCAGCACTCTTGAAATGTTCAACTAAAGGTGCCCCCTGTACATCGCATCTTATTCTACTGCAGTGTTGCAGTATGCGGGCTTTAATTTTTTGTTGGGTCTGTCCCACATAAACAAGCCCACAGGGACAGATAATGCCATAAATTACATTACTGGTATTGCAATTAGTAAATGACTCCAAAATGATTGTATGGTGCTTGTACATGAACCTTTTCGTTTGAATAGTGGTCTGACACGCCTTACATTGGCCACATTTGAAATGTCCCACTGTTACAGGTAAATTCCACAAGGATTGAATGGAGGGCGACATTGGGCTTACCAGGAAAGAGCGAACCACATAATCTTTGATGCTTTTAGCTTTCTTGAAAGAATGCATTGGTAAATTGGGTTGTTCAATGTCATCAGACACTAGTCCCCAGTGTCGATTTATGATCTTCTTGATGGCATTACTCTGAGTGCAAAATGTAGTAACACAAATCATCCTTTGTAGTGTGTTATCGTCCCGATCCTGCACTGCAAGCAAAGCATCCCGAGGGCTATACCAGGCTCTTTTCTGTGCTCTTTTTATCAATCTACTGGGATAGCCCCTTTCGAGAAGTCGATCCCTTAAGTCATCCGACTCCGCCATATAGTCCTCTTTCTTGGAGCAGTTTCTGCGAATCCTTAAGAACTGCCCTACTGGTAGATTATCCCTTAGGCCACGCGGGTGATGGCTATTATATCTTAGAAGTGAATTCCGTTCAACAGGTTTACGATACAATGTTGTATATAGCTTGTCATCCTCATTACAGATGGTGATATCAAGGAAATCTATCCTATTGGGACTGGATTGCATAGTAAATTGAATGTCTTTATCCCTCTGATTCAGCCAAGCGTGGAAAAAGCCCAGATCTTCGCTCGTGCCTGTCCATATCATCAGCACATCATCAATGTACCTTCTCCACAACGTTACCTTCTCACGATATGGATTATTCAAATTGAAGATAAATGCTTGTTCAAAATGGTCCATGAAAATTATAGCCAAATCAGGTGCGAAGGAAGCCCCCATTGCCACACCCTTTGTCTGTAGATAGTAACTTCCCTGGAAAAAGAAGAAATTCCTCATCATAGCTATAGATAGTAATCCAATGATGAAATCCGTGGGCACTGCCATGGGAGCTGGTCGTTGATTCAGAGCATGCCTCACCACTTCAAGTGCTGATTGTTGGGGAATGCTAGTGTATAGCGATACAATGTCGCATGTCACCAAAAGTTGATCATTTGGATCAAAAGGAAGCTGATCAATCAAATTAATGGTTTGGAGCGTATCCCTCAAGTATGTTTCAGTTCTTTCAGCAATCGGTTTCAAAAAGAAGTCAATATACCTACATAGTGGTTCAAGCATAGACCCACAGCCTGAAACAATGGGTCTACCAGGTGGATTTCGCATATCCTTATGAACCTTTGGCAGTGTATAAATGGTGGGGAGCCGTGGATCTGATTGATTGAGATACTCATACTCAAGTTTACTAAGGAAGCCTAGTTCCAGACCTCCTTTAGTGAGGCTAAGGATCTCAGAGGCCATTTCTGTAGTAGGATTCGACCTCAATTTGGTGTAACTCACTCCATCCTGTAATTGCCCAATGATTTCCAGCTTGTATTTAGCCACATCCTGTACCACAATCGCTCCGCCCTTGTCCGCGGGCTTAATCACAATATCCTTGTTGTTGCTTAGGGCAGATAGAGCTTCTCTCTCACTGCGGGTCACATTCACATTGGAATGTTTGTGTGACTCCAAAAGTTTAGATATGTCCCTAAGTACAATGTCTTCATAAGCCAGAATTCGATTACTCATGGCGTTGGTCGGGGGAACGAAAGTAGAGGGAACTCGAAGTCCTGTCACGGATTTAACGGAGGAGGTTGCAGAATTCTTGAAAAAATACCTCAGACGAACTTTCCGAAAAAATCTGAGTAATTCTATTTTCAATGTCAGATGATTAGGATGTGCTGTAGGTACAAAGGACAAACCCTTCTGCAACCTCCTCCGTTAAATCCGATGATTTGTGTTACTACATTTTGCACTCAGAGTAATGCCATCAAGAAGATCATAAATCGACACTGGGGACTAGTGTCTGATGACATTGAACAACCCAATTTACCAATGCATTCTTTCAAGAAAGCTAAAAGCATCAAAGATTATGTGGTTCGCTCTTTCCTGGTAAGCCCAATGTCGCCCTCCATTCAATCCTTGTGGAATTTACCTGTAACAGTGGGACATTTCAAATGTGGCCAATGTAAGGCGTGTCAGACCACTATTCAAACGAAAGGTTCATGTACAAGCACCATACAATCATTTTGGAGTCATTTACTAATTGCAATACCAGTAATGTAATTTATGGCATTATCTGTCCCTGTGGGCTTGTTTATGTGGGACAGACCCAACAAAAAATTAAAGCCCGCATACTGCAACACTGCAGTAGAATAAGATGCGATGTACAGGGGGCACCTTTAGTTGAACATTTCAAGAGTGCTGCACATACACCAGAGGACCTTAAATGGCTTGTGTTGGAGAAAGTCACCTTGGGGCCTAGAGGTGGCAACATTGGCCCGATCCTTAATTTAAGGGAATTTAAATGGATGACACGTCTTGACTCGATACAGAATGGATTGAACGAAGTGGAGTCCAGCCATGCCCAGCTAGCATGTCTCTAAATAGGAGCTTGGGTGTATCTTCTATACAATTTTGAACCATGGGCATCTTCATTGGGGCTGTTTTCTTGAATTTTCATTCTCCTTGTTCAGCCATGTTGTGTAGCTCCATGATCCGATATGCCGTTACTCTTTTGATGTATCTAATCTTGATGATTATAGTATGTGGTGCTAGCTGTAGCATATTAAGGTGTATACGTTACTCATGGATATTTAGCAATTTTTGATTTGTCGTTTGCATTAACATTTAGTAAACACATTATGTTAGAATAATATGTTTATAATATCCTTCTTTGCCTGGAGGTTTTTGTGATAAACTGTCCTTTACTCTAGTTTTGAACAATGTAAATTAATCGTGGATGATGTGAACTATTTTTCAACTGTTCTAATATGTGTGAGAACATGCTGTCATACCTTTTATCCATCATGTTATCCTTGTAATGAATGGCAAATTGCCATAATAATGAGATGGTCTGTTTCAAGAATTATTTATGGAGGTAGCACTAAATAGGGTATGGTTTAGGGGCTTATATTTGATTCCCCCTTTTCTTTAATAATCTATTCTTTGAGTGGCGCCCTTATTTTTGGGTTACCAATATTGATGATTATATACCTTATTTGGAGCTTTAGACTATCTACCATTTTTTAACACAAGAACAGTCTGTATTGGTTCCTTAATACTCTCCCCCTTTTTTTATAAATACTCTAGTTTAACTGACTGTTTATTTTATTTATTTTTAAGATATTCCATTAATCTTGTTAAAAGCTCGATTTAGGGCAAGTCTATTGTTGCTTTCCATTGCAACCCGGATGGACGTGGATGTGGCTGTGTCAGCATCCAGCTGCTGCCACCGGCACGTCTTACTCGTGGGTTTTCTCACGTACGAGGCAGTATATAAACTGCTGAGCACTCGTTCCCCCTTCTTCCATCCTTCCAGCTGTAGATTCAGTCGGGCGTCGAGCGGTAAGCCTTCTCCGCTCGTTACAATGTTATTAATTCTGTGACTCTTATGAGCGCATTCGGCTTTCTGTTTCTTTGGCTGAAACATTATCTCCTTTGATCCTAGACGCTGGCGCGCTGGGCTGGAGGGTCGGTATCGTATAGAATAGCGGTGAGTGGATCAATATTCTAGTGGTTTGGAGCTGCTGAGTCTCTAAGCAGGGGTTTTTGTGATTTATACCTTATCTCCCGCCCTTTCTTTGTTTTCTCCTCCAGATTCCAAGCCCTCTGATATACCGCATTTATTGTGGCACTGGCAGGTAATCATTGCTATAGCTGTGGGGCCAGGTGGTGGCCAGATTTTAATTCAAAGGTCCTGGTTAGGTTTAGATACAGTTTTTGTTTTTTCTCATTTTTAGGATTGAATCATTTAACGGATTAACATTGGTTGGATCGCTTAATAAAATTAAATGCGATATCGGACTAATATAATGAGCGTAAGTTCAATTCTACGCTGTTTACTATTTTTGACTGAGGTTTTATTTCTGATTCAAACACGGGCCCGATGCTCATGTTATTTGGGCGGGCCATTGTTAAACTACACCTTACTTTTGCAGGTGCAGTTAATCTGCTCTCGTGACTTTGGAGCTTCATGCCCAACTTGTTATCAAGACCGGCCTGTGTATTAAGGCTTTCCATGGTAAATATAGGGATTTTTGGCCCATACTGAATTTTTAATGTCTTCTATCACTTCCTATGAGGTTAATGCCATTATCATACTTATTCGTAGGTGCCCACTTCCCTCTTCCTGTCCTGAGGAAGACCCCATCGTAAGGTGCTAATGAACCTACAGATCTCCGGGGTCGAAACGTCGACACTACTTGTTTAGGGCTAGCATATTAAACAACAGTGATTGTGTTACTGTGTTTTTTGTTCTATATGCATGGCGAAAGGATTGATGTAGGAATTTGGCGATTTTGAGCAAAAATAAGGAATAACTGTTTTGTACTGTTCAAAAATGAATATGTTCTTTATACATTAACCCTATCCCTTTTTATCACATTATTTTCACCTTATTCACCCTTCACTTCTCCCTTCCTTTGGGCACTTGCTTATCAATGTGAATATATGTTATGATGTATATACAAAGTAAGGTGACAGTGTGATTAAATAACATTGTTCCTTTTCACTCGTGTATTTTGTGGTTTATATGATTGTTGGCAAATATCTATTTAAACTGTTTTTATGTTGAAGTATTGTATATTGGGATCATTTCCTACTGTACCGTTTACTACCCAGATCCCAGTATCGGTGGGTTTACCCTTTTTGTAATGTTCTAAAAGCCTTCAGCCTCATCAACTTCCTATCTGGAAGGGTCGTAGGACAAGAGTTTGGATTGATACTGCTAGTGGAGGCCTGAACCACCAGGCTCCCAGGGGTAGGTTGGTGTGCCAAAAAAGCAGGGTTGCCCAGAGTATGTCTATTGGTGTCATGCTACTGGTCTATTTCTAGGTGGACAGAAACAAGGTTTAACCCAGGTTCCTACGAGGATGTCAAGTCAGGGCTTCATTCCCTGGCAGCAAGGGCTCAGACAAAGTTTGCCCAAGCTGCAGAACTTCAGTGAGTACATTGGTTTTTACTTCAACAGATGGTAACTGTAAATCCAGGACTTCAAGCTGCCCGTCTGATGACAACAGTAAATGAGGCTCTCTCTCCGGTTGAGGGACCAGGGGGAGAACACAGCCCAGTGTCAGAGGAAGTGTCTAGTCCACTGAACTCTTGTAGGTCCAGATAGAAATTGTCATCATCAAATTGTAGGGGAAATTCGTCCCCATCATCTACATTGGTGCCAAAGGCTGGCTGGCTTTGGTCAGACGGCTGGAAAATGTGTAAACTTTCTTGCAGCGCTTAAATATTTGCAGCCGGCAAAAAAAAAAAAAAGCAGATTTGCAAGTCACAATTCAGAGTGCAGCAAGACAGACTCAGGCTTCCCATCCTCCCAAATGTCAGCAACAAATTCAGTACCATTAAACTGGGTAAAAGTTACACCAGTTACAGCACGTAGAAACTGCTAAAGTGAAATATGACTCACTACATAAAAAACAAGTTATGTCTAGCGACAAGTAGCAAAATACAATGAGATCACCTATTCCTAATAATATAATAAAACAGATACAACGAAACAGTCTTTTGCTTTAAAAAAAAACGGTAATTCAATAATCTGCTGGTGGAACACAGGGGAAGCTTGAAGATTTGTGGCAATCTCCACACCAGCACGACTAGAAAATTAACAGTCACCACAGCAATATCAATGTATTCCCAACTCGAAAGCAAAGCTGCCCGAAAGGTGTGAATTCAAGTTCAAAGGTAAGCAAACTTTATAATGTATCCATTAAATGATTAAGTGGCACAAAAACGGGAAATGACATGTATTGGCATAAGCAATTTAGAAGAATCATTAGTTTAGCTTAATTGAGACCTTGATAACATCCACAAAATTCTGCAGATGTCTTAAACTGTCCACAAAAAGAATAAAGAGTGATGGCCAATGACTCCAGCGAGGTCCATTAGCATACATACCAACCCTCCCGATCCAGGCCACAGACTACCGATTTCAAGGCGAGACTACCGATTTAAAGGCTTGCATGCAGGAACCAGAGCCCATTAGCATGCATGCCAACCCTCTCTATACAGGCAGGAGACTACCAATTTCAAGACTTGCATGCAAAAAGCAGATTCCTCTGCGGGCTTCAGATGGCAGGGGCTGGTCCTGTGAGACTCGGATGCTGCACTGCCAGTAAGTAACCTGCTCCTGTAAGTCAGTGCACAACATTTTTGTCACGTTTTTCTGCCTGCTACAGCAATTTCTCTGTGCTCCTGACAGGTATGGAACAAAATGTATATTTGAATTTCTGCTATCCGATCCTGCAGCAGCACACTTGCAAGTCCCATACACGGCAATAGAGCTGATGCAGACCGCAATAGAAGTGAATACTGTATGGCAAAACGACTTACAGTAAACATGGACAAAACAAAAATATTGTGTTTCGGGAAGAGAAATCTGAAGTTTAATTGGTACCTGGGCCAAACAAAACTAGACATCGTAAATGAATATAAATATCTCGGGATATGGTTTACAAACTCCTTGAAGTGGGGTATGCACCTGGAGGCGCAGAAAGTAAAAGCACATTTAGCGGTATGTGGGCTGAAAAGATTTAATCACAGTTATGGGGATATGTCCCATAAACCTCTATTGACGGCCTATAAAGCAATGATTCCTCCGCAACTCCAATATGGCTCAGAAATCTTATGTATTGATGGTAAAAGCTCCTGGGATAAAGATGAAGGGAAATGCCTAAAATCTTTACTCTCTCTCCCCAGCTCGGCAATGATCCAGGCAATTAGACTGGAACTTGGCCTGACTGCGTGGAACTTTCAGGTGCAACTAAGTTTGCTTAGATTTTGGAATCGTTTGGGTCTTGGGGAGGTCACAAAGGTGTCTCAGTGGTGCATGAAAGAGATCCAATCTAGTGAGCGAAAGTGGGCTAAAGCCACAAGATGCAAACTTCAGACCATTTGTGATCACCTGAACGTGGAAATAGATCCGAAGACATTGCAAATCAACGTAACAAAGAGTGTACTTAGAATGCAGGGTAAAGAATTGTCACGAGCAGTAGACAGAGTATTTGAGTATGAAAGACTCTGTAAAATTTATGAGTAATAGCTGGGAGAAAGATATAAGCTATCCCTACCTAGACACATTACCGAATCGTTGGTTAAGAATGGATGTACTAAGGATTAGAATCGGTATTAATCCGGCCGTAATAAATAGTGCAATAAAATCTGGCCTAATTCAACAAGATGGCAATTGTATGTGTAATATAGGGATGAAATGTAATATTTTACATATTTTATTGGACTGCCGGAAATTTTTATATTTACGTAAATTAATACTTTGTCCGATCTTTTTAAAGTATGATGTTAGGGCGCGTTCACAAGCATGGGAGCTTCTCGCGGATATGGAACATTTAGATATCGCGATAGCCAGTGGGAAATTTATGCAGGGTGTCTATAGGTTCCCTGGTCCAATAGAGGCTTAAGAGAAGCGAGGTGCCTTGAAATCTAAAATGAAATTAGTGGTTTTAAAATTGGTAGGAATTAAGTATTAAGTTTTAAGGATATTATGGGTTTTATTGCTTAAGAAAACGACTTTGTAATGTGTAGACTTTTTTTAAATGATAATGTATGTGTTATGGTTTAAAAACAGATGGTTTAAATAAACTTTATTTTTGACTTGACTTGACCTTGATAACATCCACAAAATTCTGCAGATGTCTTAAACTGTCCACAAAAAGAATAAAGAGTGATGGCCAATGACTCCAGCGAGGTCCATTAGCATACATACCAACCCTCCCGATCCAGGCCACAGACTACCGATTTCAAGGCGAGACTACCGATTTAAAGGCTTGCATGCAGGAACCAGAGCCCATTAGCATGCATGCCAACCCTCTCTATTCAGGCAGGAGACTACCAATTTCAAGACTTGCATGCAAAAAGCAGATTCCTCTGCGGGCTTCAGATGGCAGGGGCTGGTCCTGTGAGACTCGGATGCTGCACTGCCAGTAAGTAACCTGCTCCTGTAAGTCAGTGCACAACATTTTTGTCACGTTTTTCTGCCTGCTACAGCAATTTCTCTGTGCTCCTGACAGGTATGGAACAAAATGTATATTTGAATTTCTGCTATCCGATCCTGCAGCAGCACACTTGCAAGTCCCATACACGGCAATAGAGCTGATGCAGACCGCAATAGAAGTCAATGGGAGAAATACATTTTCCCGATTAGCTTTTAAAAATCTCCCACTTTACTCGTCCAAAATGTTGGCATGTATGCATTAGGAGAAATAACATGCCCCTCGATGTGCTATGCTACATTAGCTAAATCGGTCACAAACTTCCAATGGAAGCGAATTAATCAATAAACAAATTTCTTCTATTCATTGTTCAATTCCACCAAAGCCACTGCAGATAGCCCAGACATTTCAACCGGGCTCAGGTCGCACCCAATGTTTTTGTAAGAGTCTAAAACGCTATTTCCTCAGCCATTTGCTCAGTTAACGTTTTCAAGAAACTATATTCTGCAATTTGAACAGGAAGGGGAAATAAATTACAATAAGGATGTGCAGATGTTCTTCACCAGACTGTTTCAGAAAGAGGAAGCTAAGAGTCTGAGAATAAGGATTCACTTGACACTTCTTTGTTTCACAAGAGGTTTATGATCTTTCTGAAAGACAGGACTCCTATTTCTTGCTTACAAAAATACACTTTTTGTTGAAACAATAGAGTCCTTAGAAGCGAACTAGAAATCACAAACAGCCTAGTCAAATAAATATACAAATAAAAATTAAACCACATGCTGCATCAAGTGAGCCTGACACTCTCGTAATCTCTGATCTCCTTAATAAGGGATTGGGGGGATTTTCCTCAAAAGTACAAGTTACTTTCAATAGTGCGCTTTCTGGTGGATATTCCAGCTAACCGCAGATTCTGCACCTTTAGACTATCCCCAAGAGCCAAACTGAAACCAGAGAATCCTCCAGCAACGTTCATGTGCACCAGTAAGACGTGCCGTGTAGTTCCATCCCTGCGCACTAACAACATTTTATTGCATCTTTTTCATACCACATACTTCGATGTGGAATGCAGAATAAATCAGTGTGCTGATCTTCTAACTTGGAACCTCTTTAGATGTAAAAGAGACCACTCCACATAACGGGCAGGTGGGAGGGCAATGAAGAATCAGCAGGTTCAGTATCCACCAGAAAGAGCATTACTGAAAGGAAGTAGCTTGTTCTTCTGATTGACACCTGTAAGGGCATATTCCTCACCTTTAGAATGGATAACCATAGCAGAACCTTCCAAAGTTGGAGGGTCTGGAGAGTGGACTCAAATCAAAGATCTTGCACGACTGAGCAGGTGAAATCTCTTTCATGCTGGACCTGGCTGACAAAGAAGTAGTGCTTTGTGAATATGCACACTGCCCTCCAAGTCGCCTGTCTGGCAGATGTTTAGAAAAGACACCCCTTGTGCAAGTGCTGTTGTAGTGCCTTGTACTAGGTGGAATGAGCCTGTATTCCTTCAGAGAGCGGTGCGTCTAGGCCAGTGGGTAGCAGATTTTTATGCAGAGGACTATCTAACTTGACAGAGTGCTCTTCCACCCCTCCTTGCCTTTCTTTGCACTAGAGAATCCCAGAAAGATCTTCTCATCCAATCAATGGTCCTTTCTGCTATTGATGTAGAAGTGGAGTGCTGTCTTGGGAGCAAGAAGATGAAGCCTCTCTTCCTCTTCTGACGGGGTGAGGCAGGGCAAAGTATGCTGACAGAGTGATCGACTGACCAATATGGAAAAGAGTCACAACCTTTGGTAAGAAGGCCATCGGGTCCTTAAAACCAATTTTTGTAGAAAAAAAGGTGGGGGTTGGATGGTTGCACCAAAAGAACCTGCTATTCAATCACATGAAATGCTTAAGTGATTGTAATGAGGAAGCAAATCTTCAGTATTAAGAGTCTTAGAAAACAGCTCTGCACAGGTCGAAGGGTGTGCACATGAGAAATGTCAATATAGTTTAAGGTTCACTGTGGTATAACAAATTGTTTGGAAAAAAATATTGGAGTCAAATCTTTTAGAAATTGCTCACAATCGGTGACTTAAAAGTAGAAGGGTGGTCAAACAAATAGACAGTATGAAGGACTTGGCAACTAAACCTTTCACTGTGCTCACCCCATGACCTTGTTCGCCTAATAAACAAACAAAAGAATATCAGACAGTTTAGCGTGTAAGGGGTCGGTGCTTCACACACCACACCTTGCTACATATCTGTACTAGTGCCGAACGTAGGTTGACTTTGTGGAAGGAAGTCTGTCTGGCTGAAAGGAAGGCATCAACTACCTCGGTCAGCAAAACAAACGCATTTAGCTGCCACCGCTCAAGCTCCACGCACTGGGTTGAAGGCTGCAGAGGTTCAGATGCAAGACCCTGTCTTGTTGCGGAGACAGGAGGTCCTTCAGAAGTAGAAGCCTGAGCCTGGAGGACAAATGCTCAGGAGCTCTGGGTACCACACACTCCTGGCCCAATCTGAGAACAACTTGGGTCCCCGGTCTGCCTTGATCTTCCTCACGACTCATGGAAGGAGAAGTAAAAGAAGGACTGCATACAGGAATCCTTCCATCCACTCAAGCTGGAACAAGTCTCCTAAGGAGCGCTTTAGAGGATACTTCAGCACGCAGATTGGTGACACAGTTTAACAATCGCAGATACATTTAGACAGGTCATATCCCATTGCTCGATGATGTATTACACAACCTCAGGATGAAAACACCATTCGTAGTCCACAGGACAGTGCCTGATCAGTTTGTGTGCTCTGGAATTCGCAGACTCTGCTTGGTAGTTGGCGACCAAGAAGATATTTTGCTGGTCCGCCCACCTCCAGACACATAACACTTTCTGACACAGGATGCTACTTCATCTGCCTATTGCAGTACCACACAGCGGTAATGTTGTCCTTAAAGACCTGCACCAGCCTTCTTTGATGAATGCCAGGTAACTTTTAGGGTCAGATGGATTGCCTGAAACTCCAAGAAGACCTATATAGAGCAGGCTCTCTGCTTGAGATCAAAGGCCTTTGATTTCCACTTCTTCCAGGTGCTACCCTCAAACCAAGCAGTGATGCGTCTGCCACCACCATGAACTCTAAGTGGGGGAGAGAAAGTGGCCTGGCAAAGGTTGGACTTTGGTTGCCACTATTACAGCCACTATGCTGTCTCCCTCAAGATCTGGATGAAGATGGAAAGGCATCCCTAATGCTGGACCCACTGGGCTCTGAGGTTATACTGTACGGCACACTTATGCCACCTGGCATTGAGAATGAGAAGGATGCATGAAGCCTGAAGACCAAGAAGCCTCAAAGCAATGCTCAATGAAATCCAGAATCGATATTGAAATATAGGGGTGATATCCTGATTATCCCTGGCTCGCTGCAGTGGTGGAAAGGCTTTGAACACCACTGTGTCCAGAACTGTTCCACTGAATGGCCCTGGGTTTCTCTGGGACAGCCGGCAAGATGTTGCTTGCAATGACTCAGTGCATGGATTTACCTCCAGAGAAAGCAAACTACGTTAAAAGATCTGAGGGTCATACTGGCTGTAAAAAAAAACATTCTCTTTCCAAAGGTATAAAATCTTTTTGATTCCCTATCTGGAGGATTTGTTGTAAAGAAATTTGGATTAACCTTGCTTGTTAAGGTTTGAACAATCGTGCTTTATTGTGTAGGGTGCTGGTTGAGGACGTCCAGGTCATTGGGAGCAAGTCAACTGACTGGTGGGCATGAACATGACTTAGGAAACGTAGCCAGAAGGGCATCAATAAAGGCTTTATTAAACTGTAGTAAGGGCTCAGAGGAAGCCGGCCCTGATTGGGAATCTCAGTAAATATTTTTGTTTTCCTCTCTATAGTGGCAACTGCAACTCTAGTACCTCAGCTGCTCTCCTAACCATGACTGCGAATGAAGCACTTTCTTCCACTGGTAGCCCAGATAGCTAGTCTAGCTGTTTCAGATATCTAGTGCACTGGCAATTTGTAGATCAACAGACAATGACTTTTCAGTGTAAAGAGGAGGAAAAATCAATTAACTTCCTCATCATCATCAGCATCATGAGGCACACACGGCTTTTTCCTGCACTGGGTCTGAATCAGGGCTAAAAATAGCATCAATCCTCTGCAGGTACTGGTGCCAGGCAGAGGAATTGGCCTTGAAACTAGCTGAATGCCTACTGGTTGGACTTTTGCAATTTCATAGTGCGACACAGGCCAGGATTGGGCTGATGTTCGTTCGGGGTCAGACATCGACACCAGTGGAGTTGGTATTGGTGCAAGCATGAAAGGAACTGACAAACCATGGCTCCATATCGCAAGTTAGAACCAGGATAGGCAGGGGCCTGGTAGTGTGCCCCACAGAGGCAGATGGCATTGGGGGCCAATAGTTGGCAGAAATCTGACTGAAGACTCCAGCGGCTCCGTGGGACCGAAGTTGCACAAGAGGGTGCAAAACTGCACTAAAGATCTGCAGCATGGATTTTTGAAGGCACTAACTGCTGCTTGGCCAATGACAGCCCACACAATTCGGCATTGGTTCAGATTTAGGGGTAGTGCAATCTTTTCCTTGATGCTCTTGCACTTCTTTGCTAAACTTTGAGTGCTGGGATGGGGTTTAGTTCGATTTGGTTTTTTGTGCTTGTGTTTAGTCTTCGACTTGGCCATACTGGAAGACTTTGACCAATAAGTGGATTTTCGAGTGCCTTGTGACCAGAATTGGGCCCGCAACTTGGAGTGGGTGCAAGATCTGTGCTGCAACCATGACATCTTATGCTCAGCGACGTAGAGTTTTGCTTCCCGGTCCCCAATCGCCTTTGGGTGCTTAGGGTCATACCTGTCACACAACTTAAGAGTTGTGACCAAATCCTAAGCAGCACATCCATACGTCATGGGACTCCGTGACCAACATCTGCTTTCTGCAGTCTCAGGACAGCTAGAATTCTGTCATTTTTGTGGGGACATGGTTCCGTAGCACACTGGCAATTTTTTTTTTGAGTTGTCGGAAGACAGGGTACGATGTGAGCGGAGCTCTAGATAGACACTGAAGTGTGCAGGAAGAAAGGAACTTCCTGGGGTCAGGAATATTGCTGAAAAATTCTCAAGACGCAGTCTGGCCCTTGAAGGCACTGTAAAGGATTTTGTATTGTATTGTAATTGTATTGTAATTGCGTTTATATAGCACTTACTACCCCATACAAGGAGTCAAAGCACTTTTTCGGCGAGTAGCACGCTACTCCGGAACCCATAAAGGATTAGTGTTGAGTTAGTATAGTGAAATATGAAAGTAATTTGAGTGGTGGATAGGTTAGTTATTTGGATTCAGAAGGATAGCGGAGGGATAGAAGAGGGAAAAAGGTTTGCATTTATATAGCGCTTGTTACCCCTAATGGGGTGTTGAAGCACTTTCTTGGCGAGTAGCACGCTACTCCAGAACCCATAAGGATTAGTGGTGAATTAGTATAGTGAAATATGAAAGTAATTTGAGTGGTGGACATTAATCAGTTATTTGGATTGAGAAGGATAGCGGAGGGATAGAAGAGGGAAAAAGTTTGCATTTATATAGCGCTTGTTATCCCTGATGGGGTATTGAAGCACTTTTTTTGGCGAGTAGCACGCTACTGCGGAACCCATTAAAGGATTAGTGTTGAATTAGTATAGTGAAATATGAAAGCAATTTGAGAGGTGGATGTTAGTCAGTTATTTGGATTGAGAAGGGTAGCAGAGGGATAGAAGAGGGAAAAAGGTTTGCATATATATATAGCGCTTGTTACCCCTAATGGGGTGTTGAAGCGCTTTTTCTGCGAGTAGCACGCTACTCCGGAACCCATAAAGGATTAGTGGTGAATTAGTATAGTGAAATATGGAATTTGAGAAGTGGACCTATTAGTCTGTTATTTCGATTGAAAAGGATAGTGGAGGGATAGAAGAGTGAAGGATTTAGACTTTTTTTTTTTTTTTAGGTCATAGCAGTAGTGGGAGGCTTGGGATGAGTAAAAAGGGATGTGGAGGGGAAGAGTCAGAGGGAATAGTTTAGAAAGGCTTGTTTTGGGGGATCAGTATAGTAAAAGAGGTGTCAGGTGGTGCAAGGAGGGGGAGAGTCTAGAAAGAGCTATTTTGGGGATCATAGTAGTGGTATGGGGTTTGGGATGAAAGAGTGGAGGTAATGGATATATTGATAGAGGTATAGGGTGAGAAATAGGCTAGTGCATTGGAAAGAGTAGTAGAAAGAGGTTTGAGATAAGTCAGAGAGTTGAGGTAGAAGATATATTGAGAGAGGTATAGGGTGAGAAATAGGGTAGTGCATTGGATATGCTGAATCAGAAGAAAGTAATAAATATATAGATCCATAAGTACATGGAAAGTTTATAGATGCATAAAGGAAGTAAGTATATGTAGATTAAAGATATTGATAGAGGTATAGGGTGAGAAATAGGGTAGTGCATATAATGTTTTTTTTTTTTTTTTTAGGAAAGTAATAAATATATAGATCCAAGTACATGGAAGGCATGTAGATGCATAAAGGAAGTAAGTATAAGTAGATTAAAGATGCATTCGATAAACTCTGGTTTTCAAGTGTTGTACTTAAAAATGTATTTATTATAATTTTTTTCTCAAACAATTATTCTACATGTTTATACAAAGCAATACACATATATAGGTACATATTTATAGTACAAATAAATGCTTATATGCAGAGGGATATGCTGTATATTTCTGTTTGCGCCTGGTGCTTATGTGGGGAAGAGCCAATTCTTTAGTAGTTTTCTGAAGATAAGGTGGTTGTCGGTGGATCTGATGTTGGGGGGTGGGAAAGAGTTCCATATTTTGACTGCTTGAACAGAGAAGGATGTGCCACTCATGGTTTTTTTCTTGTATCTTGGGATTTTGAGGCGAGGTGCCACTCTAGAGCGGAGGTTCCTATGATGAATGTGTTTGGTGATTTTATTCCTTATGAAGAGCGGTCCCATTCCATGTATGGCTTTGTGGGCGATACAAAGCAGTTTGAACGTGAATCTTCTGGCATCCGGTAACCAATGCAGGGCTTTCAAGGCAGGGGAGATGTGGTCTTGCGGTTTGATATACGAGAGTAGTCTGGCAGGCGAGTTCTGAATCCGTTGTAGTCTTTTCATAGTCGTTAAAGGTGATCCGTGGTAGAGGCTATTGGCATAATCGAGTTTGGACAGTACAAGGGAGATGGTAGCTTGGACCTTGTGTGGAAATCTCAAATGGGGGAAGATTCGTCACAGAGTTTTTATAGTAACAAAGCTTGATCAAGCTAGTTTGTCCACTTGGGCATTCATCGATAGCTTGGAGTCCATGGTCATTCTGAGGTTTCTTACTTCCTTGATACTTTAGGCGGTGATCCCAGTTCATCAGGCCAGGCGGCAAGCGGGTCATAATGTTTCCAATCGCCACACGTGAGTATTTCTGTTTTGGAAGCATTCAATTTGAGATGGCTCCAAGTCATCTATTGATCCACGGCTCTGAGACAACTGAAAATTGGCGAGTTTCCAATGTTTTTGGGGCATTCCAGTTGAAGGAGTATTAGCGTATCATCTGCATAGTTATAGCACGAGCTGAAATTGGTTGATCAGTACCGGTAATGACTTCATGTAGATGTTGAAAAGCATGGGCGAGATGATAGAGCCTTGAGGGACCCCAGCTTTTGTGGAGTACGGTTTGGACCGAGGTGACCGACGAACAGCTATACTCCACCCTCACCAGAGACAATCACACCTGGACATCCGACGCAAACACCGCAGCCAGAGAACGCCACACTTGGATCTCCAACTGCGCAGACGAACTCGCCCCGCTACGCAACCCCTGCAAACAGCGCCCCAGGAAAGCTGCCCGGTTCACCACCGATCTCCAAAAAGCCAGTCACCTGCAGACGCCTGGAGAAGAACTGGAAGAACACCAAGACAACAGAACACTACTCCACCTACAAGGACGCCATGACGGACTACCAGAGCCAACTCAGAACCACCAAAAGGAACTTCATCCACAACAAAATCACCGCCAACTCCTCCAACGCCAAGGAACTCTTCAGTGTCATTCAGGAATTCACAAACCCACACAGCGAAGCCACTGACATCACCCCGTCCCAAGACCTCTGTGACAAGCTCAGAACCTACTTCCACCTCAAGATCAAAGCACTCTACGACAACTTCATCGACCACCAACAAGACGCCACACCGAGCCCCCGCCCCCTAGAGGTACCAGCCAACCCACCATCTCCAAATGGACACCGATCACAGCCGACAACACCGCCGCCTTCATGAAAGGCATCCACTCGGGGGGGCCCCCACCGACCCCTGCCCCAGCACATCTACCACAGAGCAGCAGACGCCATCGCACCCGAACTACAACACACCATCAACACCACCCTCAAAACAGGCACCTTCCCGGACGACTGGAAGCAAGCAGAAGTCAGACCCCTGCTCAAGAAACCCACAGCTGACCCAACCGACCTCAAAAACTACCGGCCCATCTCGCTCCTCCCCTTCGCGGCCAAAGTGGCGGAGAAAATAGTCAACAGGGAGCTGACACGCTTCATCGAAGAGAACGCCGTCCTCGACCCATCCCAATCCGGATTCCGAAGCAACCACAGCACCGAGACCGCCCTACTCACCGCCACAGATGACATCCGCACCCTCCTGGACCAAGGACACTCCGCGGCCCTCATCCTACTCGCCCTGTCAGCGGCCTTCGACACCGTCTCTCACTGCACACTAGTCGCCAGATTACACGATGCCGGCATACAAGGTACAGCCCTGGACTGGATCCGATCGTTCCTCACCGGAAGAACCCAAAGGATCAGACTACCACCCTTCCTCTCCGCCCCTACGAACATCACCTGCGGTGTCCCACAGGGTTCATCACTGAGCCCGACCCTCTTCAACATCTACATGGCCCCCCTCGCAGCCATCATCCGACAACTCAGCCTCAACATCGTATCCTATGCCGACGACGCCCAGCTCATCCTCTCCCTCACCAGAGACCCCCCAACATCTCTCCACACATTTTTTCTTTTGTGGTACACATACACTTAATTATAGAGGGTATGCTGTTTTACGAATGATCTGACTTGCATCCTTTTCCTTTTTTTAAAAAAATACTAGAGAAATGGGCACAGAGGACTGGGTTAGACTGTATAACCGAGCAGCAGAGGTTGGGTGGAGATAGAAAGAATCCCCCTACACCAGTCTTATGTAGTGTATATGGTTATTGCCCGAGAACACCAGATTCTTTGTGTTTGAATATTTGATGATTGGAGGGTGATCTGGCGTATATTTTCCCTCTTCAGCTCCTTGTTGAGAAAGAGGTCCAGGATGAGTCTGGCTGCAGGGTTCTGTATGGTTTGGTCTCTTCTGAGGAGCTGGGTTGAGATGCCGGGGTAGAAGGTGCTGCCATAGTTGAGGTGGCTGGTGACAAGGGCTTGAGAGACTATCTTTCTGGTGTTGGTTGGGATCCATCTGAAGATTCTGCAGAGCATGCAAAGTGTGTGGAAGCAGGAGGAGGCGACAGTGTTAACTTGTCGATACAAGGTCAGTTGGCTGTTAAGGATGACGCAGAGGTTGCGTGCGTAGTCGGTCGGTGTGGGTCCGAGTTCTGCAGGCCACCATCTGTGGTCCTATGCGGAGGTGTTCTTCCCCAAGATCAGTACTTCTGTTTGTCAGAGTTGAGTTGGAGGCAGTTGTCGCTCATCCATTCGGCAACGTTGGTCATGGCATTGCAGAAGTTCGTTTTGGCGTTGGAAGGTTCCTCGGTGACCGAGAAGATCAGCTAAGTGTCATCTGCATGAGAGATTATGTTGAGTCAGTGGGATCAGATGACATCTGCAAGGGGGGTCATGTAGATGTTGAACAGGGTGGGGCAGAGGGAGGATCCTTGTGGTACGCCACATAATATCCTTGGGTGCGGAGCTGAAGGAAGGCAATCGAATGCTTTGTATGCGTCCTGTAAGGAAGGAGGCGATCCACTTGAGGGCATCTTGCTGTATTCCTAAGTTGATGAGGGTGTTGTGTGAGACTGTTAAACGCCGCAGAGAGGTTGAGGAGGATCAAGGCCACTATTTCTCTATGGTCAACGAGTGCTCTGATGTCATCTGTCGCGGAAATCAGCACGGTCTCAGTGCTGTGGTCGGCACGGAATCCTGATTGAGAGGCGTCCAGTAGGTAGTTTTATTCCAAGGATTTGTTGGGCTGCTGGTTGATAGCTTTCACAAGAACTTTCACCAGGTAGGGGAGCAGGGAGATCAGACGATAATTTTTGAGATTGTTGGGGTCAGCGGAGGCTTTCAGGGGTCTGACGTCTACATGTTTCCATCTGTCCAGGAAGATTGCGGTGGAGATGGAGGTGTTGAGGATGCTGGTGAGTTGCGTGCGGATTGGGTCTGATGCGAGGTTATAGAGGTGGTGGGGGCAGGGAGAAGTGGGTGCCCTGGCGTGGATGGAAGACATGATGGCTGAGGTGGTAAGGGCGGTGAGCTGTGACCAGGTAGCTATGGTTTGGGTGGTGTTTGTTGGTTGGTTGAGGTTGTCTGCGTTGAGGGCGGCAGGTTGAAATTGTTTTAGATGTCGGGGATCTTGCTGTGGAAGTAGTCTGAGAGGTCGCTGAGATCTTGGGAGGGGTGGATGGTGTTCTGTGTGGCTGTCTGGTTGGAGAATTCTTTTACTATTTTGAAGAGTTCCTTTGTGTGGTTGGCCGCAGAGTCGATGCAGGTGGTGATGGCTGCTTTCTTGGCTTCTTTGATGTGCCGGTGATAGTTGCTGAGGGCTGCCTAGTGAGCAGCTCTGTCAGCGGGGTTCTTGGTGGCGCGCCATCGTCTCTCCAGTTAGTGGCAGTTGTGCATGGTGATCCCGAGTTCTGGTGTGTACCAGCTACCATGTTTGGGGGTGTTGTTGGGTTTTGTAGGTTTCAGTGGAGCAACTCTGTCGGCGCTGTCGGTTATCCAGGCGGCGACGATCTGGACGGCCTGGTTGAGGTCAGTTGAGGCCTCGGGTTGGGAGTTGGAGAGGGCGTGTGACCACTGAGTTTTGGTGGCCTTGCTTCAGCTTTGGTGGGAGGAGATCTGACACCTGGTGAATGTGTGTTGGGTGTCTGTAATGGTTAAGTGTACGATGGTGTGGTCAGTCCAGGTGAGTTCTGTGGTAGGGCTGAATTTAATTCTGTAGCTGGAAGTGAAAATGGAGTTGAGTTGGTGTCCGACTTTCTCCATGGGATCAGTGACCACTTGGGTGAGACCGTTGTTGTTGAGGTTCTCCTGGAGGGTGGCGGGAGGGCCAGAGGTCCTGGCGCTGGTAGTTGTCCAACCTGTGGTGTGCTGGCGACGCACCCGTTGCGCGCAACTGCTGCGAGGTCGTGCGGAGGCATCTTTTAGTGATCTGAGTGGGAGATCCAAGTGCAGGCAGCGCAGTGGCAGAGGGCAGCACAGGGGAAGCAGACAGTGCAGGGGAAGCAGGCAGCGCAGGGACAGCACTATATATAGATTTAGAATTTGCAAGAAAAATTTGATGCATAAATGGTCCTTGTAATCCAAATCTATTTTTGCAGGATTTTAGTGCCTTTTGTGCATTGTTTGTTTTGTACGAAGATCCTGAATTGGCTAGCACTTTAGAACGAGGATAGGAATTTGATTAAATATTTTCTAAGGGAAGACTGCCCATGTGGAAGTGGACAAGACTGAGTCAGATGTTTAGGTATTCAAGAATAAACTTAAAATTTGAGTAAAAGGTCAAAAAAGAGACTGATCGTAAGGTGTCAAGTGTACACTGATAAAAGTGGACACACACACCTTTAACTGAAAACAACACTCACTATGCATGCAAATCTGATCTATTAAGACATCTGACAATAAGCAGTACATTTAAGTGAAGGATCCAGTGTCTCTCACTTGGCTCAAAATCCATGAGCAGCACAGACTGAGTTCCCATAAAAACCATTGTGCTCATAAATGTATTTACAACTTCAATACAACCTATTTTGTTACAATGTTATCCACAAACAGGGCTATTATGCCATAACATGAATTCCAAGGAAAATGAAAATGGATCCAACTGTGATGGCAAAGGAAAGAGGATATAAATCAATATTTCCATCTGTGTCTTTTAATTGGTCTAAGTGCACAGGAGAGGGCATGCAGCATAGCAGTCAAAGTTCGGTATGTCATCTGCACAAACAGCACACAGAAAACATTCAGCCAAACTAAGGGCCTTATTTAGAGACTGGCAGCCAGGATATTCTATCACAAACATGGCCACTATATACACAACTTGTCCATTTTGAATAACAGTCCTTTTGATGTTGAAGAGTAGCAGACATACAGACATTTTATTTCTAAACTATATTGCTATACCTTTAGAGGTTTTGGATACATGATAACACTGTTGATTGTTTCCAGAGAGCCTACATGGGAATCAATCAGCCTTTACAATGTGGTCTTTACCACGCAACACCTTTATCACGCATCAATTACCACACATATATCTTTACCACGCATACCTTTACAATGAAAATTAAAGTATTTCGCAGCTAAGTATATATATATATATATATATATATACTCACTGAAAAAACCAAAGGTTACAGAGGCGTTATAGTTTGGAAATACAATTAAAAAAAACTTTAAAATTTAGTGAAAAGACCCAAGGTTACAGGGATGTTATAGTTAGACTCACGTTTTTTAAAATTCTATTTGCTAACTATAACACCCCTGTAACCTTTGGTTTTTCAGTGAATATCTAAGGTTTTTTAAATGTTAAATCCTCACTATAACATCCCTGTAATCTTTGGTGTTTTTAGTTAATATCTAAGCTTTTTCAAATTTTATTTCCCAACTATAAAGTCCATGTAACCTATGATATTTTTATTTAATTTTTAAGGTTTTTAAATTGTATTTTCTATCTAAAATGTCTCTATAAGTGGTATTTTTATAAGCTTGTAGTTTCTTCAGTGGATTAATAAGCGTTGTTTTTTTTTTCTTCACATTATTTATATTCGTGACGACGTCAACAGGATGTTTCAAAGTAATCTGAAATTCTGCATCCGGTCATATGTCTAGCAACCATTTACACACAGCCAACGCAATGGCTCTTGTCAGACAAACCCTAGTACCCAAAATATTGTGAAGTTTTTTTCTATAGGGGTTTCATTTCTTTCGTTTTTTTTGGGATCTTCGCAGCAATGTCACGATCCCCGTGGACACGTCGTGAAAACGGAAAACAAAAGCAGGCATTCAATGACCACCAACACATCCCAAAAAAATATGTAAAAAAAATACATTCTGAACGTCACCCTACACATACTACTATACACATACTTCTTTAAAAACATGTTTAAACTCATGTTTTTGTACTAAGTTTCTTTAAAATCCATCTTTCAGACCTATTTTCCATTTTTGGGGTTATTCGGGACGTCGCAATGACTTCGTTAACAGCGACGATTGTGCCTTTTCCATAACACTACAGTATTTTACACACTAGGGGTTTATTACTGTACACTTCAAACTCATGTTTTTCTAGTGTGTTTCTAGAACAACCATCCCTAAAACCTATTTTCCGTTCTCGCGATGAGGCTGGAGATCGTGATGACGTCGGTATTCGTGATCCCCGCGATTACGTCGCGTAAGCAGAAAGAAAAAGCAGGAATTCAATAGCCACCACCACATAAATGTTATAACTATATAATTAATTCTAATCATAAGAGTAGATAACTCACTATATAAATAACTCTATAAAAACATTTATCAGTATCTCAAAATCTCTATAGGGCTCCCGCGCTTGCTTTACAATAACCCCCGGGTGGGCCAGGTTCCAGGGGCATATGCTAAATATAGGAGGGGGATGCATAAGGCCCCCCTCCTTGGGCTTATCAAAGCCCCAGGGACCGCCACTCCCCGGGGCACTTTTGATTATGAATGCAGGCGGGTACAGTGGGCTAACTCCAATTGTGTGGGGAGGGGGCCTCGTGGACCCCTCTGCCTTGGGGACCGCCACTTCCCCAGGGCTAATTTAAAATAATATGGGGGGCCTCTCCGCCTCCCCCCTGCCCCAGGGACCGCCACCTCCCCGCAGCTAATTTTAATATTATGGGGGGCCCTCACGGACCCCCCCTTGCCCCGGGGATTGCCACCTCCCCGGGGCACACAGTTTTTTTTCAAGTAATGAGTGGGAGGCCATGGGGCCTCCCCCACTGCCCAGGGGGACCGCCACCTTCCCGGGGCACAAATACAATAATTAAGGGGGTCCATTGTGGCCCCCTAGCCCGGGGACCAACACCTCCCTGGGGCTTAATTCACAAAGGAGGGGGGTCATACATGGCCCTGGGGACTGCCCCCCCCACCAATGGCTGGCTCCAGCTATGTCCCGGGGTGCCCACCCCGGGACATTGCAATTTGTTATGGGTTGGCGGAAGCACCGCTCCCGCCAAGTCATAGCAAACTCAGCTCTGCTTTCAATAAGCGTGAGCAAAAATGCTCTTGCTTGCTAAAAGCAGAGCAGGTCTGTTTCCTTGTCCGATGAGATGCGAGTAGGAAAAGAGACATTGCTTTGACATCCAGGGAGCTGCATGTTAGCATCTCCATGGGTCTCAAAACAATGCTGGCTCCCGCAGGAGGTAGGGAGCCAGCAGGGACCACGGGGGCCTTGAGGCTCCCCGCACGGTCCCCAACTTTTTAAATGTGAGTGCCCTAGGTGGGTCCAGGGCACCTACACTACAGGTGGGGCACCAGGGGATGGGGTCCCCGGGGCCAAAATCGGCCCGGGAGCAAGTACCGCACAGCCCCCTCCCTTTATTAAAATATTTTTTTTTTTTAAATGGGGGCAGGCCCTGGGGGATGGGGTCCCCGGGGCCGAAAATGGCCCGGGAGGGGGAGCCGTGAGGCCCCCTCCCTTTTTTTTCAATAAAAATATGTTTTTAAAAGGGTCCGACCCTGGGAGATGGGGTGCCTGGAGCCCAAAATGGTCTAGGAAAGGGGGCCACGCAGCCCCTCTTCCTAAAATGATAGAGGGAAAAAAACTGGAAAATAAAAAGCCGGCAACTCGCCGGAGGCCTCACCCCCTCTCTCCACTAGGAGGAGGGGCCGCCTGGTCTCCCTCCCTTTCAATTAAATAAAATTCCATAAAAAAATGGGCAGGCCCCGGGGGATGGGGTCACCAGGACCGAAATCGGCCCGGGGGGGGAGCCGTGAGGCCCCCTCCCTTTTTTTTCAATTAAAATATGTTTTTAAAAGGGTCCGACCCTGGGAGATGGGGTGCCTGGGGCCCAAAATGGTCTAGGGAAGGGGGCCACGCAGCACCCCTTCCTAAAATAATAGAGGAAAAAAACTGGAAAATAAAAAGCCGGCAACTCGCCAGAGGCCTCACCCCCTTTCTCCTCTATTCTGCAAATGCGCCTCCTGGGACGCTCCTGGTTGGGGGATTAAGTCCCTTTGGCTGCTGAGGGTTCTTAGGGGCCAACAAGACCCCCTGTTACCTCCAGTAAGCCCCACACAGTGGGATTGCTGAGAGGTGGTCGGAGGCCACGCCCCCTTTCTCCACCACTCTGCAAACCTTCTCGGTAACGACTGCTAAACTCTGGAACGCATTGCCAATCCATCTGCGCCGGATTGAGACGGAACAGGAGTTTAGGAAGGTCTTAAAAACTTGGCTCTTTAGTCAGGGGTAGTATTATTGGCTGGCCTTTTTCTTTAGTCTGCTCTTAGCGCCGGGACACCTCTGTTGAGGTAGCTGTGCGCTTTATAAATGACTGTTGATTGATTGATTGAAACGCGCCTCTCAGCTCACTGCTGGTGGAGGGATGAAGTCCCCTTGCCTCCTGAGGGCCTCAGAACTAAAGTGAACTTCTTCCCCCGACGAGTAGTACGCCAGGAGGCGCATTTGCAGAGTGGTGAGGAAAGGGGGCGTGGCCTCTGACGTCCTCTCAGTAATCTACCTGTGTGGAACTTACTGGAGGTAACAGGAGGGCTAGTTGGCCCTAAGGACCCTCAACAGCCAAGGGTACTTCATTCCCAAACTAGTAGTGCGAAAGGAGGCGTGTTTGCAGAGTGGTGGAGAAAGGGGACGTTATAGTTAGGAAATAAAATTAAAAAAACCTTAGAAATCTATTGTAAAAAACCAAAGGTTGCACAGATGTTATAGTTAGGCTAACATTTCACTCGTACAAAACCAGAGAAATTCTGCAGTTATAGTTAGCCGAGCTAACTATAACTTGCGCACCCGCAATGCACTGCTTATGACCTCACATATTTCATCACTCATGACATGGTCAGTGACATCACTGATGACATCTCAAATGACATCACTGATGATATCACTGATGACATCATCCACCGAATCTCTGATGCACCCACTTACACCCCAATATAATATTTCATACACCCACCCCAACGTCCACACTACCATTCTCAAAACCATTGACACACTCATACCAGTACTTACACACCCACTCATTGACTCAAATGTCTACACACACATCCACTCAGTCACCCATACAACCACTCATAATTCAACTCCCTCACTAATACAGTCACTGATATATCCACTCATACACCCATCCAGCCACCACACACTATCAGTCACCCATTGAGCTACTCACACACCTACTCACTCACCCATAGTCAATCACACAGCAACTTACTCACCTATACAGTCCTACATACACGTGACCCACTCATTCATTCATACAGATACTAACACATCGGGTGAGTAGCGCGCTCTATAAATGCCGTGATTGATTGATTGATTGATTGATTGAACACATACTCACATACCTATAGTCATTGACACAAGCACACACTTACCCATAGTCACTCTCAGAATCGCTCACTCACACATAGTCACTCATATGCTCCAGCACTCACCTATTCTGCCTTTCACATATGCAGTTACTCATCCTTATACCACTGACCCATACAATGAGTCACCGACACAACCATACACACACTCACCCATGAAGCCCCTGACAGATGCACTCAGTAACCCTTACAGCCACTGACTCACCCACTCACTCATCCATATAGGCAGTCACTCACCCCCTCACCCACCCACTCAGACACTTATAAAGTTACTCAGATAACTAATCAATCACCCATACAGCAACTCGCGTAGCCACTCACACACCCATTCAACAACTTACACACAGCGATCCCCGCGCGGAGGGGATCGCGCGGGGGTTACTGCGGGTGGAGTCGGGGGGGTTAAAATAAAAATAAAAGAAGAAAACCTACCTCACCGGGTCCCGCGCCGCCTCTGCTCCTGGGCCGGGTCCCGCGTTTTCCTGAACAGAAACAGGCATGGTCCCTCCCCTCCTGTAAGCCAATCACAACGCTGCCATGGCAGCGTTGTGATTGCTGAAAGTAGGGCTGGTTTGGCATGGCATGGCTGGAGCACTGCTCCCGCCATGCTTTAGCAAACTGCAGGACCTAGGCTGATTACACATAAATGTAATGCTTAGGATATGCAATGTCCTGCGGGTTGGCACCCCGAAACATGGCTGGAGCCGGCCCTAGGGGTGGCATACAGCGTGCCCCCCCTCCTTTCCTGACTAGGGGCCTGCCCCGGGGAGGTAGCAGTCTGTGGCTGAGAACAGCCCGGGGGGGGGAGGGGGGCACGAGGCCCCCCTCCCATTTTAGAGTATGGCCCTGGATAGGTGGTGCTCCCAAGGGCCCGGGGGGGTCCGTGAGGCCCCCCAACCCAAGCATTTAAAGCCCTGGGGAGGTGGTGGTCCCCAGGGCAGGAGGGGGGTCTGTGAGGCCTCCACACGCTATATTGAATTAGCCCCGGGGAGGTGGCAGTCCTCGGGGCTGTGGACGGGCCCAGTGAGCCCGTCTGCATGCATAGTTAAAAGTGCTCCGGGAGGTGGCGGTCCCCGGTGCAGGGGGGTCCGCAAGGTCCTCCCCAGACTATATGGAAATAGCCCCGGGGCTGTGAGCGGACCCAGTGGGCCTGCCCGCTTGCACAATTAAAAGTGCCCCAGGGAGGTGGCAGTCCCCGGGGCTTTGATAAGCCCTAGGAGGGGGGCCCCGTGCAACCCGCTCCTATATTTGACATATGCCCCCGGGACCTGGCCCACCCTGGGGTTATTCCAAAGAAAGCACGGGAGCCCGCGCTTTTTTTTTTTCTCTGCTGCGGATTCGCCGATCCACCCGCGAGTCTGCGTCAAAATTTAAAAAACAATTTTCGCTGGGTTTCTTCTCCCCCTGAATTGACTTGTTCTAGGATGACTCACTTGAGATCTTTAACAGGGTGACCAGTCAATACGAAATGTTCCACCATTTTTCTAGTGCTGCATCTGCACCTGATATTGTTCCTATGCTCACATATCCTGGTGCTTATTTTTATCATAGTCATGCCTGCGCATTTAAGATTGCATGGGCACGTTAAGAGGCATATCACTTGTTTCATGTTACAGTTCGTATGTTTTCTCAATTGCCAGGGGCAGCGTAGACCTAAATCTATTTCTCTAGTGTGTATGGTCAGATGGCAAACACTACACTGGCCACACCGGTAGTGACCTACTACTCCGGGGAGAACTAGGGCGTTGTGGATGTTAGTTGGTTTTGCCTTAGATTTATGTCTGGTATGTGTCGGTGTTATCTCTCAGGTTTTTTGCTCTTTGGCTGGAAAACAGAGGGTAATCCCAATGTCTGGGTCCGGTGTTGAGGATGTGCCACTTGCGTTTGATGATCTTCTTAGCGTTATTTGAGGCAATATTGAATGTGGTTAACATATACCAATGGCAGTTCTATCTTTTCTTTTATTGGAGTTTCCAGTCGTGCATCTTGATTCTGGTTTCTGGCCCTTTTTTTTGTTTAATGATCTGCTCAGCATTATTACGTGCCCTTAATGTGTCTACTAGATAGTCAGCTTGTTGTTTAAAGTTATTCATGCGACTACATATCCGCCGTAAGGAGAGAAATTGCACATAAGGTAGGTTTTCCCGTAGTGAATGGAGGTGAAAGCTGTAGAATCTTAGCAAGCTATTTATTTGCAGTTGGCTTCAGGTGGGCATCTGTTTGTACAATTCCTATTTCAGGAAAGATTTTACATCCAAAAATGTCAATGACTCTTTGCTAATGGTGTGGGTAAATCTTACATTTCTGTCCTGGTTGTTTAGCCAGGTGATAAAGTCAAGGGCGGGGTCACTCCTCCAAATTACAAGGATGTCATCAACATACCGCGTCCATGTGGAGATGTTTCCCCAGAATGGATTTGTTTCATATAGGTTTTCATTTTCCAGGTTGTAAACGTATAACCCGGCCACACTAGATGCGAAGGTACTCCCCATCAATGTGCTGCAGGTTTGAAGAAAGAGAGTTCCCTCGAACTCAAAGAAATTTCTTGTTAGGGCACAGCCCATCACAAAGTTAGGGCACAGTCCATCACAAAGTTTCTGGGGGAGGGGAGCACGTATGGCCACTCCACGTTCTCAAGTATCTTGCTGATGACCTCTAGAGTCTCTTCTTGGGGGAGGCTGGTATATAGATTTTCTATGTCTAAGCTTATTAAGAGGTCTTGTTGGTCAATGAACGCGGTGTCTTTGATATGGACGAGTAAGTGTTTCATATCCCTAATGTAGATTTCTGTGTTCTGTAGTATGGGTTTTTAGAAAGAAGTCACATAATTGGGACAGAGGTTCCAAAAGGGAACTTATCCCTGATAAGACTGGCCTACCTGGAGGATGATCGCGATTTTTGTGGATCTTAGGGAGCATGTAAAAGTATGGAATTACCGGGTTAGTGTTCCTTAGAATGTCCCGTTCATGTTTACTGATCCACCCTTCGCATTCCGCTTCCTCTACCATGGAGTTAATCTCTACTCGGAGTGTGGTTGTAGGTTCTGCATCTAGTATTTTGTAGTTATGCTTGTCCGCGCACAGTCTCAGACACTCCGTTCTGTAGACTGTGGTTGACTGTAGGACTATGTCACCGCCTTTGTCAGCAGGTTTTATGGTGATGTCAGTGCCGTTTTGTAAATCGTTCAGAGCTTGTTTCTTTATGTTGCTTAAATTCTGATTTTTTTTAATGCATTTGTGTCAATATTTTCTATCTCTGTGTATACTGCATGTTCGAATGTTAACAACTCCACTGGAGTGGTGGGAGCAGGGGGTAGAAGTTAGACTTCTTTCTTAAGCCTGTGGTCGATGTCTCTTGTGTGGTTTCTTGGACCCCAAAGTGTGCCTTTAAATGTAATTTGTGAAAGAAGGCTCCTAGCTCACAATGTAAGTGGAATTACGCAAAGTTTGGTGTAGGGACAAAATCTGGGCCTTTATTTATTACCTGTTGTTGTGAGTTTGAGATTTTCTTTAAGTGAGATTAATCACTAGGTTGTGAATGTGCCTGGGCCCTGTTGTGCACTGGACATGCTCCTCATTTGTATGTGGGTCTCCTCTGTGTCCCTTGTCCCCTGTTTTCTTTTTTTCTTCTTTCCCTGCGGCCCTGGGCCCTAAATAAAAAAGGCAGGAGCTGATTTTGTGGGAAAAGTGGGGGGCTTATGGGGTTGAATGGTGGTCCCCATGGCATCATCTGTTGGCCCTGTTGTGAGAAAGGTGGATAGGATGTACTGCGTTGCGGGTGGGTAATTGGTATAACCAGGGGCGGCTTCTCCACTATGGCGGAGGAGCATCGCCCCCACTGATTTTAAGCAGTGGGAGGAAGAAGAAACATAAAATGATAATAACTTAGAGTTATTATCATTTTATGTTTCCTGCCTCTTTGCGGGCGGGCGGGAGGGACTGCTCTGCTTTCAGAGCAGGGGAGGAGTGGTTTGCCCACTCCTAAGTGCGCAATGACTGTTTGGTCAGCTCTCTTGGGCCGCCCAAACCAGTCATGCGCACTTTCCCCGTTCCCCATGCAGGCTGCATTACAGCCTGCGTGGAGAACATTCCCTGGTTGAGCGTCGAACCAAGACCAGGTCAGTGGAGCCTGGGTGCTCACCAAACACAATGCTTTACTATATATTTTTTTTATTTGCCCACTGTCCTTCCCATCTGCAACCCCCCCACCCCTATCCCCCTGTGTACGCGAACCCTGCCATGGTCACGCCCAGGGTCTCCTTCTCTGCCTAGATTTTGTTCTCCATTTTTAAACATTACCACTGCCCCACGTTTTTGAGTCTGTAGATCTGTCATTTGAGGAGTATGCGTCTGACAGGTCAGAGTTGGTATCTGTGGGTATTTTACACTCTGGTGTGGAATGAAAATCTTTTGACATCTTTTTGGAGCTTCTGGATTTTTGACTGGGTTAGAATCTCCTTGTAGTCATTGGTTTCTTTATTGATCTTATTCAGTCTTTTCTCTAAAGGCTGTCACCACTGCCCTCAGTTCAGCTTCACTCATCTGTACATCTACCAAGATGGTCTCTGCTAATCTTTTGGCTGTTTTAATAATCAGATTTAGCCGATTCCTGGTGCATTGGAAGGCAATCTGGGCACATTCTTTTCTCATAGTGGCATCTTCCTGGAATATTTGTGGAGCATTGTTTACTTGCAGGCCTCTTGGGGCTGCATTAGCTCTGAGGTACTCTGTCATTATCACCCCATGGAGGATTACTCTATTCCTGTTCCTGTTTTTCTTAGTTAGTGTATCCCAGTCAAGCGTCTGTGGTATAGTTTGGGCAACATTTAGATCGGATAGGATTCTGCCAGAATCTCATTTACGTCTTCATCTGTGAAAGTTAGGCCGAACTTTTCCACCATTGTGAATGTCTGGTGATGTGCTCTGTGTGTGCTTATGTTTATTAAAATGATGTTTAAAAAAAAAAGGAGGTGGTATATCTCATGTGGTGTAAGACTACACTCTGTAGACCACAGGATTTTTGACAGTCAGCAGATTTCTTGTGGCATAGTCTCCTTAGCTCCCACAATTTCAAAAGTTTGGGACGGCTTTTTACATTCAGCGCCATAAAATATTCAGGCCAATATGGCAATGTATTATTTTTTAATTGTTTTGGAGCCAGATGAGGTCTCTTTCTGTGATCTGTACCCAATTAAAAAAAAACATGAATAAGCAGAGACAATTGAGCAAAACGGTCTTGAGCAGAAAATGTGCATTGACAGACAGTAAAGACTTTGGTGCAGCTGAAAAGACATGAGGGTGGTTTGGTAGTTAATCGAAGACTGGCAAGGTGCCCTGCTCAGATATTCTTCTAGCTATAGTGTGGAACATACCCGGATCATACATCCGGATAGTGTTTTCAAGTGGGCACATCTCAAGTAAGTCAGTTTTTTCTTAGACTACCTCCTGTCAAACTGCCACTGACTTTAATGAACCAGAAGTCTTCAAAGCTCCTGGTCTGAAGAGCTTGCCAGCACAAGGATGAAATTTAACCCAGTGCCTGGTCCAGGGTCTTAGTGCATCTGCGCATCTGATTACCTGTTCACTGACTATTCCAGACACATGCCTTAGGAGCGACATCTCTCACTCAAAAGTAAGAAAATGGCATTAACTTCTTCCATTTATAGCTCTGAGCAGAGAAATCCTCTCACACAAGCAGGTTTTCTTAAGTGCACTGCTGGTGTAACCAATTGTTACGGCTATGCGCCGGCATGCTTGGGCCATTGTGGCAATTTATGTTAAAGTGGTGTGCTTTATATTGGGGTTTTGTTGATTTTAAAAAGGCCCTTGATTCGGTTAGTAGGGCTTCTCTTGTAGGCTGAATTCCCAGCTTGTCAGAGGACAGACACACTGCCACTTGTAACTTCCTCAGTCAGTGGAGCGTTCTTGCATATCTGGTCCTGAAATAATTGCGTGCACAGCATGATTCGCACTGGCACCCACCTGCAATGTTTATGCAAGGTGTCATCCGTGGTGTGAGCTTTCTGTAGCCCCTTTACTAATTCAGAGCTAACCCAGGAGCTAAAGACAGACAGGTCTGTCAGAAGCTTTTGCTTGCCTTGGTTACTTACCAGTATATGGGTGGCACTTAGGGACCACTTACCTACCCGTCTCACCACAAACATATCACAAAAGCTGGCCAAGCCTGCGTTTGTGATCAAGATGGCTGCTGTGGATGCACGTAAACAGATAGGTAACTCTCTGAGGGGGGAACAAGCACTGGCAAACCCCACAGCTTTCAAGGGGTGACCTTTTGGATTTACTAGTGCTTAATAACTAAGAGCATATTTTCAAGAGACAAGGGAACCCAATGGATCTGAGAGGGACCTTGGGTAAGAGTAATTATAAAGGAACAGTGGTCCTTTTCAACACAAGTAAGAAAAACAAGTAAACACAGAGATATAATAAAAACTGTGTCATATAATGCTTATGGGAAAATAATCATTTTAATTTTCATTACAAAGAACATCAAAAACACATAAATAAGAAAGTGGGGGTACTGACAAGCAATGGGGTTAGAAGAACTCAGGCATAAATAATCAAACAATTTTGACCTGTTTAAGTCCGAGATAACGGTATGGGCCCTTTATATTCAAGTTGTGGCCAATCCATTGGCAGGCGGGGCCCTGATTTCATTACAAGACCGGAGGCTACATTATGCAGACTGACTTACCAACTAGAGAATTACTTCAGCTGGATGCCAGATCTGGGCGCTCTTGCAGGGAACGCCTTCCTTCAGTGCTGGTCAGACCTTCGGGGTTACGCATTCCCTCCCTTTGCTATGATTCAAAGGGTTCTGCAGAAGGTGAGACAAGACCAATGTTCTTTGATCCTAATAACCCCCTTTTGGCCGTCTCAGGCCTGGTTCCCGACCACCCTAGAGTTAGCTTGCAGCATCCCTTTCTTAATTCCAGCAGTCAAGGGTCTGGTTTCAAACGCAGATGGGGAAGATCACCACCTAGTTCATTCTGGGATTTTGAACCTTCTTGCCTGGAAAGTGTCAGGAAATCCAATGAATTGTCTGGCCTTTCGTCATCAGCTGCAACACTCCTCGGTGAATATCTTGGGCCCCTGGAACACACTATAGGTACAACAACTTTTGGAGAAAATGGTTTCGTTGGTGCCTGGAGAGGGACTTGGATTCCGTGGAGGCTCCTATCGTACACATAGTTAATTTTCTTGTCGAACAATTCGATAAGGGCCTTTCTTATAGATCTATCAATTGTTATAGATCAGCCATTTCTGCTGGTCACTCTCTTATCAACGGTAAGACGGTAGGTAAAAACTTTATTGTTTGTAGAGTCATGAAGAGTATCAGGTTGAAGAGGCCACCTAGACCTAAATACCAATCCATGTGGGACGTTAAGGCTATTTTAGACCTATTTTCAAGTTGGCCTGATAACTCTTTACTTAATAGGAAATGTCTTTCTATTAAGCTTGCAACTCTCTTGTGCTTAATTTCCTGCAGTAGAGTTTCTGATATCAAATGTCTTGATATTTCTAATAGATCTTATATGTTTGGTGTTAAATTTGAAATTGTTAGAAGAACAAAAACTAAGTCAGATACTATTTTTTATCCTCGCTTTGACCTGTGTAAGAAACTCTGTGTTGTAGATTGTATGATAGAATATGATAATAGAATGAGAAACCTTCGCCCTAATGATGCAAATCAACTGCTTGTTTCCTTTGTCAAACCGTTCAAACCCATTACCTCTACCTCCATAGCCAGATGGGTCAAGTCCGCTATGAGCCTAGCCGGCGTTGACTTATCTAAATTCCAAGCCCACTCTCTTAGAGGTGCTATGGCCAGTAAATCTTTCTGGTCTGGTGGTAAGTTGGATGATATTCTCAAAGCAGCGGACTGGTCTAATGCATCCACATTTGCTCGACATTATTGTAAACCAATTGAGCACATGTCTGATGTTGTCCTACACGGCTACCAACATGCATAATGTAGCCTCCGGTCTTGTAATGAAATTGCGATTCTCCTATTAACATGACTAGAGAATCTGGATTTCATTAAAGACACGGAGGCTAACATTGCTGGTGGGGCATAACACCCAAGGTGAAAAGCCAAGTAAAGAGATCCTCAGGACATACAAAGCAGGACTACACCACCAGCTTCTCTCTTGTAGGGAAAGCCGATACAGAAAAAAGCCAAATGTCCTCGATGTGTCTTGCCTACCTTTATAACTGTTTGGCCATGGTGCATAGATACCACTAAATCAAGCAATGAAGTACACTGAGCATATGAAAGTAGTGAAATATGAAGGTGAGGGTTTGCGTGTGCCTGCCTTCTTTTCTAAAGTGCTTCCCGGAGTTTCAAAGAAACAGATCTCTGGTTTATTTCAAGTGTAAAGGGATGAGGGTATTAGTGAATAAAGGCATATTGTGTAAGGAGAATGCGTTCAAGAAACTGCTTTCAAGATTGGGAAATTAAAGAAGGCTTTTTAGCCACCTGAATGATATGAGAAATATTAATATATAGATCTAGTGATAGCGCACTAGGCACTGATACTTGGTTTGAAAGTCATAATTAAGTTTCATTTATACTTTGAATGTTACTTGCATGTATTTTGAAATATCCAACATTACTCACACATTTTATTGCTTCCTAAATCGATTTCATAATAACATGCACTTCAAAATATTGATAACTTTTATATCTCTCTGGTATGCGTGCAGAATTATATCATAAGTGCTTTGAGTTTTAATTTTTTTATCTCAAGTAGAATGTGATTTTCATATCTTTTATCACTGCATGATAAGTAAGTAAATCAGAATATTGATGAGAATACTATTATTTTCGATTTTGCTGCCGAATTAGGTCTTTTGTCACATTAGTGTCCTATAGTCAACTGTTGAGTTCATCAGATTCTCTAGTCATGTTAATAGGAGAATTGCAATTGTCTTAACGTGGCTGTAATGGGACTGATTCACAAAGTATAGTTTGTCTGAATGAAAACATTATAAACCAATTAGTTTTGTTTATGTTGACAATTTCCAGAAGATTATTTTCAAGACTGGTGTTAAGGAGCCTAAAGGACTGGATAGAGGCCAGGAATGTTTACTCCCACTTAGGGTTCGGAGATAAAATGAGCATGACAGACCAGGGGTTTAGATTCATAATGCCGATATGAAAAATGGTATCTCTGCATTACCTTTTCTTACGTCTGGCAACTGCAGGCTTGAAATCCGCTTTTGAAAGTTCTGCATGAACTTGGTGTCCCGCGGCGAGCAAGATGGACCCTGTGTGATTCCTCGCTTCACCGCCGCCTGCGCCACGGGATTTCTCGGCCATCTGCTATGCGGCCTGACCTCGTGACCGCACGGCGAGATCGGACTCTGTTGGTGCTGACGCTGGTGACTAGCTACTGTTCCCGGCGCTCCTGCGGTTCTTTTTTATATCATCTGGAAGTGCCGCATACGCTGCCGAGTATCCTCCTGAAGCCGCGAAAGAAATTAATTGCTGCAAGTCGTGGGAAAGTTGCAACCCGGATCGCTCTGAGAGCTTCCTTGAAGCGCCGAAGCTGCAGGTGTGGTTGGCCCGGTCTTGGCGCCCTTTTTGGACTTTTTTGCGTCTGGTTGGCCTCTTTGGCTATACGATTGAGCTTTTTTTCTAACACGCCAGACCCGGACCCGGAGGCTTTTGCAGCGGACCTTGGCAAACCCGATATGGTCCTTGATTTGTGTGCCGGTGAGTGGGGTATGGCCTCCCGAGGGGCTAGGGGGGTCAAAGGCAAACCAGCAGCTATCCCTAGCTCTGGTGTTACTGTTGGGCCCACCTCTGTTGCAACTGAACCTACTCCTAAAAACAAAAGAGAGACTGTGGGCTCCAAAAAGTCTATGAATAAATCTAACCTCGGGGGCCCCCCAAAGGATGGAAGCACCTCACAACCTTCGGTAGCCAAACTCTTCTTCTGCTGGGACGGGCTTGGGAAACGGGGCGAAACCTGCATTCAACTTCCACACAGAAAGCAGCCTGGCAATCCCCGCTATAGCTGCCCAGACTGGGCCTCCAGATCCGCATGTGATTTCACCCTCACTAACAGTTGAGACTCGCGAACTAGAAACCATTCAGTTAGATCCAAGCCAGGGGGCTTTGTTAACTGATAATCTTGTGCCTAACATGAATAGAGAAATCCTAATTCCTCTCTCTCAGACCTACACCGATATGGCTCCTACTGTAAGCGCGACCCAGGTCCAAAACATCTGGGGCCCCGTGTCTTTTGACTTGAATGATCTTAAAAACACCAACGTACAAAGGCTCACAAACCCTGGCTCCCCTGATCCTTTGGGAGAACACTTCTTTTCGGTGTCAGACGGGTCAAATTCCCCGGCAGATGCAAGCTTTGTATCTACCAGTGCTAGTGATATCTCGGAAAGTCTATGAATAAATCTAACCTCGGGGGCCCCCCAAAGGATGGAAGCACCTCACAACCTTCGGTAGCCAAACTCTTCTTCTGCTGGGACGGGCTTGGGAAACGGAGCGAAACCTGCATTCAACTTCCACACAGAAAGCAGCCTGGCAATCCCCGCTATAGCTGCCCAGACTGGGCCTCCAGATCCGCATGTGATTTCACCCTCACTAACAGTTGAGACTCGCGAACTAGAAACCATTCAGTTAGATCCAAGCCAGGGGGCTTTGTTAACTGATAATCTTGTGCCTAATATGAATAGAGAAATCCTAATTCCTCTCTCTCAGACTGACACCGATATGGCTCCTACTGTAAGCGCGACCCAGGTCCAAAACATCTGGGGCCCCGTGTCTTTTGACTTGAATGATCTTAAAAACACCAACGTACAAAGGCTCACAAACCCTGGCTCCCCTGATCCTTTGGGAGAACACTTCTTTTCGGTGTCAGACGGGTCAAATTCCCCGGCAGATGCAAACTTTGTATCTACCAGTGCTAGCTGCTTAAAAATCAAGGTACTACCCAAAGTGATCGGCTATCTGACGTTGTATGGAAACTGGAAGATCAAGAAAATAGGCAACGTAGAAATAACCTCCGCCTTCTCGGGATCCCCGAAGGGGTTGAAGGGGAAGATCCCCGGCGTTACATCATCAAGCTCCTAAAAGGGGCCTTCCCCGACCAGACCGAGTGGTGTTGGGAGCATGAAATCCAACGAGCTCACCGTTTTCCCCTTATGATTAAAAAACAGTCAGGCAGCTTTAATGACTCTGGAAGACCACGGGCGTTCCTGGTTTTTTGGGAATTTTCTTTTAAGACAGTTAATTTTTGATCAAGCCAGGCAATACTCCCAGAAATCTTTTGAAGGGGTATCCTTTTTTGCCAAACCAAATTTCTGTCACTCCACTGTGGAGCGAAGATGGCAACTTCGTCAGCTAATAACCCCCTTCCAACAGTTGGGGGCCCAGGTTTTCCTCATGAATCCTGCTAAACTGAAGGTTATTTTTAATGGCGCTTCACGATTTTTCACGTCGGAGATCAAAGCACAAGAATATCTTGTGGAACTTAAAGCTAAAAAAATGTTAAAGTAATTACAATTGGTATCGGGACTGGTATAGTTGAACTTTTAAATTACACTTAGCCTAATATAAGGCATATATATTTTTTGTTTTACCTTTTTCTTCTTTGTCTTTTCATTTTTTGCGGTTGATTTTATTTATGCCGCATGTTTTTGTTTTCCTGAAAAGTACCTCCCTTGGCATGGTAACGGTGGCGGGGTGTTATTTCAGGGTTTATCATTCAGGAAGTTCCTGATTGCTCATGTTCCGGGGAGGGTGGGTGGGGGGCAGGCTGCCAGGGGTGGGATGGGGGGCGGGGGGTTTGTAGTCCACGAAGGGAAGGCCGAATTTGTGATAGTTGCTCACATTTTTTTAACAGGTTTATATTGTAACAATGTGACTTACGCATCGCAAAGGTTGTATAAGACAACTTTCCTAGTCTAGTATGGTTGCTTTGGTATATATTCCTTTCTTTTTTCTCTCTCTCTGGGAAAATTGATAAATATTTATCCTGTAGTGATGTCTTATTTTTTATTATGGTACTGCTGCACTGGTCACTTTATTGATTGTTCTTTTTAAAGGTGTGAAAACTAATTCTTATCTACTTAAGGTTCTTGCCGTTGTGGGTTAAAAACTGCCCAAATTAACTTTTGATCCTAATGTATTGTACAATGGGATATTTGTGATAAGATTGTATTTTATTATTATTTTGCTTTCTTAGAAACGGCCTTCCATATATACTCTCCAACTGTGGGGGGAGGGGAGGGGATGGGGGGATTGCTACACTCTGTTCATTTTTTCTTCGTTGTAAAGTATTTGCTCTTTTTTTCTCACCGCAATTGAAAAGTAAAAATAATATTAAAAAAAAATAAAATGAACTTGGTGTCCCAAGTAATCTTCTTGCATTAATTATTTGCCTACATCATAAAAACCACTGGCCGCACCACGGCGCTCAGACCAATCACAACGCTGCATTGCAGCGTTGTGATTGGCTCAGGGGAGCCTCAGCCTGGGTGCTTTCTCTACCTGAAATACGGGCCGGAGCGACGACGACGGAGGTGGTGTGGCGAGGGGGTGGTTTTTTTCTTCTTTTTACACCTTCCTTACCCCTCCCCCCATCTCAGCCCCGCGCCCCCAACCCCCAACCCGTGCCGGCTGGTCCTGTGAATGATGGATTGAATGGGGTAGTGGGACATCTATTCTCATGTTTACACAATGCACCAGTGTTAGCTGGGGGAAAAAAATTATTCAAGTTTGTGAAGGCTCTTGACTCGTCTTGGAGGCAGCGGTTACAAAATATATTGAATAGTTTTCTACGCTTCCTGTGAGATACATGGTTTGATAATAAATGCATCAAAAATAAGATTCATTCATTTTAACCCACATAGATGGTATACGAGAGCCACCTATTAGGAAACTGAGATAATTGAGGGTGTTTATGATTTTGATGATTTAGGTATTAGTTCAGCTGATGATGCCAAATGGACTAATCAAACTGGTAAAAATACAAACACTTTAGACAATACAGTTAAAGCCATGTAAGCCTTTGCAGACACATAGGATCCCAGATGGTTTCTGCACCACTGGAAGTTTACAGGTACAACCTCAAACAGCAGCACTCTACAGTGCAGAGTTATCGGGAACTTTGAGTCTCAAAGAGATATTAGGGCCAAAAACGGTTTCCTTAAAGCCCTCTTAAAATTGCCAAGAAGTGCCACGACTTTACCAATTCTGAATGATCTGGGTATCCGAATTACTGATTAGGCCATTGACTTTCTGGTGTAGGATATAGTCAAATGATACACTGCTGCACTATAGAACAGCTCTCAGCAACTTACCTTGGCTAATGTATGTTTGTACCTTTTTGATAAAGCTGGGGCTGTCACATTATTGGGATGAATTTGAACAGATTACACCTGCTAAAGCCGAAGTGTTGAACAGAAAATATTAGGCTAATGTGAACCAGGAAAGGCTGCACTTCAACGGAAAGTTTTGACCTGCTCAAGCATGTGGCAAGATATGATACCTACTTGGACTTAATACAGCCAATTCTTGCTATGATGATATATCATAGATATATATAGCTCAGGTTTGGCATATTCCCACTAGAAGGTTTTACTGGGAACTGGTCTAACTAATTAGAACACCCTGGATGTTACCAGTTTTTTGGAATTCGGGAATCCGAAGTCACTTGACAGCTTTAAGACTAGCAAGGAATTTAACATCCCCAAGAATGGCATTTGCGGTTTCTAGATTTGCAATGTCTGCATGGAAGATGGGAATAAAACATACTGAAGTTGCACAATACTTAAAGGTGTTGCTATGGATTACTGTTGATTGACTGTAATATTGTATAATGTATATATCACTTTATGCAGTTACATTTTGACTTTATTGTAAATTTGTAATAGTTGCTCTGATTGTTTTATGCAATGTTGTATACTGTTTTATGGATACTTGTACAAATATACGGATTAAAGAACTTGATGGTAAATCAAAGTCAAAAGTAATCCTGGACCAAAGCATGAACCATTCAATTCACACTGATTTCGCCGTAGGTGAGTTTTCCCTGAGCACTAATCTCTGGAAATAAACGAAATCACAAAAATGCTAAGAACTAATGCGAATAGAATTTTTAAATCTTCGTGCATAATGTATTACTGGTAGTGGATAATAAATGTTGGTCTTTCTGAATTTCTTGGAAATATAAAACAACCCAGTAATGCCCAGAAGGATGTAAAATATTGGAGAAAAAACTATGTGTAAAATAGGGAAGGCTTTAGGAAGCTCAAGAAATTATACTGTGCTTTCTTTAAAACAATACTTATGTCAAGCACACATCAACACACGATCTTCTCATGCCCACCCAAAGACTGGATGGAACGCCGCGCCTGCATGGCCAAAGACACAAGTTTCTGAAACCCTCCACATATGGGGCTAGGCTCACTGCAGCACAGATTAAGCCATGCTGACAACTGACATTCCTCTCCTGAGAAATGAGAGCTTTAAATTGCAAAAATAAATACTGGACTGATTAAGAAAATGTAAAACGGGAGATTTCCTGCACAGGAGATTTGCTTAAGTGAGGCAGGGTGTGACGACAGATTTTCAATCCATAATCATGCAGCGAGATTAACAGCGAACCTGGAACATATGAAGAAACGAAATCTAGGCAAGACTCACCATAATGCATATAACAATTTCCTTTGGCGGGATCCAGCTTTATTGCTTTCAAGAAGTACTTTTCAGCCTCGCTCTTGCGGCCCTAAAACAAAAGAAAATACATATTAAAAAAAGAAAAAAGACTAAATATAGAAAGATAGATAGATAGATAATAAACCCCTACACATATATAGATATAGTCACGTCAGGCTATGTACATTTTGGCTGAGCTACATTTCGAATGGTTCCAATAAGTTCACATCTTTCAGTTCCGATTCGTCCTTACAGAATGTTTACATTTATCTTTAGGACACCCACAGTACTCATGAAAGAAGCTGAAGGAAACGTTTCACTCAGGGTTCGATTGTCTAATTATCCGAGCGTACACTCGCAGGGATAGATTTCAGAACCCGTCTCTACTCTACACACACGTGTGTTTGCGGTCACCCACAGTCTTCCACCTTCAGGACAGAAAATGAGTGGTTTGAAGGAGCCCGGTGCCTGCGCCGCACGTGTTGCACAATGACTCCAAACATATGCACAAGGAAGGAGGACAGGTGACTCATTTGTCACTCTCTGGCTTCACAGCCAGAGTGAATTCAATTCTGAAGAGCTTGACCTGAAGTGGATATGGGGGGCCATACTTTCCTAAACGAGATGAAAGGACAAATACTAAACTAGAGATTTTTATAATCGAAAAAAATGCAATACTTGTGAAACTAGTTGCAAATGAATTTCAGTCAATAGTAATCTTCACCTGGCAGCCAGTGCCAGCGGCTGTAGGCTGGGCCCATCGGTACTTCAATTCTGGGGACTGGCACTTATTTATCCTCAACAGACTTTGAACAAGAGCAAGAGAGAGAAAAACACAAATGACAAAAGAAGAAGGAAGAGAAAGACAGAAAAACAGTGACAAAGAGAAAGCAAGGTAGAAAAAGAACCTGAACAATGACATAAAGGGGTACGGAGTGTCTGGTGGCATCAAGACTATGGAACCTCGGTATGTGGCATCCTAACATTCGTTAGCACGGGTTGCAGACTTCACAGTAAAACGTTGGGCCTGGGCACTTATTCTTTAACAAATTAAGCACTGCTGGTAAACCCGTCTTCTACCTTTATCTAGGTATGTAGTTGCTAGCAAGCTTGGGAAGCAAAAAGACCCACCTGTTCAACCTAAATCCAGAGTTGGCCAAATATACAGTAATACATCCTAAAAGGAAATAAGGAATGACAATAGTAAAGGAATACACCCTCATGGACCATTCCACACAATCCTTATTAGTGACAGCATGCTAACCTTATCAGACCAAATGTTAGTACAAACACTGGCAAAGCCAATAGGACTGGCTTGCATTGTAAATACGGACTAAAACATTAAAAAAGGCTACTGCAGTAAAGAAAACATTTTCGGTATCTAATGCATAAGATAATTTATTGAGATATGAATCAGTGAAATATTGAGATGTGCAGAGTGCCCAGACAACTTGCTTCCAAAAACTGTATGTCTGAGGGCAATTCAACTGCCCCTGATGAGTCAAAGGCAGTGCTTAATTTGAGCCGGGTGGTACGGGTGCTTGGCAACGTCTCTTGATTGTCAACACTGGCACTTATGACAGCCACCACATGTTGGCAATGTCTGTCAAATTAGGAAATGAGCACAACAATAGTTGTTTATTATTTCAATATATATTTAAAAGGACTATTACCTGCTGCCAGAGCCATCCTTATAATGTTGGTGTGTCTGAATTAGTCTGAAATGCCACACTTGTAGAAGAGTGATGGTTAGTAGTTGTGTTGATACTGACATTGGCAGAAGCAATGGATAGTGCAAGCTGAAATTGCCTCCTGACGAGGGCCATGGTACTTTTTTTTTTTTTTTTTCAATTTAAACACTGAAAGGAGAGTGCTGAACAGTAACTGGAGACAAGGGAAGTGACTCAGAAGAAGAGACTACAAGAAGTAGCAAAAGTGACAAACATGGGGCTAGAGAAATTTGTGATTCTGACTGGCTGTTTCATCACCGTGAGAGAAAGCACTTATGATGGCTCGGCATAGAATAATCACTGTAATGTCGGTGGTTCCATCCTTAACAAGATCGCCGTCGCTTAAAAGGGCTGTTCATTTGTTTGGGTGACGAGTTTGAGCCTTGGGCTCATGAAAGACCCATCTAGGGAGATCGCCTTTTGCCTGACCAGCACTAGCAATTGAGTCCCCTGTCTACCTGCGTCCGCATAGCCCCTGTCCTGGATGAGACTATACCGAACAGTATCGTCAAGAGAACATAGCAAGAGAACAATTGGCTGGGCCAAACCAAGTGCTGCTGCTCCCCAGCGAGCATGCACATCAGCAGTGTGGAACACCATATCAGCAGACAGAATAACGCAGCAGGCACCCTAGAACCACAGTCTTGAAGCTAAAGTGTGCATCTAAGAATTATGGGAACCACAAATAACTTCTACTGACATCGAGACCGATATAACGATAACCACTAGACCCAGACAAGCATTACTTCCTAGTCTAATTATTGCAGAATTGCTGCTGTGGGGGTAAATGGGGGAATGAAATGAGACTGTTCACTACCAGCCCTTGAAACCACAGGTTATACTGTCCTATCAGTGTTAAAAAGTTACGTGGAAGAACCTGAGCGTAATCGCAAAGCAACACAAACTCCCTAGTGAAACCTGTGTCTACCTAGTCTTGTCATGTACATGTTTTGTGTGTGTAGTATCTTACGGTGTGCTGTGAATAAAGTACTTTTTTTTGTTTGCAAGCAGAAGCACTGGCTAGACAATGAACTGATTGTTATTAAATGCTTAACAGTCTACACCTTATTTCACCTCTCTCAGAAATCCTTGGACTGCTCAACATCTCTACCTTGAGGGTGATGTGCTTATCAAGTGATCAGTTTTGGGTTCAACAGTAAGGTAAAGGACCAGGACACGTGTGGTAAAAGGCTCCGACAGTCACAATCTGAGCCCAACATCCTCCGATTGCCTTGGAACCCTGTTGATAAATAGACCTATTGTTGCAGGTTTATGGTTTGCTTGGAAATTATGGTTTGCTTGGCAATATACACACACACACACACACACACGTCAGATGCGATCATTACTGCCTTTTAACAATTTACATGTTAAGTCCAAATACCATGTGTTTCGAGAGAGAATAACAGATGGTCTGACTACAACACCTGAAGACCAGCAGCAATGTTCCGTTTTACAATATAAACCGACACTGGTATCTCAATACGTCTTGAAGGGATGGTAAAAAAAAACTAAAAAAAACTGCTCTTTCATGAGCGACCTGTAATGTGCTCTAAAGATAGCATAGTGTACAAATAGGTTGTGCATCAGATGTTCCCAAAAAAATCTGACGAGATTGTCCAAGTCGTTAAAATGTTTCCCATTTGGGCGGCAGTGCCACATAACCATCCAGGAAGATGCCAGCTGCTAAAAGGCAGTCATCGTTGGCTACCACCCCTTGTCTACTTGCGCCTGACCACCCAAAAGCATGATAAAGAAAAGTATTACCATAAGAGATCGCAACATAAAAGGGGCAATCCCATCACGTACAGCCAGCTCTAAATTGCCATTCCCTTCTGCAAAGGTTAAACCTTCTTAATGGAAAGTTGTCAAAGATCGAAGAGGGCGGTGACAAGAAGCTCTAAAAAGACAGCGCTTTTGTGAAAAAAGTGAGGAGATTATGAGATGGAACTACTGGAAGAGGAAAATGTGTTGGAGGTAGGATAATACTGCAAGATCGAAAGGAACACTTTTTTTTAGTTTTATATCAATCAATCAATCAGGGAATTGTAAGCGCGCTACTCACCCGTGAGGGTCTCAAGGCGCTGAGGGGGGCGGGGTCCGCAGATCTGTTTAGCCGAAGAGCCAGGTCTTGAGGGTCTTCCTGAAGGTGTTCAGGGAGGGGGCGCGTCTGATATCTGCCGGTAACTCGTTCCAGGTCTTGGCTGCAATGTGAGAGAAGGTTCTTCCGCCTGCTCTGGCTCTGTGGATGCACGGGGTTTCGGCCAGTGCGAGGTTGGAAGATCGGAGGTTTCTTTTGGGTACGTGGAAGTTGATTCTGTCGTTGAGGTATTTGGGTCCGTTGGTGTGTAGGCATTTGTAGGCATGAGTGAGGATTTTGAAAGTGACTCTTTTCTCCACGGGAAGCCAGTGGAGACTTTGTAGGTGTTGGCTGATGTGTCCGTGTCGGGGGATGCTGAGGACGAGTCTGGCGGCAGTGTTCTGTATTGTCTGGAGTTTGCGGAGTAGGGACTTGTTGATGCCGGCGTAGAGTGCGTTTCCATAGTCCAGTCTGCTGGTGATGAGTGCGTGGGTGACTGTCTTCATTGACTCAGGGGGGATCCACTTGAAGGTCTTGCGGAGGATGCGGAGGGTGTTGAAGCAGCTGGAGGTGACGGCGTTGACCTGTCGGTTCATGGTGAGTGAATGATAGCACGAACTAGACCCGAGCCATCGGGTATCAGAGCGCTTTACATGAGCACCAGTTTGGTTACATATTCATTTTTTTTTGTTAGGCACAGGGAGATTAAGTGATTTGCCCAGAATCACAGGATGTTTAGCGTTGTTGCCGAGACTCGAACCCGGTTCCCCAGCTTCGAGGTCGACCGCTCTAGCCTTAAGGCTACATCCTCTCCCCAAGGAGACAGATTGTATAAAATCTTCAGACAGAAATGGAGATCGCCTTTCAGAAAGGGAAACATGTGCAAGATCAGTGCATGCCAACAGGACAGAAAAATGGAAACAGAAGTATCATCATCTAAAACTGAAGGGGCGGAATAGATATCGAATGGAAAGAGATAACTGGCTCACACCTGGTCTCCATCACCGTTCATACATATACCCTCCTCCAATCACTATGTATACCCAGTGGGTGTTGAAAAAAAGAGGAGGTGTTGGAGGGAAGAATGGAATGAAACAGATGGAAAGGCATAGTAAGAGGCGGGGTAGAAAAAAGAGGGAAGAATTATATAGCTCAATATGGACCAGGGTGGAACAACTACTGCTGCCTCATCCCTATTCCAAAACATATCATGATTAATCGATGTAAGAATTTTCACAAAAGATGCTTTAAAGCGAACAGAATATGCAAAGAATATCTGGAGAAAGAGGTTACAATAATCAGACATGGGGGGGCTTGAACAGAAATCAGCAGTGCACTAGGTTCTGAAATCTAGGGACTGCGAATGCTGGGGCCATGCTGTCATAGAAAGTTGTGGGCAAAGGATGACAGTATTTAGTCTGGCTGATAAGAAGGCAAGGAACACCTGGTGGTAAAACATGGACAAAGGGAAAAGCAGCCATCCTGGAAGGGTTTATGAATATGAAGTGGAAAGTCACAGAAGTTGTAGTGAAGTTTGAGGCATAAATGTTGGTGTTGTGGGAAAACAGATTGACTAGTCCAATGTAAAGACTGTGTTCCATAGGGAGATATTGTTGAGGGAGAAGAAGTGGTAGAAGAGCAGCGAGGGCTGGGGTGGGCCTGCTGTCAGTGCAATGGGCGTCAACTTGGCTGAGCACCAGAATACTGTGAATGTTCACACAACCTAACTGGATACTGTTGTCCACCCCAGCCCCTCAGAATACCCCTTCCTCCTCACCAATCACCAGAGGGAACAGGGATACAATGTGCATGGCCTGCGGGTACTTCGGTTCATCCTCCACTCAGCCAGGTCCACCCAGCTCACATTCTAATGAAGTCATAAGTGCTTACTTGTAAACCAGGTAAACAACGCCACCATGTCTCACCAACAGATGCCAAGGAAGTGCATATTCACTAAGAGGGTGGGGCAGTGAGGGGTTACATGCACAGAAAGGGGCTGACACAAAGCAGCTGCTACGTGCTGAGTGGTGGAACAGCACGAAAGGAATCAGTGGGCTGAGGAGCGGAGCAACAAAGAAACATCCGCCAGAGAGGACAGGGCAACATAAGGTTTGGAAGCATTGTTGTGATGGATAGAGTGGGTGCCAGAGAGAATCACTGACTCGGTGTTCGGTGCGAAAACAGGGAGCTGAATGGGGTGTGCTGGGTGTGGCCAATCTAGAGGGCAGAACAGGCACTTGTAGTGGTCCTCTATGGAGCGTTACCAAAGAGATGCGCATATAAAGGGATTGCAGCAGTAACCAGGGTTTCCCTGGCACGCGGCATCCTCATTAAATTTTAACGCAGTGGCAATATTAGGTGACCAGAAACTCTCAAACAGCCAATAGGATTGCAATACAAGCACTCTCTCAGAGGAAGCACGCAACTTCTGGCCAATCAAATTGTGCAAACATGGCTCCCAACATGGGTGCGGAGCCACAGACCCTCTCTGTAACAGACCTGAAAGCTCTTATTAGGATGATAACAATTTTTATTTATTTTATTTGATAAGTTTTATATAGCGCTGGCTAGACCCGGAGGTATCAGAGCGCTTTACAAGAGGTTCAAAAACAGTGTTACAGCGTTACATCGGTTACCATTACATACATTTACAAGAGCAATTTGATAACAGTGAAAATAAGACCAATGGAACAAAAAGGGTAAGGAGGTAAAGGAAAGAAAAAAGGGGGGCTATACATAAGGTTGCAAAGAAACAAGCCGATGTTTGGACCAGAATCTCAAGAATCCATGACTCAGAGCCTGAAATAGGGGAGAGGAGTGAAGGGGACATAAGGGTAGGTAGGAATTAAAGGTCAGAACAGGCGAGGAACAAGGAGCAGTCAAGCGGATAGGGGTAACGTTAGAAGATAGTCAAGATGGAGTCCAGCGGGAAAGAGGAAAAACGGACCCAGGTCGACAAGATGGAGGATCCATGAAAGAGGAACGGACCAGGGTCGACAAGATGGAGGATCAAGGTCATGGGTGACCATTAAAACCATCACCAAAAATTGCGGGAGACAAAAAGACTAAAGTCCAAAATAACAATATGGTCTGGCGTCAGCTGTGCTGTCAAGCGAGACCTAAAAAGGGCAGGCAAAGCAAGTTTCTCCATTATGCTCTAATAATCATGAAAATAAAATGGAGTAATGCCCAGACGTGGGTCCCATGCTCACTGTGCCACTGGATTCAAGCTAGCCTGGCTGATGATGGCTGATACCCCGAAACCGGTCCAAGGATGCTTGTTTCCGGTCCAGGGAGGACTTGGCAGTTCCGGCTGGACCGTTCCCATGAGGAGCATGGTCAAAACTGATTTTATACATCCGGGTCCAAACTGGGGTGGCATGGTGATCAAAAGAACGATGAATTTAACTCAGATTTTTTGACTGGGGGTGAATGTTTGATTTGTTCAGCATTCTGTCCATCATTTGGTGGACATATAGCTTATAGCATATAGCTAGATGTGGACAACAGGATATTTGCAAGATTACTGCTATCTGCATTACAAATCTTGATCTGAGAAAGACAAATTATCACCTTTACCCACACAGGTGTCCAAAAAGGGTGCAGTGGATAACTTCATGGTACTGACGACATTGGCACTACTTAGCAAACATCCCAAACAAAAACTTTACAGATGTTTTGCTGATTACAGCACTGCAATCGATAGTGCTAACCATGGGCAGATGTGGACACAAGTGTACGACTTGGGTATTGATGAGGGACTTTTAAACTTGATAAGACCCCTTCATGAAGGAACCAGAGTCAGGTATAAATGTAATAATGGGAGGGGCTTATCCCCAAACACCTACATAAATAACGGTTGAAGACAAGGCTGCATTTTAGCACCCTTATTTTTTATTTATTTGGCTGATTTACCCCACGGTCTAGATGGCCCTTGCTGTCACTTACAGTCCTTGATAATAGATTAATCTGTAGCTTAACCTCGGCATAACACCTATTTCTACTTCGAACACGACAGCTCAACTGCAAAGACCTTCAACCAAATTAGCTATTTACAAGCATGAAAAGAAGTTTATTATTAACCTAAAGAAAACTAACTTTGATATTTGATGCACTCTAAAACTGGAATTTACAGGGCACCTAAATAAAACAGAAATTTGAACTAATGTCCCAGTGCTGGTATTTGAGACGGATTATGGATACATGCTTCACATCACATGAAACAGTCATTTAAAGTCAAGGTGTGCTTTGGTGGTACATAGTTACAAGAGATTCAACAGACTTTGAGTGGCGAACACTTGGAGAACTGCTGACTGCATTTTAAATCAATACAATTCTAATATATGGGGCTATTGCTTTTTCTGCACTCAACATGGACTTTTGTATATTTTAGCTTCAAAACTAACTTGATCTTTATGATTCTTGAGGTAAGAGTCTCCTCAATCTCATCTCCAGATGGGACCGGGGCTGACAGGGCCTTCCGTTTTAGCAGATTAACCAGCGGGTTTCAATATTTTTAAATGCTACTAGTCAGAGAATGGCTTATTCAAAAATACTTTAATGTAGCTGTCTTTAATTCTGACAGTTCCATTACCAGATTTGCTGTTTTTAATCCGGACACAGGGTAGCTGAATAAATTTGTCGATAGCTAACCCAGGTGCCAGTTTTAATCCACATTTACACGAGCACTGCACTTCTTTCACTACACACCACGCTCACATAGGGTTTTAGGAAAACCCGCCTGACTCATTGAAAACATCCCTGAGCTCCTCCCTCGCAGCGAGGGGGTTGTAGCCCGCGTCAACACTAGGTTCTTGACGTGAGGAGGCACCCCTATGATGAAGCATGACACCTTTGGTGTGCGAGGGGAACCGTCCTTAAAAAGGGACCCTCCCCACCCTCCCTCTCTCAGCTAGGTTGACACATTTCCCTCAGACTCCTGTTCTGGACCCGTGGGTTGTTTTGTGATAAAAATTATTCAAAAATATACCTTGTTATTAACTTACCAATGGCCTAGCGGAGAGATTCCAGTGGTAAGCATTTAGCAAAATAGTGATTAGCTTAGCAAGACTGATGGCAACTGGCAGGATTTTCTATATTTATCTACCTGCAGTTTAAATCTCAATTTAAAGCACATAATAGTGAATGTCCCTTTATAACTTCCTACCAACAGTGTGCTACTAAGAAATATATAAGAGTTTTGAGAATATTTTTTAAGTGAACAAGTGTTGGGCGTGTGTAGTGTTTCATCTAAAGTGTACTGCTCGGAGAGTGTGTATTTGTCATAGTACTGAGTGCTCATGGGAGCACAGAGACACCCCAACTGTGGGTGTATCTGGCTAGTGATGTATGTATGTGGTACATCTTGCCTAAGGTTTCCTGTAGTGTCACTAGGGAACAATTCAGGCAGTCCTAAAAGATTCTGTTACTTTGCTTAGATGGCTATCATTATGTTACAATGCATATATAAAGAAATTAGTTAGGTGCATTCAAATTAGTCTACAGAGATATTCTGTTAGGTGTGCACTATACAGATACCAAAACATACATATATACAGTCAGTCGTCTTGTATTAGATAATATACTTATTTTTTTATTTGTTTGAAATATATAATATAATTGAACACTATATGAAATTGGATTTTTCAAAGTATTTGTCGAACGTATTGATGATTTGTAGTCGAAGAGAAACGGTATTGTATTATGATTTGGCTAAGAGATTCAATTAGTAAACAGTGTTACAGTGTCCGAGTGTCTTGAGTATGCACATGATCTTTTATTAAAGTATAGTACTTCTATTGTGTTTCTTGCACCACTGTAGAGTGAAGGGACTAATGTGGACTAAAGAAAGTGTGAGTGTATCGGATGGAAGGATGAATGGAGGTTGTGAAAATCCTGTTTTTAATCTTAATGGTGTATCACTGGTCTACAGCATCACAGTATAATCCAGATAGGTTCTGTGTCTGAGAGGTGAGAGAACAGATGAGGTATGTGAAGAGAGTTTTGTAATTTTTCCTAGGCAGCTTCAAGGTCCTGCTGTGATTTCCCAAGCAAGTTACATGGAAAGTACAGAGCTACAAAGAAGGAGGAAGGGTAAGACGCACATCAACATTAAATAGCGCAGACCGCAGGGCTTCTGAGCAGCACTTTGGGCACTGGCACTCATTATTTTACAAATTAAGCTCTGAACACCACTGTTTTTCCATGTGATTTAACAGCAAATTATCTATTTCTGGTGCAGGATGTCTGGTTAACTCACCGTTAGTGTCAGAAGTTTCCCATAAGTGAGATGCGCAGGGATATGATCTGGTTTTGATCGTAGGGATTCCACATACCAGTGCTCCGCTTCTGAAACCTTGTTCTGTCTCATATATGCTTCTCCTACAAACACAAAAAAGTGAAGGCATTTGGTTAGAAAATACAAAAATTTTCACATGCTTAAAATTTGCAACAAATGCCCAAAGCATTAAACCACCTCCCTTGATGTCTCACATTTTTCACGTCACCTATGGTTGATTGTAAACCGCCTAGCAGTGCTTACAAAGAAATAAAATCGAGTTCCACTGTCTGTGGACCGAATGGGAGCATTATGTGAGAAATTAAAAATTACATTTAAAAATATAAAGAGATGACTTGATTGCGACTTATTCAAGTACAGAATTTGGGAATTGCCTAGAATGAACTTTGCTAAATCGGACATAAACTGTAGCCTTCCTTTTAGCTTTTTTTGATAAAATATATAACACTAACGAAGCTATTTAACTGAGTTGAGATTTACAATCCAAAATATTTTTATAAGGTTAAGGCATTGTCTTTTATGTGGTATGTGCGTGCCTGTGATGTGTTGTGCGAGCAAAAAACTAGGCCAAAGAAGTACAAAAAGTTGTGATAAAATGGTGTAATTTTCAAAGTTTGCAATACGTAACAAGTGCGCCATGACAAATGGTGTGCTGAAGAGGTTTTGTGGTTTATTACATAGAAAACAATTAAGTCATCCAAGGCATTGTTGCTCTGGCCTCACTGAGCGGCACTTAGCCATGCCTGGACATTATCAGAGTTCAGAGTCATTAACGCCAGGAAGGCTTCTTGCTAACTGAAACAATATTGTTGGTACCAAGGAGCATCAGTAACACTGCCAGCAATCATGTTTCCACAGTCAGAAAAATAATTAAGAATATAATTGACACACGTGGAAATGTGTTTTTGAAGGAAATGTGAGCCGGACAGTTTGAAGGAGAGATTTGTTTTTTCAATAGGTCACCTTAAGTGCAGTCCTTCTCTCTGTCCTATGCTTCACTGTTTTTTGTATTTCGATGTTGTATTAAAAAAAACAATTAAAAAAACCTGGAATCCTTTGAAACAATTTTAGTGAGACAACAAATATTTAAAAAGATGAACCAGCATCACAAAACTAATGGTATATATCTAAGCAGACCAATATTTGGTGCATGTTACAAGCTTGCAGCACAATTACAGGTACTTTTAAAACAAAGAATAAGGTAGAAGTGGGAGTTGAGAAAATACAATAGGAAAAGAGAAAATGAGGGGATGAAGTGTCACAGATGATGAAGCAGTTTAACTGCTGCATCCCTTAGTTGACACATAAAACTGATGTTGACACCTTTGAGAGAAAAATGACAAACATGCACAACTGGTGCCCACTATACAGAAGAGAAACAGATCACAAAAAGACTTAGTTACTGCATCGTAAAAGCATGCAGAAGAGTGTAGACTAGACGAAAAGGTTTGTTTGTGTAACACAGGTTCATGTTTACTAAATTGCAATGGTGTGTTCGTTTAAGGTGAAATAGAAATGTAAATGTGATGACTTACGTGTTATAGAGACTTCATTAACCGTTTTCCTTTGAATAATAATGTATGTAAAGAAGTAATGAAAACTAATTGCTAATTAGATAAAGCTGTGAATGTTATTTAAGAGTTTTGATTTCAACTCTATCTTTGCTCATGTTAAAAGGGTGCACCAACAGAGAAAAAGAGAAACGGTGTTACACGTTTATAATAATGCCAATTACTTTAAAACTTCTATAGAATGATCTTCATACATGTACTGAGAGTTACTAAAAATGACAACTATTTTATATTTTGAAATGATTTTACACATTGATACTTTGAAAATGTAGTAATGCGTCATAGTTACACGTGCTAATTCCACTGAAACTAAAATGCTTTAAAAGTGTCATAAATTCACGACAGAAGTCTCGGATTCCAATGTATAATGCCCGTGGAGCGCAGTCTGTTTTGGACTACATCCTCCTCAGGTTTGAGGACTGGTCCAGATTTGAACGTTCTAGGCATTTATGGAAAGTGGAAAGTGACCACAACACCTAAGCTCTAGATGTCAAAGGGAACATATCCCACAAAACTAACAAAACACAAGGCCTGCACAGTACACCTGGGAAATCGGCAGTCAGGGTAAGATGGAAGCAGGCCCTCGAATCAAACATTGAAGAATGGCAAAATGTCACACGCTCCCAGACCTTTTCTCAAACATATATAGGTACCCACGGAAATTGGTTGTCACGTTACCAAGAACATTTGAGCTCCCTATTATCACTAGTGTCAAAACACTTCTCCACTAACAAAAGAATTCACAATAAAATCGAGAGTACAGGGTGGTTTGATGAAGAATATAAGACCACGAAAAAGGGACTGAAAGCCAGAAAACTCATGGAAGCAAGAAATAGTTACAAACTATTGATAAAAAAATGAGAAGGAAGATGCCCTTCAAAATAAGTGGCTAATGCTAGAAAAAGCAGCACTCAATAAAGACCTATTGACATTCTGGTGGAAAACTGGCAAAGGTTTTTGAAAAGAAATCTCCTTGCAGCCAATATCTTACTGGACGACTGGATACAACATTTCCTCTCAATATCTCAATCAACTCATTAATCACATACTCCAGACCTTTTACAATATTTCCGGGACGCCTCCCAAATCTACCAAGACAGAAAAAAGTTGCTCTAGGAAAGACTTTTACGAAGTTCTATTCAAAGAAGAAAATCTGATATCAGCAATGAAGGACCTAGCAAAGAGGAAAGTCCCAGTCCAAAACACGATAACAGAGGTTTTCAAGCAATGCCGGGTCAGGTGCCAAAATATCTCAACAGCAACTTTTACTGAGAGAACTATGTGAAACGTATACCCTAAATCCTGGTGGAAAAGTTGAATTATTACTCAGTACAAAAAGGGTCCCAAATCGACCCTAAATTCTGTAGTCCAATTAGCTGAATAGGCATTGTAAAATCTTTTCCAATTTGCTACTTAGGGGGTGGAAGTCTGGATTCTAAAGGAGAACATCTTAAATCCAAATGTGACGCTAGGGAAGGTCTGTCCACAACTGTACAAATATTCACCTTGCTTCACACCAAACACAAATACAGCACTGCCAAAAAGATACCACTATATGTAGTTTACCTGCACTATTTTGGCTGCTTTTGACCTTATACAGACTACTGAGAAAACTGCGGGACATGGGCCTAGAGCTTTTCAGGTGAGAATATGGTTTTATTATATTTAGTTACCAAACACACAAACAATCTACAGACAACAATGTGTGAACCTACATTTATTAGTTAAATAAAGGTAAAAATATACTAGTTGCTCTCAATTGTTTTAAGGTTACATAAGTCCTCATAAGAAAAATAAATATTGCATAAATACGAATGAAAAGGTCATAAAAATAAGTACCATAAAACCAGGCATCCTTATTACACACTCCCATCAATTGATTTAAACAAGTAACGATGATGTACTTTCCTTGTTGTACAAAGCTCCCTACATGTAGCTCCAAAGAACACACAGTTAAGCACTAATTGTTGCTGCGTGAAGGACAAACCAGCCGGCTCAGCCGAATAGCACATAGCATTCGTGCAAAAGCAAATCTTGCGTAATGGTTGGCAGCCTTCTAGAGGATTTTACAACTAAAATTATAATACAGTACAAGAAGCAGGGGACCAATTGTGTGAGATTCGAAAATAATTCTCCTCTTTCAATAATCTCTCTGATGCAAGTTTAGCAGAAACGCTGAAAATCCCCTATTTAAAATGAGGATACTGAAGTTAAAAATATGGTTAAATTTTCTGGACCAGACATTTGTCACAGTTAGAAAGTGTTTTTTTTTTCTTCTTCTTTTAATCAGATTATAACATATTTGTATGGTACAGATTCTGCCTTTGGTAAGACTTTTCACAAAGTTTCCTTTTCTCGTCAAAGCATGGTTTTCTAATAATTATGTGAATTGGTACCAAAAATAACAACTCAGTCATATCTGATGCATACGTGTGGCAGTGCTTCAACTTGAGACTCTGATGGTGTTCCAGCCACTGGACCATACGAGAAGGAGTGCATTATTGAACCCAAGCCTAGCTCCCTTTCCTAAATGAACTTCCCCTCTTATGCTACCTGATCCTTTGAATATCAGCCCTCGATAGCTGTGGCTTGGACAAGATGCCCTCACTATGAGCACCAGCTCGCTGAAGCTGGCCCAAGGATGTTTCCTCTACCTCCTGGTGTAACCCATATTGAAGCGCTTGCTGGTGGAATGCTTACTTTGGGGCTATTCTCTCACCTGCCAGAATGTGAACTAAAACAAAATAGAATAGTCATTCCCAAAAGAAGATATCAAGAGCATCTGCAATATGGGTGTAATCATTTATTTTCACATGCAGTAATTATTATTAAAGTAAACGATCCATGTGGAAAAGTATTCTTGAGGAAATGTGAGCTGGAGAGGGCGTTGCAGGCCAGAACAATTGCACGCCTCTTCTCGGTCCCATTTGGTAGTCAGAGTTTTCAGTGGCCAGTTCCCAAGAGAGGCGAGGGGGGCTGAGAGTGCAACTGAAATCTCTTCCAAATGTAATCTCGCTTCGACATCTTCAACGTGTGTGGCCCAGAAATGACAATGTCTGACACAAACAGCTATCACAAACAAATGCAATCACATCTGCGATCCACATTCAAGCAGTGTGAGACGCAAACCACGCAATCGCATTTTATTTACTATTAACAAGTGGAACAAAAGTGGACACTGATGCAACATTCTTGTTCCTTTGACGACGGACAATAATAAGTTTGGAGCTGTATCATTGAACAAATGTCACCATTAGCAGGTTTATATTAGCGCTGGACAGCGCCAGAACTGTAACTTTCACAGATTCATTTACATTTATGTTGGAAAACTAATCTCAAATACAAATATAGTTAAGAAAAATTAAAACCTATTTCTTTTGTGCAACATCACTCAAGCCACCAGATCTTGGTTTTGGAAAAGGACAGCCATGTCTCCTACAGCAAACACACTGCTGTATGGAACGGCACCAAACATGGCAGTGCGTGACTACCGAGCTGCCTGTCCATACACCTTTCTAATTGACATGTTTCTCAAATATTTTTCTTTGTTTATTGTAAAGAGACGCGTCATCTCTCTAGTTCTTCCCTGTAAAGCGCACTAACACCAACATTGTGCAGTTGTGTGCTATAAAAATGCATAACAAATACGACTAAATAACTTCACTTAAGAAGGTATTGTGCAAAACTACCCAGTATTGTGAGATATTTACGTCTCAGAAATGTGCAAGATGTACTTCGAAGGGTTCATCTTTTGTTGATTTGGATATAACAGTGTTATTCTTGGCCGCGCTTGCAGCGGCAGGGGTCTCGGGCCCGGCGGTGACTTCTGGGGTTTCGGTGAGGGCGCGGACGGCGCCCTCACCACAGTTATGCACGGGGAGAGGTCTTCCTGCCTCAGCTCCCTCTTCACGCAGCGGCGGCCGCGGCGGCGATCCGGTCACCAGGTCAGTGACGGAGGGGGAGGTCAAGTTCTCTCCTCACTTGGAGTTGCAGCGCAGGCGCGCTGACAGCCTTATGCACCGGGCTGTGTAAGGATGGTTCTTGGAGGACAGTCCAGCTGTCTGTATAGGTAGATAGGGGGTGGAGGCCTAGCGCTTAGGACGCAGCGCTTCGCCTCCTGATCCCCTCTCAATGGTTTTCACTTTAGGTTCTGCAGGTCATGGATTCAGCAAAGTCTCTTTATGAACAGGGGGGGTTGTGAGTTGGTGATTCTTGGAGGGGTTGATGTGCCTCCTGGCACGCTGGAGATGGTTCCCTGGGTCCCCTCACACTGGGCAAGATCAGTGGGTGGTGGGCGTTCCTCATCTATCTTACGGCAGCAGGGCCTTGACCCTGTCAGCGGCAGTAGTGTAGGTCTCCCCCTAGGCCCTAAAGTCTGTACTCCAGCGCAGGTTCTCCCAGGTTCAGCGGTGCCTCAACCTAACTAACTCCAGGTTTTCCCTCCAAGCCTCTTATACCCCTAGGTCAGGTGACCCTCCCAAAGGCGGCAAAGTGTAACTCCTCCCACAGCCCGGAAGGTTCTGGAACCTTCCACCTACCTAGCTATGGGGCCCAGAGGCGGGGACGGGATGGCTACTGTATCCCTTGTCCCAGCCTGACTCTGGCGACTAGTGTGTATGTGTGGAAGGCCCTCTGCAGTAGCAGGGGCCTGTGGCAGCCATCTTTGGTGAGAGAGCACCTGCACCTCAGCACTGACCAGCAGTGGCAAGGCGCCCGGAGACCTAGGTCCAGTAAAAATATGGTGGCAAAAATGAGGCGCAGAAAGGGAAAAAAACAGGGTAAGACCACCCTAGGGCTGACAGGTCTAACACACGTCCCCCCCAGCCGAAAGAGGGGAGAGCTTCCCAACCTCTAGGGAGTTCTCTTCACTAAGGCGGAAAACCGGGAGAGACCGTCAGCGTTGGCGTGGTCTACACCGGGTCGATGTTCCACCCGAAAGTCCATCCCCTGGAGGGAAATGGACCATCTCAACAATTTGGGATTTTCGCCTCTCATCTGCATGAGCCAGCGAAGGGGTCTGTGGTCGGTCTGGACCAAGAAGTGACAACCAAAAAGGTATGGCCTCAACTTCTTCACCGCCCAAACCACAGCAAAGGCTTCCCGCTCGATGGTACTCCACCGCTGTTCCCGGGGAGTAGTCGTCGGGAGATAAAGGCCACTGGCTGGTCTTGGCCATCGTCATTCAGCTGCGAGAGCACAGCTCCTATGCCATGCTCAGAAGCGTCTGTCTGCACGATAAATTCCCGGCCGAAGTCGGGGGTCCGGAGCACCGGTGCGGTGCACATGGCACGTTTAAGAGTCTCAAAGGCATCTTGGCAGGCAGCCGTCCAGATTACTCTGCGTGGCTGTTTCTTGGAAGTCAATTCCGTCAATGGGCCCACGATGGTTCCATATCCCTTGACGAACCGGCGGTAGTATCCCGTGAGGCCGAGAAAAGCTCGGACCTCTGTTTGGGTCTTGGGGGCTCCCAGGCCATGATGGTCTCAATCTTGGCTTGGAGGGGTTGCACCTTACCTCCGCCCACCAGATGTCCCAGGTACACGACAGATCCCTGTCCAATCTGGCACTTGCTGGCCTTGATGGTTAGACCAGCCCTTTGCAAAGCCTGCAGCACCTCCTGGAGATGCTGCAGATGGTCCTCCCAGCTGCTACTGAAGACAGCTATGTCATCCAGGTAGGCAGCAGAGAAGGCCTCTAGGCCAGACAGCACCTGGTTCACCAACCGCTGGAAAGTGGCGGGAGCATTTTTCAACCCGAAGGGCATCACCTGGAATTGAAAGTGGCCCTCGGGGGTGGAGAACGCAGTCTTCTCCCTTGCTCCTTCCGCCATGGCGATCTGCCAATATCCTGATGTTAAATCAATGGTACTCAAATACCGGGCTGCTCCCAGCCGGTCAATGAGCTCATCCGCCCGAGGGATCGGGTGAGCGTCGGTCTTGGTGACCGAATTGAGTCCACGATAATCCACACAGAACCGAAGTTCTGGTGTGGTGCCCGGGGGGCCGCTTTCGGCACCAACACTACCGGACTAGCCCAAGGGCTACTGGAAGGCTCAATCACCCCCAGTTCTAGCATCTTTACCACCTCACTCTGGATACTAGCCTTGACCTTATCGGACAGCCGGTAAGACTTGTTCTTCACTGGCGGACTGTCCCCTGTGTCCACATCATGGGTACACAGGTGCGTGATTCCAGGCGTGAGGGAAAACAACGAGGCGTACTGCCCCAAAACCTGGCGGCAGTCCCTCTGTTGCTCTGGGGTCAAGGATGGGGCGAGGACTACTCCCTCTACCGAACCATCCTTCTCGTGGACCGCCAGAAGGTCTGGCAGAGGCTCACTCTCTTCCTCCTCACTCCCATCCGTTATCATCAAGAGAGTGAGCTCGGAACGCTCCTGGTGTGGCTTCAGGCGGTTGACGTGGAGCACCCTGTGGGGTTGACGGGGGTCTTCATGTCGACGACATACGTGGTCTGGCCTTTTCGTTCTAAGATCTCAAACGGCCCAGTCCATCGGTCCTGGAGGGCGCTAAGCTCTCCTGGCTCCATGACCCACACCTTCTGTCCAGCGTCTAACTCTACCGTCCGCGCGTTCCGGTCATACCATTGCTTCATGACGGCCTGACTTGCCTCTAAGTTGTCCGAGGCCTCCTTCCACAGCTTGGCCACTTGTCTGCGGAACGCCAGCATATAGCTGACCACATCACGGGGAAGCTTCGAGGAAGACTTCTCCCACCCCTCTTTGACAAGACTGAGGGGCCCCCGAACGGGGTGGCCATAGAGCAGCTCAAAGGGGCTGAAACCGACCCCCTTCTGCGGCACCTCTCGGTAGGAGAAGAGCAGACAGGGTAAGAGGACGTCCCACTTTCTTCTCAAGTCCTCGGGTAGGCTCCTGATCATCCCCTTCAAGGTTTTGTTGAAGCGCTCCACGAGCCCGTTCGTCTGGGGGTGGTAAGGAGTGGAGAACCGGTAGGTCACTCCACACTCCTTCCACATGGCCTGCATGTAGGCTGACATGAAATTCGTGCCCCTATCTGACACCACGACCTTGGGGAATCCCACTCGGGTAAAAATCCCCATGAGGGCCCGCGCCACCACCGGTGCTGTGATGGTCCTCAGAGGGATTGCCTCTGGGTACCGGGTGGCGTGGTCTACTAGCACCAAAATGAACCTATGCCCAGCTGAAGTCGGCGGATCCAACGGCCCGACAATGTCAATCCCCACTCGCTCAAAAGGGGTATCGACCACTGGGAGAGGTTCTAGAGGGACCTTCACCTTAGTCCCTGTCTTGCCGCTTGCTTGGCAAGTGGTGCAGGTCTTGCAATAAGTGTCAGAAGTGACGCGCATCCTGGGCCAGTAAAAATGTGGGACCAAGCGCGCAAACGTCTTGTCCTGGCCCAGGTGTCCTGCTAGTGGTATCTCATGCGCCAACTCTAGCAGAAAGGCTCGGTGGCATTGGGGGACCACCACGGCCCTTGAGGACCCATGCACCGGAGCCTTAGGCTCACTGTAGAGGAGACCATCCTCCCAGTAGACATGGTAATTACCAGTCTCTGTTCCAGCTGCTTGGGCGTCGGCCTGTTGCCGTATGCCAACAAGCGTAGGGCACTCCCTCTGTGCCCGGCAAAATTCTTCCCGGGTAGGCCCTCCTTCCACCTGCCACTCTGCAGGGGTCGGCAGGTCCCCCACGGGAAAACCAACCACCGCAGCGGACTCCGGGGTCACCTCCGCGGGCTCCCCATCCATCTCACCGGGTGTTTCCTCCCGGACATCTCCTCGTCCAGCAGTGGGCTGGGCCCTTCTTTCAGGCTCCAACCCGGGCTGAGTTCCTGGTCGGGCAGCCATGGACCGCGTGATAACGCAAGTCCATCCTGGTAACCCCAACATCTCAGCATGGGCATTGAACTCTACCTCTCTCCAGGCAGTATGTTCTAAATCGTTGCCCAGCAGACAGTCAACTGGCATGGCAGGGCTCACCGCAACCTTCATCAGACCTGACACTCCTCCCCACTCAAAGGGAACTTGGGCCACGGGGTAATGACCCAGGCTATTATCTGCCATCACAACCGGGTGGAACTCCTCAGGAATCACCTGCTCTGGGGACACCAGCTGACGTTTCACCATTGTCATACTGGCACCTGTGTCCCTCAGAGCCTCCACCTCCTCCCCGTTCACCAGGACCCTCTGCCGATACTTGGCAGTGTTCTCGGGTACCTGCACCCTTGGGATGATCTCCCTATCCCCCAGGGAAACTAAGGTCAAGCCTGTCCACTCACCTCCCCTACCTAGGGACAACTCCTCCCCAAGCGCTACACTGGCCACCCCGGGGGTCTTACCTCCTGTGGGGGCTGGGGCTCTCTTGCGACACTGGGCATCCCCCTTGTAGTGTCCAACCTCCCCGCACTCGTAGCACCGGACAGTTCTGGGCTGCTGACTCCTGTCAGGGTAAGTGGGTTTCTGGTATCCAGATTGGGATGGGAAACCTACCCCTCTCCCTGGCGGTCTATTTTGGGGACCTTTAAAGAACTCCCTCTTTTTATCTCCCCCTCTTTCTTCTGGGGGAACACCTGTCCACCCTTCGGGGGATCCGCCCCGGCTCCCTTGTGGGACACCCTAGTGCTGACCCACGTGTCTGCCTCCTCTGCAAGCTCCCTTGGGTTGGTCAGCTTGCGGTCCACCAAGTACTGGCGCAGCTCCGGAAAACATTTCTCGAGGAGGTGCTCTCTCAAAAATAGGTCGTACAGCCCAGTGTAATTGTCAACCTCGCTGCCACGCACCCAACCCTCTAATGCCTTCCGGGCATAATCATAAAAATCTACCCAGTTTTGTGTGGTGAGCTTGTGGCTGTTGCGAAACTTTTGGCGGTACTTCTCAGGGGTGAGGCCAAACTTCCTGAGCAGGGCCTCCCTCATGATAGGGTAGTTGGTTCGATCCCCCTTTTCTAAGGTTAGCAGTGTGTCCCTGACTAGTGGAGGTATGTATCTATAAAGTCCTCCTCCCCAGTAGCTCTCAGGAACTCTATGGGCCACCAAAGCTACCTCGTACGCCGTCAACCACTTGTCTATGTCATCACCCACACTAAAGCTGGCCATCACCTCCCTGGGTAGGTAAAATTTGGGCTCCTGTGGAACCCCAGTAGGTACGCTGCCACCATTTCCTTTGCCTTCCATTTCCATTTGCAAGGCTCGGAGCTCCAGTTCTTTCAGGCTAAGCTCATGTACAAGCCTTCTTTCCTCCATGGCTAGCCTTCCCTGTTCTCGCTCCCTTTCCATCTTAGCCAATTCTAATGTCAATTGCCTTTGCTGCCTTCTGTCCTCGAATTCCTCTGGTGACACACTCCCCCTGACGCACTACTGCCTGCCCTGGAACGTCTTCCTGGCAACACATTCTCGCTGACGTCAATGTTCAGTAGGCTCAGTTCTCCTGGGTCGTCTGTCTCCCTCTGCTCCTCCTCCTCCCCTCTTCCCTCCGGGTGGGCCATGACCCATGCCCTCAAAGCCTTCTGAAGTACCTCCTTCCTGGCACCTCGCTTGACGGCCACCCCCTCTCTAGGCAGAACTCCTTGAGCTGGTTCACCGTGTACCTCTCTAGGTCGGCTAGCTCAAACTCCATCCTCCTAGGTGGGGTCCCAGACAACTTAAGGAAGGGGTCCTAAATGGAAGGCAGCAGGTCTAACACAGGACTAATACAACTGGCAATTTACAATAGAATTCCTCCTACTTATTATTTTCCTAGGTGTCCAATTGCGGCGCACACTGAGTCACTGTAGGGTGCTGCACAAATACCAGTCCTTATCCCACCGCTGAACACCAATGTTGGAAACGGGGTTACCGAGACCGTTATGGTAGCATGGCGCAAAGCGGGGAAAGGCACGCGAAGGCAATGTGTAAGGCAGTTGTGCAGCACACTCTCACATTAACTCAGAAATGCGACGCAATAACCGGACACCACACCAGGCTTGTATAAGTAACAATCAGGTTCCTTTATATTGATCAAGATGGCATTCAATTATTCAAATTATACATTCGGGTAACTAGTGCGCGTTCATTTAAAAAGACCCTTCACAATTCTGGCCACTAAAAGGCCGCATTAAAATCACAGCACCACTGCTCATTCGGGTGCTCTTTACCAACTAGGGCCTAGAACAGGCGCAACACGGTTTATACATCAACATATATACAGTAGGCCTAGGTACTCTATACAGCCTATGATACACTAGGCGGGAGGGAATCCTACAGGGAACCCCTCAACATGTCCAGCAGCTGGGGGCTACCAAAAAGGGGGACTCCTTTATCTCCCCGGGGAGGTGAGGGTTATATTAGGCTAGGGTTACACCAGGTGCCTGGCCTATTATCAAAGGTTATCAAAGGCCCCCTCCCTCCTTAATCCCTCTTCATGCGTGGCCCCCGGCCCCCAGGGGCTTAACCTAGAGCCCTAGGGGCCTCCTGGGCTCACCTGCGGTGTTGTGGCTGGCTGCGGGGCCTCACGGCGGACTCTTCTCCGGGCCAGCCCTTTGTTGTGGGGGCGGGGCCCGGCGTGAGTCTCACGGCCCTCCGGCCGGCGCTGTTTCTACTTCACGAGGCTACGGAGCCTCTCGCTGTGTTGCTGCGTCGTTGGGGGGCCGGTATGCCACTCCTCCGGCCCCCGTGGAGTCAGGGGAGAGAGTGGGGACTCTGAGCGGGAGCCGGCAGTCCTTGCAGACGGCTCCGGCTTCCCGCGAAGGCACAGGAGGTTCGTCCTTACCTCCGGACGTGCTGGGCGGAGGCGGGCTCTTGACGGCGCCCAATCCTGGCGCGGCGGCGATTCTTCTTGGGGCTCCCGTTGGCAGTGGAGCCCCGTGGACGTCCTCTCGATTGGCTCCGGCTGGGCCAATCGCGTCGCGGTCTTCTCTTCTTCCGGGGCTCCCGTTGGCAGTGGAGCCCCTCTGACGTCGTCTCGCTTGGCTCCGGCTGGGCCAATCGCGTCGCGGCCTTCGTTGGTTGCCAGGCGACGCCTCCCCTCTCCTTCTTCTCCGGCGATTGACTCCGGCGGGCCAATCCCGTCGCGGCCTTTTCGGGGCGCGACCTGTGACGCGGTCAGCGTCCCCGGCCCCTCGGCAACAGCGTCCACGGGCCTGGAGGCCGCAGTAGGCCTCAGCTCACTTCACGCAGCCCTCGGGGGCTGCGACGGTGTTATTCTTGGCCGCGCTTGCAGCGGCAGGGGTCTCGGGCCCGGCGGTGACTTCTGGGGTTTCGGTGAGGGCGCGGACGGCGCCCCTCACCACAGTTATGCACGGGGGAGAGGTCTTCCTGCCTCAGCTCCCTCTTCACGCAGCGGCGGCCGCGGCGGCGATCCGGTCACCAGGTCAGTGACGGAGGGGGAGGTCAAGTTCTCTCCTCACTTGGAGTTGCAGCGCAGGCGCGCTGACAGCCTTATGCACCGGGCTGTGTAAGGATGGTTCTTGGAGGACAGTCCAGCTGTCTGTATAGGTAGATAGGGGTGGAGGCCTAGCGCTTAGGACGCAGCGCTTCGCCTCCTGATCCCCTCTCAATGGTTTTCACTTTAGGTTCTGCAGGTCATGGATTCAGCAAAGTCTCTTTATGAACAGGGGGGGTTGTGAGTTGGTGATTCTTGGAGGGGTTGATGTGCCTCCTGGCACGCTGGAGATGGTTCCCTGGGTCCCCTCACACTGGGCAAGATCAGTGGGTGGTGGGCGTTCCTCATCTATCTTACGGCAGCAGGGCCTTGACCCTGTCAGCGGCAGTAGTGTAGGTCTCCCCCTAGGCCCTAAAGTCTGTACTCCAGCGCAGGTTCTCCCAGGTTCAGCGGTGCCTCAACCTAACTAACTCCAGGTTTTCCCTCCAAGCCTCTTATACCCCTAGGTCAGGTGACCCTCCCAAAGGCGGCAAAGTGTAACTCCTCCCACAGCCCGGAAGGTTCTGGAACCTTCCACCTACCTAGCTATGGGGCCCAGAGGCGGGGACGGGATGGCTACTGTATCCCTTGTCCCAGCCTGACTCTGGCGACTAGTGTGTATGTGTGGAAGGCCCTCTGCAGTAGCAGGGGCCTGTGGCAGCCATCTTTGGTGAGAGAGCACCTGCACCTCAGCACTGACCAGCAGTGGCAAGGCGCCCGGAGACCTAGGTCCAGTAAAAATATGGTGGCAAAAATGAGGCGCAGAAAGGGAAAAAAACAGGGTAAGACCACCCTAGGGCTGACAGGTCTAACACCAGTCTGTACTTTGCTTTATAAAAGGAAGAGTACATTTATTAAACACACACACACACACACTACTCAATACTATGCAACAATTTACAAATATACATAAGCTGTTGGAATTACTTTGTGACATTGCATAATATTCCCACCCCTCCCGCAGGTGGGGTGGGGACTAGTACCACCACTCCCATGTATGCACATCATCTTGCCCCCAATGCAATAGGTTGACGCTAACCTGGAGTGAGGGCCTTGCCCACTGGCACCATCCCTGTGGCGACCCACCCCCTTTATCTCAACAAGCATTTAAAATGGGCACACCTGCCACGGTGACACATAACCCTGATTGAGCATCTCATACCGACCATACAGTATACACCTCTACATCTTAGGGGCTAACAGTCTGGGTTGTTCTTCACCTAACGCAGCAGCAAGAATACATGTTTAAACATCACTTAAAATGACAGTACCTATCACAGCTGATAACCGTTATAATGCATTGCAATTAAAGTCCCTAAAAGGCATCACAGTTATAATCACAGGATTAAGCATATACAGCCAGACACCCTAGCAGGAATGTCCAGCAATACAACCCCACTTTGCTTATGACTTAACATTACACATGTGACTTTCAGTCCCTCAAAAGAAATAACATTAGGTAAATGCATTTCCGTGCAATTGCACCTCTTCACCTCCAGGGGATGCCCTTCTCCAGACATCCCCAGCTCAGCCCTTCATACCTTGGTGCAGTCCCTAACGCACCCCCATCTGAAGAACAAAAGTTCCAGCTACAGGATGCTGTTGACGCACAGCTGAGCCCTTGAGGGGTTGCTTCTTTAAAGTCCCCCAGAGACTTAGGGAGGGACTGTCCATCTTCGTGCTGGGGGAGTCTGCGTTGCTCCTGCAGCTCCCCCTGCACCTTTGTAGGCATTTAGCGGTGACCCCGTCCTCCTGGGGCCACCACAAGCCGAAATACGGGCATGTTTTCAAGCAGGCCTGTCCAGGCGCTGCAAAGTATTATGGGGCGCTCTTCCCCCATCTCTTGCATTTTAGATTAGTGGCTCTCCCGCTGCTTTGGGGAGAGCCGCTCTGCCTGCAATGGCGGTCCTGCGCCGCATTTGCCCATCGTTGGGGGTCCGGTCCCACTCGGACCCCGTGCCTGCAGGTACGTCATGCGCGGCTCGGGGAGCCCACCCCCGGCCGCTCCTGCCGCTTCTCCGGGGACCCGGTCCCACCCGGGCACCCCACTTGTCCGGATCGTTGGGGAGCTGCTCGGGGAGCCCTACCCCGGCGGCTCCCGCTGGTTCCCCGACTGGCCAGAACCCTTGTGTGCTGCCGCGGGAGCCGGCTCCTCTGTTCTGGTCTGCCCGCTCCTGCAGGCAGACACGAGGCTGCCTCCGGTCCGACGGGACCTCGGGGGAGTGCGACGGCATTCCCTCTGCCTTTCTCCTGCCACGGGGGTGTGCGGCGGCACTCCCTCGTCCTCGCGGTCCACATCGGGGCCCGGAGTTGGGATCCTGTGCCCCAGGGCATCTCCCGACTTCCTTCTTCGTGGGGGAGGCGACGGCGCTCCCCGAATTCAGCGGGCCCCGTGTTGAGATCCTGGGCCCCTCTCACCATTCCCAGAGGGGCGTGATGGTGCTCCTCTGCCTCCATTTTCGTTGTGGGACCAGGGTGGGCTCCTGGCACCCCGCTTGGGCATTTTCACGGGGAGCGCGACGGCGCTCCCCGACTTAACTTCTTGTGGGGGTAGCCCCCGGGACCTGACCCACCCCGGGGGCCCAGTCAAGACCAGCGGCGGAGACCCACGCGCTTAGTCGTCAGTCTGGCCAGAGGTCGCCTACCCTCTGGGGGGGCAAATCTCAGCCCCCAGTGGACCAATTCTCACCAGCTTGGCCTGTTCTTGCTCCTGGTGGCGCGCCCTAGCCACTGGGAGCACTTTCCTTTGCCCTCCTGGTCTCAAGGAGGGTGAGCTCAGCAGGGAGCTGTCTTCACTGGCTCCCTGCGCCAGCCTTTCTCCTGGCTCTCCTCCTAGGCCTCTCTTCTCCTTGCGCAGAGGCCCAGGCTCCTGCGCACTGGTCCTGGACTCCACTTTTGGCGCAATTCAGGGTCCTGGGACAGTCAGGGGGTTCTCCCTTCCAACTGCCCATGGCTCCAGGCTCCAGCACCAGTCTTCCTCAGCAAACCGCACCCCAGAGAGAGCTCCACTTCCTGTGCAAGACCTTTTAAAAGAATTTAGAGGGGGCTGGCAGGAAGGCTCCGCTGCCCTATCCTGTAGCGACACATCACCTCTCTGCCCCTGCTCCCTCCTTCCTGCCCAGGCCTCTGGGATAGTTCAAAATGGCGTCGTCCAGGGGTCTCATGCCACATGGTCTCTGAAAAGCCCCCTTCCCCTCTTGCTACCATCTCTCCAGAGCAGCTTGGTGCCTGGCACCAGGTGACAGCTGCTGATGGATAACCTTGCAGCTCCACCCACCTTCTCTCCCTCTTGGAGAGGAGACCTTCGCCCTTGGAATGCTACAGCTTGGGGAGGAAGGTCATTAATCCAGCCTGGCAGGGTCACACCCAGCCAGGCTCTGGTTATGAGCTGAGTCAGAGGAATATGACATTTCTGGATGACCCATAAGCAGTACAGATGTGGCTTAGGACTCAGCAGAATACTTCTTCTCACATAAGCTACAGTGTACTTTGGTGCGTGTCTAGAATTTGTAGGCCCTAGGGAAGTGAAACTACCCCATGTGGTCCCCATCTTCATAGGAGAATAATGGAGTGTTCCTTCAGTGAAAACAGTAAAGCATACTGACTTTCCCTTACATGTGTCTTCCCATAGTATAAAGCCTATTCCATGTCACCATCCAACTCTGCATAATTCCTGCCACACCATTCTATCTGTACCTGCTCCTGGGCTGCGCACGCCAGGAATCTCCCCCACGCAGCCCCTACAAGTGTGCACACGCATGTACACACGTATCTGCATGTAACCAGCCCGGTGCCCCTTACTCCGGCTGCAGTGCAGCGGCCTACTCTCACCAGGGGGACACCGGTAAAATCCACATGCAGTCTCTTTCATCATGAGTTCACTGTGGGGAAGTCCCAACTTATGAGGCTCTCCCACAGTAAAAGCTCAACAATTAGGTGTTCAAAAAGCAAAAAATCCGGGCGGCTCAGATGGTCAGAACCACCTTCTAACAGTAAATTAGTCGTGATTATCGACCATAGTAGGACTGGGCAATGAATATTTTAAAAAAGATTAAAAACTAATTGTATAAGCAAAATACGTCATTACTTGTGGAAAAAAATGAGCATCATGGGACCTTCAAATAACACCTTCTCAACCACAGAGGGGATGTGACGGGATCACAGAAAGAACGATCCTAAACTCTTTCTGTAACTTTTGTAAAGAACATATTCTAGGCACTACCTCGTTCCTGCCTTCCGTATGGTAACAATTTCATTAGGGAGACAACTGTACATTCAACCAACCTATTTGGCGGTCGGTAGTGAATAGTTTCAACAAAGTTGCATTGTGTTTTTTCTAACTCTATTACACTGGCCATTAGGAAGAGGGCTATTCGGCCTGCCTTGGGGGTGGTTCAGTGTTTTCATGTGCTGCACTTTTGGGGCCTACACAGAGGCATAAACAGAGGCCACTGTGTGCACCTAAATTGCTGCAACAGGTATTTAATGCCTTTAGGGCCTAGTGTAACTTTTGCAAAGAGAAAGTTCTAGGCACCATCTCTTTCCTGCCTCCCTTTGGTAAGAACTTTCTATGGGAGACTGTCTTCACCCATATGCACCCCAAGGTGCCAGCTATGCTGCCACAACATTATAAGCAACCAACTTCGCTGCAGAAACACTCAATAACCCAGTGTCAAGAACAAGATTTTCCCCTGCCACAGGCGCAACATCCAACCTTTAGTATCACCATAGTTAGCTCCTTAAGTCACTGTCACCTTACTATGAACTACCGGACATTGCTAAAACTACACCAAAGAAAGAATCTATACTATATTGTCGCTCTCAACAAGGTCCGTTCTTAATAGTCTTAAACAGCTAAAGCTACTTCTAATTTCATTATCAAAGCTACGTTATGTAATATAAGATCAGCTGCTAAATATTGCATTGAATTAGCAGATCCTTGTGAGGCACACGATTTACATTCATGCTGCCATACCAAATCTTGGTTGTACACAGCTCCATTATGAGCCAAACTACTACCGCCAGGTATTCCAGCATTGGGCTTAACAGCCTTAGGAAAACCGGTGGCGCCATAACAGTTCTATATAAAAATATCTGGCATTAAAAAACAGATGTCTTGTGAGAAAAATGTCCTAGGCAAACTACTGGCATGTGTGTGTAATCATGGTTCAATAATAATAAATCTTCTTATATAACGTCCTCCTCAAACCAGTATGGAAGCTTCCGCTGCTCTAATTGAGGATACAGGAAATTGTGCCTTGAATAATGAACATTCCATTATTCCTGGCGACTTTATTCATTTTCTAGAACAGATGGATGGTCATGCTTCTGGCTTCCATAAAGACTTTGAAGTGTTAATTCTCACATTAATAAACAGCCCACACATCGCACACGATATCTCCTTCATGCTATTTTTTCTATAGCTCTTATGAAGTGCAGTGCCAATCAGCCAATCCCTTTAGCTTAGTCAGACTACTTGGGTATCTTTCCTTTACGTTAAAAGTTCAGAAAATATACTGTAATGCAGAGAAGCTGGAGATCCTGTTGTCCATAAGAGGCTAGTAACATAGCCCCCTCTTTCTCTCTAAACCCCATTCCCCACACCCAACATCAGTGCAGGCTAGCGTCATTATCACAGATTTAGGAAATTGAAATCCGAATATGACAAACCTACTTGATACAATTCTGTTAGGACCGGAGGCGAGGATTATGCTTTAACTTCCTTTGCTTTTATTACAGCACCCATTTTATTAACTTCCAATACCAAAGAAGTGATAAACTACCAGTCCCCAGAGGCTCTGGGAATGGTTCAAACAGCAATAACCAATCAAGTAACTACAGTCTCAGACGCTGTCCAATCAGGCATGTCATGTCCCAAGGTAGTCTATCATTCATCTCGTGACCTCCTCTTTCTTCGCTGCTCGCAGTCCAGATATATCAGGTCTTTACCTTAATGCCTGTGTTGTGGTGCGAGAATTGTTCTTTGGCTGCATTTGATGAGTTTGAGTGCTTCTGCACTTGTCATTTGTCTACGGCCACAGGAATGCATTTTGCGCTCCTCTGATGCTGCCTTTTCGGTGCAGCCCACTAGGTTGCGCGCTTCTGTGCATGGCCCTTGTCTCGCGACTTCGTCAGGTTCTCCTCAGTTGGAGCCAGAATCGCGCATCATGTAGCCGATCGCCCTGGAGGCTGGAAAGTGACACCCCATTGCTGGTGGGGTCTGTACTGCCTTCTTTTATGATCTGTTTGACGCCCTGTTCAGGATAGGTATTGTGTGCATCAGACCACCCCTCAGGGTCTGTATTTTATGTGTGGCCAAGCAGGCCTACCGGGGGGGGGGGACACGCTCCCAGGCTGTATATATACTTTTGCAGCAAGGGGCAAGTGTTGCCGGGCTCTGCCCATTAATAGTGCGGCTCTGCCCACATAAAAAGCCTTGACTGGACCCCCAGTCCCTAATCTGCAGCCCTCAGACTGCCCACATTGGTTTTGTTAGTGCTGTGTAGCACCCTTTACACTTATTAGAGCATGGTAAAGTAAGCATTCACGCAGTGCCCTGCCTGCCTCTACCGGCCTTAGTGATGCACTGTGCCCTACATATTCTCTAGCTGGCACTTAATTTCCCTCATGGAAACCTCCGATAACGTGCACATGGAGGAGGAGGATCCCTCAGCTTACCTGCCCTGGGATGAAGAGTTTTATGAGGCAGTGGACGCCTCCATCTATAGGGTGGTTGAGTGTCCTGGGTCCTTTAGAACAGTGCCTTGCACAACTATGTGGAAATATGCCAAAATACCCCAAGCAACGCAGGAAACTTCTGGACCCTCCACAGCTTCCCACAGCTCCGCTGGACTCGAATGCTGTACCAGCAAAACGCCCGCGAGGATGTCGTAGACCATGATGCATTTGCAAGCCTAAAACAGGCCTTCATGTCTCAGAATCTTCCTGCCCTACCCCCTTCAGACCGAGCGGGGATGCTGGAGCTCCAACTTCCCCTCTCCCCTTATCCTCAAGATGACGATTCACACTCAGATGATGAAGTTGGGTCTTCAAGACCGTGGCGTCCTCACCCTCCTCCCCCACTGAGCCTTCCGCTGCAGCTGCAGGGCCCGACATGCTGGACCCCGATGACATCCTCCACCCCCGGTTTATAGAGTGTGGTCCTGGGGAGAAAGTAGCACACTACGTAGCGAAATGCCTCTGCAAATCACTAGAAAAAGAGGCACATAGCTGCCTAAGGGCGGAATGCCCGCGGCCGACTTTGGACTGCAAAGTCACCTTGACCCCAGACACTGACGCCAGGATGGCCATATTTCTGGCCAAATTCATAAAGGATCCCAAGAGGGCATAGACAGGTGCTGGAGGGCATGTCAGGACAAGCTGCTGGATGCCATTGGCCCATTAACAAAAATCCTGGACATGGTGGGGGATGCTAAGTCTTAGGGTGCCCTAATCTCACTTGAGGTACTCTCGGGATTGGCGCAGTGGGCGAATATCTTTCTATGTAACGCCAATTTCACGCTGTCCAAGGAACGGCGGCGTTCCTTATTGATCAAGGTGCACCTCGAAGCTTAGGAACCTCGCGACCTTAGAGGCAGTGGCCTACAGGGGGCTCTTTGGCGAAATCTTTATTAAGCAACTGGGCAAGTTCATCAACACCTTTACCTCATTGGACATTGCCCAGTCACCCATCAAACAGGTTTTTCTCACCCAGGTTTTCCAGGAGACTGGCCGTGGTAGGGGTCGCTCGGACAGCTGTGGTGCTTCCCAAACTCCCTCCAGAGGGCAAGGCTCCAGGCAAGGCTACTATCAGGACCAGTAAGTATACAAAAAACAGGGACGAGGGGCTTATGAAGGTCCAGCATACATGCCCCAGGACATACAGGTACATTCAGAGGTATGCAGTTCCTAAAGAAAAGGAGAGGTCAGAGGTACCTGATGTATCAAGTCAGGGGATCTGATCCATCAGGAGCAAGGGCCCTCACACACCACAAGGGGCGTCATGCTTCATCATCAGGCAGATGCTCATTGGGCCACCGCTGCAATGCCCAACGGGCCCCTCTGGGGGGCTCATTGCCAGAGTTCTTTTGATGCTGCTGACGTGAAGTGTGAGGTGATATTAGTGTGTAGACTGATGTGTGGTGGATTTAAAAATAACTAGAGGTAATCCAAAAGATTGATTTTTAATGTGTGGATCACTCTGTTATGATAAAAACAGGTGGTGGCCAAAGGTGGATATAATGGTCCATGTTGGCTCTAAAATCAAGTGTAGGTCAACATGTTTCTTGCCATTAGTGTGTCAGAAGTGATCGTGGCAATTCTACAGGACCTTGAAAATGTGAAAGCTAGAAGTACAGGTGTTCTCTATAGCCGTGCCTTACCCCAGCTGTAATTGGTATAGAGTATACCTTTAGACAATCAGTATAGGAACCGACCTGAAGGGAACAGAAGAGGAAAACAAGCGGCAGCTTTGAGTCAATGCATATACGTTCGCATGAAGTGCACAAATCAATCTACATGCTGAAGCTAATGCCACATGAAGCTACATGTAATTAGTAGGCGCGTCAAATGGCGAGCCAAACTGACAAAATCTCATGACAATTCCCAAGCGTAATCCAAAAGTGAAACAACAAGTTTAAACAGTTATAAAATACTGATGCGCAATGTAGGGACAGATTTTAGGCTGGAGCCATCAAAATTGAGAAAAACGAGGGGTCTTACTGCTTACAGGGTGGGGTGTGACCCCACAGTTGGTAGCCGAGTTGTGCTAATTAGCGTCAAACCGCCTAAAAACACATATACGCTGATAAACCGAGTTCAGAAGATTGGAATCGGTTGCCGAATTGTCCAAGGTGAGCAAATAGGCTAAGATATGGTGTATACTCACGGTGGTTGTCAAAGCGTACGGCGTGCGACCTACCCCGATCTCTGTTACCGCTGGAGTGATGTATGGGCAGAGCAGACACGGTAAAGAGTGTAGCCGTCATGTGCCCCGGAACTGACCGGCCTGCGATTCTAGACTGCTACAGGACTTGTGGCGCAGCAGAAGTTCGGCACCATATTGGAGTGGAGCAGACTTCTGTATCAAAGTAATGACTAGAGCGGTGAAATCCCAAGTGGAGGGTTATTGATAAGGGCAATACATAGACTAAGTGGCTTCTGATGCAATGTTCCATCAGATACGGTTAAGGGCCACTAGGACAACTTAAAAAAAGTGTCAAATGTATGGGGGTGCCCGTGTGGGGGCTTTTCACTGGCAGTTTACAGTAAATAATAAATAATAAGGTGGCCGAATCATTAGTCCCCAAACTGCGTAAGAGCAACTACGGGTTGGTCACTGGTCTGCAGTGGGTCCGCTGACATGTGGTGAGTGGTAGGTGTAGGAAAGTACAGCAGTATCTAGGTGTTGATCAGGTGGAGGGCGTGCCCCCCCCCAAGTATTAGTACTGAGCCATTTTCAGTATTGACTCATCATAGATGGAAAGGGGTCTAAGAAAGGGTGTTGGCACAAAGAGCGGCTATGTCAGAAGAGGCTCATTGTAGTGTGGGCACTGAGGGGGGCGGGGTGAGGATTGTGTAGTGCCTCCTGGTGGAGTCTCAGGCACGTATCTTGCCCCATGATAAGTCATCATTGAGACCTGTCAGATATGTGGACAAACGAAATATCCATCTCTGTTCTCTTCGTAACAGATTGGTCTTGGTTGCGTTAGGGTGTGCCTCCAGCAAATTCCAACGCAAGTCATCAGGGGAATGGCGCACATCTAGGTAGTGTGCGCTCATTCTGGTGGTGTTTTTTTTTTTTTTAATGTATACCACTGAGATTTTCCATGATACTTGTTTTTACTACTCGAGTGGTCATTCCTATGTAGAGTTTACCACAAGGGTAGATGAACATATATATACAGTTATTAGAATTGAAATTTGTGTGGGACTTTTGTGTCCATACCTGGGTATTGTCCAGTTGGATAATTTTTGAAGGTTCAGTAAGGGCACAGACATCAGATAAGCCACAGGGAAAATGGACATCCCGATGATGAAGCATGACACCCCCTGGGGTGTGTGAGGGCCCTTGCTCCTGATGGATCAGAACCCCTGACTTGATACATCAGGTACCTCCGGCCTCTACTTTTCGTTAGGATCTGCATACCTCTATCAGGACCAGACACCCTTCGCCAGCTTTTACCCCACCAGAGGTCAACGGTTCTGAGACAGAGGCTTCAAGGGGCCTTCCAACCCATCCTATTCCGGTGAGTTTTCATCCTTCTTCCCTGGTACAAGTGGGGGGCAGACTAGCGCTTTTTCTACACACGTGGAGGACTATCACGTCAGACATGTGGGTTCTGCAAGCGGAGCAGGGTTTCCAGATAAAGTTTTATGGTACCCTGTTTCAGGCCACCGGCCCACGGCCGATTCAATGTTCTTCTCAGGGGGCAGCACTTATAGACGCGGGGGTCCACTCACTTTTGGCAAAAGGTGCTATTCAACGAACGATCATCCACCCTCACGGGTTTATCAGCAATCTTTTTCTAGTGGACAAAAGGGATGGGGGGCAGCGTCCCATCATCAACTTACGAGAGTTCAACGAATGACTGGTGTACCACCATTTCAAAATGGAGGTCATCTACCTCCTGCGTTCATCCAATTGGATTATCCGCTTGGAATACAAGGACGCGTATCTGTCAGTCCAAATTTTACCACCTCATCGAAGGTTCCTCCAGTTTCTTTGGCGCCATCAGGCGTCAAAGTTTTCCACTGTACCATTTGGGCTCTCCTTCAAACCTTGGTGCTTTACCAAGGTTCTCAGAGGATGCACCTCATTATATACCTGAATGACATGCTCATGGTTCAGTGCCCTCGTCAGCTGTCGAGCTGACTGCAAACAGAGGTCGACCTTCTGGAAAGCTTGGGGTTCGTGATCAACGAGGCCAAGTCCCTCCTGGTTCCTTCCTAAAAAGCGACCTTTTTGAGGTTCGTGATCAACTCGACCACGTCCACTCTGAGTCCTCCGTCTCGGAAAATCACAAGTTTGCGTCTTGGCTGGACCACCAGGTTTTTTTAGCTGGAAACCGGATTTGCAAGTGGCGACGACAGATGCCTTTCTACAGGATTGGGTTCCAGAGAAGAATTACGAGTTTCCCTTGTTCGCAATGACCATTCGGGCCTCGGCCCAGATCTGGCGATAGCGAGCAGAAGTGGTGCTGATCACTCAGACTTGGAGATCTCAAGTATGGTGTCCGGTTCTTCTGGAACTTTCCTGGGATTCTCCAATCTGACTCCCCCTGTTTCCACACCTTCTCAGTCCGGATCAGCTCCTGCACTGGCTGGTGTTGGAGGACTTTCTAAGCTTGATGGCTTGGCAGATTACAGGGGATGGTGGTCGATCCTGGACCTTTCGAGAGAAGCTGAGGACCTCTTATCTAAAGCAAGGGCCGATAGTACCATCAAGTGGTACAAGTCTGCCTGGACTCTGATGCGTTAGTGTCTGCGACGGAGTGTTGATCCCGTGGTCGCAGATGTAGATCAGGTTCTCAATTTCCTGGCTAGTCTGGGGACAGAAGGTTTAGCCTATTTTTCTATCAATACTTTCCGTTTGACATCTTGGCAGGCCACATCCCGGTGGAGGGTTACCCGGTGGGGAAACACCCTTTTGTGTGTCATCTTCTTAGAGGAATTAGTCTGTCTTTACCACCGGCACTGCGCTATTTGGTGCTCTGGGATGTCAACCAAGTGCTGAATCTATTTTTGTCTTGGCAAGTGAACAGGTTTCTATCTCGTAAGGAGCTTTTAGCAAAACTGGCAATGCTGTTATACCTGGTATCCTGCAGGTGGGTTTCCGATGTTCGAGCCCTGGATATAACTGGCAGAATTGTTTCCCCTTCAGGGATGTCATTTACCATTAGTAGACGGAAAATGTCCAATACCAGGACTTTTTTACATACCCGGCCTTCCAGGACTCCCCTAAATTGTGTGTGGTACGATGTCTTAAGGCAGGTGAGGAAAATGTCTGAAGAGTTCAGACCTTCCGGCACGAGACAACGCCTTGTTGCACTGCGTGAGCAGCATAGGGCGGTTTCTTCCTTCACCATTGTCCACTGAGCGCGTTTGGGTAATGTAGGAAGCTGGCATTGATCTGTCGGCTCTCAGAGCTCACTCAGCTAGAGGGACTATGACTTCTAAGGTCTTTACCCTTGCGGCACGCTTGGAGGACATCATGAATGCGGCAGATTTGTCCTTGGATTCTACCTTCAAGAGATTTTACTTCAAGCTGGTGCTGGATATGGATGATTTGGTGGTGAGCAAGCTTTGAACTAGCATAATCCTTGCCTTCGGTCCTGGCATACAATGAAAATTGTTCCTAACTATTGTGTAGCAAAGTTTTAATTCTATTAAGGATGGAGGCGAGGATTATCCCACCAGGCGAGCTTCTTCTCTAAGGGACCCACCTTATTACTAGCAAGTACTGGTTTTCCGATATTAAATTGGATGTAAAGTTATGCATTTGTTACAAGATACTCTGTCGATGGCGTTACTTCAAAATGACGTTTTTCTGGCACAGCTTCTTATAATGTTGAGAGATCCTTACTGATGACTCTCTTTGTCCACAGGATCGTAGTCTACTAAACAGGATCAGTGAGGACAGTGTTGAGTTTTGACTCATGCGATGAAAGAGGAGGTCATGACACGAATGATGGACTACCTTGGCACTGGACACGCCTGATTGGACAGCATCTGAGACTGTAGTTACTTGATTGGTTATTGCTGTTTAAACCATTCCCAGAGCTTCTTGGGACTGGTAGTTTTTAGCTTTTTTGGTATTGGAAGTTAATAAAATGGCTGCTATAATAAAAGCGAAGAAAGTTAAAGCCTAAGCCTCACCTCAGTGTCCTTAATAGAAATGAAACTTCCCTACACGATAGTTAAGAACAATTTTCATTCTACCAACTAAAATCCTAATACATTATGTGCACCCTCAACCCAGAATCAAACAACGGTTTACACCTACACTTGCAGCCCACAAATTAGACACAGATAGCAGAAAAGTTTTGGTGATTAAGAAAATAGTCAGGACTCCAAACAGCTATAGTGAATATCACTCTACAGCTAGACACCACGGATGCATGAAACAAACTTACAATGTGGCTTGTATACCACACGCACCTAATAAAAAAAAATGTTGAAAGTGACTGAAGAACTTACAGCCCCTGCAGCAGCAACATTCATCCTGCCCAATCAATACTTATGAAATCAACTCTCTACCTTTTTTATTTAAAAAGTTAAGACTATCAGATCCTAGAACAAAAAAGAGTCAAACAATAATGTAAATCCCAGGGAATCTACCTATCTTCTACCTCGGCCAAAAATATCCTGGCATGTTTCAGAGAAATTACCTCTAAAGAGATAACTGCTACTATAACCATCAGCAAACCTATGACAATCATTAGATATTTGTCCTGCTAAAATTATGAAACAGCTAAGTTCTGCACAGGTCAAAAATCATGTCTCCTTGTTTAACTTTTCCCTTAAAAAGGTGAATATCAAGGGAATGGAAAACAAGTAAGAGTAAAACCCTATATGAAAAAAAAAAGAAATCTACTCTATCATCTGATGACCACAACAATTTTCACCCCATATTCTTTATACCTTCTCCAGGAAAGATTAGGGAAAGCTTTGCTTCACACAATTACTGGAATCTAATAACGCACTCCATCCCCTTCAGGCAGGTTTAGACTTGGTCACAGTGCAGAGATAGTGGTATCTTCAGAGCTAGATGATCTTCATAGGTTGGTGGTGGTGTAGGGCCACGGTTATGCTAGATCCATCAGTTGACCTTGAAACGAGCATCACTACTTTTCAACAGACTGCATGTAAACCATTGGCCTGGAGTGGGTACAGCCCATCTTCCCCAAGTGCTCCAAGATTATTTTTCTTCCTCTTCTCATATCAGAAGAAAAACCTATGGCAGGCACTGGGATCTATGCTTTTACATCTTATGTCCATTGTGCATTTCATTTAATGACATTCAGTCAATTTTACATATTTGCAAATGAAACACAACTGATCTTTGAATAGGTGGACGTTAGAAGATCTTTATCAACTACGTTTGTTTACAAATTTCTGGCCTCAAACTTTCTAAAGTTCAATGTTACAAAAACTGGGCTGCTGAGCAACAAAAACGCTATTGATAAAAGGGTTAATGACTACCAGGCAGAAACCATGATCTAGTCCCTTCAACCTCAGTTAAAGTTTGCATAATCTCTGGATTTATATTGATTCTGATGTGTCCCTAGAAAACCAGATTTCCAAAGTGGCAAACAATTGCTTTTTTGGAAATAAAACATTTGAGCAAAATCCTCCCTTATATTGCCACTGATCAACATGCTTGCCCTTATACATTCCGATTGGTTTACGTGAACTCTATTTACTTAGATCTTCCTGACAAACAGTCTCACTGCCTTCAATCTGTGCACAACGCAGCAGCCTATCTTGTTACGGGATCAGGGCATCAAGATCCCATTACTCAGATACCAAGGTTTCTTCATTGGCTACCCATTAGAAAAAGAGTAGTCTTTGAATCTTTAGTAACTGCATTGTGTCATTAATTCGACTTTCCCTGCATTTGATGTAACAAGACTCCAGTTACATATCCAAAAATCAGTATTACATTCTTCAGAAAAATTTCTATTGGTTGTTCCCAAGACTCAGACGCTTCATTTAGTGACAGTGATTTTACAGTTGCTGCAGCGAAACAATGGAACAAGCTCCAGCTGGACTTATGTGCACTTCATTCTCTACTTATTTGTTTGTAATAAAAAAAAAATTAAAAAACTTAAGACTACATTTTAGTTATTAATCCTTTTGGATGTTTTGTTAAATTTTTTAATTTGTTGTGCTGCTCAAAATCTCGAAGCTTCTGTGTGCATGCACTTATAAACAACAACATAAAGGACAAACATAATAAATAATTTGCCTCACTAAATCAATTGTTGGGATTCTAGACAAGGTCAGTAATTTTTGGGTGCAAGGAAGCACCCTGCATCAAGCTCCTGTGACCTTAGAAGCCGCTAAGCTCAGACTTTGGCTGTGTGTAAGGCATGGCCTTGCCACAACTGTTGAATTGAGGGCTTGTTTTAGGATGTAACCACAATCTCCTTTCTATTTAATTATTGTTCAGGATAAGTTGCACTTTTCTTTCAAAATCGTTTTGTTTGCTAAGAACAGTGCTTCCTTTGACAACCCCAAGATTGCAGTGAACCAAGGACCAGGAGGTGGTAAGAAGGCAGAGTTTGTGCGGTCTCTTTCATGAAATTTAAAATCGATTTTCCTCTACCCGTGACCGCATCATTTTCACCTGTTTTGCTTGTGGTTGTTACAGTTTAAAAACTGAAGTTTTTAGCTGCCCATGATTGCATCATTTTTTACCTGTTTTGTTTAAAAATTTGAAGTTTTACTTGCCTGTGACGGTCTCATTTTACCTGTTGCATTGTGGACTAAGCAGTCCAAAATCTGTTGTATTTGCAAATTGCCTGTGACTACCTGATTTTCCCTCCTAGTTTCTCCCTTGATCTGTGCTCAGACCTGTGTGTTAAGCAGTCTACCCCCAGCTCCCATTTTGCCTTAGCAAGTGAGTGAAACTAGCTTAACCCCCCCCCCCCCAACCCCCTGAGAAACAGAGATCTTATACATCAGACAGAACAGAGGGTGCTCGGAGGCTGCAGTAAACTGCTGTCGGTTGTTTAAACTGTGTTTGGAAAGGGGTTGTAACACTTGTTTTTTTGGCTAGGAGATTGAGTTAGGTGTTGGAAAAGCTGTCTTGTGAAAGGGCAGCGTTTGTGGGCCCTTACAGAGTATGGATTGAGCCGGTCTTTCTCCTAGGAGATTCTAAATTGAGGAGCAGTTTCCAGTCCCCTGCACACCAAACATTGCCTGAGGTCGCAGGCACCTTATATAGGCTGCTATTGGATGCTACATGTGTGCACTGATTGGTGGCTGTATCTGGTGTTTCTATTGAATTAGGGTTAGTGTTCTCATTGCTTGAGTATTTGTGGGTGCAGATTGGTTTCTGGGTCAGTGAGTCTATTGGATGCAGGGCTTAGGGTTAGTGATCGGATTGGTGGATAGGTTTAGGGTTTCTGATTGGGTCCTAGGGTTAGGGTTTCTATTGGACATAGGGCTTAGGGTTTCCTGCATGATTGGCTGCTGGGGCTAGGGCTGGGGCTAGGCTTTCTATTGGACATAGGGCTTAGGGTTTCATGCCCGATTGACTGCTGGGACTAGGGCTGTAATTGGCTAGAACAGGCTGCTGTCCTATTGGTTCTAGGGCTTAGGGCTAGTGTTGTGATTGGTTAGGGCTAGGGGTAGGGTTCCTATTGACCAAAGGGGTCAACTGATTACTAGGGATATTTAAGGCCAAGGTTGAGGGTGTCTCAGCCTGTGTGTCAAACAAAGGGTGGAGAGGACAAGGGCAACTGCCTGTTTGAGACAGATCAGGACAAGGGTCAGAAATGCTGCCCAATTTTTATAAACACCAGCACCCACCCTACCCCATCCACAACCAGATTAACACAGTCAAAGTGCATGTACTCTACTCATTTATTACAAACTAACCTTACACAAAGTTCATTAATTCAGCACCAACTACAAAACCCCAGAAACCACATCTTAACACCCTTCTATCCCAGCTACCACACATTTGCACCATCACTTACAAACAATACACAACTCTATCCTATACCACTAACCAATCCACTCATCACTAACACAACCCAAATCCACGCCATACTTAACTATATCCCATCCAAACATACTCCCTGCTCTAATTACTCCTAACAGACCCCTTTTTGACAGTAACAAACTCAGCCTTCCATCATTTCTCCCACCAACACCCTCCTCTTCTTTCTACCACAATAACACAACCACACAATACTTACACTCCACTGCACCACACATATCTCCTGCAGCAATCGAATCTAACACAAATACTCTTAACTCTAGTTCATCCCCTCTTACACACAACATACACTCTACTCACAAACACAACACCACACCACCCCTTTACCTTACAACTTCCACTCACAAACAGTACTCTACAAACAAATCCTTCTCAGAAAACAAATACATCAAAACCTCCTTTCATTACTCCTCAAAAACAAAACATAACACACACACCAGCACAACAAAATCTCACGCACAACAGCTCATAATACTTTCCGTCACAAACTACAAACATACACCCACCTTCCAGACTACACAAATGATACACACCATGAACAAACACCAATGCCAAGCTTTCTCTCTCTTCCCCCACACCTAACACATATACAGCAACACAGCAACTCTCTTTTAACCGCCTCTCATCCATTGAACAATTCAGAACCTTACTACATAACCCACATGCTGCACCAACACCCCTAACTCATACACCTTCTGCCGTAAACAGACGCAAACAAACTCACTCTCAACCACCGTTCCTACCACCTACACACGAAGACCCATCGATATGCCTTCTTAGCCTGTTGGACGACGAACACGATACAGAACACAATACAGAACAGCCGCACGATTGCTATCCTCATACAGCTAATACCAACACTAAGGACATGCCTGCTACAACCCCACAAAATACTGCTCGCTCTTTTACAAAACAAAGTCACACTATCACCAAAGCACGTTCTCTAAACTGTCTAATAATAAATGCTCGATCGCTCTCTAAAAACAAACATCATATCTACGACCTTCTCACTGACACAAAACCTGACATACTCTTCATATCTGAATCATGGTTGGGAGATGATATGCCTCCAGTCCTGCATGAAGCAGTTCATCTAGGCTATCAAACTATCACGCAAAATCATATAGGTAAAAGAGGAGGTGGCCTAGCTGTTGTGTTCAAGCAAACATTACATATCACTAAAGCGGACGACGTCTCCATGCAAAGTTGTGAGGCCCTTTTCATCAGATGCAATCCTACACCATCTTTCTCGTGTAACTTCCTGCTCCTTTACAGACCTCCACCTAGCAATGCAACATTTTCAGACACACTTGTAGACACAGTTTAAACCTGATAACACTACACTCCAACCTATGCATTCTGGGTGACCTCAACATTTGGTTTGGCAAACCCAATATGCCCCATCCGAAAACAATCATCACTGACCTAGACGCACTGAACCTGCATCAGATCATCCACAAACCGACACACATCGCTGGACACATCCTAATGGTCATTTGTGCTAACACAGAACCAGTTACCTTACAAATAATGGCTCCAGTCACATACTCAGACCACCATTTGCTTGCTTTCCAATATAAAACAACACAAAGCGACGCACCTCAAACCACCTTATGTGCATCCACCTATTGACCATGGAACAAACTCAATTTCGAACACTTAGAAACACAACTAACATCCAGTACAGATCTAGACACAATAAATTCTATTCACAAGCTATATGAGTGGCTACAGGAAGCTTTAGATATCCTAATACCACTAAAAACCACACAACAGAATAAAGGAAACAGGCACCTTGAAGAAATACAGAGATAAAATGATAAAACAACAAATTAGAAAGCTGCAATGTACCTGGCTCAAAAAAAACACCAATCAAGACAAACTTCGCCTAAAGAAACGTAACAGATTATACAAGTCACCTAACAAAAAAGCTAAGAAAAGGTACTATTCAGACAGAATTCAAAATGCTAAATGTGCAAATAAAGAATTCTACAAAATTCTCACTGAATTTCGTAAACCAAAATGCCTAGAAGGAGTTCATCCCGTTACTCAACAATTTACAGACAAACTGGCAAATCATTAAACAGCCAAAGCAGACACATTGGACTCATATTTAAAACAAAGACAAAGCACCAGCACCGACCCTTTTCCAAAACAACAACCCAACAATACTGTAACCCAGCCTCTCCATTCCTTCCAACAAATTTCACAATTTATGGACCTGGTCAAAGCAAGCAGGCCTGCCGGCAGCCTTCTGACCCCTGTCTACCACAAACCTTCGAAAGAAAGAATTCTTCTATCAATCACTGCTGGAAAACACCAGTGAGAAGAATCATCAACAATGCCTTAACTATAGGAATATTTCCAGAAGAACTCAAAAAGGCATACATATGCCCATTACTGAAGAAAACAAACCTGGACCCGCTGAACGCCCGACAACTACAGACCGATTACAAATGGACGTTTCCTGGGCAAACTGATAGAAAGAGTTGCATTCGCCCAGATGTCACAATTCATTGAAGATAATGCCATACTTTCAGACTTCCAAACGGGGTTCCATCCAGGAAGAGGCACAGAATCTACCCTTGTTGCCATCTGGGAAAAACTTAACACAGTTGACACAGTTGCTGCGCTACTCCTCTTGGATCTCTCGGCTGCCTTTGACATGGTTGACCATGACACACTGATACAAAGACTCAACAAAGCTGGCATAGAGGGGACTGCTCTAGACTGGATGACATCCTACCTTCACTACAGAACTAATGTCATCCATACTCCCCTTTCTCATCCAAACCGTACTTCACAAAAGCAGGGGTCCCTAAAGGCTGTATGATCTCGCCCATGCTTTTCAACATCTACAGCCGTGGCCCGTGCAGGTAAGAGCGGTGGGGCTGGATTTCGACAGACTACCATGAGGGAAAATTAGATAAATAATTTTCCCTCGTCATCGTCGAAATCCCCCCCTCCCCCAACCCGACCTCACAGATCTTACCTCCACGGGCCGCGGCTGCTACATGCAGTCATTACCGGAACTGATCAATTTCACCTCCCGTGCTATAATTATGCAGATGACATGTAAATACTCCTTCAACTGGAATGCCCCAAAGACATTGGAAGCTCACCAATTTTCAGTTCTCAGAGCCGTGGATCAATGGATGATAACCCACTCGCCGCCTGGCCTGATAATCTGGGAACACCAGCTAAAGTATCGAAGGACGCAAGTAACCATGGAATTACCATGAACTCCAAGCTATCAATGAATGATTAAGTGGGCAAACTAGAAAGATCAAGCTTTGTTACTATAAAAACTCTGCAACGAATCTTCCTCCATCTGGGATTTCCACAAAAGGTTCAGGCTACCATCTTTCTTGTTCTGTCCAAGCTCAATTACGCCAATAGCCTCTACCATGGATCACCTCTAACAACTATGAACTCTACAAAGGGTTCAGAAGTCAGCTGCCAGACTACTCTTACATATAAAGCCGCAAGCATACATCTGCCCTGCCTTGCAAGCCCTGCATTGGTTACCAGTAGCCAGAAGATCCATGTTCAAGCTGCTTTGTCTCACCCACAAAGCGATACAGTGAACAGGACCACTCTTCATCAGGAATAAAATCACCAAATGCATTCAACAAAGGAACCTCCGCTCTAGAGTGGCACCTCGCCTCAAAATCCCGACGTACAAGAGTGGCACATCCTTCTCTGTTCAAGCAGCCAAACTATGGAACTCTTCACCCCCCCAACGTAAGATCCATGGAAAACCCCCTTATCTTCAGAAAACTACTCAAGAATTGGCTCTTCCCCACATAACCACCATACGCAAACAGAAATATACAGCATATCCCTCTGTATATAAACATTTATTTGGACTATAGATATGTACCTACATATGTGTATTACTTTGTAAAACCGTGTATAATAATTATGTTTTTAAAAATATAGATATTCGTTAGCTCTGCTTAACAAATGTACATATTACTTATAGTTACATTATTCTATGCTTTTATCATGTATATAAGTGCCTGAATAAATAAGTAAATCTTTTATCATAACTATTTATCTACATTTGTTTCACTATTGAATTACAAAAAATAAAAACAAATAAATTAAAGTAAAACACTTGAAAGCCAGAGTTTATTAAATGCATCTTTAATCTACATATACTACTTTCCTTATGCATATATACATACCTTCCATGTACTTATGTATCTATATATTTATTACTTGTATTCTAATTCAGCATATCTAATGCACTACCCTATTTCTCACCCTATACCGCTCTCAATATATCCTCTACCTCAACTCTCTGACTCATATCAAACCTCATTCTACTACTCTTTCCAATGCACTACACTATTTCTCACCCTATACCTCTATCAATATATCCTCTACCTCCACTCTCTCATTAATCCCAAACCCCATACCACTACTATGATCCCCAAAACAACCCTTTCTAGACTCTTCCCTCCTCTTCTCCTCCTTGCATCATCTAATACCTCTTTTACTATTCAGATCTCTCAAACAAGCCTTTTTAAACCCTTAACTCTGACTCTTCCTCCTCCACCTCCCCTTTACTCATCTCAAACACCCTCCTACAGTTATAAACTCCCAAAAAAATAAAATTCTCGACCCTTCCCTCTTTTATCCCTCCCTATTCCTTTTAAATCCAAATAACAGACTAACATGTCCACCACTCAAATTAATTGCATATTTCCCTATACTAATTGCCAGTAATCCTGTTTGGGTTCTGGAGTAGAGTGATGCTGACAGAAAAGTGCTTCAACACCTCATCTGGGGTAGCAAGCACAATATAAAAGCAAACCTTTTCCCTCTTCTATCCCTCCACTATCCTTCTCAATACAAATAACAGACTAACATATATACCGCTCAAATTACTTCATGTTTCACTATACTAATTCACCACTAATCCTTTATGGTTTCCGGAGTAGCATGCTACTTGCCGAAAAAGCGCTTCAACGCCTCATCAGGGGTAGTAAGCGCTATATAAATACAATTACAATACAATATGTGCACGAACGTGACATAATAAAACTAAGCTGATTGCTAATTATCATCCACATTTTGAGCAGATTTGGCAAAAGGCACCACAGTTAGTAGAATACCAATCAAGCATTGGCAAAGCCTATAGGTATCGCCTATGCGAGAGCCAGTCGCTTTGCCAATGTCTTTTAGCCATGTTGTAGAGCACTGCGGCTGCTATGCAACACAGCTAAAAGTTATTTAAGAATGTGCAATAAAAGTTTTAAAAAAACACTGTGATGCAGAAATGTAAAAAAACAAAAAGGTCTATGACATGGCTAGCGCCATAGCTCTTTTTTTTCTTCTTTTGGAACATGGCGGGGCAACACAGACAATGGGGGGGAGAAGGCAACACTGACAACTGGAGGGTGGGGGATGTGAGGGATGTAGCAACACGAACAGTAGATGGTAGGAGGTAAAAGGGAAGAAGCAACACAGACAACAGGAGTGTTTGGGTTGGGAGGGAAGAAGCTACATGGAGAAGATAGGAAGGGAGGAATAAATGGAGGTGGGAGGGTAGAAGAAACAGGACGGGAAGAAGAAAATGAAACAAAAGCAGCAACACGAAAAATAGTAACTCAACCAAAGCACCAGTGGCAAAAGGAGCAGAAGAGCATAAATTATTATCTTTCTGTAAAACGCAAGCAGTATTTTTGTTTCTACGGTGCCTGGGGTACCCGAGAATGAAAAGCACCAGTTTACAAGATGGTTGCAACATTTGTTAACTTAGTCTTGTGGAAAGGGTAGAGAAGGACGTGGTATTTATGTCACTCAATTAATGAGAAGCACCAATTGTTTTTATATATAAATAAACGAATATCTCAGGGATTGATGCTTTGCTAAAGAAAAAGACGGTTCATTCATCTAGGCTTTTTCAATGGGGAAGGAAAGCAAGATATTTCTAACAATTGATCCCTTCTATGTACTCTGACGCAGTCTAATCACTTGCCAACTGTAATCTTACAATGTAACTGCAATGGGCAGTTTCTTATAGAAGGCTGGTCAGTCGGAAATTCAAGTGAATTTGCCATCTATTTATGAAAAACATGTTTAGCAATCGAAATTCTTTGCCATTCGACAGCCATCACCCCAATTAAATGTTAATTTACCCAACAATCCCAATATGGTCTTCAGGTTAATCATAATTTAAATCAGAAGAAAATGCTAATCAATTTAAGCCAAAAAATCCAACTGCCTATGGTCGAGTTCGGACTTTAATGCTTGGCTCATTTGCCTACCCCCAGCCTCACACTTCCAGCCGCATTCGTTTCCTTATTATTTCAGTCCGAGTAAGCATTTGAAGCACTCCTCTGTAGTCATAGAGAAAGGCAGACCGAGTATTAACTCCTTCAACAGAATGTGCAGCCAAATCCTATGGTTCACTGAGATGGAGGTCTGGGTGTATGAGCGTGTGACTCCTTGGACATAACCACAAATGTAGAGAACAAGCGTATCTGTGAAGGCAGGCTGCTACAGTGTGAGATTTACAAAATTCTGAGTCAGCATTCGAGCTGTACCCAAAAAGAGGCCTGAATATTCAAGCAAACAGGTGACTAGACCAAGAGGTGTCACAAAGCATCATGACTGTAGTGTCTGCGGAGTAGAGAGCCAGGTTGCATTTTTGCACATCCCCACCATATGGATATGACTACGAAACAGTGTTTGTGCAGCCTTTACTCTAACAGAGAGGGTTCAAATACCTTTATGGATACTTAGCAAACTTTTAACACTACTATAACACTGACGACTGCTATGATATAGAGCATCTTGTATGTTCTTACACTACACTTTACTACCACCACCAAACATGGCCACACAGATGGCAATTTGGTGCCGGTCTCCCAAGTATTAACTGTATACCGGTAACATACTGTGCAATAGAGAACTATATCCATGTGGCTCTGAAAGCAAATGAACATGCTTTCTTGTGCTACACACATTACTTAGATTAGTGTAGGCCCTATTGTGGAGTGAGTCTATGTGGGACAGAGACAACGGACAGTGATTGCGGTTGGCAGTGGGTTCCGCTGTCGCTCTTTTCAGCCATTAATACATTTTTAGGTCTCCAGTGCAGTGTAGTTCCTGCAAAAGAAAGAGAAAGCCTGATTGCACTGTCTCTGCCTGTCCTATCCCTTTTGGTACCCCTCTGGGCCAGGACAGAACAAATCTTGCGGCCTGGGAGGACGCCAAAAGGGACAGGACTGGCAGTTTCAGTCCAGTGGGAATTTATCCTTAATCACTGTATGGTGGGCAAGATGGAGGTTTTGATATTTTACTTTTAAATAAAATCTCACATCATTGTATGAAACTTGTGAGATTTTATTACAATGTGGAACTAAGTTAGTTAAACAACGTGGCCATCAGAGGATTGCTGCTGGATCACACCTGCTGGCTACACATCCTCAAGACATCAGTCTCAGCTGTCTGATCTGCAAATTGAAGAGGGATGAGAACACATGAAGGTTCATTTCTCCCTGCTGGAGCCTCGGGGGCAAGTCTTGGATACTACCAAACGTAAGAGTCTCTTAACCACAAAATAGAATGTAGAAGCTAGACATCAAGAGGACTGAGGGCCAGAGGGGAGATTGCTGGGGGGTTACCTTCCTCTACCTTTGAACCACTCATGTCTTCACAGTAATAAAACTCATTGTTTAAGATACCACAACTTTGTCTCACTTTAGTTCTCAGACAATCCACTCAGAACTGGTACTAGCAGGCTTTTTTGTCAGAGATAGGCTGAGACAGAAGAGAGTTCCTCCCTCTTCTTACATTTGAAAGTCACCAACAAAACAAATTCCAGAGGGCATTTGTAATGTGTTATTTTGTGTAATGTACATTTGATTATTTGGGATGCAGTTTCCGGGTCTGGGAATCTTGTTCATTGGGGTGAAGGTGGTCTGTGACGTTGTATTTGTGTATTGCAATGTGTAGAGGATGGTTATGTTTGTTACTGGCCAGTAAGATTAGAACAGATTAATGTACTGTTCAGCTTTTGATGGTATAACATTAACAGGCATTTGGGACAGCAAAGACGTGGGCTGCCACAAAACAAAACTGAGGTGCATTAGTCGAGGTCTGGAGGACTCCATTTTGAACCAGTAGGGCTGAATCCTGCAGATGTTTCTCTAAGTTCTAGAAGTGCAGGTTCCAAAACAAAACTGGTGAGTGGGACTTGTCAGAGTCAGAAGCTAGTGTTTCTTTCGGATGTGACTAGCACAGGTCAGAACTTGCTAGAGACAAAAATATCCTCGTCACAACACTCAATTGCTGTGATTCACGAGACAGGACTTTCACACTGCAGCAAGAAACCTTTTTTAAAATCCACTGGAAACAATATCAGGCAGCTGACTGCTTAAGGGCTTTTTTACAATGATGCTTCAGACAGTGGCATAGCATACAAACTTGGATTCTCAAATACTTAGTGCCTTGTATAGGAACCTCGTGTCACCGATACTGAAATGATTCTAACAGTAACACCTGCATCTTTAAGATATATTGATAAAACATGCGTGGAAAATGAAGAGCAAAGAATCAGTAGAGAGAAAAGTGCCCAGAGAAAGTGTTGAGAGAACAGACATGGATAGGAAGGGAGAGTAAAGTAAACAGGTGTAGGACAAAGACGAGGCAAATCTGAAAAAGAAGGAGCGAAGTAACAGACCTAAGTGGCAAGAAAGAGAGAGAAAAAGTAGTTACCAGTGAAGACAGATTAACATGTTTTTGTTTCTTTATTTTACAAATGAACCACTGACGATGACCCTACAAAAGGCAGATGTACAATATACAGAAACTAATAGTATAGCATAAAACCAAATTTGTATAACATAAAACAGAGGACGAATGAACAAACTATGACATGAATAAAGGTCAACATAGGTAATGCATAAATCGCAAAAATCCCTTAGAAACAAAAGGTGTACCCCAACCATTTGGGACAGGGGCGGTAAATCATATCTGACAACCTAAGATAGCCTGACAAATGTAAACACTTTGCAAGTAACTATCACTTTGTTTATCCAGGAGGCCAATTTTCAACTTAGTCAATGTTGGTCATCTGGCTTGTTTTCAGTTATTACCTCTTCGGTTACTTTTTTTCTGTCCCAAGTACGGAAGTAACAGGTCGATCAAAACTGGCGATTTAATTCGAATGCAAACGTACATATTGGCCCCACATTTCTTGCTTAACAAGAATATGTATGTAACGTTAAGCACCCGGACATGGCCTGCAGTGATTTGTAGCACCACAGGAAAAAGAAAATCACATTTAAAGTTTAAACTTTAATAATGCAAATTTTTTTACAACACCCTGGTGTAAAGCAGTGGCCAATATCATTAAAAAAGTTTTCAGTGACATTTCCTTAAACAGGGAATTGGAGACAGCCTGGACAAACTTCAAAGACCACATTTGAACGTTCTGAAATAATTCACAAGGCAGGAAGCACTATTTTTAAAAGTTCAGCATTTATGTTTCTGTTGCATAGTTACAATGTAGAACACATGCTTCCCTTTCATTTCTTTTGTCTGTACACATCTGCTTTTGGGATTTTACCTCACTTGATTCAAACAAATGAGCGAGATTCCAAGTTTAATGAGTCGAACTACATAATCTTTATAAAATTATGCATATATTTGTGGACTGTGAATAGGAATACAATTCAAGACCCCTACAGAAAAATAGAAAGGGCAGGTCAACTCTTTGGCGTTTGGAGCAGGATTTCACAGATAATTACATTTTATTGGCAAAACGCCCAGTTGTGCAGGTTACTCGGAATATAGTTTCAATTAAATATCATGATTGGTAAAACAACACCTCTACTGAGGCCGGCATACGTTTACTAGGTGCCCTTCTCATCCTGCAGGACTAGTAGTGAACCACATGAACAAGCCGGGCACATAAGCCAAGCCTAGGGCTTGTCCTTATGTACCGCTAGCACCCTCCTTCCCACCTTTAGTCTTAGGAATCATGAAGGTATTGACAGGGAAAGAGTTTAAGCAAGGCTCTAAGAGCCCTGCTTAGTTTGCTTTTCATTTAGCCATTTGGCAGCAAATAAAAAGGTTGTGTCTGTGACAATAGGTGAAACCTGTGATTCTACTGTGTTTCAAAGGGTAAGTGATGTCACTCCCACTACCTTGGCAATTTGGTGAATTGACATGCATGTTGAGTACGCCTTGTCAGAAGACACAGGATGGGCTACATTACGAGATTTTTGTATAGCACATATCTATCAATTGTTTGGCTTCTTAGTATGTTGCATAAGTTACGACTTTGGTGCAACTTTACAAGGTTTGCTTTCCCACCCACGGGTTAACTTTGTTCAATGCACCAGCGATGAATGTGAAAGACACGGTATTGTAGCCCGCAAGACACTATTCAATGTGTAATTGACATAGAAGCATTGCATTTGGGTTACTAACAATCCCATAAAGGGATCACGGGCACTGTGTTAACAGCAACAACCCTTACTTTGTTATTCACAGAATCACACACACTGCACTAAGAAGAATGAACACTTTTGAGTTAAAAGTATTTATTACAACAGGAACAATATGTTTTTCAATACATCTAAAACAACTACACAGAATATTATAAAAACAGCAACAAGGCACGTTATGAAGAATAAAATGAACCTTACTAGCATTTTAAAAATGTCACCTAGAACCTAACACCCTAAATCCTACTTCTATGCGCTATACTAAAATACATGTAAGGCAGAGCACCCTGCAGTCTAGAGTTTCTTAGGGAAGTGAAGCACTGCATACTTTGCTGACAGCAAAGGCTGTCTTTATCAGCAGAGGCGCGAAGACCCTGTTCCCCACGAAGGGTAAATACCAACTGCAGTAGCGGTCAGTCGGTCTTCATCTGGGACTTGGCTTTATCATCTGCAAAGTGTGAAGTGTGTTGACAGTGAGACCGACTCTGGCAGAATATCAGGCGATAATCTGGGTGAAGGACCTCTCCTGACAAGTGGTCGTCCTTAGATACTAAATCTCATCAGAAATTGGAATTTCAGACATAAATTTAGGAATGTGTGACAGATTATATGCATCAAGATATGCATCCCAGACATTTCCTTATGAATATATAAGGCAAAAGGACGTCAATTCAGACTACATTATTTTGGTTATATATCTGTATGTGTTCTTATTTAACCTTGATATGGTGAGAAGACATTTGACCCAGACGAATGTCGCATTAGATGTTGTATCTATGCCATGGAATAAGATGGAGTAGGGACTTTACGTCATCTTCAGCTTGTCTGACTGAATGTGACATCACAGGGGCAAGTCTAACCAATAGGGATTTGACTAATGTGTAGGCACATCCATGCTCTCAAGTTATCATCTACAATTATCTAATAAGATGCATGCCTAAAACGTTTATATGTAATATACTTCTATTATAACATAAAGGCCATTGATGCATTGTAAATATAAAAAATAAAATAAAACATATGTGATAGTGTATAAGTTATATGGCGAAGCATGAATATTCGTAAGCTTTGCATAGTTACAGATAATTAAATGATAACAATACTATTTCATAATCTAGCTAGAGCATTTTATGCGTGTTTGCGAATAAACATACCATTAATAGAGATAGTCCAAATTAAAAATAGGCTGTATAAAAAGTAAAAATTAGAAGGGTTTATTAAAAGAGGAAAAAATACTTTTTCAGTTCTCAGTTCGTACAGGTTTTGTGGTGGATACAGGTTGTGATTCGTTGGTTGACACTCATTGAGTTCACGCTTCATCAGAAGACATCAAAAGAGAGACAATTGATGGACGGAATGCAGAACAAATCAAAACATTCACCCCCAGTCAAGAGATCTGGGTTAAATCCATCATTCTTTTGCTCACCATGCCACCCCAGTTTAGACCTGGCCATATGCAAATCAGTCTTGACCCTGTGCCTCATGGGAACAGTCCAGCCCGAACTGCCAAGCCAGGTCCTCCCTGGCCTGGAAACAAGCACCCTAGGACCGGTTTCGGGGTTTCACCCCTCTTCAGCCAGGATAGCTTGAATCCAGTGGCACAGTGAGCCCGGGACCCACGTCTGGGCATACCCGGCGCACTTATGGCGAGAAAGCAAAAGACACACAATTGATGGACCGAATGCAGAACAAATCAAAACATTCACCCCCAGTCAAGAGATCTGGGTTAAATCCATCATTCTTTTGCTCACCATGCCACCCCAGTTTAGACCTGGCCATATGCAAATCAGTCTTGACCCTGTGCCTCATAGGAATGTTTTGATTTGTTCTGCATTCCGTCCATCAATTGTGTGTCTTTTGCTTTCTCGCCCTAAGTGCGCCAGGTATGCCCAGACGTGGGTCCCGGGCTCACTGTGCCACTGGAATCAAGCTATCCAGGCTGATGAGGGGTGAAACCCCGAAACCGGTCCTAGGATGCTTGTTTCCGGTCCAGGGAGGACGTGGCTTGGCAGTTCGGGCTGGACTGTTCCCATGAGGCACAGGGTCAAGACTGATTTGCATATGGCCAGGTCTAAACTGGGGGGGCATGGTGAGCAAAAGAATGATGGATTTAACCCAGATCTCTTGACTGGGGGCGAATGTTTTGATTTGTTCTGCATTCCGTCCATCAATTGTGTGTCTTTTGCTCATCAGAAGACATGTCAACATCGTCAGCTGCACATGCAGCATATGTGTGATCTTTGCGAAATCCATACAGAGCATGTTCATAGTTGACAGTAGGTGTGTTAAATGGACCAGCAATTGGTTGGTCATCTGAGGCATTCAATATTGGAAAGGAAACGATGCATGCATATTTTAGAATTATAAGCCCAAACCTTCAACAGAGAATTGTGCTGAATTATACATTCCATTCTGTACCATATCATTTATATCCGATTCAGACATATTCATTTGTAATTGCCAATTATTGAACATAGTCAATGTAACTTTTGAAATAGAAGGTTTTTTTTTTTTTTTAAATCTTTCATTGTTCTGAATCCCAGACAAGTAGTCTGCTGGATAGTTTTGTTTAGGAAGATAATTTCTTTTGTTATTATTCAGGCTCGAAATAAGGCTTCTCTACCTTGGATCTGCTAGAATTGTGTTCCCCAAATGCTTTGTTCATCCTCATTTGTTTTCCAATACTTGTATCTTTGAATAGCCAGGTTTTGACTAAACTCAATGAAGTAAATCAGCTTGTTGGTAGTAATTAGATTTTTCTGAAGCTGCTGTGGCTTCTGTATGAAATAAATGGTAGAAGGGTGTGACCTGTCAGCACTCTGAAGGGGAATTTCTGTAAGAAATTAGAATGGCTTGCGGGAGGCGGAGCCTCACAGTGTTCCGATGGAGTGCAATTGTGAATTTCTCTTGGACAGCTAGTCCTATGTATTTTATGTGCATAGTGATGATAACAGTAAATTTCTTTGTAGCTTGCTGAATTTAAATAAGGATCTTCATTATTCAAAGTAGCATATGCCTGCAAGTCAGACACCATTTTTTTTTATAACAGTCTCAATGTCCCAATCATCTGAAATAGAACCAGGTACTATAACATCATTCATTGAAACATTTATCACGGAAGGCCACTGCAATGTCTAACTGGGTCCCATAATCTGATACGGAACCTTATCCCAGGCTATGCCATAGGCACAGGATAAGCTGCAATGTTTGCAGTGTAGAAACCTACTCGGGTTTAGTGAGATGAAGAGTGAGGCTGCAGTTCACGAACCACAGGTGATACAATTTATCTTGCAGGTACAAAATGTCCGTTGAGTAGCAGTAGAATGATGTATATCATTGACTACCGCATGATGAGAAGAAAGGTTCTTAAAGCCATCCAGGCACAGGACCACGGAGGAATCATATACTTTTCACGAAACCAGTGACAAGCGCAAAGCAGTCTCTGGCAATGAGTGACTGTAGAAGGGGTTGAAAATCTTCTGAGAAATATCCAGAGCAATTTTCAGTATCGCTGGTCTCTCGGGACTCTCAAAAGGGTAGCAGTTCAAATGACGTAGCATCAGATGAAATTTTATAGTAGACCATGGAATTATGTTGGGCAGTAGCCACCATCATATCGGCAGCATCAGCTGTGTTTGTTGCACTCTGTTGTTCTGTGTAAACTGTTACGCTCAAATAGGAGTTGGCCTAACTGCTAGGGCAGACGACTTCGAATCTGGGGAACTGGGTTCGAGTCTCGGCAATGACGCTGAGCATCCTGTGATTCTGGGCAAATCACTTAATCTCCCCGTGCCTAACAAAAATAAATGTATCCTCATGTAATGCAACTTGTGCTATGTAAAGCGCTCTGATACCCGATTCGGGTCAAGTTCGCGCTATATAAAACGCTGTAAAATAAAAAAATAAATTTTTTTTAAATCCCCGGCTGGGAACTCAAGCTAGGAATCTTACTGCTTTGTTCAGGGGGCAGGGTATTCAGAGTAGAGAGAAGATGAGAGGCACTACTCTGAATCCTTCTTAGTGTCTGCGACGGCTGGCTGTAGAAGACTGGATACATAGTGCTTTTTAACTTGCTCGATAGAAACCGGTATTTTTCTCTTTGATTCAAGCAGAGGAGGCAGGATAACAGTTCTGTTACCTTTTACCCCAAGATCAGTGACGGGTGGTTTGTAGGATGGTTCAAAAGCTCGACTGTCATGGATTTTCTACCAAACTAGGTTCTCAACTTTGGGAACCCACCCGTCGGCAGCAGTAATAACCTTCTCTTCACAGGCATCAGAATGGTTTGTGTTAGCTTGTTTCTGACTTCTTGGATACTCTGTAAAGCATTCAAATGTTTCTCAAAGTCAAATGTATCTTCATCCACCACCTTCCCAGAATTATCTAAGCCACGCACATACATTGCAACGCCAAAGGGAACCTCGTAAGGAGTGTCCTATCCCAATACTCATCTAGACAAGTCTTTAATGCTCTCTGAACTCCATACAGATTATGGTACCAACTAAGACCTGAACTGAACTTAGCAGTCAAAGCTTGCTTAATACATGCCAATGGCCCTCTCTACAACGCCATTCGAATCAGCTTTGAACGGGTTGCTGAATGGCAGGCAAACTCCCAGAGAAAACACTGAATCTTTGTAAGCCTTAGAGACAAACACAGGACTGTTATCTGAATAAAATGTCCCCATTGACACTAGGTACAGCAAATCTTTACGAGTGCTAATGTGTTTGCATTTCTCTGTGTCCAAACCAATAGGAATCGAGAACATGAATCAATAGCTACAAATATGTACTTAGCTGAATTTAGGGGACTGATGTTGTCCACATAAATCACCTGGAAGTTGATATTTGAGATTATGAGGGGAGCTGGCGAGGGTCTTTTGACAGTGGAGGGGTTAATCTGCTGACAAATATCACACTAACGTAGTCCCAAGTCTGTTTATATAAACTAGGCCTGCTGCAGCGTTGCTACGGTTGCATTAATTCCTGAATGTGCAGAGGCCAACCACTCGTGAGCTTCTTTGATTAATTCTAATATAGACAGATTATTGGGTATTATTCAGTCTTCCACTCCTGGTATGGTAACTATCGGAATGTTTTCTGAATTAAGGGTGTAGGAGTATTTGGAAAGAAAACCTGCAGGAGGTTTCCCAGCTTGGCTGTTAAAATATCTGTGTCGATCTTTGTTTGAGATCTGGTTAAGACTGCTACTTGGACAGTCTGAACTGCAGCTTTTGCTGCTAGGTCAGCTGCACAGTTCCTTTTAGTGTGAATGCCACCACGCTGATGGCCCAAAGTGTGCCTCACATGGACCAATAGAAGCTGGTCTTGTAAGAACACTTCCTTTCCCCAAAGCTATTTTTTATAGACTTTCCCATTGAATCCTTGATTCCTTTCAACCACCAATTTTGAAAATCGACATTGCATCCTTACACAAAAAAAGCTGAGTCGGACACAATGAGTGTGGAAACTGATGAGCGTTTGGTGTGGATGCGTTGTGGGACGAATTCACCATGTTTCACTACAACTTTCACTGCTGCGAAGACTGTGTAGTACTTGTATTTGGTCCCTACCGCAGGTTGGGCAGAGCCATCAGTGTAAAAGATGCTCTGGTAAGACTTAACAGGTAAAGTGTCTGGAGTCAGACCAGTATCCTGTTCATATTGGAGAAAACCCTGTGTATGAAGAGAGGGGTCATACTGAAACTTACATCCACTTCACTTAAAGAAGAGGCCCACTGTACCCATCTTGGATGTAGGGCACGAGCATTAGGAATGCTTGCCTATGTGGCCGCTTCTAGTGCTGGTACAGGAGAAATAATAATGATATGTTTTCCCTGCACCATAAGGCACTCCTTAAAAATAGCGGGTTGCATAGCCATCAGCAATTTTTCAATGGCAGCAAATTGTGCCTTAACCAGGGAATACAAGTGAGACTTGTAGGCAATGAGGATGGTCTGTCCTTCATTGTAGGACATGTAGGTGTAACCAGAGAGACTGGGTATGACTAATAACCAGGTTGGTTTTAATGTCCCTAGTTTGTAAATATTTAGTCTCAAGCATGTCTGCTTGTACAGCACACAAGATATCAGTATGTGCGTTTAGCCACTGTTTAGATGAAAACGTGGGAGAAATATGGTCATACAGAGGTTTCACTCTCTCTGCTTAGAGAGGCAAATAAGTACATCCGAAGTTAAGAAATCTCAACAGAGATTGCAACTTTTTTAGTGTATTGGGAGGCTACAAGGTAGCACACTTCTGGAGGAAGTCTGGAGCTAGACCCTTGCTCTCACTGGAATATTCATAACTAAGGAAGGTCAGGTAGGAGATCTTTGATTTTTTTAAATTAATATTGTAACCATGTGATGTTAACATAGTCACTACTCTGTCTACCCTAGTAAGGTGTAGATTCAATTCATCATCACTTAAGTAGATATCATCAATGTATGACAATACCTCAATCTCATTGCAAGATCTCCATGATTCCCGCTGAAAACAGGCCAGGGCTATTCTTATAGCCCACGGGCAAACATCTGAATGAAAAGTGCAACCCGTCGAAACTGAAAGCAGTTTATATACTCACTCTCAGGTGCTATATTCTGACTGAAAAACCCATTGTAGATATCCAGGGTCGTTTCGCATTTTTTTCGCACCAGATTTGTTATTAAGGTGTTGGGTGTGCAAATTCAGATTTCCATAGTCTAAGATTATTCTAGAGGAACCGTCTGGCTTAGAGAAGGGGAAAAAGAGGTGTGTTGGGGGTGAGAGGCAAGGCATTATTATACTCCAATACTGCAATTGATATACTATTACTTAGATACCACATTTTGCAACTGGTTCTAAAGGGTACTGTCCTCGTGGTTCTCTGCATAGGGGAATAACATCTGGACTAGACTGTTCGTCTTATCCCACTTGGTTTCTGTATAAAGCTGGAGCCTGTCTCATAGCCCATTCACTGGCATACATTTCCATTATATCCTCCGGTATTATACGAGGGAAGGCTATCCTTAGGACTCCCCCCCACCCGCCCAGGGTGCATCCCTAATGAAGGCTGGGGGCCAGTCTTCTTCTGCTAGGATGATATCATAATCATCAGATAATTGAGTCCAGCAGACTGCTTTGATTATACATGGCATGTCCTTTCCAATTTGTATGTTTAGGTTGTAAACCCTATCAGGAGGATATAAATGCTGATCTGGAGTCTCAATCTGTATAAAGTTATCAGTTGGATTCAGATACAGAAATCTCTGAAGCGTCTGATGTTCTATTGTGACTTCTGCGGCGCGGTCTAGAAGCACTCTTGCCAAGGTCTTGTTTCACAAGAGAACTTGAAGCTGGATTGGCATGTTTTTTAGAAAGTCCGTTCACGTTCTCCTTTTTTATTGTGGTTTTAAAGTTCAATCCTTTCTCTTTAAGCTAACATCAGTTTCACTTCCTCCTTCACTTTTCCTATTGTACTCTACTTTTCTTTGGTACTTAGATCGGCTACCCCTCTCAGATCGTTTACCTTCAGTGTCCTGAAAAGAACGTGAAGAGAACCTTTTGGAATACTGATACCATTCAGGCTTTTTAATTTTCTTGCGGTCTCTTAAGTTATAACCATCTCAGCCAAATTCACAAAAAGCAGGAGATCCAGTCCGTCTTTTTGTTTTTTCTTCCCTTCCGTTGCAGATTTCTCCTTAACTGAACCCTTGATATCATTTTTAGGCTTTAAGTGTTGCTTAATGGGTCGAGTACCTAAGGCATCGCTACCCGCATATGTATAAACTTCTGTGATTATTTTTGGAAGTTCCCGTTAACAGTCTTGAACCGTAACTGCTTCTTGTCTCTGATGTATAGCCAGAACTAAAATCTCTCCCTTTATGTAGCTTAGAATGATAGAGGGGACTGAAGAGAAGTTTCCCATTAACTTCTTTCCTAAATCCAGAGTTGGTGCAACTCCATGCTCATTTTGTACTTATGTAAGTACATCAGGGGGCAGTATCAATGAAGGCGTAGCATCTGTACTGTTATAAATGCATGGAATGATGCTCCCACAGGAGTTACTCTCCTCTACTGAGAGGCACCATCCCAAGAGGAAGGCACATAGTCAGTATTCTGTGTTTGTCTTGGTGGGGTAGTATACAGAAACACTGATTCTAACTGGTTAGTCTTGCGAGCAATCGAGAAAGCAATTTCATCATGCTTCACTGGCGCTTTTCTCATGATAGTGTTAATAGTGTGTGGATTAATGGTTGGATTTGTGTGGGAGCAGGCTGAAACTCAAAGTACGCTGCACAAACTGCTGTATAAGGTGGCTGTGTAATTTAATATCCCTACTACCTCTGCATGGGGTACGTTATCAGGACGAGGGATAGGGGTGTAGGCAGCCAGCACTGGCCATATAGCCTGGTCATTGCTCAGAGGCCCCAAACTAACATTTCTGTGCGTGTGGCATTTGACCAACAAACTAATTTTGGTGTTCCTTGGTACACCCTTTAATGTGCAGGTGGATCTACCGCTGTATATTCATGAAACTGCCCTGAGGAAGCATCAATAGGCTCGCATTCCACTCAGGAGTAAAAAGTCTGAAAGGCACATGCTTGATGTGCAGCTATTACAAAAGTAACTGCCCCCCTTTTATCAGGGATATGAGGTGTTGAGTAACTGTTTCCCTGCAATTGACCCTTATAACAATAGGTTGTGCCATGATAAATGGATTCAATTGTAAATTTTGGAATCAAAGAATTAGAAAACCCACAGAAGGAGGATTAACTTTTTAGGAGTCAAGCTTGACAAACCTACGGAAATAGGTACTCCATTATTCCCAATAGGAGGTAACCATGATTACTACGGACGTCCCCGTAATGGCGTAATAATTGTTCATATGTGTGTGATAAGTGTAAACTATTCAAGGTGTAACCATAAGGTATGAGTCCAACATTTGGTGCCAACTGTTGCGTAAGTTATGACTTTGGCATAACTCTACAAGGTGTGCTTTCCCACCCACAGGTAACACCGGTGAACCTCGTTCAATGCACCAGCGATGCATGTGAAAGACAAGGTATTGTAGTCCCGCAAGATACTATTCAATGTGCAACTGACATAGAAGTATTGCTTTTGGGTTACTAAAAATTCCAGATAGGGATCAGAGGCACCATGTTAACAGCAACAAACGTTATTTCGTTATGCACCGTATCACGCACACTGTACTATGAAGAATGAACACTTAAGTTAAAAGTATTTATTACTACAGGAACAATCTGTTTCTCAGTACATCTAAAACAACTATGCAGAATATCATAAAAACAGCAACAAGACACGTTATGAATAACAAAAATAAAATGAACTTTTCTAGCATTCTTAAAATGTCATATAGAACCTAACATCGTAAAGCCTACTTCTATGCACTATACTAAGAGAGCATGGAAGGCAGAGCAAGTTGCAGTCTAGAGTTTCTTAGTGAGAAGATACATTGCATACCTTGTTGACAGCAAAGGCTGTCTTTATTAGTGGAGGTGCAAAGACAGGGCTTCTCGTGAAGAGCAAATATCCACTGTGAAATCAGTCAGTCGGTATTCCACCGGGACTTGGCTTCAGGCAAGATATAGCAACTGTGAAGTGTGAAGTGTGCTGGCAGCAGGTAAGACAGTCTCAGGCAGAATCTCAGGTAATAATCTGGGTGAAGGACCTCTCCTGACAAGTGGTCAGGAGGCAGTCCTTGTATACTAAATCTTATCAGAAATTGGATTTTCTGACATAGGTTTCGGAATGTCTGACATAGATTATGTGCATCAAGGTAAGCGTCCCAGACTTTTCCTTATGAACATATAAAACAAAAGGACGTCAATTCATACTACATTATTTTGGTTATAAGTCTGTATGTGTTGTTATTTAACCTTGACATGGTAAAGAGTAGACATTTGACCCAGGGGAATGTCGCATTAGATGTTGCATCTATATCATTAATCGAAGAACTTGACGCCATCACAGTTCTTACATAGATAAGGTCTGGGGACATCTGCGTTAAAGGCAGACATGACAATGATTTTGCATAAATCAGGGAATATGGTGACTTCCATTGTCTAAGTTAAGGAAGATGGCGGCCTCCATGAATAAGATGAAGTCAGGCCTTAGGGAATTTATGTGAAGTACTTTGGTGCAGAGCTTGTCCGCAGTTGTGAGTTTGATTGCAAGGTGAGGTCAACCTCAGAGATGATTCTCAACAGATTATACGTGATGCAGGTTGTTGCTGTCTTCACAGTCTGATGACACTGTAGGTCTGGGATACACTGTGTTCTCATATATTAAGTGGGGCCCCTTAGAGAAGCTCCTCTGAAATGTAATAATTAAGCTGGCACTAGCTCATATCTTTCTAAACCCAGCAAAAACTTTAGTAAGCTCTTGTTTGCACAGTGGTTCCAAAATTCAAAAGGTGCAGAATGGGGATGACACAAACCCTGCAATTTCTATATCCAAGTGTGTACTTGTGATTGGTAGGAAATTAAGCATTTTGAGTTAACCTATCAGCAATCACCATGAAGTAGACTCAATTATCTTGGGCCGATGATGAGTCAAAACTAGTTTTTTCTATGAAGACAAGCATCACAAGGCACTGTTATCTTCAGACTTTCATCCTCTCATCTTTGAGGAATTTGTGAAATGCAGACTGAGCTATACACTGATAGCAGCTTTATGGTGAACAATACAAAAGTAATTCTTTAGCAAGTAATAGGTTGGCATGCTCTGCCTCTGACTACTCGAAGAAAGCTCAACGAAGAGAATACAAAGTGTGTTGCATTGGAGGTTTAACAATACTATTATTCAGCTAAACACCATGTGACAGCTGTAACAGTAGGTAGAAACATAGTTGGATCCCAGTTCTTCTAAGGCTACAGCTCCACTCCATTGCAAAAAGGAGCAACATTTATTACAGCCTGTCAGTATGGATGCACTTTGAAATGTGTTTAATCTATTTAGCAGTAATATTTTATTAAGTTCACTGTGGGGGAAATGCAATTTGCAGACACCACAAATATTTAGGAAGAAATATTGCTTTCTCTATTTCAAAGGCCACAGAAAAAAACTACGCCTTCAAGATCAACTAACGTTTACAAGTTACAATAAATACACCAGCATTTAGGTCTGTTTATAGGTCCAGAGCATGAGAACAGGAAGGGTCAGACTGTCCTACAGGGCAATAGGGTAGTGCCTGAAGAGCTGGTCTGACAGGTCAGTGTATGGGCCATTTCTTTGGCTGTTTGTGGGACTGTTTTATGGTAAATGCCAGGCCGGTATTTACTCTTGATTTCCCTGATACTAAAACAAACATTGTCTGGCGCAAGCTCAAATTCATGCTGTCCTCCATACCTTGCAAAAAACTTATACATTGTGTATTTACAAGTTCAAAACTGAACCAGTTTGCAAACATGGACTTTTTTAGCTATCTAATTCACTAATTGGGGACACCTTTATTTTGGTGTCTGTAACCGAAAATAAGCACAACATCAACAGGATAATACCATAATTGAGACAACACATGTGGCCAAGAAGGTGACACTCAATAGGCATATTAGTTTAGCGGCACAAATCCATTGAAGAGGAATATTCTAAGCCTGATTAAAGGGATGCAAGACCATTTTGTTGGTATTGTGGAAGTGAGGTTGGAAAGGAGGCACATGACTGATGGGTGGGTGAGTTTAAGGTAGTGCAAGGATGAAAAAGGGGTCTGGCAGAACAGGCAGGGCTCCTGGTTGCTCGGAAGAGGCAAGTTATTTTGGAAGACAGGAGGGGATATATGGCACTAGACTGCTTGTTTTGCTCGCAACATAGTTGATATAGGCCCATGGCACCCCATATTGTTACTTTAGCTGGGAATGAGTCCACTGAAAAGGGTTGGTTTACAAGAGAGGCAGAGAAAGCATAATGAGAAAGCTACACAGTAAACAAAGGAATTTTGTTTAGGGGGTGCGAAATCTGTCTAATATGCTTTGGCATAATTGCACAAAATTATGGAAAAACTAAGCAAAATGAAATACAATTAATCAAAATGCAAATCCGTCATTTTGCTCTATTGTTAGCATGAAATGCATCCTTTTGTAAATTTTGGGCCAGAGGATGAATTTAAAGAAAAGCACCACATCAGTGTGGGCAGGGAAACAGATCATAAGTCTGCTCCCAGCTGCGGGAGCATTTTTTAAGCATCAATGCGGGCAGCGAAAACGCTATGTACCGGGGGTGGACTCTCCAGGACATAGCAAGTGAACCGGCCCAGGGGATGGGGTCTCCAAGACCATTAATAGCTCGGGGTGCCACATGGCCACACCTCCCCATTTACACAAATTTCAACCCTGGAGGCGGGCTCCCCAGGTCCTCTATAGGCTTGGGAGGAGGGCAGTGCAGCCCTACTCCCCATTTTGAATAATTTCAGCCCCAGGGATGGGCTCACCTGGGCCTCTGATGGCTCGGGGATGGAGGCCACGTGGCCCCCTCTTATCCTTATTCAATATTTTTGGCCTAGAGGGTGGGCTCCCCGGGCCTCGATGGCTTGGGAAGGGGGGCTGCTATCCCCCCTCCCCATATATATTAATTCCAGCCCTGGGGTGGGCTTCCGGGACCTGTAGGTCCTCCCATCATTAAAACAAAGCGGCTCCAGCTGCCATTTTGCTTTTTTTTTTACAATCCCGCAGGACCGCAGCAAATTTTGCCAATTCTTTTTCGTTTTTGGCCCCGGGGGGTGGAGGGGGTGGGATGTCCACTGCGTCCCCTCCATAGGGCCTAGGGGGTCAGGGTATCCCTAACCTCCCCCTATATTTTTTTTAATCATGTTCAGGACAGGGGACTAAGTCCCAGAGTCCTGCAACAGCTACAAGCAACATTTTTCTCATGTTGCTGGCAGCCAATCTGAGCGCTCCCTCCCGAGGGAGTTTGACTCCCTCCGGAGCGAGATGGACCAAGGGAAATAAAGCTCCCATGGTCAATCAGAACGCTCGATTTTTAAACTGGCACTCCCGCAGGAGTCTCTCGAGACTCTTGCGGACCCAAACGTCCAAATATACAATTATTTTTTAACTTTAATTTCTCAAAAACTACAGAACAGATTTACACCAAAAAGCCCAATATGCGGACCAAGATCTAGCTTCTTGCCAAATTTTTGTCATTCTGTTCAGCAGTGTTTGCTGTAGCCTATCTTAATGAAGTCCATGGAAAATGCATGGGGATTTTGCATTTGTGACCCCCTTTTTTCTCTGCGCCCTGCTTGATGGATCACATTGAAACTTTCTATGTATAAACTAGCAAAAAATAGCACCTTGTTGGATAGTTCTAGGGAGCTTCATCAAACGGTGGCAAAGTTATTAGCAACACAAAAAAACGCTTTTCTGATGGTACAGCTGAGCTAACTATAACTACCTAGTGGCGACCGCCACTAGGTAATATACATATTTATGAAACAACTGAAAAAACCAAAGGTTAAAGTAACGTTATAGTTAGGTAAATTTATCAGTGACAAAATTAACGTTTTGAAAAAAAAAAAAAAACACAGAAATTCACCATTGTTAGCAGTGCCAACTATAACTTGCGCTCCCACCATGCACTACTTATGACCTCTCATATGACATTACTCACGACATGTTGTATGACATTGTTTATGATATCACTGATGGCATCTCAAATGGCAATTGATGACATCACTCATGACATCATCCAATGAAGTGTTAGTTTGTTTTATAGTTTACATAGTAGCGGGTTACTGCCATATTACTTTTCTACCTAATTTTGTACAGCCTGTGTCCAGCTAATCGGTATAAGTGTTTACAAAATGCATGTGCTCCTGATGCACCTTAGGTGTGTAGAACATGTGAACATGTTATAAATCTTTGTATTGAAGAGTAACTCTGTATGCAGGTGACAGTTGATTGGTGCTCATTATGCTCCACACAGGTTTGACACAGCAGCAAATGTATCCAGCAGGAAAAAGATTCTACGTACTTCATACTAATTATTGTAAGCAGCTTTGAGTTATTAGAATCATCTCAGCATGACTAATTTCCACCTAATATAGAAGACTGTGTACACCAGGTACTAACCTATGAACATGTGCTTGTTTTGCTCCAGGAGATAGACTATCTGTAAACTTTTCACCACAGTATGAAGGATGCAGGTAGTGTGATCTTTAGCACCTTAAGACCTTGGTTATTTTAAGTGAATAGTGGGTCTTTGGCATAGAGTGTACACTGTGCTCAGTAAATACTTTTAAATACTCTGTGATATATGTTGCATGAGAGTTTCACTGTCTGTAAACAGTATGGTACAGAGTAAACCCTCTCTATAGAGTAAACACTGTTAACAGTACACACTTTTCTACTGAAATCCACTTCATTTCTCAATGTACGGTCAGTGACTGTCAGAGGTTTGATACAGGTAAAGAGTGTCTGTAGTAGGGCATTAGTTATGTAACAGGGCTTGAGTATCTGGAGGAACTTGGTTTTCCCTGGACAAGTTGTATTCAGATTGAAGACCGTGTGCAGGATAGGTTACCCTTTCATCTGTGGTTCATAGTCCACATGAACTTGGGTACCAATGAAGTGTATGGTATAGGGTCAATGTTGCAAATAGCACAAGCTTTCTTTACCTATGAGAGTTGTATGTATGATAGCAGTAATGACTCTTTATATTATTCTGAGCTTTTTTGCACTTATTTTTATAACTAACTGTATACCCGTTTAAAGAGCAATGTGTACAAAAGAAGCTTGGATGATGTCATCAGTGATGTCATCAATTATGTCATTTGGGAGGTCATCAATGATGTCGTAGAACATTTTATGAGTGACGTTTTATGTGAGCTAATAAGCAGTGCATGACGGGGGTGCAAGTAATAGTTAGCTCTGCTAACTATAACTGGTGAATTTCAGTGTTTTTTTTGTTCAAAACATTAATGTCACTGACAAATTCACGTAGCTATAATGTTACTTTAACCTTTGTGTTTTTCAGTGACTTTTCAAGTTAAAAAAAACCAAAACATCTTTTTATCACACCTAACTATAACATTACTTTAACCTTTGTTTTTTTCAGTGAATTTCTAGGTTTTTTTTTTTTTTAACCTATAATAATATTCAATTACGATACGTAAATTCAAATCCCAGCCACGCATGGCCTTTGGCCGTGCGCACAGGGGGGTTTGCCACAGGGCCTGATCTGTAGTCAGGCCCTACAGCCAACCCCCCCAAGACACATGCAGCCTACCCCATCCTAGGGGGTTGGGTGTGGCAACCCCCTTCAGGGCAGCCAACCCCGTCAAGGCAGCCAACCCCACACTGCGCATGGCCTTGGGTCGTGCACGGTGAGGGGCTGGCCACATGGCCTGCGGCCAGGCCCGGCAGCCAACCCACTGCATACAGCCAACCCCATGCTGTGCACGGTCTTTGGCCGTGTGCAGTCGGGGGTTGACCACAAGAGCTGGCCTCAGGTGTGAGGCACATCATTAGACTGGAATAATGCACTACTATAAGTTAGAGCACCGTCCCTCATTCAAACAATACAAGAGGACATGCAACTCGGAATGAAAACAGATAAATTAGATCAGAGTAAACAGAGGGGCAAATTGTAGTGTAAGGAGGAAAAAAGAATCAAAGTGAATTCGGTTCTGTGTGTTAGTCTTCAACGTAGCATCCCTCGCTCTTTTCCCACAACATATCTTAGACTGTCATTCTCATCCACATTGTGTTTTAAATAGTCCTTATTGTCTTTTCTATAAGCCACACCAAAAGCAAGATCTAACAACACAACAAAATGCATTTTGAAATTAATATACATCATCAATCAATCAATCAGCCAGCATTTGTAGAGCGCAGCACTGTCACCCCTGGGGTTATCTGGGCGCTTGGGTGCGAGGTGTCAGTCAAAAACAGAGGGCAGAAAAACAAGCGAGCAGAAAAGGTAAAACAGAGGGCAGAAAAATTAGCAGAAAAGGCAAAACAGAGCAGAAGAGGGTAAAACAGAGGGCAGAAAAGGCAAAACAGAGGGCAGAAAAGGCGAAACAGAGGGCAGAAAATGCGAAACAGAGGGCAGGAAAACAAGTAGAAAAGGCCAAACAGAGCGTAGAAAAATGCAAAACAGAGCAAGAAACGAGCAGAGGAGGCATAAACAGAGGGCAGCAGGAACACAGGCAGCAGAGGATAGCAGACTGCAGGCAAGCTGGACAGGAGAAATGTTGCAGAGGGAGCTGGCCCGAGGACCTGCTCAATGGGGTCGCACTGAGGCCTCCATTAAGTCAGTCCTTGGGAAAGGGCAGTGCGCTGTGTGGTGGGAGGAGGGAAATGGTGGGAAGAATGAAGAAACTAGCAGAAAAAGGCAAAACAGAGGGAAGAAAAACGAGCAGGAAAGGTAAAGCAAAGGGCAGAAAAACAAGCAGAAAATACAAAACACAGCAAGAAATGAGCAGAGGAGGCACAAACAGAGGGCAACAGGTAGCAGAGGGTAGCGGACTACAGGCAAGCTGGACAGGAGAACTGTCACAGGGGGAGCTATCATGAGGACCTGCACAATGGGGTCGCGTTGTGGCCTCCATTAAGTAGGTCCTGGGGGAGGGTGGGGAGCCTAGTGGCAGGAGGAGGGAAACGGCGGGAGGAGGGAAACTGTGGGAAGAAATGAGCAGAAAAAGTCAAAACACAGTGCCGAAAAACTAGCAGAAAAGGCAAAACAGAGGACAGAAAAACAAGCACAAGAGGGTAAAACATGGCAGAAAAATTTGCATAGAAGGCAAAACAGAGGGCAGAAAATCAGGAAGAAAAGGCAAGACAGAGCAGAAGAGGGCAAAATGGAGGGCAGAAAAACGAGCAGAAAAGGTAAAACAGAGGGCAGAAAAGGCAAAACAGAGAGCAGAAAAAGGCAAAACAGAGCAAGAAACGAGCATAGGAAGCACGAACAGAGGGCAGCAGGTAGACAGGCAGCAGAGGGTAGTGGACTGCGAGCAAACTAGACAGGAGAACTCTTGCAGGGGGAGATAGCACGAGTACCTGCTCAATGGGGTTGCGCAGCGGCCTCTATGAAGTTCTGGGGAAGGGAGGGCGCTAGGTGGTGGGAGGATGTGGATTGATTGATATACATGCAAACAGAATAGGCCCTTAATTTTACCAACAAGTGTTCAACAATGTAGAAATGATGGCTCCAAATCAGAAAGGACAGAATAATAACAGTGATTTTTATTATTGAGAATGTGACAAGTATATGTATTGTCTAGTCTGCTGGGACAAATAATTATATTTTTTTCTTCTGTGGATAGGATTTTATGATATGGCTCTGTAAAATCCAGGGATTCTGCATAGAGCACTTGAATGCAGTGTTGCAGTGGCTATGTACTTATTGACTGCCAAGGAAAATGTAAGAATGGAATAAAAGGTTATATCAGGGGATTTTTATGTGTAGGGCAAAGACTGATTAAAAGTCCATTCTTATCCCTCAATCACTGCTGATCTGAAAAGTGCCTGTGGCGATGCAATGCTTGATGGAGGAAAGTGCCTATGTTGTGTCTCTTCTCTATAGCTACTAATTGAATGAGAGGTAGAAGTTCTTGCTCTGGCTGAGAAGCCACTGCTGATTTGACTCCGACCCTAGAGTTCAGCTGTTAGACCCTTCCACTATCCATGGTAGAAGCGGCTTGTTTCACTGATTAACAGCACCTGAAGAGGTTCAGGTGCTACATTTTCTGTTTTTGCCCTGCTACTCCCAGCAAGGGAGAATCAACAATTTCTCTATTCCCCCGCACAATTTCACTCCATGAAGTGTTATCGCTTAAGGAAAAGTGGGCATCGGAGCGTGAGGATTTAGCATTAACAAAACACTCTATGAGGCATGCAATTTCAGTACAAACTGTGAGCAACATAGAACCATATCTAACCTAGAACATAACACAACATTAACGTCGTTGACCTATTTCAGGTTGAACCTATTTCCTCGCCTTATCCCTTCTAATCACAGTTGTTTCTCGTACCTGGACCTGTCCCGTTGTAATTGTGATAATACAACAATTAATGATACTTTACATGTCACTATGTTCTGTCCAAAATATAATAATCTGCGGCATAAGTTTCAATTTCCAATTTTAAAATCAATGAATTTTTCTCAAGTAAGGCCCGCTTTATTATTTTTCCAGCTTTTAAATTCCCCATTTGTCTGCTTTTTTCTTGTACGTTTTCTATCGGGAGTGTTAAAATATGGTTGACTTTGACAATTTGTGCGTAAACTTTTATGATATTTTATATCTTTTATGATTTTATTTGTAAAATCGAATAAAGTATATAGATGATGATGTAATAAGTACATAGTGTACAGGAACATCCTTTCTAGTGTATTTAATTGTCTTTATTGGCCATGTTGGCTTACTTTGAAACAATGGAGGGAGTGGAGACATATTCTTTCTTCCCTTAAGCAATGTCTGACTAGAATTAATCTAGTGTACATGAAACCTACAAATGCCCAGAAGACCTAGAGCAGTTCCTTCTTGTGGAGGGAAGAGTTCTCCGGTCAGCAGATAGCACCAAACCACAACAACGGGAATGACAGTGTGCTTTCCTTTCATTCTGTAAAGCCTCAAAAAAGGACTACACAGATCAAGTACCATAGAAACCATCTGTGGTGTCTTAAAATAGACAACAAAGGAACAGTCGTACAAGGCAGATAGCCAATATAACTCACATTGGGTATTCTGGTGGCATATGACGAGGATATTAGGATCCACAATCTAACAAAGAATACAATCAAGTGAAAGACTACTTTTGTCTGAGTTGTTTGGTGGAGCAGGACTCTTCGGAGAGGTGAATGCTTTCAAACTAGACATAGGAGAAATGAGTGACCTCCACATGGTTTGGAGAAAAAACACTAGGTTTCATGAACTTTGTACTCCAAAGCATCTTTTCAGCACACACTACTTCACTTGAAAGGAAGGAGAGAGGGGACTAGTGAAAAGCGAGAAACAAAAGGATAGAGATTGAGAACGGGGGTCAATTCACTAATATAACAAGTGGAGAAGTGTGGCTCAATGGTTAGAGCGGCAGACCCTGATGCAGAGATCTGGCCCGGGACCAGGGTTCAATTCCCGCCTCGGCGGGTCTTGGGCTCAATTTCCTCGGACCTGATAATTCTCGCCTCGGTGCCTATTCTAATCATGGGTCCCACTCTGCAACTCTGGGCAATAGCTTGCTTAATCTCCACAACGGCCCCAACAGCGCTGGGATGCCTGGCTTCACCCTGGGGGTGCCCAGGAGTGGACATTTCACAGGGAAAAGCCAGGAAGGGTTCCACAGCGGTATGCGTACAGCGCCAGGACACCTCTTTGGGGGTATAAGTGCGCTTTACAAGTACAAATTTCATTTCATTCATTCAATATTTCCACTCCGAAATAATGGCTCCTTGTGCACCTATTTTGATAAATGTGTAAAAGTATTCAAAGGAATGCAGCTCTAGTCGCTACTGGTAAGAAGAATGTCGTCTATTGATGCCTTGAGTGAGTGATTGCGTGTGCCCTCGTGAAACAACAATGGTGCGTCAACCAGGTTTCAGTGCTCTTTTAGGTTCACACCTTTCACAAAATAGGACGTTTTCACTTGAAAATGAAACGTGTGAAGCTCCACAAATGGTGTAGATGAAGAAGAAAACTGTAGAAACATTTCGCTTAACGCAGTTTCCAACATTTGAAAGAAACTGAATAAACTAAGCTTTTTTGCTAACGAGGCACATCATGAAATGCAGTAAACACTTCCCATATTTGGTATAATGTGCTCGGAGCACCATGTTAGGCCTTTCGGGCATGAGTTAACAGTAATAGTTCCTCCGGGTTTACCTTTCTTGAATACTGACTACAAATCTATTTTTGTGGATCAATTATGACATGAAACAAGGAGAAAATACCTAGATGTTTTATGGCCAAAATGAAATAAACCTCCTTTTCACATTTTTTTGAGGAAACCCTAGACTGAACCAGTGGTGCTCGACCGCACGAGCTCGGTCAGTCCTATCACACTGCTTTCTCGAGGACAAAAGTAAGTAATCCCAGCACTTTGTCTTTTTTTCTGCCACTCGCTGCAGAATCATGGATTACTGTAACAGGTGGGGCTCTGTGGCTTTAGAAGCAGAGTAATACAATAAACTCTATAATATCACGTTTCCAGGGAAGGAAAAGCCATTTAAACTCAAATCTGCTCCTTAAGCAATCCGAATATTGCCATTAAAACGGCCAGCGTCCCAAAGGTATCATTATATCGTTTGACCCCAGGATTTAATTGAAACTTTAAACAAAATATATTAAAGTTTTAAAGCAATTTAGCTGCAGTCTGGGTCTTGCAGAGCACACTTCAATAACGTCCAGAAATGTAATCTCCGCAGCAGCAGCATACCGGGAATCTTTAGTTAGAGGCAAAGCTAATCACAAAAAAAGCAGTTGCAAATCAGCAACCATGTTACATATAACATGTGCTCTTGATAGGTGAGTGCGTGCGTTCCAAATATAATGTTCCTTCCTCATACACAGGCATCATGAGTTGTACCTTTTCCCAAGGTCGAACGCAGCAAAAAAAAAAAATATATATATATATATATAGATAGATATATATTTATATATATTATAACAACAATGGTCGATTTTATGTTGAGGAGAGATTCTGGGTATCAATGGCTACTACGTGGTCAACTAAGTACGACTATGGTTTAACCGTGTTTTCTAATGTATAGTTGTGGAGCAACGCCAGTTTATCTTTTTCCTATGCATTAAAATGAATAACGTTCTCTCTAGAATTCGCAGTAAAAAACACAGCAAAGGTTCAAGAGCTTCCGTGGGTCAAAAATGCTCCTGCTTTCAAGCAAACAAGTCACTGGGTTCGGAAAATGTTCAGTAACATGAAAGATAGGTATATCTAAATGCAAAGAGTGCCAACCTGACAGCCTAATCAAGTCATAAGGTGGTGAACTCTTAGTGCAGCTGGAGCAAAATGCTACTTCAATGTCGCTGTCATTTAACATTCAGATCAGGATCTCAAACTATGACCCATCTGAAACAAGGAGGCCTCAGTTCTGGTTGCAGGTACGAAAACAACAGTATAGAGAAAAAAAACGAGCCAGGCGTCTATGTAATTTACAGAAGGCAGTGGATCTTGCAATTGGGATTTTCTCTTTTTACTTATTTACTGGCAGTTTCATACAGTGTGGACCGTACCTCCAGGGTGTTGTAAAGAATTACAGTAGATATATTGTTACAACGTTACATTGACTTATTTATCCAGCTCATAAACAAAAGGGTGATCAAGTCCATTTAAGAGATGAGTAACAGTACCATTTAAGTTGCATGATATAAACATATACACACTGTACACAAAATATAACCATATATATTTGCATGTTAAATCACAGGGAAAGTGTCACAACAGCAAGTCAGGAAAGAGATGACAGACCCAACAACTTACTTCTGGAGATGATGCAACAAAAGGCATTTCTGAACTTTTCTTCAATTTTCCGTATGAAGGTTTATCTGGCTTTTCGGCCTGAATTGAATTCCTGCGTAAAACCTTGCTTTTAGAGGTGCAAAGATAATTTTGGAATTCTAAAAATTAGTTCCACAATCCGGACTAAGGATCGAACCATAGATTTAAAGCAAGATTATGGTATGTAGGATTCAATCCAGCGGCGGTTCCTCCGTTAAGGTGGAGGGTCGCCGCACTGCTCTGCGTGCAGTTTACAAAGGAAAAATAAAATGATATTAATAAAATGTTATTTTACTTTTCTGTTCCTGCTTAGGTTTGGGTCTGGGCCGCGCTGGCCAGATCAGGGGCCAGGGGGAGGAGTGGTGAGCACACTCTAAGTGTGCATGTCGCTTTGGCCGGCCGCCTTGGGCCGGCCAAACAGTCATGCACACTTTGCATGTTATCCACCAGCAGTATTGCGCAGCCTAGGTGGAGAACATGCACAGACTCGTAGTCCCAGTCTGAGCACCACACGCTTGTGTGCTTCCTGCGTGTCGATGACCAAAGAGGACCGGGAGGCAGCGGCCAGCCTGCAAGTACGTGGATTTTTTTATACCCCCCCCTACCTGCCACCCCCGTTAAGCAGCAGCCGCCACTGATTTAATCCCATGCAAGAAACTGGCTTGGTGATTGATGCCTGCGAGTTGATTTGCTCCTGCAGACTGAGTTTACATTTTTTTTTTTTTTTAACTCTAAAGCGAAATCTAGAGGTTCAGTGCAGTGAGGAAGTGACTGTTTAAAGTCCAGAAGTGGGAGCGAGTGTAGCCAAGACAGAGCCTAGTTATTTCCAAGTAGTTTTGAATGGTATGTTGTGTTGTTGTCCTTCAGACGTCTGCCAACACTTTTTCACAGAGGAGCAGGAGATGCTCAGTCACCAATAATGTACTTGGCAGTGACGTCTGTGGGAGCAAACTTTCTTACTCCGCCTGGCACAACACCCAGGGGCAGCTGGTGTTCTCGGGCGAAAGGGGCGTTGCCCTACTAGCATCAGGACTAGGATCGGGGAGGAGATAAAAGAGACCGAATGTACACCATGCAGCAGCTTCAAATGAAATGCTCACTTCTTCGTGTGGATTACAAATCCTATTTTAGGTCTCGCCTAGGCAGCGCGCATTTGCTGCTCTAGGAGGGCCTTTAGCCATCGGTCTTCACTTTTCAAGCACTGCACTCGTGCTTGTGGCGGCATCCACCTTGCGGGAGCGAGCAGCAGCGCACCACAAGCACGAGTGCAGAGCTTGAAAAGTGAAGACTGTGCGCGCACGCACGCACCACTCCCAGTCTAACGGGATGTGCAGAATCACTCTGCGCTGGCTTTTTAATTGTATAATTTTTAATAAAATGCCTGCTCGCGTTGTTCAGCGGGGGCACTTTGGCACGGACACAGATCTATGCTGTGGAGCAGGCCGCATCGCCGAACTTTTGGGCAGTCCAATAGGAGCCCTCTCAGCCTGCTCATCAAACACGTCATAGCAAGACGTGAGACTGCGTCTTCTTTGCTCCTGGGGTTCTCACTTCGAGCGCCTCAAGGCCTTTGATGAATCACGTCCCCGCACTGCCCTGTTGCCATTGGAAACTCTAGGGAGTGAGATGAACTACTCACCAAATGCCTTTAAACTTTATTGACATGTACAGGCATGGTACGGCCCTACCTCGGGAAGCCCTGTCACAGTGAGCCGCTGTTCTGCTGGGAGAGGACATGCTGAGATCAGGGAGGACATTCTTCACAAAAGCGACTGCTGTTTGGTAAGGTAAGGTAAGCGTTTGATTCTTTTGTCAGCCTAAACGGGGCACTGTTTCCGAGAGCGTTTAGCCGATGTAATTACTTCAAGCTGCTTATTATTCTTGGCTTCTCTAAGGCGCTATGTGGATTCTGCAGTCACTTTTACCAGAAGCGGTTTAGCATTTCGCCTCGGTTTTTGAGGCACATTTCTGAATTTGTATGCATGAAAGTGTATGTTTAGCTGTCTGCCGAGCCATATCTTCTATTTTAGAGGTCGCCCCTCCTCCTCTGGCATCGTCTATTTTGGTAGGTATGCCTCTGCTTGTCTTCGGTGAAACTGTCTGTTCTGCCTCGAGCAGAAGAAGGCCCAAGACGCAGCTTGCCTCTCGGCCGCGGCTTGTGTCATCCACCCATGCATTACCACTTACAGTGCGGCTTCTTTGGTTGCAAGTTGCCTCCAGCACAACCCCTGCACGATAGCTTTGAGTTTCTCCTAGCCATCTGTTGGCGGAAGCACCGTTCTCAACACCTACTCCTCTCAGAGAAAGGGGCAGGTTTCAGAGGGCGTCATTCCGACCCCCTCGCAGTTTCATTAGCTGCCACAGCATGCCTTGCACCGGGATGCCAGGAGCCGTCGTTTTGTTATTACAACTGCTAAGATTTGTAGGTCGTTTGGCCGTGAGGAGAGCGTGGTGGTGGTGCCTGTTTTTTTTTTTGATCATGCCAACTACAAACGAGCCCTGGCCCATTTGCCGCGTGTCCGGTGATCTGAACAGATAGTAACAGTAACATTATGTAGATTGTGCAAATGTTTTCTGTTTGTAAAGTCTATCCTACTTCTGTCTGTTTTTAAACTCTTTAATGGTAACGAAGTTTGTTCCTCTAACATAGAAAAAGCGTACATGTTCTTATTTTTGTGTGACATCGACAGCTGCTATGAAGTGATTAACAGATCTTTTAATTTTTTCTGCTAATGAAGATGCATCTTGTGTGGAACGAACATAAATATATGTTTTGTGTCTTTCATCCAATTATGCCCCCATCCCCCTCAGACACACGTTTTAAAACTATATCTTGCCCTTCTGATATAATGTCTCTCCATAATGCATGGTCTGTAAACTCAGCCTACCATATATAGAGGCTGTTTGACACACGATCCACCTGAAATATTTTCAGTGAATGAACAGTATGCAGTGCACAGTAAAATACCATACTGATGACCACCACCGTCTTGCTTTTTATGACAATATCATTGCTACTTGTACATATAATGCATATGACTGGTTTCCATTACTCTAGCCACATCTAATAAACTAACTTTTTTCAAAAATGATTTGCAGTTTAAATATTGCTACCACTGTAGAGGCGAAATTTGCCACAATATGTATTTAGTAAATATATTTACCTCTTATTTTTACTTTTAAAAGTTGCTTAATTTGGAATTTAGAGCTAAAGAGCACGCACTTTAAACTACGTTTAACAAGGCTTGCTGAATGCTTGCATTCTGATATAGTTTGTCTTGTATACAATTCTTGAAGGTACATTCCAGGACCTAGAGTGGATGAGAAATAATTTGGAGTTTGGGTCTTTTACAGGTGTGTGTTGTGGTTATGGATGCCCTATGTCTGGGTGAGGGCGTGGTTATGGGCTCTGTAGCCCTTGAGAGAGTTAAAGGGGGTAATGTGAGGCACACCTGATTTTCAGGAGTCCATGACGATTGTGGGATGGCTTTAGGAGGGTAGTTGCTAAAGTAAGGGTAACATGAGCATGTGGTGGTGTTTTGTCTACTTTTCTGTGGGGGGTTTTCCCAGTTTTTCAGTCTGTAACTTCGGGTTAGGGGCATGCTTGAAGGACATTTTGCCACTGAAAATCAGCATCTTTGTTGTCAATAATTTTATCCAATTGACTTTAAAAAAAAACTTACCGTAGTCAGTAAAAAAAACAAGCATTGGCATAGCCAATAGGTCTTGCATTTGGGACCTTATAAGTATTTAGTTATGCAGCACAATATCCTTGGTGCAACAACATCAACTGTTGCATGGATAAACACTTATAAGGTCCCAAAGGCGAGACCTATTGGCTATGCCAATGCTTGTTTTTTTTAGGAAGGCGTTGGGCCAGAGTCCTCCTGAACATGTGCTGGCCGGGCGAAGACTATTGCTCTCCCTCGTCGGACATGCGAGGAGAGTGATGTCAGCCTGATGGGAGTGGCCAGAGAAAGAGGCGATGGTTAGGTTTTAAATGGGGCGCTTATGCTGTGGCCCAGGCGGTTTCAGTAGCGCGCTATTGAAATAAAAGGTAAGGGGCAGAGTTGGCCTATCTCATCACAGAGTAGTGGGTAGCAACAATTGGAGCACTCCCTTTGCGCTACTTTTAGGCCTCCTGATTGGGTAATGGGAGCTGGGGGAGTGGGCTGCGGAAGAGTTTTGATGCACAGCTCTGACTGGGGTATAATCAGCACGCAGCAGGTGTGCTGTATTCTACATGTTGGCTGTGTTTATTACTCAGGGCGGACACTTGCACCGGCTGCAGTCTCAGCATAACGTTGTGGATTGTTGCCAGGCTGGGGTGTGAAAAACAGTAGGTACAATCGAGACATCAGGAGAGCCCTGCTTGTGAGCCCCGGGTGTTCGTTGTTTTGTAAGACTGGCAGAATGACGTGCGTGGTCAACTATGATACTAGTTCTCGGCCCGTGTTTCAAAGAAGAAATTTAGCTCTTGAATTGATTTTATATTTTTACTGTTTGCACATTATGCGGTTAATTATGATTGTAATTGGTGTTTGATTGCTTACGTTTTGTTTAAGACGCTTCACTATTTAGCACCAACGGTATTCTTTTTATCATACGTGTAGATATTTTATTTTTTTGCATTCATTTATGAAGAGCGCTGCATGATGTTCCTTTTTATTGTAATATGTTTCAATATTATTGCAGTACGTTTAAATCCACTGTCATTTTGGGAAGTTGTTTCGCAATAGTTTCCTTAAGCACCTGCAAAGTAACATGTTTGTATACTCCTGAGGTGAGTTATTTATTGCCAGGATGTCTAGTTCACAGGCGTAGCAATGACCTTAGGAATTGTAAAATATAAACTATGCACTTAATTTTGTGTAGCGCATAGTGAGAACCGAATTTATCCTAAGTGCTTCAGTTTTACGACTTAAGTATATTTTTTAGAGGGAATCATGCAAGGAAGCTGCAGGAGGAGTACCATAAACGTACTCCCTGTAAATCTACATTTTAGTAAAATAACATACAACACTATCTATGGAGAGAGAGGAATAGTGAACTTAACTTGCATTATTCAAGCTTTCCCTACTTGGTAAATAATTGGCAGGGAGGTCAAGGGATTTGCCCAGGGTCACCCACTTTGCTCAAGAAGGGAAGCAAAGATTAGGGCTCAAGTCTTCTAGTTCTAACGGGAATCAGGGGCATCCAGAGTCCACCACTACCCTCTAATTCTGCAAAACTTTGTAGTCTTCCTTTTGTTGTAAACTGAAAACTCCTGACCTAACTTTGCTTTTGACACACCATGTATGCAAATGCTTGGTGCGGACTCCCTACAATTAACCTGACATTGTGTGCGTCAGTGGCGTAATGCAAAATGACGCCCTCGGGCAAAATAGAATGAGGGGCTCTTTAGTCTCCTACATCTCACAGGTATTCATTGGCCTTGGGCTGAATGGGGGCCCCTTGAAGGGCTGCCCTCCCTGTTGAAAGGTTGTGGCATTGCAGGGGCTTGCGTAAAGCATCTACGAGGTGTTTTATGTGGGTTTTTAAAAAAATTTAAACACCCCCTGAAACCTCCTTCTGTTAGTCAAGCTCACTTACTTTGCTTGCTAATTTGAACTTTTCTCAAACTTTTATGCCACATCACTTTCAAAAGTCACCAGCCGCCACTGATACCACCATTTGTAACACTGCAGGTAGACTTCTCCTTTGCAAACCAATAGAATGACACATTCGGTCAAGGTCAAACCTCTTTACACAGACCATGGCTAACTGTCCTGTGCCATGTGTCCCAGAGACATGTGCCATAAAACCATAGATGGGTATGCTAATTTCCCACAGGAAACAATGTTAACATTTCCAGAGCTGGGTGGCCGTAGCGCGTGCTTCAAAACACAGAACTGTTACGCAATCTTCTCTTGTAGACTTGGCATCTAATGTAATAAAGAGACAGATATTTTCATCGCTCATCTGGAAAATGTCATCAAGAGCAGAGGTATGTCCACGATGAGAACGCAATTAACTATGGTGCAAGATCGTGCAGAAACTTGTACCACGAGGCATATCATTCAGAACAACTTTCTCCAAAAAATGAGCAAACTAGGATCACGGTGTAAATTTACACGAGAACTTACGCTGCTTTATCTGTATTATCTTCAGCCAACTGGAAGGCACCCTTGCCTGGACTGCACTATATAAAACCTCAAAATAAATAAAATCCCTTCCCAGCATGCCTGCCCCTAAAGTCAGTCCGCCGTATGTCATTATACACAAATAAGTCCACACCAAGTGGTGACTCCATCAGTTCTTTCGCATCAGGCACCAGCGACAGCAGCTTGAGGCATACCACTCGCTCTGCATTACTAGCCGAAGAGCAATCCGCCCCAGTGATGAAAAACTATTTTGACAAGTTGTTTTGAATATTTACCCGCACACTTCGCTAGTAAGCACGACTATGAAATTCCTTCGCGTTTCGTCAACAGAAAATAATGAGGTGATAGAAATACCAAGTCATTTTACGGCTCAGCCCCGGAGCGAGTATAAATATAGCCTCTTTCCCAGGGCGGCTTGTGCGTCTGACTCTCATGAGCAGGCGGCGGATTCAGAGGTGGGAGAGCCAATTTACTCCTCCTTTCTGCACACATCTGCGGCCGGTGGTACTCGCTCGCCTCAAGGCAGTGCATCACCATGGATTTCCAATACACGATTCTATTGTTTTCTAAAAGCCAGTTAGTCACTCTGGGTTTTCTATATTTAGATCCATCTGCCTGCCAATCATCGCATTCTTGTTTAATACAGCGAGTGCGTTCCTTAGGCTACTTAAAGTTACTTAAATATTGCGACATACAAAAGGCCAGAAGGCTAATACACCCTTCCCCCCCCCCCAAACACATCAGTGTATAACCTGAAGCTCATAGGTTAACGTCCCAAAAGATACTCCACTTTCCTCCTAAGTACCATTGAGATGGATGAAATTAGCATCTGTTATTTACAGTGCTCCAAAACGACCAAATCTGCATCAGCGAACATAATGGAAAACAAGCACTGTCAAAGTCAACAGATTGCAGCTGTGAAACCTATTGGCTTTGGCAATTTTTGTTTTATATTAGATAGCTGCCGTACTGTCTTCACTCTGGAAGTGGAGAAAGCATGAGACAGAAAATGTGATTGTAGACATTGATAATTATGACAGACATCCGATGAATTGAAAGGTATTAGTATTTCTACTAAAAACGTGCCGTAGAGCAATAAAGTGCTGCATATGAAGATGACAAGCTTCGGATGGCACATTTAGAGGAAAAAAGATATATCTAAAATGAGAGAAATGACCAAAGACAATAACAATACTGGCATGGGTTATAGACATAGCACACACAGCTCCCAATGTTTGCCTCTATTGGTCAGACTGAGGGCCGGTGGAGATGAGAGGGAGAGATCAGTGCGCGAGGGCTGAATTGATGAGGGGTGGTAATGCCATCATCCATCAGTTTGCCCTGGTGAGTACAGATAAGTTTAGAGTAGTGTTGAACAGTGGGAGGCGGCCAGCACTCGAGAGTCATTGGGAGCAAGTGATTGGTAATCATCTAGCACAGCGCGGTCCTACTTTACCATCAGAACACGGAAACACATGGATTTTAATTTCATCACCAAAACACATTCCCCACATATAGTATACAAGAAAAAATAAAATAAAAGGAAATGGAATTCCCACCCCGAACTTCGGTATATCAGCAAATGGCTATCAGACAAAATAAGGAAAGGGAGTGAAAAAGTTACCAGCACAGCTGATAAAATACCTCCATCATTAAAACTAAGAGCCCATCAATTTCTGATATACATTTCTAACGTAAAAAACATAAGCGACACCACAGTGAAATCCCAGGCTGAGGTGGGGCGCCTGACCATGCTGATATTGGCTGCAGAAGATAACAATTAGTGTGGCAAATAAAAGGAAAGGTAAGGAAGGATTACAATAACTACTACATTCACTGACGTATTTTACTTCTCAGGCCGCTCTTGGACAGAACGAAATTAAAGATGATCCGTGTAATTGTTGGTAATGGGTTCCAGAAGAGACCACCTATTGCACAAGTTACTAACTTGTGTAACGATATATCTGTAAGAGACAGTAGTTAGTGACAGATTCCTTACCTTAGAATATCCCCAGGCGTCAGGCTGGATCCGGAAAGTTTTTGCGTAGCAGTACCCTTGCGCGTCGGTAGGCGGCGTCGTGCGGCTCCGCGTCCGTCGTCGGCGTCGTGATCGCCGGGATGACGTCGCGGGCAGCACTTAGACGCCGCCCCTGCGCGCTGACGTCAGTTCTGTACACGACTTTCCGCGCCAGGAATGCAGAGCCATGCAAGAAGCTGACATAGGTGTCTGAAAAATACTAGGGCCCTGAAAGGGATGTCCTTAACCCTAGAAATCAGTTCGCAGAACGGGGAGGATGGGTGGGACGGTAAGGAATCTGTCACTAACTACTGTCTCTTACAGATATATCGTTACACAAGTTAGTAACTTGTGCATCTGAAAGAGACACGTTAGTGACAGATTCCTTACCTTAGAATAGATACCCCAGCAATACCAACCCCGGTGGTGGGTCTGCGAACAAAGATCAGACAAGGAAGTCCCGGAGGACAGAACGGCCAAAAAGCCGTCCCTCCGGACCTGGCTGTCAAGGCAGTAATGCTTGGTAAACGTGTGCAGCGAGGCCCACGTAGCTGCCTGACATATATCCTGCAGCGGAACACCGCGGCCTAAAGCCGTGGTAGCAGCCGTTGCCCTGGTGGAATGGGCACGCAGCCCAACAGGAGGCTCCTTCTTAGCCAAAGAATAGCAGGCTTTGATACACAAGGTGACCCAGCGGGAGATGGTTCTCTTGTGCACCGCCCGACCTTTTTAGCGCCCACGTAGCCAACAAAGAGCTGGTCATCCACCCGGAAGTGTTGTGTGCGGTTGATATAAAAGGAAAGTGCACGTTTTGGGTCCAGACGGTGGAGCCTCTCTTCCTCTCTGGAAGGAGCGCGGAAAGAAGGTGGGCAAAGTGATGGTCTGCCCAATGTGGAAGGCAGTAACCACCTTTGGCAAGAAGGACGGACGCGTCCTAAGAACAACCTTGTCTGGATGGACAGACAGAAAGGGAGGTTTGCATGATAGAGCCTGGAGCTCACTCACCCGCCGAGCGGAGGTGATGGCCACCAGAAAGGCTGTCTTCAAAGTAAGAAGACGAAGAGGACAGTTATGTAGAGGCTCAAAGGGAGCGCACATTACAAAGGTAAGAACCAAGTTTAAGTCCCACTGAGGCATGACAAACGGAACAGGAGGGAAGAGGTGTGTAATGCCTTTTAGAAACCTGTTAACAACAGGGGACTTAAAAAGAGAGGGCTGATCAGGGAGCCTGAGGAAGGCCGAGATTGCACAAAGATAGCCCTTGATGGTACCCAGGGCAGAACCCTGTTGGGCCAGAGAAAGAAGGAACAGAAGAACCTCTGAAAGAGGGGCAGAGAGGGGATTCACAGCCTTTGCTGTGCACCATGCCACAAAATTGTTCCACCTGCAGGCGTATACCACCTTAGTGGAGGGACGCCTGGCTGCCAGAATCACATCACAAACTTCGGGAGGCAAGTCGAAAGGAATCTCCACGCAAGCAGGTGGAGACTGGACAGGTTAGGGTGGAGGACCGTCCCCTGCTGCTGCGACAGAAGATCCTCCCGAAGAGGCAGACGGATCGGGGGATCGACGCTCATACTGAGTAGCTCGGGATACCAAACTCTTCGAGCCCAGTCCGGAGCCACAAGGATGACTTGGGCCCGGTCGCGCCGAATCTTCTTCAACACTCTGGGTAGAAGTGGTATAGGCGGAAAAGCGTACAACAGACCGCAACTCCACTCGCGACGAAAAGCGTAGCCGAGCGAGTGCTGCCTTGGAAATTCGAACGCGCAGAACTGATGACATTGCGCGTTCTCTTCGGTGGCGAATAGATCTAACCAAGGCTCTCCCCACTGTAGAAAGAGTCCTTGCGCCACTTCCGAGTGAAGACGCCATTCGTGATCCATCATGCACCTGCGGCTGAGTTCGTCCGCCCTGGCGTTCAGGGAACCTGCCAGGTGTTGAACCATCAGGAATATGCCCTGATGTTCCAGCCATGTCCAGAGGCGCAGAGCCTCCTGACATAGGGTCCTCGACCCCACCCCGCCTTGTTTGTTGCAGTACCACATGGCGGTGGTGTTGTCTGTGAACACCTGCACTACCTTCCCTTTGACAGAGGGAAGGAATGCCTTGAGTGCAAGTTGGATCGCCCGGAGCTCCAGAAGGTTGATATGGAGCCGGGACTCCGCCGGAGACCAGAGGCCTCTGATCTCCGCCTCTCCCATGTGACCGCCCCATCCCAGAAGGGACGCGTCCGTCACGACTGTGTGCTCTGGCTGGGGAAGGGAGAGGGATCTGCCCATGACCCATTGCCGGTTCGAGAGCCACCACTGCAACTGTTTTGCAGTCCCCTCCGAGATCTGGACGTGATCGGACAGGTTGCCCTGGTGCTGCGCCCACTGGAACTTCAGGTCCCACTGCAGAGCCCGCATATGCCATCTGGCATGATCGACCAGCAGGATGCAGGAGGCCATGAGGCCCAGCAGCCTCAGGGTCATACGTTACGAAACCCAGGATAAAGGCTGAAAGATCGGAATTATAGCCTGAATATCCCGGACTCGCCGTTCGGGAGGATAGGCCCGAAACTGCGTCGTGTCCAGAACTGCTCCGATGAAAAGGAGCTGTGGAGAAGGAATCAGATGCGACATCGGCACATTGATGGAGAACCCCAGCGAGTGCAGGAGTTCGGCCGTAGTCTGGAGGTGGGAGACAACTGCCTGGGACGAGCCCGCCTTCAGCAGCCAGTCGTCGAGGTAGGGGAAGACTGGAACCCCTGCCCGGGCGCAGATGAGCTGCGACCACCGCCATCACTTTCGTGAACACCCGAGGGGCACTTGTAAGGCCAAAGGGGAGCACGGTGAACTGAAAATGCTCGAGGCCTACGGTGAACCGCAGGTAACGCCGATGGGCCGGCAGGACGGGGATGTGGAAATAAGCGTCCTGTAAGTCCAACGCTACCAAGCAGTCTCCAGGGTGGAGGGCAGTCAAGACCTGAGCTAAGGTGAGCATCTTGAACTTCTCCTTCCGGAGGAAGCGATTGACGTTCCGGAGGTCCAAGATAGGACGCATGTCCTCCTTGTCCTTTTTGGGCACCAGGAAGTAGTGGGAGTAGCAACCACATCCTACTTCTGGGGTCGGAAAATGCTTGATGGCCCTCTTGGCCAAGAAGGCCCTGACTTCCTTCTGCAGAAGCACCAAGTGATCCCCTGACATGCGGTGGAATTGAGGTGGCATGGCTGGGGGGTGGTCTCGAAGGGGAGGGAGTAGCCCCTTCGGACAATGTCCAAGACCCACCTGTCCGAGGTGATGGCACGCCAGTGGTGAAGGTGATGGCGGACCCTGCCCCCTACTGGCGTGCTGTGCACCTGAAAAGAAGGACTAGGAGGGCTAGGAGGCCGCGGACGGAGCGGGGTTGGTGGCCTGACCCGCACGCTGGTTGCCCGATCCGCCACGGCGGAAGCCACGTCCTCGGCCACGCGAATACGCTTGCTGCGAAGGCCGGTGGCTGGGCAGCGGACGTGACTGGGCGCCCCTTCCGTGGCCACGAAAGGGGCGAAAAGCAGAGGTTAGCGGAGGGCGCACAGCAGAAAGGCCCAGGGACTTGGCAGTAGCCCGTGAGTCCTTAAAGCGCTCCAGCGCATGGTCTGCTTTGGAACCAAAAAGACAGACTCCATCAAAGGGCATGTCCATGAGTGTATTCTGAACATCACCCGAGAAACCAGTTGTCCTCAGCCAGGCGTGGCGCCGCAGCGCCACCGTCGTTGCAAGCGATCTGCCCAGCGAGTCGGCGGTATCAAGGCCACAACGGATGGTGTACTGTGCCGCATCCCTTCCTTCCGCAATGGTGCGGGAAAGCAGTGACTGGACCTCCTCAGGACACTGGGGCAAAACGAGCGCCACCGAATCCCACAGAGAGTGGGAATATCGGCCCAAAAGGCAAGCAGTGTTGACTGACCGCAAGCCAGCACTGGAGGAAGAAAAGGCCTTCTTCCCAAATTGGTCCAGGCGTTTGGATTCCCTATCCGGAGGGGCGGTAGGGAAGGCGGTTTGGGAGGCAGAGGCTTGGATAACCAAGCTCTCGGGGGTGGGATGTTGAGAGAGAAACAAGGGGTCGCCCGGAGCAGGGCGATGGCGTCGGGCCACGTTCCTATCCACAGGAGCCCCTGTGGCGGGCTTGGACCAGGTGCCCAAAAGAACGTCAGACAGTGCGTCATTGAACGGCAGCAATGGCTCCGAGGAGGTAACTGCCGGCTGAAGCACTTCCGTCAGGAGGTTAGTCCTGACAGCCACTGTAGGCAATTGGAGGTGTAAGGCTCCAGCTGCTCTACGCAACACGTTGCGAAATTTGCTCCCTCCTCCGTAGCCACGGAAGGAGGAGACAGCATGCCAGTGTCAGGAGAAGTGTCCAGACCACTGGCATCCCCAAGTTCCTCTGCCCAGTCCTCATCATACTCACACTGCTGTGTGAGAGGGTCTTCCGACCCCTCCCAGCCCTCCTGGTCCTCCTCCGATAGAAAATAAGGAGGAGGGGGGACGTCAGGGTCCCAAGGTCTCAGTGGCGCCGGAGCCGGCGTCGGGCGACGCCGGTCCGACGCCGCGTCCGGAGAGAACGGGGGAACGACGCCGCCCGGAGCCCCAGGCGGCGTCAGGAACGGCACCGGGGACGTCGGCGGAGGCGTAGTTAGGTCAACCGGCGTCGATGGAGGTTGCGGTACCACCGGAGCCGGGTTCGAGGCCGGGGCCGGGAGCGAGGCTGGTGATACAGGCGGCGCCGGGACCGGGGTCGTCGGCGGCGCCGGGGCATCCGGATCAGGGCCCGCGGGGCCCGAAGGCGCACCGGAGGGGCCTTGAGGCCCGAAGAGGCGGGCCATGGCCGACAGGAATTCCTGTATCTCGGCCGGAGTCGCCCCCGAACCCGGGAAGGACGGGTAATGCGGGGGCGGCGCCACAGGCACATCCGGAGCCGCGGGGGCGGTGCCGACAGGGGCCTCAGCCGAGTCGCGAGACCGGCGAGGCGAAGTCTTAGAGCGATGGTGCTTCTTAGACTTTTTGTGCTTCGACTTACCCGAAGAGTGCGAAGACTTGGACTCCGATGACGGGCGAGGACTCCGCGACCGGCCCCTCGACCTCTCCTGTGACCGGGGCTTGGTGCGGCGCAGAGCCGAATGCCGGACCTCGAGCAGCTTTCGAGACCGCTCTCGCAAAGCCTTCGGGTGTAAGGCCCGGCAGTCGGAACAAGACTTCGTGTCGTGGTCGCGGCCGAGACAGTAGAGACACTCTAAGTGCGGGTCTCTGATCGACATCATTCGACCACAGGCGTCGCATGGCTTGAAGCCGGGCATCCCTACCGACACCTCGGAGCCTAGATGACTCAAAGAAAATACAGTTAAAAAATCACCAAAAAAGTAGTCAAAAAATGATTAGGGCACTGCTCTTCCCGGACCTGCGCTTACTGGCACGGAAAAAGAAGAACTGAAGTCAGCGCGCAGGGGCGGCGTCTAAGTGCTGCCCGCGACGTCATCCCGGCAATCCCGACGACGGACGCGGAGCCGCACGACGCCGCCTACCGACGCGCAAGGGTACTGCTACGCAAAAACTTTCCGGATCCAGCCTGACGCCTGGGGATATTCTAAGGTAAGGAATCTGTCACTAACGTGTCTCTTTCAGATATGTGCAGTACTTACAAAACACAATCGCTCCCTCACACGTATTTGCAACATTTTGTGTCAATCCCATTTGATACTTTTTACAGTACACATTTCAACCTTCCATTTGTCTTTGCCCTGAAATGTCAATCAAGCAGTTCTGTAAAGTGCTCACCCATCATGTTGTACAGGCTCTGGGGTGCAAACTGCCTTGGCATTTTCTGTATTGCTTCCTTGTAAACAGCAAGGGCGTCCTGCCATTTGAGGAACAGAGAGGAATGAATTAGACCATTGGGACATCATCCCATTATAATTCTTCTATTTTCAAATTACCCACACCTACATCACTCATATAACCCTCAAAACCATTTATACTCAAAGATCAGGCTCCTCATGGTAATTCACAAAATAAAAGCGGATTTCACTCACAATTGCAAACAAACCTTGGTTCTTAAAGGCCAATGGAGAAAATGTTATACCCTTGTACTCCACACAGATAGCATACAGTTATATTGCTTTACATAAAGACTTTTTCCACAGCAAAAATGGAAGAATGAGAAGGGCCTACTCTGTTAATGTAATATTCACGCTATTATGCTGCCATACACCTGGAGTGAAGGTTAGGTATGTGCCAAAATACATTATTGCGTGCATTACTTTAAGGTATGGCACATATAAGGCATGAAGGAAATAATACATCATTGTCTATGAGGAAGAGCAATATTTAAAAAGTAGTGTTAAGTCAGTTTCCAATGAAAATTACTTTTTCTCATTTGCTTATTATGTTGTTGCCGTTTGATGAATCTGCACACAATCTTAAAATCACCTCATCTGTGAAGCTAAGCGCTGGCATGTCAAGTTCCATGCATGTTGTCACAGGATATGTTCTTGTTATGGGGATTGGACAAAAAGTTCAATTTTCAACTTTATATACCATAGAAGGGTTGCCCCAAAGTACAGCAAAAGCGCTGAATGAAATGACTCCAAACGTGGCATAAAACTAGAACTGTACTTAGAATAATGCCTGCAAATGGTGTGGTCTAAATCTGTTCAGTGGCTTCCGAGATATTTGCACATAAAGATGTGTTCGCTGGCACTGAAAAGGGCAATCAGTTTGAGATGCTGGTATTATATCATCCATTACCAGACTGTTTACAATTCTCAATTCTCTAGTCTTCAGAGGAAAATGCATTTTAAATATATACAAATCTAATGGGAAATCGGGAATTTTTTTCACTTTCTCTAATTGGAAGATTCAATGATCTACAAATATTTGTTGCAGCTTTCATTATAGGAAGCCAGGCAACAAAAGGTACACCCTAAAAAGTGAGAGACGAGGTATATGTTGGTTATGGGAGCATTCCTGACCCAGAAAGTTGTTGTGGGTGGTATCCCTGAAAGTCAGATACTGCCCACTAAGAATAATAAGCAAAAGACTCATTTTTTAATTTGGTATTTGCAGATCCAAACTGGGTGGCCCAAGTTATGGTTTGTGTAGCTAAAATGAACTGGTGAAATTCAGAGAGTTTTCGTTTTATAACCACAATTTCACTTCAACTGTTCTTCTATAAGGGAAATATTACTGCACACATGTACACAACCAGGACATAACTTGACTGAAGATGAAGTGCAAAAATAAAAAAGAGGCAACAGGACTTCTCCATCAATGCACTAAGGATCTAAAACAATATCCCCGTGTCCACCAGGACCGGCCCGAGCCTCCTGCTTTTGGGAAAGGGCGATGAAGGCAAATCTCTCTAAAGAACACAACAAAACAATAAATTAACAGTCCACTTTCACTCCCAGAACACAGATACCACTTTAACCACTTGTTGACTGTATCTTTGAGTGTGTATAGCACTCTGTTGGCTTTCTTCCTAAATAAATAACACATACACATACGGGTATATATGACCCCAAAGAGAAAAGAGAAAAGTAAGTTAAAGTGACGAAAACATTGACAGTGGCTATGCCAGAAAAAATAAAGATAAACTAAATTCAAAAGTTAAGGTACAACCTAGACCCAATCCCACACCCCTATTGCAAAATCAACCTTAACTCTCACCTCCACCACACACTGTAAGCAACATCAAACAAGTCTGCACAAGAAAATAACACAGGTAGGACTCATGAATTAGTCAAGTTTGACCTG